>CM065589.1:67604269-68804269 GCA_033119425.1 Bufotes viridis | reverse complement strand
TTCACCCCAGAACAAAATATATGTTTTGGCGGACACTATTATAGTTTGCCAGCCAGTGCTGGGACACCAGATTTAGGGTATTGCTATTTTGGCAAGTGAATTTCACCCCAGAACAAAATATATGTTTTGGCGGACACTATTATAGTTTGCCAGCCAGTGCTGGGACACCAGATTTAGGGGATTGCTATTTTGGCAATTGAATTTCACCACAGAAAATAATCTATCCTTTGCCAGACAGTATTATACTTGGCTAGCCAAAGCTGGAACACCAGATTTAGGGGATTGGTATTTTGGCAATTGTATTTAACCCCTTAATAAAATCTAGAAATTGCTATCCTGCGTTTCTAGGGGTGACAATTAGCACAGCCAAGCCCCTGATGTAGGATATAGCAAAAAAAAAAAACTAGTATTGATGGATTAATGGACTTGGTGGCAGCTTGTTCTGGTGCACCACAAGTCACAAAATGGCCGCCGATCACCCCAGAAAAAAAGTGACAGAAAAACACTCTGTGCGGGCTAAAAACCAGTGAGCAAGTAACTAGCAGAAGTTGAATCATTCACAGCTGTAGATCAATCACTTCATTAGGTGCTTTTGCTAACTTTTCCCTGCCTAATCTCGCCCTCACAGCAGCTGCGTCCTCTCCCTACACTAATCAGAGCAGTGTGATGTGCGGCGCTACGTGACTCCAGCTTAAATAGAGGCTGGGTCACATGCTGCACTTGGCCAATCACAGCCATGCTATTGATGGGCATGGCTGTGATGGGCTCTTAGGGCAAGAAGTAAAATGCTAGCTGATTGGCTGCTGTGCAGCCCTTCAGAAAGCGGGAAGAAATTGCCGAACAACGAACCCGAACCCGAACTATTTTGAAAATGTTCGGGTTCGGGTCCGTGTCCTGAACACCCCAAAATTCGGTACGAACCCGAACTATTCTCGAACTGTTCGCTCAACACTAGTTATAACGGAAAATAACGGAATGCCCAGACAGAATGCAAAACGGAAGCCTTTAAAAGGCATTCCGTTTGCTTTCTATCATAATACAAGTCTATGGGAAAGCAGAACGGATCCGTCTGGGTCCCGTTATCCACAGGACTTTGTTTTCCGTCTTGCATAACGGGAACCAGACGGATCCGTTAAGCTTTCCCATAGACTTGTATTATGACGGAAAGCAAACGGAATGCCTTTTAAAGGCTTCCGTTTTGCTTTCAGCCATAATTAAAGTCTATGGGCAAAAACGGATCCGTCCTTCCGTCTTATGGATTCCGTTATAACCACGTTATAACGGAAGGCCATAACGGAAACCATAAAGCTAGTGTGAACCCACCCTTAGCGTGTTGCTCACTTTAGTAGTTCTTGGGTGTAATAGCAGTGGTGAATGCCATGTAGGATGATTACCTGATGAACGAACGAAAAGCTAATTCATCGGGTACCATAATTTGATCGTTTGTGCGCACATAAAAATGAGCATTTACTGGAAGTAGATTGTGCTGTGTAATCACGATCTGCTGCAGGCAAACAACTACTCAGTATGGGGAAGAACATTGACAGTAGTGATCACTGCTCCCCATACAATGGAGATCACTGCAAAGGAACGCTTCCTCCTCAATAATCTCCTGCTCTATCACCCTGTGTAAAGGGACCTTAACAGATTAGGTTATCAACTACAATGAGCTGCTTAATGAGAAGTAATTTGATATAGAGCAGTGCACAATACTGTTCTGTTTTGCACACTGTATTTGTGTGCTAAACTGCAAATATTTATGTGCATGAGCCCGAAGAATGAACAAGTAATATTTCTTTTTGGTAGCTGTAGGGTGGGCCCCTAGAATAATTTCCACTGGTGGGCCCTAGGCACCCCATTCCGACACTGATGTGCATTCATAATTTTGTTATGTAACTGTTTATTACATGTAATGTGCCTGTTTCACCAGCAGGTGGCATCGTAAATGGCAGAGCTATCCTTAAAGAGAATGGAACTTGCCATTCCATTCTCCCCCCTTTGGGCAGAAGTGGTCCAGTACTGCTTGCTACCAGAAGGAGGCGGGGCAGTTTTGGTTTGTTGTGGTTGAGACTCCATGTTGGAGCTGCCAGGATTCTAACCTACTTTTTGGCTGAACATAAATCCGACTACAAGAGTGAAGTGCAGCATAAAGAGGAAACAAAGACACCAAGTTAGCTTGTCAGTACAGCAGAGTGAGAGAAAGATATAGCAGAGTTGAGTTTGCCTGCCAGTTTAATGCTAAAGCCTGCTGGAACCAAGAAAAAGGCTGTAAACTGTTTGAAGAAATGGCTTATTCAAAGTAAAGCTGCCATCAGTGGTGTACACACAATCCATGGGGCCCCGGTGCGAAACCGAATCATGGGCCCCCTCCCTCAAACCCGCCCCCCTCGGTCATTTGCCAGGGCCCTCAGGCCAGTGAGGCCACTCAAGGCTACCCCTCCCCCCGGTCATTTGCCAGGGCCCTCAGGCCACTCAAGGCTTACCCCTCCCCCCCACCTCGGTCATTTGCCAGGGCCCTCATGCCAGTGAGGCCACTTAAGGCTTACCCCTCCACCTCCCAGTCATCTGCCAGGGCCCAGGCCCTCAGTCAAGGCTTTTCCACCTGACCTTAGCCAACCCAACCCGACCCCCCCGACCCCCCTCAGAGGAGAGCTTTTTGCTCATTGGCAGCCGCATTGCTCAAGCCTCATGCTTTAGTTTTGATTCAAATTCCGACCGCCCGCCCACGTGCGCTTAGCAGCATCCAGCACAACAAGCAGAGATTCGTGCTGCAGGCGCAGCGTTCACTTTTCTTACCGGCTGGGGCTGGGCGGCTGGATTTACTGCGGGGCGGTACTGGGCAAGGCTCCTGCTGGCTGGCAGTGGCTCACGCGACGTGACTCCCTCTCAGGCGTCTCTCCCTGGTCTGGTCGGGTCCCGTCTGCTGCTAGCACCGCCCACGTGAGTTCGCGCGCGCATGTTCGCGGGATGATCGAGGACTGGAGGACTCAGTATTACTTTGCGCGCAGCTGCAGGGCCCGGGCCGGGGCCAGGGGTCCGCAGGTGGCCGGGCCCCCTGGGGAGCCAGGCCCGGTCGCAAATGCGACCCCTGCGAACCCTATATGTACGTCCCTGGCTGCCATTGAACTTCATCTCAAGGTCTGGGACTCAAGTTATTCTTTCCAATCCCTCAATTATTCCCCTTATTTAATGCTTCAGAGCCAAAGTGTGGGGTCCAGCGCTATCCAGGTAGGAGCACCGTGACACACATAAAGAGACATTTAAGCCGCACTACACCACTCAGCATTCCTACACCTGGGACGCGCGATAGAGAGGGCCCTGGGGGTAGGCGCCCGTTGCACTTGCAAGACCTGAACACAACACTGGAAGTGGTAGGCATGCCTTCCAACCGCCCTGGATCGAGCCGGACAGTCCCAGATTACAGTGGCTTTCCCGCAATCCCGGAATAGCTGAGCTATGTCCTACAGTCAGCTGATTGTAACGGTGAAGCAGCCTTCTTGGTGCAAAAAGTGGAGCAGATGGTTTCACTTTATTGGCACCTACATAGGTCACTAATGGTTAAAGAGGACCTATCATCACTTCTAAAGATTTTATATAACGATGCTCACATGTAGAGCAGCGCCCATGGATCTCCCTGCACTTACTATTATCCCTGGGCGCCGCTCCGTTCTCCCGGTATAGGCTCCGGTCTCTGTGCTCACAAAGTTATAGTAGGCGGGGACTTGGGGGACTTGGTTATAGTAGGCGGAGCCTGCCCTTTATCTCGAACTCCCAGGCTGTAGCGCTGGCCAATTGCAGCGCAGAGCTCATAGCCTGGGAGAAAAAAAACTCCCAGGCTATGAGCTCTGCGCTGCGATTGGCCAGCGCTACAGCCTGGGAGAAGGAGATGAAGGGCAGGCTCCGCCCACTATAACCAAGTCCCCGAAGATACTGGAGCCTATACCGGGAGAATGGAGCGGCGCCCAGGGATAATAGTAAGTGCAGGGAGATCCCTGGGCGCCGCTCTACATGTGAGCATCGTTAGTTAATATCTTTAGAAGTGATTAAAGGTCCTCTTAAGGTGCAGGCTTTGCTCTGTGGGCTGTGGGTACCCTAGCGCTTTAGGCTTCATGGTTACATGTTTCAGACCAAACGCTTCTCCGTCATAGCAGATCCGTTCAGTGCTGAATATTGTTTCCCACAATTGCACATGTTCATACATCGGATCTTGTGTGTATATACTATATATATATATATATATATATATATATATATATACAACATAAATATTTATTTATATATATATATATATATATATTTTTTTTTTAACAGTACAAAAGTCAAAAACCGAAAGCTATTGATCTGTCTCCTGAATGCGCCAGCCTTGGACGCTGAGCCCGAGTCTTTGACTAACAGGGCTGCACTTTTAATTGTAGAGAAATATCAAGAGTGATAAAATACCAGTGTTCTCCAATCGATACACCATCCAAACTCAATAAAGCTTCCCCTCTGGGAGACGCCACATCTGAATTGTCAAATACTCTGTATAAAACAAGTAACATTACCTCGCCCATTTCATTTGGGCTGGTGGCAGATAGTTGATCTATATTACATGTCGACCAAATACCATTTGTCATGATTAAAAGAATCTCACATTGTCTTAGTGGCCTTGCTGTCACACAGGACTTTTTCTTAGATTGCCTACTAAGTGAACACTTGCTGAGCATGAACTAGATGAGTAAATAATATAATGAGCCATCGTATGCAGAATTCACAGGGTGCTGGTAATTGTAACTATAGTTAAGCATTGCTTGTCCGAACAGTAAATCTTCATAGAGCTGCATGTCTGCAGTATAATACCCCAGGCCCGGTGGGAACAGGTTTCAGGTGTTTGATTAAAAGCACACGCTACCAGCACTATTTCCCTGGCCAGGTCTCTTTATCAATTTTGGCATGTGCAGTTTTTGAGAAATGAGTAAACAAGTTGTGCACATTTTTCTGGTAAATACAATGTGAAAGAGTGTTGACAAACCAATCATGCCCCAAAGCCATAATGTAAATGTATTAAATAACATCACCGCTGCTATAATGGATTACCATTTTGACCTTCGGTGCATTTAATCCAGGTACTGTATTACTTATGTGCATTGGTCACTCAAGACTCTTGGCCTTGCAAAGATTTCCTGAAAACCAAGTGCAAGTGTCACTTTCGATATGTAACATCATTTGGGCATAGGTAGAAAGCCGTGTAGAGTATGTAGTATATAAACATGAAACACATCAAATGTTTAACAATTGTAAAATTCTTTGACTGTAATGTAGCATGCAAAAAAAACTAATATATAAAAGGCAAGCCTTGTTGCCAGTGACTCACTTCTTTTCTGATTGACTGCAGTGCTCACATTTCGGCCAGTCAAAGGTATAGTGCTAACTGTAACAGCTGAGGCGTGGCTTCTCAGCCTGCCTCTTATCTCCCTGCATGAACTATTCTAACAAATGTGCTGTTTTACATGTAAACTGTACATAGTGGAGCAGATTTATCTAAACTGTCTAAAAAGTAAAACTTTTCCTAGCAATCAATCACAGCACAGATTTCATTTTACAGAGGAGTTTAAGAAATAATAGCCGATCTATGATTAAATGCTATGGACAACAAACGTAATTTTTTTTTAAAGAGGAGTCTACTACTCAATACCCCTCTTCCCCTCTTACTCTGTTACAGGAAGAGGGGTATTGGGTAGTTGACTCTGTCAGCATAGGTATAGAGCAGGTTATGTTACATGAGTAGAAGGGTACTTTACAGGGGTGGATTGGGAGCCTAAAGAGGCCCTTGAAAAAAATACCTAAAAGTGACCCCATATTGTAAGAGGGTCTAAATTAACAAGATGTGGGGCAAGAAAAGTAGGGGTGTCAGCAATACCATAGCACAAAATACCACATACCACAGTGCCGCACAATATATTGCCCCAAAAGCTGTCCCTCTAAGTTGGCCATCAATAGAGGCCATTTTCTCCTCTTCCAGTTGTCTCTGATTAAGATATGGAGCAGGGGGCTTAGGAGGCGAGACTCGGGTCATAGTTTAATTCAGGAGGGTATGTCGCTGGCTGGGTACATGAGTACCTGATTCTAACAAAGTTAATTACCTCTGATAGCTTATTATGTACCCAGCCAGCAGCGGAGGCGGGGGCATGGTTGGCCCCCTGGGCATCAGCTTAAGGGGAAATTTTCCGGTAAGGTCTATGGCCAATCCGCCCCTGGGTACTTAGTAGTGGACACTCCTGGCATTGGTGTACAGCGGGTTGCCTTGTGCCTCCTTGAAAATGTTGTTTCAGTTTATTTTTAAAATAGTGTGGGTTCAGGGATAGTAAACATTTTTGTAATATACTTTATTAGGGACAGTTGTTTCTTTGTAAAAACAGGGTGTAAATGGTCTTTTTAGTAAAGCTCTAACTGAACATTGCTAAGGCTGGTTCCACACTTGCGTTAAAGCCATCCAACAAGTTGTTCTGGCAGAGGAACAGCCTGCTGGAGTTCATTGTGTCCTGCCTAGCCGGATACTGCCGTTTAATGCCAGACCGTATTGACTATAATGGGATCCAGCGGGGATTCTGCTGGTTTCCAGCATGAGTGCCAGGTTTCAGCCAGACTAAAAACGATTTGTGCAAAGAAACATCTTTCCCTAGTAAACGATATTATAATAAAGTATATTACAAAATTTTTATATCCCCAATTCCCCATCCCTACACTATATTAAAAATAAATTGAAATGACAGTTATGCATTATGCACCATTATCACCATCAAAAGTGATGTAGGAGGATAGATGATGTTACAGACAGTGGTTGTGGACTCACTTTCCAACTAATCACTTTGACTTTGGGCTATTCCTGAGGACGTTGACCTGGCAGTCCTCTGGATTTCACCCTTTAGGGTAAGTTCACACCTGAGCGTTTTACAGCGCGTTCAAACGCGCTGTAAAACGCTCAACACATGAAAACCAATGCTTTTCTATGGCCCTGGTTCTCACTTGAGCGTTTTACAGCGCGTTTGAACGCGCTGTAAAACGCCCGACGCATGAACAAGTACTTGAGCTTTTTTTGGGGCGTTTGTCGCGCGTTTTGTGATTGACACCACAGTAGTCAATCACAAGAACGCGCGTACTACTGCGCGTTTCCTATTTGCAAAAACGCGCTGAAATACGCGCGTAAAACACGCGTTTCTAGAACGCTCAGGTCTGAACCCAGGGTTAATCCCAATACAGGGATGTGGTCTTTGCTGAATTGAACTACTAGGCCGCTATTTCTTAGGCCCCTTTCACACGGGCGTGATTTCCGCGCGGGTGCAATGCGTGAGGTGGACATGGTTATAAGGGAAAATAATAGTATTCTCAATACAGAATGCTTAGTAAAATGTAGATTAAGGGCAGTGGCGTACACACAATCCATGGGGCCCCAGTGCGAAACTGATCCATGGGGCCCCCTCCCCGTCATCCCCCCATTTCTGAGAGCGCTGCTAATGGCCATTTCAGCCCCAGTTTACTACTAAAATTAAACGTTTTGGCTAAATAAAGTATATTACAAAAATGTAACCTATCACTTGCCCTTTCCGTGCGGCTAATCCGCTGCGTGAATGAGTGCCAAGTCCCGCTCCAGACAGCAGAGACACAGAGCACTAACAGGATTGATAATGCTCCATGCCTCTCTGTGATCTTTTAACTACAAAATCCCGATGACAACTTTATCTCACTGTGATTTTGTAGTAAAAAGGTCACAGAGAGGCACGGAGCATTATCAATCCTGTTAGTGCTCTGTGTCTCTGCTGTCTGGAGCGGGGCTTGGCACTCATTCACACAGCGGATTACCCGCACAGGATCCGCTCTTGTTAAAGAGCCCTACACTCACCCAGTCCTAACTAATAAAATCTGGTCCTACCTCATCCAGAGTGTCGCTGGTGTCGGCGTGATGTCCGCTGGATCCAGAACAAGGTCCCTGTGGTGAGAAAAAAAGAATAATCACATCAGGAAGGGATGGTGACTGCCCCTGTGAAATCACCAGCAGGGGAAGCTGTAACACTGAGCCATGCCAATGTATAGCAGGGTAATCTAGTGCTACCACACAGTACTAATGCCCACCTTGAGGCCCCTCACAGTACTAATGCCGACCTTTGTTCCTGTAACAGTAGTTATACTCAGATATGTGCCCCCTCACAGTAGTTATGCCCAGTTATGTGTCCCCTCACAGTAGTAATGCCAAATATGTGCCCCCTAACAGTAGTAATGACCAGAATATGTGTCCCCTCAAAGTAGTTATGCCAGATTATGTGTCCCCTGACAGTATAATGCCCAGATATGTGCCCCCTCACAGTAGTAATGCCAGATTATGTGTCCCCTCACAGTAATATGCCCAGATATGTGCCTCCTCACAGTAGTAATGCCAGATTATGTGTCCCCTCACAGTAATATGCCCAGATATGTGCCCCCTCACAGTAGTAATGCCAGATTATGTGCCCTTTCACAGTATTTATGCCCAGTTATGTGCCCCCCTCAAAGTAGATATGCCTAGATATGTGCCCCCTCAAAGTGGTTATGCCTTCATATGTGCCCCTTCAAAATATTTATGCCCAGATATGTGCCCCCTCACAGTAGCTATGCCACATTATGTGTCCCTTACGTTAGATATGCCCACATATGTGCCCCTCACAGTGGTTATGCCAGATTACCTACCCCCTCACAGTAGTTATGCCTTCATATGTGCCCCCTCAATCCTCATAGTTATGCCTTCATATGTGCCCCCCCTCACAGTAGTTATGCCTGATTAGGTGCCCCCTCAAATTAGTTATGCGCCCCCTCTTGCCCTTTGCCCCCAGTCTGCAGCCTTAGAAGAAGAAAAAAACATACTTACCTTCTTCCCTGATGACAGGCTCCCTCACTCATCGCGGTGCTGGCTGTGCTGAAGGCAGATTACCGGGTTTTCAGATCTCCTCCCACAGCCAGCAGCGCGATGTGGGGCCAGCAGGGGGAGCTCCTGAGCTGTGAAGATCAGTGAAGCAGTGATGAAAGAGGTTTCCCTGCTTCACTATGGAAAAGAAATGCCAGCCGGCCGGATGTGTGAGTACGCGAATGACTTAAACACCAACGCTCATCTGAGGCAGGTAAAATATTGCAGCTGCTCTAAGTGCTGAAAACTTTGTTATCTATAAGCTCCCATGTTAAGATGTGATATTTTACAGTAAAAAGCCGCAAAAGAGTATAATGTAATGCAAGTAATGAGGTTTTGCAAAATTTCAATCACCTAATGCAAAAAAAAATAAAAAATTATAGGGCACATTTTCCCAATCATGGCTCACTTCTGCTGCAGGTGTCGCTGCTCCAGCCTCCATCTAGGTCCTAACGGAAGTGCACCAGTTTGGGTGCGTCACTCACTCCCACTTGCTAGCTAACTACCATGCGTTGTGACTGGTTTTCTCAATCCCTGCCAACTCTGTGTCTATATTCTGCCAGGAATTCTGTGGACAACTCTGGTTATACATTGCAGGAACATGCTACACAGTGTGTGGGCGTACAAGGCATGACCCCTCCACTGATCTTTGACTACGGTGTTTTATATAACACTTCTAATTATGTTGTCATTTGGCACTGTACTGTAGATTTTTATGATAGATTTTTTTTCTCTATTTGCAGGTTACTGTGTCCTTACCCTTACATGTGTCACTCTTGGAGATGACGGTACCACATTTTGTGTTTAAAAATGTATGTTTCATATTAATGTACTTAATAAATATTCCATTTTTTATATAATGTGTCTTTATATTCATATACATTGTAGCTATATAATATTTGTTTGGAGTAGCACGTATGATATTGATATACCAGTTCTTATGGATTTTGTATATGTGATTATACTTCTTTTGCAGGATATTGTCTGGGCTTGCTACATTTGTTAGCTCTGTGTATTATACCTAGTATATTAAAGTACATCACATATTACATGAGGTAATGTAACATAATAAACAAATTGCTGCCATTTTCTATAGCAAATAGTGACATGGCAGTCCAACAGTTCAACATAGCTTGTATTGGCTGGTACAAAATCCTCCGGTGATGAAGACAGAGATCACTTGAACTTCCAGAAAACAAAAGATCACAAAATAGCCCCCTCTATTGAAAATGAGGCTTTCTTAAAGAACATGGATTTTTCAAGGATGAAACAAATAGCTGGATTGCACCATTTCCCTTCAAAACTCAGACACGCCATCCTCCCTTAAAACTCTTTTCTTCACTCAGTCGCAACGTTCATAAAAAGACCAGGTATAAAGGAACATTTCTTCTCGTTTATGAGATATTTGAAAAATACCATGCAGAAGTAGCTCCACCCCCCAAAAGAAAAGGAACAACATTGGCGTACCAACCAATTTTCTTTGTCTATCATCCAAAGAAGCTAAGACCGGCTAGTTTTCTACTACAGCTTACAGTACGAAGGGTTTTTTCTTAATGACGTTCTCTTTACAGGACCAGACCTCAATAACACACTTTTTGGTGTCCTCATTAGATTTCATAAAGAATCCATTGCGACTGTTGCTGATATATGAATGTCAAATGTTCTTTAGTTTCCTAGTCAAAGAAGAGCATAGAAACTTCCTGAGGTTCTTCTGGTTCAAAGACAATGACCCTGCAAAGGACACCATAGAATATTACATTAAGGTAGATGTTCTTGGCAACAGCCCATCTCCTGTAGTCACTATTTATGGACTTTTATGTAGATGATGGCCTAAAGTCACTTCCTTCACCAGAGGCTGCAATCAGCCTACTCAAAAGGACTCAGAGCATGCTTGCCTGTTCGAACCTCAGACTGCATACAATTGCTTCAAACTGCAACGTTGTTATGGGGGCCTTTCCCAGTCAAGATCATGCCAGTTATAAGAAAAATCTCAACTTGGCAACACTCAATACCCATGCAGTGCAGCTTAGGGCTCACCTGGGACCTCACGACAGAAACCTTTATGTCTATAACAGGATCCAAAGAATTAGATGGCCTACCCAGTAGCGCTATGTACCAGCTGACCACAACCCAGTGGATTATGCTACGAGAACTGTACCAGCATCCCACCTTAGGGGTTAACTTCTCTAAACAAGTGTGGTATCCGTGGGAATAACAAAGCGGGTAAGTGTAATGCCTTCAGCAGCTTCTATTATTTGTGTAATGTATTCATGCTGTTTCAGCGTGGTCATTTGTAAAAACAGTTTCTATCTAGCCAGCATTTAATCCTTGGCATGTCCTATGCATAACACTGTATTTATTACTTATGATCTTCTGATCTCTTGTACGATAGATTTCATTAGAATACTATTGCAGTGTACAGGATTTTTGTCCCCCCAATAATAATCAATATCTTTATTAATTATGCAAATCGTGAACATATAAAAACAGTCACAACAGCAGCATACATGTGCAAGTATGGAGGATACATTGGTACTGCAGTAAATGGTTATATATATTCAATGAGCTACATCCATCTCAATATAGCGTCCCAGTCTATCTCAGGATCACAAAATTTGTACATAAATACGTGTAAGGCCTCATGCACACAACCATTTTTTTATGCTGTCCACAAAAAGGGGTTCCGTTGTTAAGTGATCCGTGTCCGTTTTTGCCTTCCGTTGTGTTTCCGTGTGTCTTCCGTTTTTTTTAGCGCACATGACCCAAAAGATTTTACCAAAAGACAGGCTGACAATTTTTGCCAAGTGCCTGCCAAGGGATCCGCAAAAAAACGGACGCGGAACGCGGATGACACACGGATGGCCATCCGCATTTTTTCACGGTTCTATTGACTTGAATGGATCCGTGAACCGTTTTTCACGGACAAGAATAGGACAGGTTATATTTTTTTGACGGACTGGAATCACGGACCACGGACGCGGAGGACAAACGGTGCATTTGCCGAGTTTTCCACGGACCCATTGAAAACCAATGGGTCCGCAGAAAATCACGATAAACGGAGCAACGGACACGGAATCAAGCAACGGTCGTGTGCATGAGGCCTAAAGTGCATAGTGCAAGTTGAAATACTTAGTAAAAATAATACATGTCCCAAAAAGAGAATAGAACAAAAGGACAGCTAAATAAGAACATCGAATTACATCACATGCTAACAAGCCAAAATATAACCCGTAATAATCAAAAGTATACAGACCAAAGTGCCTCCAATCCCGACGTACGTTTCACTTTACAGCTTTCTCAAGATCAACTGAAAGACATACAGTACCGTATGTCTCATCATCATCCTTTATATCCAGACTCAGTGTGGCATTGCTGGTATGTTTAGATTGTATATTCATGCACATTTCTATGCTATGCTGTATGTAATCTGTATATCATGCACATAGCTTTGTACTGTACTGAGTTATAGCATATAGCCACATGCTCATCCATAATAATAAAAGCCCTGTGTGCGTGCTCAGGGCTGCGTATTCGTGCGTGTGTGCCGATAATTGAGCTAGGCATGCACGGCGTACCGACCAATCAACACACGGCGCTCCAGACGCCTCCTGCACTGCCTACACCAGCGTGCCGACCAATCAACGCCGCCCCCCACACGCAACCGCACCACCCACACAAGTGCTCACTGTGCGCCGACCAATCATCACACGGCGCTCCACACGCCGCCCGCACCTGTGCAACGGTAACCGCTGCAGCTTGCAAGTTATGGACCGCCACCATTACTGTCCCTGCATCACACAGCCGCATAGTCCCAGCACTCTCAGCCACAGACAGCAGCTGCTGCCAGCAGTCTCAGCACCACCAGTCAGTGCCAGCAGTCAGTGCCACCAATCACAGTGCCAGCAGTCTCAGCCACCAGTCAGTGCCAGCATTCTCAGCCACCAGCCAGTGCCAGCAGTCTCAGCCACCAGTCAGTGCCAGCAGTCTCAGCCACCAGCTGCAGTCAGCAGTCTCAGCCAGACCCAGCACTCATTGCCAGCAGTCTCAGCCACAAGCCAACAGTCTCGGCCACCAGTCAGTGTCGGCAGTCTCAGCCACAGCCCCCAGTCACAGTGCTAGCAGTCTCAGCCATACAATGGGGTCAAGTTCTCTTGCCATTTAATATAGACCTACTAGTGTTTATGCTCTACTGTTCTAGCGCCCGTTATTGTAACAGGCTTAATGTCTAGTTCACTATAATGAGCATGTTTTCATTCTGTTCTCAGTTTTACCCTAACTTTGCAATGGAAGTTGAATTGGATGTTACTCCTGGGTCAATGAGTTGCTAGCAGTGTAGCAGTCTATCAATTTATGCCCCACTCACTTATAAGGAGGACAGAACATCACTCACATGGACTAGGCATTTATAGTGGCATAGCTATAGTACTGGCAGACCCAACTGCTGCTATGAGGCCTATACGCTTTTCCTACTTCACCACACATAGTCATAAAGGGAATCAAGCCCCCTATTCCAGAATAGCGGCACTAAAAAGTCACTAATATTTGCAGAAGCCCTTTTGTTTGTGCAAAATGTTTTGATGTTTTGCACTGCGCTCGCTATTTTTCTAAATAGTGGGCCGGGAATGGACAGGAGGGGGTATGGCCTACATGGCCTGACAATTTTAATTTTGCTTATACCACAAAACTGTTGTACTATAAACTATAAAAATATATTTATCACAGCTATTAGGTGGCATAGATCTCCGTTTCTGGCACACAGACCTTGTGATATGCCAAAATTATGCCAAGGTATTTTTCTTTTAATTTAATAAATTCCCCTTAGTCTTTTTCCTGCAGATTCCACTAGGGGCATTTACAACACAGAGATTTTTACATCTCCTGTTGAGTTCAATAAGCATCTTTAAAAATCTATATGCACTGAGCTCCCCCTAGTGGTGGGTTACGGCAGCGGTTTTGTTGCAGGGGCTTTGGAGCTGTAGAGGGTAGAGTGTTCAATGTATTGTGCCAGTTTGTACAGATGTGATCTGTTGATAAATCTGTACTATGGTGCATGAAGGAGAACACTGGTGAGCGTTTGCACTGTGCTACAGTTTTAATAGTGGAAACTACCGTAAAAAAAGTAGTAACTTTGTTGGAGCTTGCATTGGGGGTGGGACCCATTCTAAATTCTGCTATGGCACTCTATGATTTCTGTGTATGTCCAATTCTGTGTCATCATTTTCAGCAAAACTACAATACATAGAGGAAGCTTTAGCTTTACCAAAAGTATGCTGCACACAGAGGTGTATTGGTGACATCTAGTGGCCAGCAGTGGTATCACATTGGTTTAAAACTAATCATTATGAAGTGACCATGAAACATAGATAAGTTTACAATGCAATGACATTTCCATGAACTCTGTTCTCCTTTTCAGCAACTTACATTTCTGCAGTTACCAGATAGCTATATAACTGTATATAGGAATATGTACGAACGTGTAAGTTGAGATAGATACCCTCAGGGGTGACCTGACCAGTGACCATAGAACCTACAGGTAAACTTCCTGGTGAGCCGATGCTCAGGGGAGCCCTCAGCCCTCCTCATGGCTGCCAGTTAAATAAGTTATGATCTGATGCTCCTATAGATAATTAATGTACTGCCGGTGGCTGCGGGTTCTCTTCTGACTCCTGAATTGAACTGTATTGGAGTAGGGGGATGGAACATGGCATCTGGCGCTGACCACCACAGAGGGCAGATTCTTGGGAGGCATTTTGTGCTGATAGAGGATTATGTTGCAATTCACTGTGATATTTCATTATGCTGGTGCAGTATTTTGTGCCACCATATTTTGCTGCGTTCATTTTTCGGCATAAATGAAATGATAACTTTACTCTCTGGGTCAGTGCCATCGGGGGTGGGATTCAAATTTTTAACAACAGGTTCCCTACACAACGGCGGGCACACAGTGTCACGACACATATTACATTTACATACACCATATATATGCAACACACATACTGTAAATACACCATATACATGGTACACATACATAAATACACCATATATACACTACACACACATACCACCCAACTAAGGAGCTAAACTATCAGCGGCACTCGAAGCAATGGGAGCGAACATCTCCAGCTGCGCTGCCACCGCCAGAGCACCGGATCGGGACTCAGCCGGTAAAACGGTTCTCCGATCCAGTTGTAATTTTAACAACCGGATGTGGAGAACTGGAGGGAACTGACTGAATCCCATGCCTGAGTACAATTACAGTGATACCAAATACATATAGTTTTTTTTTCTGGGAGGTTGCAGGATATGAGCTGAGCGCTGCGATTGGCCAGGGCTTCAGCCTGGGAGAAGGAGACGCCCAGGGCAAAAGAGGATGTCTCCTCCCACAGCAAAATTATCAGCAGCACGTGCGTCAGTACCGGGGGCTACAGCGGACGAACGGAGCGGCACCCAGGGATAATAGTAAGTATAGGGACATCCCTGGGTGGCGCTCTGCATATACATACTGTGAGGCAGTGACAGGCCTCATGGCTGATAGGAGGGAGGAATGGCAGGATTATCCGTCTCCTTCCCATCAGTGGGCAGGCTTGAGGCAGCAACAGGTGCCACAATCAACGGAGCATAAAGCTGTCCTCACAGTGAGATGGGTGAGTCTTGTGTGGTACAGAAGCCTGGAGTGGTTCTGTGTGTGGTCTGAGCTGGGAGCGCTGAGAGACCACGAGGCTGGGATTAGAATGAGGTTTGGGGGGTCCCACGACGTCTAGGGATAAGGGTCGCATGGTCAGCATCGGGCGTACGACTAAACCACAATTCCCCAAAAGACACCGGTGAGGTAACAGCCAGGAGGCTGATGGACATTGGGCTGGGAAAGCCGCATGGCTTCCGTGTGTGTGAACGGTGACTTAGGTGAGTCAGGGATACAATATGTTTAGTTAGAGCCCAGCCGGGCAGGTGTTTGTTTTTATAAATAAATAAATTACCTTGCCTAATATTTTTGACTTATTTGTTGGATTTGATTATCTTTATCTACTTTTATAACTTGTATGAAAATCTGATGTAGCTTTAGGTCAAATTTATGCATAAATAGAGAAAATTCTGAAGGGATTACAAACTTTCAAGAAGCACTGTACATCTTTACCTGTACAACGCCTTGCCTCAAACTAATTTGAAGCCCTCCTCCACCTATACTGGAAGACATTTTGTAAGAGACATACACTGCCTTGGAGGAATTTTCAGTTTACGGCAAACCATACTGTACTATATCTGTCAGCATGAAAAAGTTGGCTCGCAGGAGGTAATCCTGTACCAGAATTAACCTCAGTATATAAAGACAGCACAAACCCCAAGCACAGTACATATATAGAATCACTTCATCAGATTGGTCCTTGACATGTAAGGTTGTACAGTGTATTGCTTCATCAGTTGTAAGCTTTACAAAATAGAACCCATCATCTTCTCTAGACCATATGAGTGACTACAGTACTGATCAGACACAGTAAGTGGTAGAATAAACATTTACATTTAGTACAGGTATCCAAGAAAAGGGTTTCTTTCAAGATTGATAGAAGTCCAACATTTTATTATCACACCATTAAAAATATAAAGTTTTCAGCCAAAAGAGACACATTTCGAACAGTAAAGTGCATGTTCTTACTCATACCTTGCCTTTACTCACATCTCCTTTGGAGCTATTCTCCATCCGCTTCAGACCACCATGATGACTTCTCCCAGCTACAACTCGTCTCTGCAGAATTTGCCCCCAAGATGTCTTCAGCTACTCACTTTACGCACACCCACACCCATATACTAACACAAACTCCTTTAAGTGCCACAGGCTGTGCCCTGAATATAAAACCAGAATACACTATGCCCTGGTATACAATCTTGTCACATATTTTGCCCTCTAAAAATAAAGTGGCACACACAATGCCCCGAATTGTATTGCCACTCACTCTGCCCTCTGTATATAGGGCCCAGTTTGATGCTTCCTATAGATAGCGACACACACTGTGTTAAACCCATATATAGTGCCTCATGCTCTGTGCCCCCTGTATATAGTGCCTCATGCTCTGTGCCCCCTGTATATAGTGCTCTTGGTGTGACCCCTTTATATAGTGCATGTTATCTGTGCCCCCTTTATATAGTGCATGTTATCTGCACCCACACGCACACTGTATTATATTACCCACCTGTCACCGGCCCCACATTGTCAGCAGGACGCAGACACAAGTAAATGTAGGGGCCTTGGATGAATAAGTAACACCCCACCCCCATTCCCAGGAAAGGTCATTGTGAGACCTGGGGCAAGTGCTCCCACTGAACCTATGATGGTCGGGCCCTGAAAATATGCAAAAAGTGCAAACAAGAAAGTACAATTACAGGGGACAGGGGAGTGTAATTGCAGGTGGTGGGATGTCTCTTTGATTGTACTTTGTTGATTGTACTTTTTGAATATTTTGTATGTTGGGATTAATAAATAAAGATTCTTTTGGTACCTTTGTATTATTATAAATTGTAGGATTGGTTCAGGGCCATGGTGAAACTTCTGCCTCTGCACCTCTATAGCTACACCCCTGATTAGAAAGCTTCAACCCATCATCCTGATAGCTGATAGAGGTTATTATTTTAGGAATGTGAAGGACCCCTTTAGAATAGTAAACCATCAACTATCTTTTTGACAAAAGGTCAGATTGTGAGATTATCATAGTATCTCTGTAAAATGAGCCAATAGTCATAATTTCCAGATGTTGCATTTTTATTATCTTTAATCTCTGTGTTCCTGGCTCAGTATGATGTAGTTAGCAGATATGTGGTTAGCTGAATGTGTATGATTACATGCAGGGGCGTACATAGAAATCACTGGGCCCCATATCAAGAATCTAAATTGGGCCCCCTTATGAGTGACCCATCGCACCCCTTAGGGTACGTGCACATCTGCTGCAGAGGTTCCAGCAGGAGCCTCCGTTGCAGATTCTGTCAAAAACAAAGGGCAAAACACCGCTGCATGCGGTATCTCGAATGACCCCATGATTGTAAATGGTATCAGGCAGGTGCCAGCAGTGTTTGGCATATGCTGGATCTGGCGATTCTGGTATTCTGCTGGTATGCTGGAACAGAATACCAAAATCTGGTCGCAAGTGATTACTTAGCCTTACCCGATGAATTGTGCCTGCCGCTGCTACTTCTTAGGCTCCATTCACATGTCCGCAAAATGGGCACATCCGTTCCGCAATTTTGCATAACGGGTGCGGACCCATTCATTTTCAATGGGGACGGAAAAGATGCGGACAGCACACTATGTGCAATTCCGGACAAGATTAGGCATTTTCTCTTATAGTGCCTGTGATGTGTGGTCCGCAAATTGCGGAACACACATTATCGATTTCCGTGTTTTGCGGATCCGCAAAACAATTAAGGACGTGTGAATGGACCTGTATATACAGGGAGTGCAGAATTATTAGGCAAGTTGTATTTTTAAGGATTAATTTTATTATTGAACAACAACCATGTTCTCAATGAACCCAAAAAACCTCATTAATATCAAAGCTGAATATTTTTGGAAGTAGTTTTTAGTTTGTTTTTAGTTTTAGATATTTAGGGGGATATCTGTGTGTGCAGGTGACTATTACTGTGCATAATTATTAGGCAACTTAACAAAAAACAAATATATACCCATTTCAATTATTTATTTTTACCAGTGAAACCAATATAACACCTCAACATTCACAAATATACATTTCTGACATTCAAAAACAAAACAAAAACAAATCAGTGACCAATATAGCCACCTTTCTTTGCAAGGACACTCAAAAGCCTGCCATCCATGGATTCTGTCAGTGTTTTGATCTATTCACCATCAACATTGCGTGCAGCAGCAACCACAGCCTCCCAGACACTGTTCAGAGAGGTGTACTGTTTTCCCTCCTTGTAAATCTCACATTTGATGATGGACCACAGGTTCTCAATGGGGTTCAGATCAGGTGAACAAGGAGGCCATGTCATTAGATTTTCTTCTTTTATACCCTTTCTTGCCAGCCACGCTGTGGAGTACTTGGACGCGTGTGATGGAGCATTGTCCTGCATGAAAATCATGTTTTTCTTGAAGGATGCAGACTTCTTCCTGTACCACTGCTTGAAGAAGGTGTCTTCCAGAAACTGGCAGTAGGACTGGGAGTTGAGCTTGACTCCATCCTCAACCCGAAAAGGCCCCACAAGCTCATCTTTGATGATACCAGCCCAAACCAGTACTCCCCCTCCACCTTGCTGGCGTCTGAGTCGGACTGGAGCTCTCTGCCCTTTACCAATCCAGCCACGGGCCCATCCATCTGGCCCATCAAGACTCCCTCTCATTTCATCAGTCTATAAAACCTTAGAAAAATCAGTCTTGAGATATTTCTTGGCCCAGTCTTGACGTTTCAGCTTGTGTGTCTTGTTCAGTGGTGGTCGTCTTTCAGCCTTTCTTACCTTGGCCATGTCACTGAGTATTGCACACCTTGTGCTTTTGGGCACTCCAGTGATGTTGCAGCTCTGAAATATGGCCAAACTGGTGGCAAGTGGCATCTTGGCAGCTGCACGCTTGACTTTTCTCAGTTCATGGGCAGTTATTTTGCGCCTTGGTTTTCCACACGCTTCTTGCGACCCTGTTGACTATTTTGAATGAAACGCTTGATTGTTCGATGATCACGCTTCAGAAGCTTTGCAATTTTAAGAGTGCTGCATCCCTCTGCAAGATATCTCACTATTTTTGACTTTTCTGAGCCTGTCAAGTCCTTCTTTTGACCCATTTTGCCAAAGGAAAGGAAGTTGCCTAATAATTATGCACACCTGATATAAGGTGTTGATGTCATTAGACCACACCCCTTCTCATTACAGAGATGCACATCACCTAATATGCTTAATTGGTAGTAGGCTTTCGAGCCTATACAGCTTGGAGTAAGACAACATGCATAAAGAGGATGATGTGGTCAAAATACTCATTTGCCTAATAATTCTGCACTCCCTGTAGTGTACCATCCTTCCCCAATGGACTGCGCCTGCTCCTGCTTCCCCTCCCCACCAATGCTGACTTACTGCTTGTGCTGCTGGCAGTGAGCGGTCAGGGCCTGGGGCAGATCTTCATGGAGCTGGTCTGGAGTCTGGACTCGTGATGCTGCTGGATCAGGTCAGGTCTGGTCACAGTGCGACACGTGCTGGCAGAGGAACAGGACAGGCACATTTTACAAAATGCAGACACAGAAAACTAAAGGATTTAAGCCAGTCACAACTGATGTTTCTCTGACTGCTTCAGAACCTCCCAATAAACACCTCAGTTTCTGCAGAACCTCTTAATACACACCTCAGCTGCAGCAGAACCTCATAGTACACAACTAATCTGATGCAGAACTTCATAATACACGCATCAGCTGCTGCCGAACCTCATAATAAACACCATAGCTGTTGCAGAACTTTATAATACACACTTCAGCTGCTGCAGAACCTCCTAATACACACCTCAGCTGCTACAGAACCTCATAATACACACCTCAGCTGCTACAGAACCTCATAATACACAACTCAGCTGCTGCAGAACCTCCTAACACACACCTCAGCTGCTGCAGAACCTCCTAACACACACCTCAGCTGCTGCAGAACATCATAATCTGATGCTAGAGAACATATAAGGCTTTGATCACATCTGTATTAGGGGCCTCAGTCACAGATCAGGTCATAAATCAGTTCCTTCTCTCCTCTCCTCTTATCTCCTCTTCCCACAATCGCCTCCCGGGCATCCCCCATCCTCTGGAACTCGCTACCCCAACATATCTGACTCTCAGCTACAGTGGAATCCTTCAAAAGAAACCTAAAAACCCACCTCTTCAGACAAGCCTACAACCAATGACTCTGCTGCCTCTATACCGGCATGACCAGCTTCACCCTCTCCTACTGTGTCCTTCTCCCATACCATGTAGATTGTAAGCCCTCACGGGCAGGGCCCTCTCTCCTTCTGGACCAGTCTGTAACTTGTCTTGTTCATGCTTAGTGCAATTGTCTGTATTATGTATGTATACCCCTTATCATATGTACAGCGCTATGGAATGAATGGCTCTTTAATAATTATTATTAATAATAATAATAAATGCGGGACACAATTTTCTAGCCTGGGAGATGGAAACCCGTCAGATCTCATCATAGTCAGTGGGATCCGTCAGGTGTTGTTGTCCATGAAGTGCAAGCTCCGGCATTGCGGTGATTTTCGTTGTTCTGCTCCTATGACGGGACAGAACAGCGAATGTCACCCGCACAGAAGTGAACAAAGCCTAATACACACCTCAGAAGCTGCAGAACATTATCATAGTGGCAAGGGAACTAAAAGTCTCATCATCACCAGATTGTTATTATTGGAAATTAGTGGGCAACACAGGGAGAGGTAAAAGTGGAGAGAACTACAACTCCCAGCATGTCGATGCTGTTATTATTGGATACAAGTGGATATTACACAGAGAGCATATAATGTCGGGTTCACATGACTGATCCGTCAGAACAGAGAAATAAAAAATAAATTAAAAAAAACACAGATCTTGTATTTCAAGCATCAGTTCTGCATATTTGGCATCCGTGGCATCCCAAAACGTAAAACTAAACGGTGATGTGAACCCAGCCTAAGAAGAGAAAACTACAATTCCCAGCATGTCCTGATTATTATACAGCATCATCCAGTTGTACTAGGTGAGAGAACTACAACTCCCAGCTTTTATAGGACATCACCACTAACCTCTCCTCCAGGCACCACACAGAAGCTCCGCCCACTCACAGCAACATCCCACAGGTCTTTCACCAGTCCTCTGCACTGGTCATATGATGATGACATCACCAAAGGTCCTTCAGACTTCTTGTGCTCTGCTATTCCTTGGCTTCCTGCACTGGTCACATGGTTGATGACATCACTAAAGGTCCTTCTCCACTTCTTACATTCTCTTTTCACAGGTAGCTAGTAGGGATGAGCGAATCGACTTCGAATTAAACATCCGAAGTTGATTAACATAAAACTTTGTTTCAATACTGTACAGAGCGAGCGCTCTGTACAGTATTAGAATGTATTGGCTCTAATGAGCCGAAGTTAGTACTTCGTGTAGTCACGCGAGACTTCGCATAATAACTTCAGAAATTGTTTTATACTGTAAAAAACCATTTCCCGAACTCGGGTTCAGTTCCAACCTTGGGGAAATGTTTTTTTACAGTATAAATCAATTTCTGAAGTTATTATGTGAAGTCTCGCAAGACTTCGCGAAGTAATAACTTCGGCTCATCAGAGCCAATACATTCTAATACTGTACGGAGTGCTCGCTCTGTACAGCACTGAAACAAAGTTTTATGCGTTGACTTCGGATGTTTTATCCGAAGTTGATTGGCTCATCCCTAATCGCGGTATCAGAGAGTAATAATACAGTTTAAAATTAACAGAATTTTTTTTAAATCATACCACCTCCTCTGGAGAGGTCATCAGTATCTGGTGGGAGTCCAACACCCAGGACCAATGCTGATCAGCTGTTTGTGGAAGCCACTGTGCTCACTGGAGCTCATGTGATCACTGTGGCCTCCCCACAGCATACCAAGCACAGCGCCGTACATTGTATAGTGGCTGTGCTTGGTATTGCAGCTTGTCCCCATTCACTTGAATAGGCCTGAGCTGCACGTAGGCCATGTGATTGATAAACATGACGTCACTGGCCTAGGGTAAGCTACGAGAAGGCTAGTGCTCCTGTGACCACTGCGGTCTCCCCAAATAGCTGATCGGCGGTGGTCCCGGACGTCAGACCCACACCTTTCAGTGAGTTCTGAGCCGCCATGGTTTCCATATCTTGTACTGATTAAGACAGAAAGGAAATGATGACATACAAGTTGGCTCTGGAAAAATACTTGTCCAAAAGCTGCACGTCTCCACCAACATTCCCGTAACTCTCTTTCTGGGAATATTTTAGGAAGGCAGGACGGTGAACCATCCTTCTTGATCATCACACGGTCGGCTCCCGTACCATCCTGGAAAGTTTGTTTAGGCAAGAAGTTTCCCAACTACACAAAAACGAAATGTTGGTGGTTTTAGATTCATTTAGGGCTTTGATGTGGCAGAAAATACAGCTGTACCAGATGCACACAGTGATAGCCGCCCACGTGATCTGCAATATCTGCTTCTAGAAAACGAAGCGTAATAGAAAATACTTGTAATAATCAGGTTTCAGATCTATTAACATTTGTTATTTCATTGCTGATAAATTAGTCTATAGGTTCAATTTCTCTTTCTACCTACAGTCGAAACTGAACTTAAAGGATAACTGAGTTTCCAGAAAAAGTTTGATATGTCTTAGGCCTCATGCACATGACCGTTTTTTTATGCTGTCCGCAAAAAGGGGTTCCGTTGTTCAGTGATCCGTGTCCGTTTTTGCCTTCCGTTGTGTTTCCGTGTGTCTTCCGTTTTTTTAGCGGACATGACCCAAAAGATTTTACCAAAAGACAGGCTGACAATTTTTCCCAAGTGCCTGCCAAGGGATTCGCAAAAAAAACGGACACGGAACGCAAATGACACACGGATGGCCATCCGCATTTTTCACGGACCCATTGACTTGAATGGGTCCGTGAACCGTTTTTCACGGACAAGAATAGGACAGGTTATATTTTTTTGACGGACTGGAATCACGGACCACGGACGCGGAGGACAAACGGTGCATTTGCCGAGGTTTTCACGGACCCATTGAAAACTAATGGGTCCGCAGAAAATCACGAAAAACGGAGCAACGGACACGGAATCAAACAACGGTCGTGTGCATGAGGCCTTAGAGGCATATCAAAAGTTGTGATGGGGGGTGGGGGGGGGGGTTATCTGAGTGCATTTAAAAAATAGGTGGCATGGGCGTAGCTATAGGGGGTGCAGAGGTAGCAGTCGCTACCGGGCCCAGGAGCCTGAAGGGGCCCAAAGAACTTTGTGCTGCATAAGAAGACACACAAAGCACTGAGGGAAGGGGGCCCAAGATGAACTCTTGCACCAGAGCCCATGAGCCGTTAGCTACGCCCCTGGGTGGCTGTGATCGTTGTCTGCTTCTGTCTATCTTTTGACTAAAGACATTGAGATATCTGTCATGATAACAACGCCCTTGCTTTACCTCGGTGACACGCAAGTAGACAACCACTTATTTGGTGTTCTTTCCTTACAAGGAGAAAATATAACTAATGAATTTATGGTGACATTGAATCCATCAGTGCTTTGTGAGCAGAAATTTTGCTATCATCAAGTGTAATTTCTAATCTGATCCTGGTCACATTGATCAAGTCCCCTGATGAACCCAATTATAATAAGGGGGAAAAGCGTTGGGACGTTGATGTCATGAACCAACATGACGTCAATCGGGATGATGATTTAATAACATAGTATACTTTGATTAGAATATGGTAATCAGATATTTACCTATAATCAGGATCAATATACTGAACCACTGAACCAAACTATATATATTTTATTATTATTTTTTGTATGTGTTTTTTCTTCTTCTTTTTTTTGTATCTTAGCTCGTTGCTTATTGTCGTAATGACTGTAGGTCATCCTAGGGCGGTCAGGAGGTTCCTGATACGGGATCGCCCCTATCGGGGCGGCTATTCCGTCTATAGGCAGGGTACTAACAGAGACAGGGTCAGATTTAGGGTAAGAGCCCATAGCTTGATACACCAGGCCCAACACCTGCCTTCTTGCGCCCCACAGAGTCGAGCACCTGCTCATTGATTATACATTATTTACTTATTTTTCTTTTTTCTATTTTGGGTCGTTTTTTATTTTTTTTTATTTTAACTTGATTTATTAAAGGCTACGTTTTAAGGGTGGTAGTCTGTGATTATTTGCCACCTTGTATTTACTATACCCACAGACGGGTTATAGTCTGAACTGTAAAATTCTGTGAAAATGTCATAGAAAGGGCTAGAGGGCTGCAAAAGGATTCAAAATGGGGGTAAGAGCCATTTTTTGGGGTGCGGCAGGTACATTTCTCTACTCTGCGAATATAAGACATAATAATCTTGAGCCAGGAGGCGGAGGTCCGAGTGGAGGAGGAGGTGGACGTGGCAGTTCAGGCAGAGGAGGCGGATGTGGCGGTTCAGTTGGAGGAGGTGGGCGTGGCGGTGCAGGTGGAGGAGGTCACCAACCTTTTTTTTTTTTTTTTTTAATTTATTTTTATTTTTTTCTCTTTGGGAAATGGCAAAGAGAATGCACAAAATGCGCTGGTAATAACAATGGCTGGGTGTGGCCAGTATACCTCTCTTCTTTTCACTAGGTACGGACAAGTCCTGTGGGGTCCATGCCTGGTTCACTTTAATGAACGTGAGCTTGTCCATGTTGGCTGTGGACAGATGAATGCGCCTGTCCGTGATCACACCCCCTGCCGTGCTAAACACACGTTCAAACAACACACTTGCCGCAGGGCAGACCAGCACCTCCAAGATGTAAAGGGCAATCTCAGGCCATGTGCCCAGTTTGGAGACACAGAAGTTAAATAAAGACCCATCAGTCAGTATGTGCAGACCTGTGGACACGTACTGTTCCACCATGTTGCTGAAATGCTGCCTCCTGCTAAGACGTTCAATATCAGATGGTGGTGCTTTATATTGTGGCGTGCAGACAAAGCTTTTCCACATTTCGGCACTCCAACCCTCTCTTCTGAGGTGCTGACGGTGCGCAGCTGCGTTGGAGACTTTCTCCTCCTCCGTCTCCGCCTCGTGCCTCCACTGAGCCCCCGCTGTCAGGTGGGAACGTCATCAGTAGCACATCTACCAGCGTGCGCTTGTACTCGCGCATCTTCCAATAACGCTCCAGTGATGGAAGTAAGGAAGGCATGTTGTCCTTGTAGGGGGGTCCAGCAGGGTGGTCACCCAGTAATCAGCACTGGTAAGAATGAGGGCAACTCAGCGGTCACTGCGCAGGCACTGCAGCATGTAGCCGCTCATGTATGCTAGGCTGCACAGAGGCAACGACAAGCTGTCCTCAGTGGGAGGTGTATTGTCTGTGTCCTCTGTATCTCCCTAGCCATGCTCCAGTGATGCCCGTGAGCTGATTTGGGTGCCACCCTTCTGTGAACGTGGATCCTCGTCCTTCTCATCATCCTCCTCCTCATCCTCCAAAACTGTGCCCTGGCTGGATAGTTGTGTACCTGCCACTGTTGATGCAGGAACCCACCCTCTGAGCCACCTGTTGAGGACTGGCCTGATAACTGGGAATGATCCCTGTTCCTCCTCCTTTTCCTCCCATGCCATATCCTCATTCATCAGAGCCTAAAGCGTTGTTTCAAGGAGACATAGAAGTGGGATAGTAACGCTGATGACAGCATCATCACTGTTGGCCATGTTGGTGAAGTACTCGAAACAGCGCAACACGACATACAAATCCCACATGGAGGCCCACTCGTTGGTGGTGAAATGTTGCTGTTTCGACTCATCGGTCTGTTCCATGCCCGCCTAAAGCTCCTGCGCAGTGTGGGTTTTTTCCTCCAAACATGTGAGTTTCAGAACAGCCTGCTGTCGTTTCCCCCTGGCTGTGCTGAAGTTGGTGGTGCAGGTGTTGCGCTAACGTGATGAGGAGGCAGTAGAGGAGGAACACGAGGAGGGAGCAGAGTAGGAGAAGGAGGCAACTGGAGGCACTGAGAAACGTCCAGCAATCCTTGGTGGCAGTAGGACATGCGACAAACTGTTTCTGCCTCAGGCCCTGTTGACACTACATTTACCTAGTGGGCAGTTAGGGAAATATGACGTGTAACACCCCAGAGTGGTGTTACCACTACTGCACCCTGCTACTATCTCTAATGGGCTAATATAATATGTGAACAAGGAAAAGGGCAGTAGTGAAGTGCTGTTCCAGGGGTGTCGTGGAGGCACAGATGGGGGCACCAAAAAACCAAAGAGCCAATCACCAATCCGTAGTATTAGATATTGTCAGAATAGTGAATAAGGTTATCTCTTTAAAAAGTAGTAAATAAGTAGTAAAATAGGAGTGTATCAGGGAGAGGATGAAAAACCACCTCTAAATGTCATACAAAATAAAATCCAGTGTTTTTAAAAATCAAATATAAGCAAATGCTTTTAAAAATCAAATATAAGAATCCTTTATAGGATTCATAAAATATATATTGGTAAACTCAGTAGGTAGATATCAACTATTTTAGGAGAATCACCTTTATGAGCATGATCAAAAACACTGGTAAAGGTGATTCTCCTAAAATAGTTGATATCTACCTACTGAGTTTATATATATTTTATGAATCCTATCCATAAGCTATCCTTATCCATTCTCCCCCTTTGGGCAGAAGTGGGCTAGTCCTGCTTGCTACCAGAAGGAGGTGGGGCAATTCTGGTTTGTTCTGGTTGAGACTCCATGTTGGAGCTGCCAGGATTCTAACCTACTTTTTGGCTGAACATACAAGAGTGAAGCGCAGCATAAAGAGGAAACAAATACACTAAGTTAGCTTGTCAGTGAGAGAAAGATATAGCAGAGTTGAATTTGCCTGCCAGTTTAATGCTAAAGCCTGCTGGAACCGAGACAAAGCCTGAAACTGTATGAAGAAATGTTTATTCAAGTAAAGCTGCCATTGAACTTAATCTCAAGGTCTGGACTCAAGTTATTTCTTCAAATCCCTCAACTATTCCCCCTATTTATTGCTTCAGAGCCAAAGCCTGGGGTCTAGCCGTATCCAGGTAGGAGCACCGTGACACACATAAATAGACATTTAAGCCGCACTACACCACTCGGAATTCCTACCAAACCTGGGACGCGATATAGATTGCCCTGGGGGTAGGCTGCCCATTGCAAACGTCACTGCCCGTACTTACTGGTCCACGTATCGGTGGTTATGTGGACCTGATGGCGTTGCGCAGCTCACACCTGATTTTTTCCACCACTTGTTCATGCAGGGCAGGGGTGGTCCACCTGGAAAAGTAGTGGCGACTGGGAACCATGTACTCTGGGACAGCTGCGGTCATGACTTTTTTTAAACTGTCAATCTCCACCAGATGGATTGTCAGCATTTTAAAGGCCAGGAATTTTGAAATGCTGACATTCAGGGCCAGGGCTGGCGGGTGGGTAGGGGGTTACTTCCTTTTTTTCTCCAGTGTTTGGGGGATGGACAGTTGAATGCTTCCATGGGACAGTGTGGAGATGCTCGGTTACGGTGGTGGTGATGTTGCTGTGACATCCTCTCTTTGGGGGGTGGCAGATGCTCCTGTCGCTCCAGAGGGGGAGGAAGAGGCCGACATCGCAGCAGAAGAGGAAGGAGGAGGAGTCTCAGATCTTTTGTGGTTCTTCAGGTGTCTACTCTACTGTAGCTTGTGCTTTGCAGTTAGATGCCAGGTCATGCAGGTGGTGCTCAGGTTTAAAACATTTATGCCTCGCTTCAGGCTCTGACTGCAAAGCTCGCAAACCACCCGTGTCCTGTTGTCAGTATACTACATGAAGAACTGCCATGCCAGGGAACTGGCTTTGGTGTGCGATGTCTCTTGGCACGTTGGGAAGTAGCAGGCGTACTGGCTAGAGGACGGTCGCTCTGCTTTTGCACCCTGCTCCCCCTTTTGCTGTGCAGCTGGCACTGCGTGACCCCCACCTCTTATTCCGAACTGCACACAACACTGGCATGATCTGGATGCCATGTGAGGTCTAGGACCTCATCATCCTCCCCATCATCTTCCAACCTCTCCTCACCCCTGCCCTCCTGGCCAGTTTGCACACTGCAGAAAGCACCAGCAGTTGACACCTGTTTTTTTTCATCGTCATCAGAGACGTGCTGCGGTGTTCCTCCAATGCAGAGGCGGCCCTTCCATTAGGCGACTTAGGCCGCCGCCTAAAGCCTCGTGCTGCTGGGAGACTCACTCTTGCTCCCACCCAGTGGCGTAGCGTGGGGGGACCGTTGGCCTAGGCACAGACTGCAGGGGGCGCCGGCAAAAATTTTATGATTGGCTGTTTTCACTCTGCTGCACTGCGCAGAGTGAGTGATGAGCGGAGCGGTAAACTTTCAACTGAAGAAGCGCGCGCCCTGATGAATCACCAGGGCCGGTGCGCATGGCAGTACTCACATATATAGGCTCCGCCCACCTTCCAGACACTGTGGAGCAAGAAGAGCTCAAGAAGAAGATGGCTGCCGCTTCAGGACCCAGGGCAGCCTGTGTGTGAGAGAGAGCAACACTAACAGTGAGTGACAGTGACTCACACTGAAGGGGAGGAGGGTGATATTATACATGGGACTGTATGCTGGAGCCTGGAGGAGCTGAAGAAGGAAGGGGTGGTATTATACATGGGACTGTATGCTGGAGCCTGGAGGAGGTGAAGGAAGGAGGGGGGGTGATATTATACATGGGACTGTATGCTGGAGCCTGGAGGAGCTGAAGGGGGGGTGATATTATACATGGGACTGTATGCTAGAGCCTGGAGGAGCTGAAGGAAGGGGGAGGGAGGTGATATTATTCATGGGACTGTATGCTGGAGCCTAGAGGAGCTGAAGGAGGGGGTAATATTATACATGGGACTGTATGCTGGAGCCTGGAGGAGCTGAAGAAGGAAGGGGGTGATATACATGGGCCTGTATGCTGGAGCCTGGAGGAGGTGAAGGAAGGAGGGGGGTTGATATTATACATGGGACTGTATGCTGGAGCCTGGAGGAGCTGAAGGAAGGAGGGGGGGTGATATTATACATGGGACTGTATGCTGGAGCCTGGAGGAGCTGAAGGAAGAGGGAGGGAGGTGATATTATTCATGGGACTGTATGCTGGAGCCTGGAGGAGCTGAAGGAAGGGGGTAATATTATTCATGGGACTGTATGCTGGAGCCTGGAGGAGCTGAAGGACGGGGAGGGAGGATATTATTCATGGGACTGTATGCTGGAGCCTGGAGGAGCTGAAGGGGGGGGGGGGTAATATTATACATGGGACTGTATGCTGAAGCCTGGAGGAGCTGAAGAAGGAAGGGGGGTGATATACATGGGACTGTATGCTGGAGCCTGGAGGAGGTGAAGGAAGGAGGGGGGGGGGTGATATTATACATGGGACTGTATGCTGGAGCCTGGGGGAGCTGAAGGACGGGGGAGGGAGGTGATATTATACATGGGACTGTATGCTGGAGCCTGGAGGAGCTGAAGGAAGGTGGGGGGGTGATATAATACATGGGACTGTACGCTAGAGACTGGATGAGCTGAAGAAGGGGGGGGGGGTGATATTATACATGGGACTGTATGCTGGAGCCTGGAGGAGCTGAAGAAAGGGGGGGGGGTAATATTATACATGGGACTGTATGCTGGACGGGCTTAAGGGGGCCATAATAATTACTATAATACTACAGAGGGGCCATTATATATTAGAATTATACAGAGGGCATTATACTTATGAGCACTATGGGGGGAGGGGAGGTCTGTTATCTGAGGATGATAGTAAAGTGAGAAATCGAAAAAGAATTCTGTTAAACTCTGCAAGAGTGAGACAAGAGTTTTCATGTGAAATATGTTTGTTATACACATAAAGACAGACTAAGGATACTATACCAAGTGTTTTTGTTTGTAGTTGATCTTTATTATCGCTTGCATATCTTGTGTTCATGGGGGCCTCATATTCAAGTTTCGCCTAAGGCCTCACAAAGTCTAGAGCCACCTCTGCTCCCACGTCCTCAAACACAAGTGGTTGGGCATCAGTGCACTCAATCTCTCCCACTTCTGGGGCAGGGCTAGGTGGATGGCCCACGAAAACCCCTGCCAGCAGAGTCATCAAAAAGCATGACTGCCGCATGACTTGGGGCTCAGACTGCTTGGCTGATGAGCAAGAGGTTGAGGTGGAAGACGGGTGCCCATGGGCCTACGGTGCCAACTCTGCGCTTTCAGCAGTGGACCAGGTGGAAGACAATGTGAAGGAACTGGAGGTACTGTCAGCCATCCAATCTACTACCTTCTCTACTTGTTCTGGCCTCACCATTCTTAGTTTGGTATTCCGGCCTACAAATTAACGCAGAACGTCCTGTCGCCTGCATGCACTAGAGGAAGGTGTTTCATTTGGGTGTGTGGCTGGCAGAGATCAACAACTTCCACACCAGCAGCATCACGACCACGTCCCTTAATTCATGCTCTCCTAATTTTTTTACGGTTACCCACAAAATTGGCTGACAGACCAAAAATTGTATTTCTGTGTCACGAATGCAAAGAAGGTGTATCTCACCCCAAAAAATGGGATTATTTCACCCACAGAATTAGCAGACAGATTAACTATTGCATTTCTGTGTGACAGATGCAAAGGAGATGTTTAGCACTACAAAAATTAGGTATGTCTCTCCAACACAATTAACAGACTGATTAACTATTGGATTTCCCTGTCACTGGTGCAAAGGAGTAGGAATGCACCAAACAAAAATGCCTACAGGTCACCCACAGACTGAATAGTAGTAATGGATGAACATCAGCCGGGAGAACATGGACAGTGAAATACCAGAGAGGGATCATTGGCAAAAATTCACCCAAAATATGTATTTTAATCAGGGGCCGTTTTTATGCGTCTTACTGGGAAACTTTTAAAAATGTGCCCTGCTGGAGCCTAGAATAATTTTATTTTAGGCCATGGGAGTACAGGCCCCAAAATTCACATTGGCAGTAAAAACGCATGTTCTTCCAGGTCATATTGATACAACTACAATCTGTTTCCATATTATGTCAGTTATCCTTTAAGACAGGTCTTAATGTCAATCTCTATGTTCAGCCAGCTTGACATTAAGGCCCCTTTCACATGAGCGAGTTTTCCGCGCGGGTGCAATGCGTGACTTGAACGCATAGCACCCGCACTAAATCCTGACCCATTCATTTCAATGGGTCTGTGTACATGAGCTTTTTTTTCACGCATCGCTTCTGCGTTGCATGAAAATCGCAGCATGTTCTATATTCTGTGTTTTTCACGCAGCCCTGGCCCCATAGAAATGAATAGGGCTGCATGAAAAACGCATTGCATCTGCAAGCAAGTGCGATGCGTTTTTCACTGATGGTTGCTAGGAGATGTTGTTAGTAAACCTTCAGTTTTTTATCACGCTCGTGAAAAATGCATCAAAACGCATTGCACCCGCGCGGAAAAAACTGAACAACAGAACGCTATCGCAGGCAAAACTGAATGGCTTTGCCTGCAAAATCGCACAGTTTTCACTGAACGCATCCGCAACGCATCCGGACCTACTCCGGGCACGCTCATGTGAAAGAGGCCTAAGACCTGTCTTAAAGGATAACTGACATAATATGGAAACAGGTTGTAGTTGTATCAATATGTATCAATATGACCTGGAAGAACATGTGTTTTTTTACTGCCAATGTGAATGTGGCCAAATAGGAGGATGTGCAGTTCATATGCTGAGTGTATCTTTATTGTATTAATAGTCAATATGTGGATGGGTGGTTTGTATGTGGATGTTTTATATTTATGTCTGTTGTTGAAGAATTATGGTACTTTTAAGGAAGAGTTAAAAGGAGTGTTTTTATTTAGCAGTGGCTGAAAGGCCTTTTAATTAACGCCCATGTGAGTATAAAATGGTGGGGAGTTTACTGAATCTAGAGCAGCCCCTGACAAAGCAAGCGAGAGTGAAACCCGGTTCGGGCAGGCGAGGAATCTGCACTATTTTATGATTTGTATATGCACAGACCTGTTTTATCTATGTGAGTATAATAAAAAAGCGTGAGCATCGAAGAGTTTGCGGCATCTCACTATGTTTAGTTCTCCTGTCTAACACCCAGGGGATTAAACTTTGATTGTGGAGGAAGCCCAAACTTGGAGCCCGGTGATCGATCACACCTTAAGGATACTTTTTGCATACCTCAACTAGCAACATCCTTACGGAAGAATTTAAAGCTATGCGGTCTTTTTTGGAATTAATGACTAAGTGTGAATTTGAACCTACTTCACTATAGACCTGTTGCGCTTCAAGTGACATTGCGGTTTGGGATTCTTATTATACAGCTGAGACTTGTTTTTAGCCGATTTAGAGAGATCTCAATCAATATTTGATGGAAACAGATATATCGAACCCCTTAATCATTTTTTTGTGGAAGCAGGTATTTCGCAACCCTTAATCAGTATTTTGTGGAAGCAGGTGTATCGCAGGCCTCAATCAATATTTGGTGAAAGCAGGTATATCAAACCAATGAATCAGTATTTTGTGGAAGCATGTATATCGCAGCCCTCAATCAGTATTTTGTGGAAGCAGGTATATCAAACCCCTTAACCAGTATTTTCTGGAAGCAGGTATATCACAGTCCTCCAGTATTTTGTGGAAGCAGGTATATCAAACCCCTTAATCAGTATTTTCTGGAAGCAGGTATATTGCAGGCCTCAATCAATATTTGGTGGAAACAGGTATATTGAACCCCTTAACCGATATTTTGTGGAAGCAGGTATATTGCAGGCCTCAATCAATATTTGGTGGAAACAGGTATATTGAACCCCTTGATCTGTATTTTGTGGAAGCAGGTTCTAACTATTGAAACAGTATGGATACTTGCTTGTTTTATACAGTTGCATCACAGTGCTCAGCCACCATTTAGTAGAAAAATCCTTCTTCCTGGATGCACATAGCTTTCCCACTATCTTCAAGATATCTACAAGATGGGAGGGGGGAAGGAGCGCATTCCAAGGGTGAGGGGCTGCGGAGCTGCGCTGTGAAGCTGATATGTTAAGTCAGTCTGATGGAAAATAAGTATAAGATTAACCCATTGAATGCTTGCTATTATTTCCCAGTAACCAATAAAAATGCACTGCCTTTAGTTACCTCCCACCAGCAGGGTATATTCTGTGTGGACACTAAACAATAAACTAGAGATTTACTTTGACTCCGATGGGTGTGTCAGAGTTTGATGTCTCTGTGCACGTTAAGACACCTTTAAACTAATTTGGAGCAGTACATCAACCTACCTGGTATCTTGACCAGATCCAAAACATCTGGCGCCCAATGTGGGGCTCAAAGAACATGACCCCCTGATCCAGTACCCCCGATGACCAGACGAGGAGGACCTCACTAACAGACACCGGGACTGCAGGCCCATGATAAGATGTAAGACAATGTGTTATCTTGAGTCCATGTGTCCTGTGGTGTAGTCCATCCGTGCCTGTCTAAGTGGTGCTGTGTCATTTTGGGGGGTCCTCGAGGGCACGAAAGTAAGAACCCCATGTGTTTTAAAGTCTTGATGTAATTTGTTTAAACTGTGAAGACTCTGTTGACAAGTATCACTGAGTGAGACACAGAGAGTTCTCCTATTTGCCTGTATCGGAGTGCAGCCCGGTTGTCTGACTCGATCACAGAAGGGGGGAGAGCGGTCCACGGCATCTCAGAGTGTGCTTGTCCGGGACTCAAAGTTTCATCAGGTCGAGTGCTTACTCTTTACAGAGGTCTCTAGACGGCTCCAGTAGGTGCGAGAGACGATGGGACATAACGCAAGTGTCCCAAAAGGTTACTGCTCACCTGAGCAGTACATGACTGATAAGAGAGTAAAACAGTTTGTGAAAAGTCTGAGCAAGCTACAGAAAAAATATGGTATATGTAAAGGTGGTACTTTGTGTTGTACAACATGGCAAACTTTGCTGACAGAAAAGAAAGGTAGATTAGAAGATGAGAAGTTAGTGGATACAGTCCAAGTGTGGCTGGACTGTAGCAAGGAATTTGAAGAGATGGGAGGAGAGCAAAATCTTGATGAAGCTAGTGGCAGATACTATAGTAAACCTGGTAATCTTGTTGGGCTGGGGCAGCCACCACCCTATAATGGCACCAAGAAGAAAGGAAAAGGATGGGTCTGTAATGTATGTTGTCAGCAAAATCCCACCTCCCAAGAGACATTTTTTGCCTGAGGTGCTCCACGCACACATAGTCACACCCCTGTAAGCCCCAAGCACGTCCTCCCAGTCCCTTCTATGGCACCATCTTATTCCCAGCCGATGCCCACGGCTGGACCAATAATCTCCTTCAGCCCTGAGCCTCCCATCACCCCTGTAGTCTCACCAGTGGCTCTGTTATATCCCATCATAAATCCAGACGGCACGTTAATGGCCCCTAGCAATCCACCTCCTGCCTTGATCATGATAGGGGGACAGTCAGAAGTACCTGAACAAGAGAATCCGGACAGTGTTGCTGGTCCTGTAGATTCAAACACCCCCAATAGACTATAGTGGCTCTGGCACCCAACTCTTGAGCCTCCCCAGACCAACTCTGCTCCAGGAACAGATTAATGAATTACAAAGGAATATGCAAATTTTAGAAAGGGGCAATTTCGAAGCTGTAAAGAAGCCCTAGCTCTTACCTGACCACAAGGGTCTCCTTTACCCTGCAGCAGTTATTAACCATAGTGAACCTGCTGCCAGATCTTGAAACCCATCCCATGCCCTTTTTCAGGAAATTGTCACAGGTATCTCAAACATATAGATGTACATGGTCAGACCTACAGAGTATTGTGGTAAACAAGAAAGGGGAGTATTCTTCACTAATAATGGACCATATCCCGACCCCTATCCTAAAGGGTCTGACCTTCAACCCTAGGGATCATGAATCTGGGGAATACTTCATAGAGAGGTTACACAAATGGGCAAAAGCGAAGTTAGCTGATCAATCTACTACATTGCAGGAAAACTGAAACTGTTGAGAGATTTTCACAGAGAGTCAAGCAGAATTGCAAGGACATGGGTTTTAGCCAGAATGAAGCTGTACACCTCAGACTCCTGGCCTGCTCGTTTGTCGATGGTCTGCAACAAGAGATAAACAAAGCCCTTGTGACCTATTGTCCTGAGGAGAAATCCCTGACCCTGGAAATCTTGGAGCAAATTGCAAAGGGCTTGGAAAGTAACACAAAGAAAACTCGAGCGGCTGTGATAGCCATAATGTCAGGAGAAGATGGTGGAAAACGTCCGCCAACTCGTGTCTGCTATGGGTGTCGTAAGCCTGGACACATCAAACGGAACTGCAGACATCTGTGGCCAACCAATCAACAGCAACAGGAGGGCACTCCGCCTCCCTCATCACAATAGGACGCTGGCAAACCAGTGAAGGGAGGGGAAATTTCATGTATGGCAGTCTCCACCCCTCCTGTTGGTCCCGCCCCTCGAATCACTCGCAAGGTGGCCGGGAAAGAACTCTCATTCCTTGTAGACACTAGTACACAACAATAGCTGATCTCAGGGAGACCAGCTACAAAAAACACCGCAGAGCCTCACTTAAGAGTCTCAACACAGCAATCCGAAGTGCAAAGTTCCCTGGGAAACAGGAATATGCAAAATAAATGTGGAGCCCCAGTTATGGGTCTACAACACAATGAAAGCCAGATATCCCTCAAAGGAAGGAAAACCAAGCGAAGGGGTGTCTCCATTACAGAGATCACCAAATCCACCATATTAAGTGGCCCCTATGTCAAGATCCCGCTTTTTTACAAGCTTTAAGGATGTGACAGGGAAAACCTAAGCTAGGTATCCATCCACAGACAGCTGTTTCGGGGTGTTGCCCCTCATCAGTGTGGAGTAGGATTCTGGCTAACCGGGAGCAATGCCTCGGAGACCACTCAAACACAACAATAGCTGATCTCAGGGAGACCAGCTACAAAAAACACCGCTGAGCCTCACTTAAGAGTCTCAACACAGCAATCCGAAGTGCAAAGTTCCCTGGGAAACAGGAATATGCAAAATAAATGTGGAGCCCCAGTTATGGGTCTACAACACAATGAAAGCCAGATATCCCTCAAAGGAAGGAAAACCAAGCGAAGGGGTGTCTCCATTACAGAGATCACCAAATCCACCATATTAAGTGGCCCCTATGTCAAGATCCCGCTTTTTTACAAGCTTTAAGGATGTGACAGGGAAAACCTAAGCTAGGTATCCATCCACAGACAGCTATTTCGTAGACACTAGTGCAGCCCGCAGTGTTTTATGTGAGACTGCCGTACCTCCTTCCTGGCTCACTGACATTCATTTACCCTGTTCTGGACTAGAAGGGCTCGTGCAGAATAACCCCATTACCAAGCCACTCTCAGTCACTTCCTCTGAATTCTCCCAGACCAAAACCCCTCGGCTCCACCTTCCAACAGGAGTCATGTCGCAATTTGTTGTCAGCCAAACATGCCCCTTCAATCTGTTAGGCTCTGATTTCCTTCAGAAAATCGGTCACTCTCGGCATAGCCTTATACCCGGAAGAAACCTGCCTCCTCATGGCATTAACAACTCTTTAGGTCACTGATCCATTGAGCAAGGGGATTCGCTGCAAAACATTTTGCACCTCATCCCTGATACCCTCTGGGCCAAAGGACCCCAGGATATCGGACTCCTTAATGTCCCACCAGTCACTGTGACCCTGAAGGACCCCAAGGTCCTGCCATACAAAGCGCAATATCCGCTTTCTGTCTCACAACAGGATGCTATTACACTCCAAGTGCAGGCCCTCCTGCAGAATGGGGCAATGAAAATCACTACCTCTCCCTGTAACTCGCCCCTTTACTCAGTCCGGAAGAAGAGGGAGAAGGGACAACCTCCTATTTACTGCATGGTCCAAGATCTCCGAGCTGTCAACGAGGCCACTGTCCTCGAGCGACCTATTGTCCCCAACCCGCACACCCTTCTCACTGGCATCCCACCCACCGCCACTACTTTCACTGTCATTGCACTGGCCAATGCATTCTTTTCTGTTCCCTTACATGAGGACTGTCAATTCCTTTTTGCTTTTTCTCATGCTGGCATACAGTACACCTGGACTGTTCTGCCTCAAGGGGCCCAAAACAGTCCTTCCTGCTTCAACAAGGCTATGTCCTCTGTTCTGCAACCCTGGCAGCCCGACCACCCGGAAGTGGAATTCCTGCAATATGTGGATGACCTACTCCTCTGTGTCAATTCTCTGCATGTCTGCCTATCCATGTCTGTCTCACTTCTCCAGTTCCTGGCTTCTGCTGGCTGTCGAGTTTTACAAGCCAAATTGCAGCTGAGTCTCCCCAAAGTTGTTTTTCTAGGTCATTGTATCTCTTAAGATAGCAAGCACCTCACTGATGCCAGGAAAAAGGTCATCTCTGACATCCAACTCCCAGATACCCCTCATCAGCTGCAAACCTTTCTGGGACTCATCTCCTACTGCAGACCCCGGATCCCTGATGCTTCAGTCCTAATGAAGCCCCATATATGACTGCATACTCCGCAATGCTACTACTCCTTTCCAGGGGACAATGGAGGCCGGAGAAGCCTTTGAAACATTGAAGGCCGCCATTGCCTCTGCCCCTGCTCTTGGTATCCCCAACTACAACCTTCCTTTCTGACTGTGTATCATGGAACATCAGGGCCATGCAACTGGAGTCCTTACTCAAACTTATGGTGGTCGCAATAGACCCCTGGGTTACTATTTTAAGTGCCTTGACCCCGTAGCCAGAGCCGCCCCTTCCTGTGTCAGAGCCGTCCATGCTGCCAGCTCTCTTCTGGACGTCACGTCTGACTTTGTGCTTGGTCACCCCCTCAATATTCTGGCTCCCCATGACATTTCTGCCATCCTCCAGCTGACATAACCTAAACACCTCACTGCACGGTGCCACCTCCGGCTCCAGTGTAGTTTGCTCCTGCCAGATAATATCACCATTCAGAGATGCCACATTCTCAACCCTGCTGCACTTCTTCCTCTTCCAAGGGGGGAGTATGCAGTGTACCAGTCCAACAGGGGGAATGTCTCTGTGAGGTCACGGTGTGAGTATAGGTAGGCCGAAGTTAAAAATACAGTTCTGGTTACTCACAGTTTTGTAGTCCCTGGGAAGGCCTGTTGAGGGGGAGAACAGCAATGGATTCTCCAGGGCACACTCTATTACAGGGGACACCGGCCAGGCGGTGTTTGAGGTGCCCTTGATGATGATTTAGGTTGGGTGTGCTTTTGCGGCTGGGCCCCTGGTCGTGACGCCAGAACCTTGGTGCTGCAAGATGATGAGAGCAGTGGTTATGTTGATTAAAGACTGAGACAAAGGTTGAATCCAACTCACAACTTTTACTGTACAGAGATTCTTGATTATAAGTACATCCAAATGTGAACAGTCTTTTATGCATATGAAGGTAGAAAGTTGTAAATCCAAGGTAACAGTCTTTCTGCATATATGTGTATATCAGTCTAGGATATGTAGATAAGTCTTGACTGGTATCTTGACTGGTATCTTTAGCTCTTTGCCTTGTCCTATTTTCAGTAATGGTGGTTCAGATCCTTACTTCTACAAATAACAGCTGGCCTGGCTGTAAAATATATTGTAGGTGAGGCTGCCGGAAGCTCAAATTCTTCACTTGGGTACAAAGGCGCCTAGTATAATGGCTATTGTCCTACCCTTGTCTTTCTGCAGTTAAAAAGCAATTTTTCACTTGACACCCTGAAAGAGTGGACAGTAGAAGAAGGTCTGACCTAGGCCTTGTTTCTTGGCTTTATAACTTGAGATGGACTGTGGCTCCTCTGGGCTAGCCAGTAGATGGAGAAGATAAAAACTGATACTGTTTAGTATTTCATACCTTTTGATGTCTAGAAGAACAAAAGATAACAAATAGCAAGCTTTCAATAGAATAACACTATATATGAAGACAGAGCACATTACTACAGTATAGTAAAAGAGACAAGTGATGTAAAACAGAACCTCCCAACTAGAGATGAGCGAATTTCTCAATTCTCAAAAAGTCAGTTTGCCGAATTTTCTGAAAAGATTTGATTCGATCCCAATTTTTTCATGATGAATCGCGTTAAAAAACAGCTATTTCCTGGCTGCAGAGAGCCTGTGTAGTGGTGTAGAACACTGTGCCTTGCAGTAACACGCATAGGGAGTCTGCTGTGGTAGTGAAACAATACTGTGAATAAGTATGACACGCAGATGACAGGCGCCGCTCTTAGGTCCCTTTAACACGGGCGAGTATTCCATGCGGGTGCAATGCGTGACGTGAACGCATTGAACCCACACTGAATCCTGATCCATTCATTTAAATAAGCTGTGTACATGAGCGATGTTTTTCATACATCACTTGTGCGTTGCGTGAAAATCACAGCATGTTCTATATTCTGCGTTTTTCACGCAACGCAGGCCCCATAGAAATTAATGGAGCTGCGTGAAAATCGCATAGCATCCGCAAGCAAGTGCGGATGCGGTCTGATTTTCACGTATGGTTGCTAGGAGATGATGTTAGTAAATAGGGATGAGCAACCCCGAACCCCATTAAAGTAAATTCACACGTGGTGAGCGCGATTACGTCAGCGCAGGGCCTTTTGCAGGTCCTGCAGGAAGAAGAAAGAAGATGATACCGGCTGCACAATCAAGTGGATGAGGTGAGTTTATTTTTTTTATTTTTTTAACCCCTCAATGGGCATTTTAGTTAGCATTCTGTATTAAGAATGTTATTTTTTTTCCCTTATAGCCATGTTATAATGGAAAATAATAAAATCAACAGAACACCTAACCCAAACCCGAACTTCAGTGAAGAACGGAACGCAATCGCAGACAAAACTGACCGAAATTGCGTGCCTACTCACGCAGGTTTCCCGCAATGCACCTGCATCGCATCCGGCCCTCACCTGCGACGCTCGTGTGAAAGAGGCCTTAGAATCATTGCACACTACACTTATTTGGGCAGTTATGGGGCCAAAACTGACCAACTACAGTGTGAACTTAGCCATACAGGTCGATGTTAATGTCAAGAAAAAGCGCACTCCTTTTTCACCGTCGTCAGCTGATTCCATATAGATGTCTACAGAACCTGTTCTATTAAATGTTTATACAAGTAGAGCACCCCTGAAATAGTGTAGAGGGTGTCAGCAGTAAGTTTGTGTTGACGTCACTGATTATTTTGCCCTTCCTCTGATCCGTCAGAACAATAACCCCCATAAAAACGGATCCTGTTTGTTGAGCACTCACTTTCAGTTGGTCAGCATTCGGTCAGTAATCTATCAGTATTGCTAAAGCCAAAAAAAAACCTGTGGATCCAAAACAGAGATGACACGTGAATGGAATATCTGCATGTCTTCTGTGTTTTATACCCACTCCTGCTTTTGGCTACAAAATCATAAGCCAATTCTGATGGGCCCATGTCATACAGGCCTTCTGCGTCTCATTTTTCCTTCCTTCTGACAGATCAGTAGAAGGGTCAAATAAATGATGACTTCTTACCAGGCCAAAAAGGCAAAATAGTGGCCCAGTCATGAAGTGGGGAGGGTGGGAACAGCATGAGAAGTCCACAGAGTGGCTCCGTGACATAGTGGTGAGGTAGCAGCAGCATGAGGAGACCATAGAGTGGCCCAGTGACATAGTGGTGAGGTGGCAGCAGCATGAGGAGACCAGAGAGTGGCCCAGTGACATAGTGTTGAGGTGGAAGCAATATGAGGAGACCACAGAGTAGTGATGTGGCAGCAGCATGAGGAGACCACAGAGTAGCCCAGTGAAAGAGTGGTGAGGTGGCAGCAGCATGAGGAGACCACAGAGTAGTGATGTGGCAGCAGCATGAAGAGACCACATACTGGCCCAGTGACAGAGTGGGGAAGTGGCAGCAGCATGAGAAGACCACAGAGTAGTGATTTTGCAGGAGTGTGAGAAGACCACAGAGTGGCCCAGTGACATAGTGTTGATATGGCAGCAACATGAGGAGACCACAGAGTAGTGATGTGGCAGCAGCATGGGGAGACCACACAGTGGTCCAGAGACATAGTTGTGAGGTGGCAGCAGCATGAGGAGACCACAGAGTGGCCCAGAGACATAGTTGTGAGGTGGCAGCAGCATGAGGAGACCACAGAGTGGCTGTCACAGTTGTTTTGTCATTTGACCATGACACATTTGCTGTGCAGACTGGTTGCTGGTGGCAACATGTAGTTTGCGGTTTGCAAGTACATTTCCACTTTAAGGAGAGTCTTCTTGCTGTTTGGTGAGCGTGGGATTAATTTCCTGACTAGGTGTGGATCAGGGTGTGGTCTCTTGGAGCTATATAGCCTTGGCTTGTAGCCTGGAGGTTAGTTGTGCTCTAGCCTTGGTGTGGGCTGGAAGCTATGCTCCATTCTTGTGCAATTCCATCTGCCTAGTCATTGAGGGCCACCTTGTTGGACATACTGTCATGGTGTGGAGTGGGGGAAACTCCACACCGTACAATGTCAACTGCTACTAGACCTGGAATCAGGGAAAATGGGGCAGGTCACCTCCTACAGCATACATAACCTGGCCCTTAACTTCTAGCCGTATGAGCCAACCTAGTTGGCAGGAGGGCCCATACTCAGGAACCTCAGACCCTGGAATCCCTGAATAGCCCCAGAGATGGGAACAGGGCAGAGACAAACTGTTCATCCAACACGACGGATGAGTAGGCGTCTCCCAGCGGCCCAGTAACAGACGCAAAACAGTGAACAGGGAACTGACTCAACAGGTAAGTTTCTTGTGGCAGAATGTCCACAGACCACAGTACAACATGGACACTTACCCATCGCAGCAGAAGTAAGACACACAGAATACAAGTTCCCTGCTATTGCCTAAACCCCCAAGCGCAACGGATTCCTGGTGGTGACAGACAAAGCTGTTCACTGGCTAGAGGTTCCCCCTCCGGGAAACCATGGGGTCCCCCTTCTGGAGGAAAAGACAAACAGGGGAAATGTCTAGCAGACATGCTGGCCACAACATCAACAGACCCGACATGTAACAAGGCGCTAGAGAACAACCAAACCCCAAATTAAACTCACACCACATATAGACACATCGGGATGGGTAGAGACATGGAGAAGACATAGGGATGACATTGCTAAAAAACCTTGATGTCCAACAAGGTGGCCCTCAATGACTGGGCAGATGGAATTGCCCAAGAATAGAGCATAGCTTCCAGCCCACACCAAGGCTAGAGCACAACTAACCTCCAGGCTACAAGCCAAGGCTATATAGCTCCAAGAGACCACACCCTGATCCACACCTGGTCAGGAAATTAACCCCATGCTCACCAAAAAGCAAAAAGACTCTCCTTAAAGGGGAAGTGAATGTGCAAACCGCAAACTACACGTTGCCACCAGCAACCAGTCTGCACAGCAAACGTGTCACGGTCAAATGACAAAACGATCATGACCATGGCCCAGTGACATAGTGTTGAGGTAGCAACAGCATGAGGAGACCACAGAGTGTCCCAGTGACATAGTGTTGAGGTAGCAGCAGCATGAGGAGACCACAGAGTGGCCCAGTGACATAGTGTTGAGGTGGCAGCAGCATGAGGAGACCACAGAGTAGTGAGGTGGCAGTAGCATGAGGACACTACATAGTGGTGAAGTGGCAGCAGCATGAGGAGACCACATACTGGCCCAGTGACATAGTGTTGAGGTGGCAGAAGCATGAGGAGAAAACAGAGTAGTGATGTGGCAGAAGCATGAGCAGACCACAGAGTGGTGAATTGGCCGCAGCATGCGGAGACCACAAAGTGTCAGAGTGACATAGTGTTGAGGTGACAGCAGCATGAGGAGACTACAGAGTAGTGATGTGGCAGCAGAATGAGGAGATCACAGAGTGGTGAAGTGGCAGCAGGATGAGGAGATCACAGAGTGGCCCAGTGACAGTGTTGAGGTTGCAGCAGCATGAGGAGACCACAGAGTGGTGATGTGGCAGCAGCATGAGGAGACCACAGAGTGGCCCAGTGACATAGTGTTGAGGTGGCAGCAGCATGAGGAGACCACAGAGTGGTGATGTGGCAGCAGCATGAAGAGACCACAGAGTGGCCCATTGACATAGTGTTGAGTAGAGTTGAGCGAACCCGAACTGTATAGTTCGGGTTCGTACCGAACTTTACGGTTTTCCGCACCCGAACATTTCCGTAAAAGTTCGGGTTCGTTGTTTTCGGCGATTTCTTTCCTCTTTTTGAAAGGCTGCAGGGCAGCCAATCAACAAGTGTTTCACTACTTTGCCCTAAGAAGCCATCACAGCCATGCCTACTATTGGCTGTGATTGGCTAAGTGCAGCATGTGACCCAGCCTCTATATAAGCTGGAGTCACATAGCGCCGAACGTCACTCTGCTGCTCTTAGTGTAGAGACAGGTTGCTGCTGCTGCTGTGAAGGAGAGATTAGGGAAGAAATCTGTTCAACTTGGTGGTGTTAAATCTTCAAACTACATCAATTATTGAGGGTGCTATGCTACATATTTGTACCCAGCCCTGAGCCCAGTGATACTGCAAAATAATTTTTAATCCATCTGTTACTGAGGTGGGGTTCGGCAGCCATTTTTAGCAACTGCAGTGTCCTTGGAACTGCATGTGACCCGCATGTGTGGCAGCCTGCCAGGGACACCAGCCTAATTATTTTTTGGTAGCTCAGTGGAGGAAAAATTCTTTTTTTCTGGTAGGTCAAGTCCCCCTACATTACCTATTTTATAATTTAGGGGTGAAACCCTCCCTTTCTGTAGTTGGGGGAATAAACCCATACTGTCATACCACAGAGCATGTTTGCATACAACGCTGAAAAAACTGTTTTATAAATTTGCGGTGACATACTACATTTCTGTATTTGGGGGAATAAACCCGTACTGTGGTAGCACAGAGCACGTTTGCATACAATGCTGAAAAAACTGTTTTATAATTTTGCGGTGGAATACTGCATTTCAGTATTTGGGGGAATAAACCCGTACTGTTGTGCCACAGAGCACTTTTTCATAGAACGCTGAAAAAACTGTTTTAAAATTTTGCGCTGAAAAACTGCATTTCTGTATTTGGAGGAATAAACCCGTACTGTTGTGCCACAGAGCACGTTTGCATACAATGCAAGTTGATTGCAAAAACACCGGTTTTGTGGAAGATAGCACATTAGCGGTGTACGCTACATTTCTGACAGTCACGTTAAACCGTTAACCTCTGCTGTTACATTGTTGGTTTGAAAAATCTAATTTTTGTTTATAGTGAAGTAATTGTATTGAATTGCTCCGTTACACTGTTGTATGACCTAAAGAAATGTATTCTGTTTATGACACAGGCACTGCCTTACTGTTAGTGAACTTAATTGTTGACTTTTGGCAGTTAAATTGATAGCTGAGATAAACCATCTGTTAGTTTGGTGGGTGAACGCAAATAAGGAGGAGAACATCAAATAAGGGACATGGCCATGGTTGTGGTGGTGTTGGTGGAGCTCCTGTTGCTAGGAGAGGACGTGGCCATTCTGCTCCAGCTACAGGTCCAAGTGAAACACCGTCCTCAGGTCTGAGTAGGCGACAGAACCTGCAGCGTTATTTGGTACGCCCGAATGCCGCTCTATGGATGGTGAGGCCAGAACAAGTACAGGCGATAGTAGATTGGGTGGCTGACAGTGGCGCCAGATCTTTCACAGTATCTCCCACCTAGTTCTCTGCAGAAAGCTCAGAGTTAGCACCTGCAGCCCATGCCCATCAGTGTTTCACCTCACCACCTTACAAATCAGCCAAGCAATCTGAGCTCCAAGTCATGCAGCAGACTCTTATGCTTTTTGATAACTCTGCTGGGAGGGTTTCCCGGGCCATCCACATAGCCCTGCCACAGAAGTGGAAGACATTGAATGCACTGATGCCCAACAGAAGTGGAAGACATTGAATGCACTGATGCCCAACCACTTATGTTGCAGGAAGAGGACATAGGAATACCACTGCAGCACGTCTCTGATGATGACGAAACACAGGTGCCAATTGCTGTGACTTTCTGCAGTGTGCAGACCGATGAGTAGGGCAGGGGTCACGAATGGGTGGAAGATGATGTGGAGGATGATGAGGTCCTAAACCCCAACTGGACTCAAGTTAATGCTAGGGACGTGTGCAGTTCTGAGGAAGAGGCGGTGGTCACACATAGGCAACAGCACAGCAAAAGAAGGAGCAGGGTGCAAAAGCGGAGACAGTACGCACCCAGGAACCTAGCACACCAAAGACAGCTCCAAGGAGTTCATTGGCATGGCAGTTCTTCAGACAATGTCCTGACAACAAGACACGAGTGGTTTGCACGTTGTGCCATCAGAGCCTGAAGCGAGGCATAAACATTTTAAACCTGAGCACAACCTGCATGACCAGGCATCTACATACAAAGCACAAACTGCAGTGGAGTAAACACCTTAAAAACCAAGAAAGGTATCAGGCTCCTCCTGCTTCCTTTTCTGCTGAAGTCTCTGCCTCTTCCTCCACCTCTGGAGTCACAGTGGCACCTACCACCCAGGAATGAGAGGATGTGCCACCAACACCACCTTGGCCTTTGAAATGCTGTCATTCCGTCTGGTGGAGACGGACTGTTTTAAACAGCTGAAGGCGGTGGCTGTCCCACAGTACGTCGTTCCGAGCCGCTACTACTTTTCCAGGCGAGCCGTCCCTTCCCTGCACAACCAAGTGGAGGATAAAATCAAGTCTGCACTGTCCAACGCCATCTGTGGCAAGGTCCACATAACCACAGATACATGGACCAGTAAGCACAGAGGTACAGGGATGCTATATCTCCCTAACTGCACACTGGGTAAATTTAGCGGCAGCTGGGCCTGAGGCGAATAGCGGTTTGGCACATATGTCCTTCCACCACTGAGGATCGCAGGGCATTATTCTTTGCCTCCTGTTGCCTCCTACTCTGCTTCCTCCTCCTCCTCTTCTACCACCTCCTGATCTGGTCAGCGAAAGACCTTCACCACCAAGTCCAGCACAGTCAGGGGTAAACGTCAGCAGGCGGTTTTAAAACTCATGTGTTTGGGGGACAAACCCCACACCGCACAGGAGCTGTGGAGGGGCATAGAAGAACAGACCAATGAGTGGTTGCTGCCAGTGAGCCTCAAGCCCGGCCTGGTGGTGTGCGATAATGGGTGAAATCTCGTAGCAGCTCTGGGACTAGCCGGCTTGACGCACATCCCTTGCCTGGCGCATGTGGTGAATTTGGTGGTGAAGAAATTCCTTAAAAACTACCCAGACATGTCAGAGCTGCTGCAGAAAGTGCAGCCCGTCTGTGCGCACTTTCGGCGTTCTCACCCTGCTGCTCGCCTGTCTGTGGTGCAGTGTAACTTCGGCCTTCCCGCTCACCGCCTCATATACGACGTGCCCACCAGGTGGAACTCCACCTTGCATATACTGGAGAGACTGTGCGAGCAGCAGCAGGCCATAGTGGAGTTTCAGCTGCAGCACGTACGGGTCAGTCGCTCTGCGGAACAGCACCACTTCACCACCAATGAGTGGGCCTCCATGCGAGACTTGTGTGCCTTGTTGCGGTGTTTCAAGTACTCGACATGGCCAGTGCTGATGACACCGTTCTTAGCGTTACAATACCACTTCTATGTCTCCTTGAAAAAACACTTAGGGCGATGATGGAAGAGGATGTGGCACAGGAGGAAGAGGAGGAGGAAGAGTGGGCATTTCACAGGGTTTCAGGCCAGTCATTCAGAAGTGGCTCAGAGGGTGGGTTCTTGCACCAGCAGAGGCCAGGTACACATGTGGCCAGCCAGGGCACAGTTCTGGAGGACGAGGAGGAGGTAGAGGAGGAGGAGGAACCCGGTTACAGCAGGGTGGCACCCAACGCAGCTCATGGCCATCACTAGAGCATGGCTGGGGGGATACGGAGGACACAGATGATACACCACCTACAGAGGACAGCTAATCCTTACCTCTGGGCAGCCTGGCACACAATAGCGACTACATGCTGCAGTGCCTGCACAATGACCAAAGAGTTGCCCACATTTTAACTTGTACTAACTACTAGGTGGCCACCCTGCTGGATTTCCGTTACAAAGACAACGTGCCGTCCTTAATTCCCTAACTGGAGCGTGATAGGAAGATGCGCGACTACAAGCGCACGCTGGTAGACGCGCTCCTGAGGGCATTCCCAACTGACACCAGGGGACAAGTGGAAGCACAAGGCGAAGGCAGAGGAGGAGGAAGAGGTTGCCAACGCAGCTGGGTCACGGCCAGCACCTCAGAAGGCAGGGTTAGCATGGCTGACATGTGGAAAAGCTTTGTCACCACGCCACAGCAACCGGCACCACCAGCTTATATGGAACGTCTTAGCAGGAGGCAGCATTTGAGCAACATGGTGGAACAGTACGTGTGCACACGCCTACACGTACTGACTAATGGTTGTGCCCCATTCAACTTCTGGGTCTCCAAATTGAGCTTGCCCTTTAGACGCTAGTGCGTCTTATGGGGTGAATACAGTACAGGGCAAAAAAATTATAAAATGTGCAGCGCATTGCTTGGGCATGGTACATCGCAGGTTGCACTGCATAGAAATAGGAACCCGCCATGTACCAGACATCTGTGTTACCTGAAGAGGGAGAGACCGGTGGCCGCAGCGCATGCTTGTTGATAGGGACGGCCGTGTTGTGTGCTGGATCTGCTGCGGTGGGCGCTGGGTGGTAGGGTCAGGTGGTGTGGCTGGTGCAGGGTGATGGAGAATGGCCGGCCCTGTCTGGTGTTGGTTGATAGGGACCGGCTGGCCGGCAGATTTGCAGGGAGACATTGATGGGAGCCTGGGAGAAGCCAGATAAAGGGCGGAGCAGGCTTTCCTGCCACACATGCCTGCTCCTGAGCTGAGGTCTTATTGGGGTCTTATTAACATTGGGGGTCTGATTGGGGCTGTCAGCTGAGTTCTAATTAACATTGGGGATCTGATTGGTGGTCTGACCTGAGGTCTAATGAAATATATTTTTTATTTATTGTCCTCCTCTAAAACCTAGGTGCATCTTATGGGCCGGTGCGTCTTATAGGGCGAAAAATACAAGAGGTCCATGCATTCTAAGGGATACAGTTGCTGTGGATGAGCTGCTGTACACCCACAAAAAAGAAGGAAAGTCCTGCAGATAAGCAGGTAAGCAAGCAAAAAATGAGTTTTAAAGAAGTTTTCTGGGATTTTCATATTGATCGCCCATATGATGGCCTATAATATAATAAGCCTTCAATATGACATCAGAAGGGGTCCGACTCCCAGCATTCCTGCCGAGAAGCAGTTTGAGGTAACCACTAGTGTTGAGTGAATCGATCTTCGGATCCTAGATCCGAAGTCAATTCGTTAAAAACTTCCTATTACTTAATACTGTACAGCATTAAAATATATGGGCTCTGGCAAGGCGAAATGAGTTATCACGACATCTCGTGAGACTTCGGTTGAATAACTTCGGTCTATGATCCGTAGCTCGCTTCACTCAGCAGTAGTAACCAAGGTGCTCACCAGAGCTCCAATGAGAGTTGCAGACTCCTCCCAGCTTAAGGTGGGTTCACATCACTTTTATGCCTTCGTTTGATGTACACGTTAGAAAAAATTGGATACAAAAACGCAGCACACCACATTCTTGTATCCTGCACAGTCCAGTAAAAAAAGTATATGTTTTTTTTACAATGGTAAAAAAAAGTAGACTTTTTTTTTACAATCGAACTCTATTGGGAACGCATGCCACTGTATGCCATCAATACGTTTTTTGTATACGTTAAAAGGACAGGAAAAACGTTATGTGAACCCACCCTTACTATGCACAAAGCCATTCATTTGATAGAAATAAAATGAGGCTGAGCTACATCTAGACCACATGACCGATGAATGTGACATCAGTAACCTAGGAAGAAGCCTAAGGGCTCACAGAGCGCGGCAGCCCCTTCGAACAGCTGATCACCAAGGGTGCAGGGAATCGGACCCCACAATCTCATGTTGATCCCTTCTTCTGAGGATAGGTAATCAATAGGAAAATGCCGGAAAACCCCTTAGGCCCCTTTCACACGGGCGAGTTTTCCGCGCGGGTGCAATGCGTGAGGAGGACGCATTGCACCCGCACTGAATCCGGACCCATTCATTTCTATGGGGCTGTGCACATGAGCGGTGATTTTCACGCATCACTTCTGCGCTGCGTGAAAATCGCAGCATGTTCTATATTCTGCGCTTTTCACGCAACGCAGGCCCCATAGAAGTGAATGGGGATGCGGAAAATCGTAAGCATCCGCAACCAGCGCGGATGCGCTGCGATTTTCCCGCATTGTTGCTTAGCAACGGAACTCAATCTCTATTATTTCCCTTATAACATGGTTATAAGGGGAAATAATAGCATTCTTAATAAAGAATGCATTGTTAAATGATGAGGAAGGGTTAAAATAATAAAGTTAACTTACCTTAGCCACTTGATCGCGTAGTCGCGATCTGTCCTCTCTTTCCCTGCAGCATCGATGATCTAAAGGACCTGTGATGACGTCACATCACATGGCTCAATCACCTGCCCATCACTATGGTGATGGAGCATGTGATTGGTCCATGTGACCATGTGACATCATCCAAGGTCCTTAATCACTATCCTCAGGCTGTGGATAGTGCTTAATGACCTTGGATGATGTCACGTGGTCACATGGACCAATCACATGCTCCATCACCATAGTGATGGAGCAGGTGATTGGGCCATGTGATGCTGTGACATCATTACAGGTCCTTTACATCTTTCAAGCTAACGGAGAGGAGGCCGGGCTTCGCGATCAAATGGACCAGGTAAGTTATGATTAGTTTATTATTTCTAACCCATTCTGCACCGGGTTCAACATTAGGGAGATGGCCAAGGGTATTATTTTACATTATAACTATGTTATAATGTGAAATAATACCAGCGGGACAATTTCTGACCCAAACATGCACTTCTGTGAAGAAGTGCAGGTTCGGGTCTGGGTACCAAAAGTGCTGATTTTTCTCCCGCGCGTGCAAAACGCATGACAGCGCTTTGTACTCGCAGGGAAAAATCGCGGCAATTCCCGCAACGCACCCGCACTGTTTGACGGAGTGCACCCGCAACGCCCGTCTGAAAGAGGCCTTAAAGTTCCATTTAAGGAATGTGTTTCTCAGACTTGGTGGGAGTATCAGTCCAGTTTCAGATCTCATTTACCACTTTATTCCTATGTCCTTCTGTCTATAAATATGTGACTTTTCAGATATTGGCCCTGATTTTTCATGCCTTCACTACAGAATTTTGGCTTCAAAAAGTCACAAAATGGGGCTTATGTGAGTTTATGCGACTTGCTTAAGCGACTTGCGCACAAATTTAGCAACATTTTACATTTTTACTCTGCTCACTCCAATTTTTAAATATGTATGGGAAGGTGGATGTGGTTATCTACATTAATGAGCTTCACTTCAGATTTATCATTGAGACTTTTTTAAAAAGTCGCAGTCTCACTCCAGGAGGAGGGCAGAGTAGGAAAACTGGAGGAACTTTTCTAGACAAAAGTGTGAGGTTTAAGGCCCCTTGCGAACTTTTTTTTGTGTGTTTACGTTCCGTTTTTTGCGTTCCGTATACGGACCGTATACCGAACCATTCATTTCAACGGAGCCGCAAAAAAAAAGGAAGGTGCTTAGTATACCTTCCATTTCCGTATTTCCATTTTTCTGTTCTGTTCAAAGATAGAACATGTCCTATCATTGTTCACATAACGGACAAGGATAGTACTCTTCTATCAGGGGCCAGTTGTTCCGTTCCGCAAAAACGGAATGCACACGGACGTCATCCATATTTGTGGAAAATACTGAAAAAGCCATACGGTCGTGTGCAAGGATAAGAGAAACTTATCAAACATATGAACATAATAAGTGTGGCATAGGGTATGCCAACAGGGTCTCAAGCACTTCAAATATTCCGATTATGATAAATTCCCCCCATTATACCAAAGTACTCTCGAGAGCTTGTTATTTGTTATCGTCTATTCCACTAGCCATTAAAAGGTATCAACGACTGAGAACTCTTAATTTTCATTTTCAGTAATGCTAGAAGTTTCAGAAAAAAAAAACTTTTGCCTTTAAACCACATTTGTAACTGGAAATGTGATGCAGTGTGTGGGATGTACTCTGTCACTGTCATATCTGCTCTGGAGAGGCAGATACAGGAACTTTTTGCCAGATACAGATGAGCATCACAACACATCACAGAGCACTTCAAAACCTGCAAAAATCTTAGAGAATCGAACATCCTAATAATTACACAAAGGTGTGGCCAGTGTGTTGCAAAAGGTAAGAGGGGCGCTGTATAGATTATTGTCTATGTATCTATACAGACTTATATACTATATTCTACTTACCGTTGTATTACCATTCTAATTAAGAAAGTTAAAACCAAGCTTGAAAAATAAGCAAAACAAAAATGCAATACAACAGAGATGCCAGATTAGAGCCAATGGTAAAAGGGGTTGTCCAATTTGGAAAACCGATTTTCAGATTGGGGAATTCATAGTGAATAGGGTGGGGTTACCCCTTTTAGGATCCTAATCTCTTGGCCAGAACGGGGAGCAGCATCTCTCGCTCTGGGGGGGCTGTCCTGCATTACAAAGACCCCCATTGATTTCAGTATGGCACTGTGTAATGTTTTATTTTTCCTGTTTAATTAAAAACAATTATAAAAACTGTTCTATCGTCACGTGAAAGTGCCCAGGGCCTTTATGCGGACACTGTATCAATCATTCATCGCCAGTATCCACTATTTATTTGACTTGTCTATCTATATTTAGTTGACCTCTGTATGCATGATTTATATACATTTATATACATTGGTAGACGTGGAACTGGTTAGTAGAATCTATAGTCATGGCCGAACATTTTGAGACTGACACAAATTTAGGTTTTCACTAATTTTGCTCTCTCAGTGTTTTTGAATCTTTTTGTCAGATCTTTCTATGGTATACTGAAGTACAACGATAAGCATTTCTTAAGTTGTTTAACTTTTATTGACACATCAATCAAGTCTATGATCTAAAGACTCAATATTTCCAGTGTTGACCCTTTTTTTTTTTAAGACTTCTCCAATTTGCCCTGGCATGCTGGATATCAGCTTCTGGGCCAAATCCTGAATGATGGCAGCCCATTCTTGTGTAATCAGTGCTTAGAGTTTATCACAATTTCTGTGTTTTTGAGGATAGACCGCAGGTTTTCAATAAGATTTCCTGGTCATGGACCCAAAATGTCATTGTTTTGTTCACTGAGCCAATTAGTGTTCCCTTTTGCCTTGTGACATGGCGATCCATCATGCTGGAATAAGCATTGTTCATGACCAAATTGCTCCTGGATGTTTGGGAGAATTGCTCTTGAAGGATGTTTTATCAGTGCAGCTTTCCACTACTACAATAGTGGTACACCACAAAAGGGTTAAACATGCTTTTGTGTAATGTATGCATTTCAAGTATTATTGGTGCACAAGGTGTTATTGGCTTTCTATGAGTAGGTAGGGCTGTGTATCTATCCCCAAAGGGGGTAGTTAGATGAGTGAGACAGAATGTGATGCAGGGGATGAGAGCAGATAAAAATGCAGCTGAATGTGGCCCTAGATTAGACCAGCCCGAAGAAGCTAAGTAGAGATGAGCGAATTTTTCAAAAATTCGATTCGGACGGTTTGCCGAATTTCCTGAAAAAATCGATCTGAATTTTTTGTGGAGAATCGCGTTAAAAATCAGCTATTTCCTGGCTGCAGAGAGCCTGTATGATGGTGTAGAACACCGTGACCTGCAGTAACACGCATAGGGAGTCTGCTGCAGTAGTGAAATAATACTGTGAGTCAGTATGACATGCACATGACAGGCGTCGCTCTTAGAATCACTGCACACTTCACTTATTTGGGCGGTCACAGGGTCAAAACTGACCAAATAACTCAACTCAAGCATGAACTCAGCCTTACAGGTCAATGTTAGCGGCAGGTACAAAGAACCATGCAGAGGCCCAAAATCCTACTATAGAGTGAAAGAGCGCACTCCTTTTACAGCTGATTCCACTTAGATTTCTACAGAACCTGTCCCCTCACTTCCGACACAGTGGTGAGGTGGCAACATGATGAGGTGTCAACACAGTGGCCCAGCGACAGAGTGGTGAGGGTGGGAATTGCATGAGGAGTTAACACAGTGGCCCAGTGTACTTATATATATAGGAGATAGATAAAACACCAGCTCACCTGCTGTATACGTAGTAGCTTAATCCGATGAAGTGCACGGACCATCAAGCAAAGACTTGTGTATATAGTAGAAAGAAAAGATCCAGCACTGCCGTTTTCAATTGAAAAAGAAAAAATACCTTTATTCCGTTGCGTAAAATACAAGCGACAGCTTTGCCTTGACTCATGGAAACACACTCCTCGGTCTACGCGTTTCAGACACACCTGTCCTTAATCATGACCTCACCAGCTTCTTTCCCAGCAGGGTGTTTTAAAATCCACTGCACCAATCACAAACCACCTCGAATGATGGTTTTAACCCTCACCTGGTACTTCAAAACTACTCTGCTAGAAGCTGGTTGTACGTCATTTAGTTACATACATAGTCTAAAAAAAAGTTTTGCGAAGAGAGGCCTTTTGGATGTACACTTTAAAGACTAGATATCCCAAAGGTCTGAATTACAAAAGAGAGTTTATGCATTACTACTAATAATAAAAAATGGTTTGGCAGAGGTTTTTCCACAACATAATTAATTATAAATAGCATGTGCCATATATAGATATTGTATGGATTTTATGTTATGTCGGGATTCACACCATGCGTTTTCTTTGTTTAAAGAGGATGGCATGGTAGAACCCATATACAATTTGAAGGTGGTATCATGGATCCATTGAAATAATTATTAGTCCACAAATGTTGGTTTGTGATTCTATACTTCCACTTTCAATGGGTTTTATTTTTATTTTTTTAGACTATGTATGTAACTAAATGACGTACAACCAGCTTCCAGCAGAGTAGTTTTGAAGTACCAGGTGAGGGTTAATACCATCATTCGAGGTGGTTTGTGATTGGTGCAGTGGATTTTAAAACACCCTGCTGGGAAAGAAGCTGGTGAGGTCATGATTAAGGACAGGTGTGTCTGAAACGCGTAGACCCAGGAGTGTGTTTCCATGAGTCAAGGCAAAGCTGTCGCTTGTATTTTATGCAACGGAATAAAGGTATTTTGGCTTTTTCAATTGAAAACGGCAGTGCTGGATCTTTTCTTTCTACTTATATATATACTTATAGGTTACATTTAGGTCACAGACATATCAATAGGGAGCAACCAGGCGTGAGACGATTCCAAAAAGCTCATACCACAACTTTCCAGCTGCCCCCTTCATTTGCTTCCCCACTGCTTTGCCCAATGCAGCAAGACTGCCCCACACCTCTCTATGGACACTTGTGGTCAGAGGCCTAGCTATAGGGGGGTCAGGGGTGTGGAATTTTTTTTTAAAAACTACTTGTCGAAGGACTAAAGCAGGGGCTCGATTTACTTGTCCCCTCATGACAATCTACTGTATTGGGCAGCCACAAGGAGACGTTATACTGTATGGGGGTGGGGGCCACAAGGAGACGTTATACTGTATGGGAGCGGGGGCCACAAGGTGACGTTATACTGTATGGGGGCGGGAGCCACAAGGAGACGTTATACTGTATGGGGCTGGGGCCACAAGGAGACGTTATACTGTATGGGGGCGGAGGCCAGAAGGAGACGTTATACTGTATGGGGGCTGGGGCCACAAGGAGACATTATACTGTATGGGGGCTGGGGCCACAAGGAGACGTTATACTGTATGGGGGCAGCCACAAGGAGACGTTATACTGTATGGGGGTGGGGGCCACAAGGATACGTTATACTGTATGGGGGCGAGGGCCACAAGGAGACGTTACACTGTATGGGGGCGGGAGCCACAAGGAGACGTTATACTGTATGGGGGCAGCCACAAGGAGACGTTATACTGTATGGGGGCGGGGGCCACAAGGAGACGTTATGCTGTATGGGGGTGAGGGCCACAAGGAGACGTTATGCTGTATGGGGGCGAGGGCCACAAGGAGACATTATACTGTATGGGGCAGCAACAAGGAGATGATATACTGTATGGGGGCGGGGGCCACAAGGAGACGTTATACTGTATGGGGGCGACCACAAGGAGACGTTATACTGTATGGGGGCGGGGTCCACAAGGAGATGTTATACTGTATGGGGGCGGCCACAAGGAGACGTTATACTGTATGGGGGCAGCAACAAGAAGACGTTATACTGTATGGGGGCGGGGGCCACAAGGAGACGTTATGCTGTATGGGGGCAGCCACAAGGAGACATTATACTGTATGGAAGCAGCCACAAGGAGACGTTATACTGTATGGGGGCGGCCACAAGGAGACGTTATACTGTATGGGGGCAGCAACAAGAAGACGTTATACTGTATGGGGGCGGGGGCCACAAGGAGACGTTATGCTGTATGGGGGCAGCCACAAGGAGACGTTATACTGTATGGAAGCAGCCACAAGGAGACGTTATACTGTATGGGGGCGGGGGCCACAAGGAGACGTTATACTGTATGGGGGCAGCCACAAGGAGACGTTATACTGTATGGGGGCGGGGGCCACAAGGAGACGTTATGCTGTATAGGGGCGAGAGCCACAAGGAGACGTTATACTGTATGGGGGCGGGAGCCACAAGGAGACGTTATACTGTATGGGGCAGCCACAAGGGGATGATATACTGTATGGGGGCGGGGGCCACAAGGAGATGTTATACTGTATGGGGGCGACCACAAGGAGACGTTATACTGTATGGGGGCGGAGGCCACAAGGAGATGTTATACTGTATGGGGGTGGCCACAAGGAGACATTATACTGTATGAGGGGAAGCAACAAGAAGACGTTATACTGTATGGGGGCGGGGGCCACAAGGAGACGTTATGCTGTATGGAGGCAGCCACAAGGAGACGTTATACTGTATGGGGGCAGCCACAAGGAGACGTTATACTGTATGGGGGCAGGGGCCACAAGGAGACGTTATACTGTATGGGGGCAGCCACAAGGAGACGTTATACTGTATGAGGGCGGTGCCACAAGGAGACGTTATACTGTATGGGGGCGGGGGCCACAAGGAGACGTTATACTGTAAGGGGCCCACAAGGAGACGTTATACTGTATGGGGGCGGGGGCCACAAGGAGACATTATACTGTATGGGGCCTACAAGGAGATATTGTACTGTATGGGACAACAATTTGTAACCCCTCCACCATCACTATAATAATGTCTTGTGGCCCCCATACAGTAATGTCTTCTTGTTGCTCCTGTATGGGGGCAAAAGGGAGACATTATAGTTTATCAAGTGATCACCACATGCAGTGCAGATTGTCTTCTGCGGCCCTGGCCCTGCCTGCTGACAGTACAACCTTCATTTCTGACACCCGGAGCCTGTCAACGGAGCTACGACCTGGCCTGCAAGTGCTGACTGGGGTCACATAGCATTATACTGATTTATGATGCTATGTAACCCTTACAGTTCTGGAATGTATTGTATAATGCAGGCATAATGCTGCCAGTGTTATCCAACACATTCCAGAACTGTATGGGTTACATAGCATCATAAATCAGTATAATGCTATGTGACCCCAGTCAGCGCTTGCAGGTCATGTGGCAGCTCCGTTGAGGACAGTCTCCGGGAGGAACGCTCATCTGCAAGGGGCCTTTTCTCTCACTCCTCTTCTCCCAGTCACTCTCAGGACACGGACTGCTGACTTATTGTGCCATATTGTGCCGGGGGCAGCCTGCAAGATGTACGGCAGGCAGATGCAGGGACCGGCTGACAGATTTAAGAGCGGTCAGCACGCATATGACCGCTCCTATTACCGCACAACCAATCAGCCCTGCTACTTGCCCACAGCAGGGCTAAACATCTGCACAAACTACCTGCCAGGCGCCCGGAACTGCATGTCCCGGGCGTCGGGCGATAGGAATTACACACCCCTGGGGGGTGCAGAGGTAGTGGTCACTACCAAGCCCAGGAGCCTGATGGAGCCCAAAGACCCTTGTGCCACATAAGAAGACACCGGTATTATAGAAAGTGCATGCAGGTCTTCTGGCTGGAGGGAGTAGGTTAGGTCAAGAATATGGCATGGGGAGGGGGGTGCCATAAAATGTTTTGTCTAAGGCAGCAGGAAGGCTATGTGCATCCCTGCCCCTGGCCACAAAGCACTGAGGAAAGGGGGGCCCAAGCTGAATTCTTGGACCAGGCCTACGAGCCTTTAGCTACACCCCTGCTTGTGGTTTATTGTGTGAAAGATCCATTTGTCCTGCATATCTATATACTTTAATAGAGCAAAAATTATCTGAATATAGAAATTTCTAAAATTCATGTTGCATCAAATAATGAAATAATATACAAGGAGGACTCTAATATGCACATGGGAACCAGCCAAACACTTTCTGGATCAATATTGAAAATGCAATAATGAAAATCTATACCTCAGATTTATTTATTTTTTATTATTTTACACATTTATATAGCGCTACTATATTCTGCAGACATTAGCATCAAGCTGTCCCCAATGGGGCTCACAATCAGGGAAACCCACGCAAACGGGGAGAACATAAAAACTCCTTGCAGATGTTGTCCTTGGTCGGAGTCAAACCTAGGACCCCCACCAGTGCTAACCACTGAGCCACCGAGATCATAAAGAGGGACATTTATGGAGCAAAGTGGGACAGGGGTACTTGGGACAAAAAGGGCGGACTGTCTGTCCAAAAGAGGGACATTTGAGAGATCTAAAAAGGGAGAGAAAATGTAAAGTGGCACACCCAATGTAAGATTGGAAATAAGGTGCTCTGTTGCTAATAGGTTCGCCCAAACCAAAAGGCAGAAATTGTCATACAAAGAGTATAGCAATAGGCACACTTACACCTGTAATGTGTGTTATAATATTTAATAGACTGTGATAATAATAAAGCAGCTATTTCAGTAATAATACACCTCTAGAATACCTCTAAATGCATACAACACTGAATCATATTGTTCATAGAGTCTCTATGCATCAATAGTGATAAAGAAATATAGTCCAACCAGCAGATGTAAACAAATCAATCAAACAATCGTAGATATATGAATTCCTCTGCATACTGCCATGTCATATGTTGCATGCTGTCAGTCGGAACCTGGTTTATGAGATAAGATGGTAATGTCAGCTGACGCCGCACGTCCTACATCGCCGCCTGTCCTTAGCTCTGCTCGTCCACTGTCAGACCGTGCTCGTCGAGCGCATGTGCTGGCTTGCCTGCTGGCGTCCCACGTAGCCAATGACGTCACTCTTCTTCCGAGGTACAGCGGGCGTCAAGCTAGTCGTATGTCGCATCGACGCTACGCGATTGAGATATCACTTTCGGCTGCAGCATGTCTTTACTCACTTTGAAAATGACAGTCTGGGGTCCCAGACTGTCATTTTTTAAAGTAGAGAATAAAGACATTAATACTGGCCGCCAGAAAGGTGATATCTCGAATCACGTGAGACGCCGAGTGCGAACATACGGCTTACCCCGAACGCGCCCGCTGTACCCACAGGAAGAAGGAGTGACGTCATTGACACGTGGGACGCCGAAGCAGGCAAATACAGCACACGCGCTGGGGAACCCTGGAACCTCGGCTCTGATAGTGGAACGAGAACGATACTAAGGACAGACGGCGGTGGAGGTTTAAGGTAACAAGTGTGGGACGCCACACTCAACATTACCATCTTATCTTATAAACCCAGGTTCCGACCGACCGGGAGCCGCTATACCAACCATATAGCAACTAATCTGGGACTACTACAGAGGGAATTCATTATACGGCATACTACGGTTGATTTGATTTGTTTTACATCTACTGGTTGGACTATATTTCTTTTATCACTATTGGTGCATAGAGACTCTATGGACAATATGAATTCCAGTGTTGTATGCATTTTAGAGGTATTTTAGAGGTGTATTATTACTGAAATAGCCTTTTTATTATTATCACAGTCTATTAAATATTATAACACACATTACAGGTGTAAGTGTGCCTATTGCTATACTCTTTGTATGACATTTGAGAGATCTGCCTCTGTAATGAGCGCTTTGGACAATAAAAATTCTGGTGGTCAGATCTGATTCAGAGTTGTGTATAGATTGCTCTTCTCACTCTCAAGGAAGCAGATGAGACTGCAGTTTTTAAGTGTTTTGGCATTTTTTGTTATTTCTCCATTTTTATTTTGTAACTGTCTTGCTTGTTTTATGACACCCGATTTATACTAAAACTTAACTTTACAAAGGTTCATCCTTGTATTCTCTAAAGAATCCATAGCCTTTCTTAGATTTTTTTAACCGTTGAACTGCTGGAGAGCTGTATGTACCTATGTTGGCTATCTAATAGCCCACAAATTAGTAGGTGGTGTCAGCAAGTTGTATATCTGGAGTGTGTGGACTGTGTTGAGGTTTGATTTATACTTAAAGGGGTTGTCTGGCCATGTATGTTGATGACCTATCGACAGCGGTGGCATGACATAGAAAATAGCCGAGTCAAATACCCATCCACAGAAAGCTGTTTCAGGTGTTTGACCCTCATCAGTACAGAGTTGGATTCTAGCCAGAGGAGTCAGACGCCTTGGATATACTGTACTGTAACTTAGATGAGGTACTGGCTCTCCTTAAGGGCTTGTTCACACGAACGTACCGTGTTTTGCGGTCCGCAAATTGAGGACCAGCAAAACACTGATGCCGCCCATGTGCCTTACGCAATTTGCGGAACGGAACAGATGGCCCTTTATAGAAATGCTTATTCTTGTCCACAAAATGGACAAGAATAGGACATGACATAATTTTTGCTTGGCCATGGAACGGAGCAACAGATGCAGACAGCACACAGAGTTTTGCGGCCCCATTGAAGTGAATGGGTCCACACCCGAGCCGCAAAAAATGTTGCTCGGATGCTGAACCAAATCACGGTCGTGTGAATGAGCCCTAAGGCTACATGCACACGACCGTTGGTGTTTTGCGGTCCGCAAACCGCGGATCCGCAAATTGCGGAACGGAACGCGGACCATTATAGAAATGCCTATTCTTGTCAGCAAAACGGACAAGAATAGGACATACTCTATTTCTTTGCAGGGGCACGGAACGGAGCAATGGATGCGGACAGCACACAGAGTGCTGTCCGCATCTTTTGCGGCCCTATTGAAGTAAATGGGTCTGCGGCCGAGCCGCAAAATATGCGGCTCGGACGTGGACCACAACAACAGCCGTGTGCATGAGGCCTAAAGGAAAGGAATTAGATTGAATAGGAAGGACTTGATTAGGAAGGAGCCATCCCATTGAACTGAATGGGAAGGCTTGTATTTACACCTGTTCACCGCTCACCGATGAAGGGAAGGCTGCTCTGGCACTGAGCGCAGCCTTTTCTTCAACAAGTTGATAGGTGGGGTGCCAGGTGTCAGACCCCCGCCAATCCGATATTGATCACCTATCCTGAGAATAGGTCATCAATTATTAAAATCCCGGAAGACCCCTTAAAATACTTCATTAGGCATGCTAGTAGTGCCAATAGGTGTTATCAGGCTTTGTTTACAACTGTTTGTGGCGTCCCTTCTTACAACACATCCACCCGTTGACTTATGACGTGGTATCTCACGGTTCTGTCTCGGTTTCAGTCATTGTGGCAGCAGGAATACTGTTGCATGCTACACTATTCTTGCCATCAAAAGTGACGGAGGCTCTGAACTGAAACCTAAATTGCTATGTGAATAGAGCCACAGCTGCTGAGGCACAATCCAAATAACATTACTTCTAAGTCCTATTTCTACTTTTAGGAAGATCATGAGATGCCTTTTGGGTCTACTATTCACTGTCTGCCTTGAGACAGGTAAGATAATATGTGTTTCACCTCATGCTAAATAAAAGAAAACCCATCACCACCCATCTGTTTCATTGTAAAAGAAAAAACTGTTAGGTTATAGGATCAGAGGCTATTTTCTAAATATGTTATTTTAAAAAATGTAAGGACATCTGTCAGCAGATTTGAACCTATGACACTGTCTGACCTGTTACATGTGCTCTTGGCAGCTGAAGGCATCTGTGTTGGTCCCATGTTCATATGTGCCCGCATTGCTGAGAAAAATTATGTTTTATTATATGCAAATGAGCCCCTAGGAGCAATAGGGGCGTTGCCATTACACCTAGAGGCTCTGCTCTCTCTGCAACTGCGGCGCCCTCTGCATTTTTATTGACTTTATGAGACGTCAGGGCCAGGCGTGACCACATTTTCACTGCCTGACCTTGTCAATCAAAGTGCAGAGGATGCAGCAGTTGCAGAGAGAGCAGAGCCACTAGGTGTAACAGCAACGCCCCCGTGCTCCTAGAAGCTCATTTGCATATATTAAAACATAATTTTTCTCAGCTATGCGGACACATATGAACATGGGACCAACACAGATGTCTTCAGCTGCCAAGAGCACATGTACCAGGTCAGCCAGTGTCATAGGTACAAATCTGCTGACAGATGCCCTTTAAAGCAGAGAACCCCCTTCAGGCTCAAAATACCACCATTAAAGAGGTTGTTTCAAATCCACAACCCCAGTCCATATGCCCTACATGTGTTTTATGAGGTGGATTTGTGGAAGTAAAATTTAGTATAGCCTACTGTAGTAGAGACTATGCAGTTTGTGAGGGCCCCGAAGCACAATCTTTTAAAGGGGGACTTTGGACAGTAGGAAGGATACGTTTTGGAACAAGCTCTGTTGGTGCCCAAGATGCTGATTTTAGAATGCACCGCCTTCAGTCCTTATTTGCTGGATAGACACTACATTATCCCCACCCATTCACTGTATGTGGGCAGGGGGCACACGTGGTCCTGTATATCAGCTCTGTTGGGGAGCTTTATCAAACTGGTGTAAAGTAGAACTGGCTTAGTTGACCATAGCAACCAATCAGATTCCACCTTTCATTTATCACAGCTCATTTGGAAAATGAAAGGTGCAATCTGATTGGTTGCTATGGGCAGCTTAGCCAGTTCTACTTTACACCAGTTTGATAAATCTCCCCCTTAGTCTTTAAAGTGTGGAAGGAAACCCACCAAACACAGGAAGAAAATACAAACTCTATGCAGATGATGTTGTTGATCAGATTCAAACCTAGGACACCAGTGCTAACCACTGAGCCACCACGCTAATATAATGAAAAAGAAATGCCCTTGCACAGCTAGGTAGATTTCCTATTTAGAACTGTAGGGTACAGTGGCGCCCACTGCCTGAGGGGTCTACAGCCAGTCTGCTACTTAAGGGCATAACAATTATCTCTGTAGTATGGCATCACTTTAGTCATTAGCTGAGACATCGCTATGTTTACTTGTCTTGTTATTATTAATTCCTGTTCTGTAACATTACTACGCACACTACTGCCATACTGTGACATCACTGTGCATACTACTGCCATACTGTGACATCACTGTGTGCGCTAGTCCCACACTGTGACATCACTCTGCACACTATTGCCATGCTGTGACATCACTGTGTGCACTATTTCCACACTGTGACATCACTGTGCACACTACTGCCATAATGTGACATCACTGTGTACACTACTGCAATACTGTGACATCACTGTACACACTACTGCCATAATGTGACATCACTGTGTGCACTATTCCCACACTGTGACATCACTGTGCACACTATTGCCATACTGTGACATCACTTTGTACACTTACACTTTAATAGTATTCTTATTTATTACACACAATACTAAACTACAATATGCACTATTAAGTATAGCACCGCCGAATACATCTTGCACCTGGCAATGTGGTATTGTTCCTGTACTGTTACTGCACTTTAGTACCCTTGTGCTGTGATATTATACTATCTTTAAAGGGGTTGGTCTATCTCATACATTGGCAGCATATCGCTAGAATATTAATGTCACAGTACATGAATATTGCACACAGTGATGTCATAGTACAGTGAAAATGCACACAGTGATGTCATAGTACAGTGAAAAAGCACACAGTGATGTTGTGGTACAGTTAAAATGCCACAGTGATGTCACAGTACACAGATATTGCACTCAGGATGTCACTACAGGAATAATAGACAGTGATATCACAGTACAGGGATCATGCACACAGTGATGTCAGAGTAGAGGAAGAGTCAGCTTAGTAATGTTAGGGTGCATTAATTATGCAAACAGTGCTGTCAGAGTACAGGGATAATGTACACTATCTGACATGGGGTCCTCCTGCTTTTTCTATATCTCCTTCCATCATCCATAGTCATCACTAACCGCACCTTATTTTTCCATGGGAGTGGGCTTCCTCGGTTCTTGGTCCCCATATCAGCTGTTATATCTGCCACACTTGGTTCATAACACTGACTAATGACGGTTCTGTTCTTCTCATAGGACTCACAGACAGCTGTGATGGTATTTTGGACTGTCTCGAGTCTTCAGGTAAGTTATGCTGTAAGGCTCCATTCAGACGTCTACAAATGGGTCCGCATCCGTTCCGCAATTCTGCGGAACGGCTGCTGACCCATTCATTGTCTTCAATGGGGTCAGACGTGAAGCGGAGAGTACACTATGTGCTCTCCGCTTCCGCATTTGCGGAGCGTGGCCCGAACTTCTGGGCTTCCGCTCCGAACTTCCGGTCCGCGGCTCCGCAAAAGATAGAACATGTCCTATTCTTGTCCGCAGCTTGCAGACAAGAATAGGCATTTCTATGGGGGGTGCTGGCCGGGTGTGTTGCGGATCTGCAATTTGCGGATCCGCAACACACCACGGACGTGTGAATGGACCCTAATTATTATACTGGGGCTATATATTCTTCTTGATCACATATCCATTATGCAGTAGAGCAGACTGGCTCCTGAATGGGGGGCCCTCTTTTATATAACGTCTTTGTAACCAAACAATATGGATACTTTTTGTCCTGATGAGTCAACCCTTCTATGTGAAAAAGCACAATTTTAGTCTACTTTCACACTCACGTTTTGGCTTTCCGTTTGTGAGATCTGTTCAGGGCTCTCACAAGCGGTCCAAATGGATCAGTTTGCATTCTAATGCATTCTGAATGGAAAAGGATCCGCTCAGAAGGCATCAATTTGCATCAGTTCAGTCTCCATTCCGCTTTGGAGACGGACACCAACTGGTGTCCGTCTGATGAAACTGAGCCATTCCCCATTGACTTACATTGTGTGCCAGGACAGATCCGTTTTCACTGACACAATCTGGCACAATAGAAAACGGATCCGTCCCCCATTGACTTTCAATGGTGTTCAAGACGGATCCGTCTTGGCTATGTTACAGATAATACAAACGGATCTGTTCCGAACGGATGCAGGCGGTTGTATTATCTGAACGAATCCGTCCATGACGGATCTGCACAAAACGCGAGTGTGAAAGTAGCCTGAAAGACATGCATGAAAAATATAACATGACGCTAAGAAATGCTGCCTGTCTCATTTGTCTTCTCTTAGATACTGACTGGAGCAATGGGATCTTTTGTCACTCAGTTTTCAACACCAGGGGGCGTTTGCTATATGTGAATTGTTCATGGCTGCCATATAACTCTTCTTTACCATCGAAAGGCAATGGATACAAGTTACATCTGGTGTGGTAAGTGCCAACGCTCTAGAAGACGAGAGGCCAAACATTTTCAGAATGAATTCTTTGGGTTTGCTAAGGAACCAGAGACAGTCATATGTGGGGCAATGAGGATTATGTTGCACATATTTCCAAGTCTCTTTTCCAGATGCCCCAGTCCTCCATAACAGTGATAGCAGCCGCAGTTACTTACATATTGCACTTGCTCCACAGCCATGCCATCTCCACCGATGACCGTGTTGTTTCTCCCATCTGATCTCTACTTAGAAGTCAGGGAGTGTATGAGGCCCATATCACCTAACAGGGGTAGACTGGGAACTTAAAGGGGTTGTCCAGGTTCAGAGCTGAACCTGGACATACCCATTATTTCACCCAGGCAGCCCCCTGATGTTAGCATCGGAGCATTAGGTGCTCGGATGCTCTCCCTTGCCCTGCGCTGGACTGCGCAGGGCAAGGGCTCTTTTATTTACAATAACACACTGCCGGGCGGAGGCTTCCGTCCAGCAGTGTATTCGGTGACATCACCCGCTCCGATGGCTGTTTTACAGGCTAGGGCAGCGATAAAGCCTGCCCATCAGTGGCGGTGACATCACCGGGCTTCCTGGCTGCCTATAGAGAGCCCGGTTCGTCACTGAAACCCAAGAAAATGGTCCGATGCTCAAATCAGGGATGCTGCCTGGATGAAAATGGGGATATGTCCGGGTTCAGAGCTGAACCCCTTTAAAGTGGCCCTGGAAAAAATACTAAAAGTGGCCCCATTTTGTAGTTGGGTCCAAACTGATGGAAGGCAGGGTTGGCAATACCATATTGCGGCACATTATACCACCCTAACAGAGCCAAATACCACAGTCCATCACAAAATACTGCCACCAGCAGCACAAAATACATCCCCAAAAACTTCAGCCGGCTCCCTGGGCATTGGCCTACCGGGAAAATTCCCTGTAAGGTCTATGGCCAATCTGCCCTGTCACCCAACAACCGTGGTGAGAAATCACCAGCCCCTCTGTCATTCACCCATTTTTGTCTCATTAGAAAGGGAGGTGACGGGCACGCTGAAACAAACCTATGAGAATCCATTTTTCCCTATAATGGAGATCTTCTGGTCTCTGCTGTGATGTACATTGCAGTCAACCGTTTGGCCACCTCTGCTCTAGAATCATTTTCACAATTTACACAAACATAGTGAACTTCAAGCCCTTTTATATAGGCTAAATGGGCATTCACAGGAACGCTTGTTCCCACTCATTGGGACATCTAAACGCTCATTAGTCGGCTGATCTTTAATGTTAGCATAAAACAACTGTCTGTCAGCAGCACCTGTCCCCATGTAAAGAGGGTATGTTCTGCTGACAATATGCAGCCGTAAGTCCCCTGTCCAGTTTGTACTAACCTGTGTAATAAGTGTTATTGTCTGGCATGTAAAAGGATGGTTTCATATTTGTGTTTTTTTGCGGAGGTTTTGTAGTCACAGCCGTTGTGGAGCTTTTAATTTAGGCTAATTTCACGCAAACGAAATGGAATGAGTCAGGGTCTGTTCAGGGAAAACTGATGGTTTTGAACGTAAGTTTAATCAGTTTTGTCTGCGTTTGCGTTCAGTGTCTCAGTTTTCTCGTGTGGATGTGTAACACCCCAGAGTGGTGTTACCACTTCTGCACCTTGCTGCTATCTTTTATGGTCTAACCTGTATGTCACCTATATATTTATTTCCACTGTGCATTTATAATAATGCTATGTAACTGTTCATGTAATGTGCCTGGTTCACCAGCAGGTGGCAGCAAACACGGCAGAGCTATTCTTAGATAGAACGGAACTCACCATTCCATTCTCTCCCCCTTTGGTCAGAAGTGGTCCAGTACTGCTTGCTACCAGAAGGAGGTGGGGCAGTTCTGGTTTGTTCTGGTTGAGACTCCATGTTGGAGCTGCCAGGATTCTAACCTACGTTTTGGCTGAACATAAGTCCGACTACAAGAGTGAAGTGCAGCATAAAGAGGAAACAAAGACACCAAGTTAGCTTCTCAGTACAGCAGAGTGAGAGAAGGATAGAGCAGAATTGAGTTTGCCTGCCAGTTTAATGCTAAAGCCTGCTGGAACCAAGACAAAGCCTGAAACTGTTTGAAGAAATGTTTATTCAAGTAAAGCTGCCATTGAATTTCATCTCAAGTTCTGGACTCAAGTTATTTCTTCAAATCCCTCAATTATTCCCCCTATTTATTGCTTGGGAGCCAAAGCCGGGGGTCCAGCCGTATCCAGGTAGGAGCACCGTGAAACACATAAAGAAACATTTAGGCCGCACTACACCGCTCGGCATTTCTACTAAACCGGGGACGCGATATAGAGGGCCCTGGGGGAGGCACCCATTGCAGACGCAATCAGTTTTTGATGTGATTTTCACGAGCGTGAAGAAAAACTGAAGAATAATAATCTACATCTCCAGCAACCATCAGTAAAAAACGCATTGCATCCGGATGCCTTCTTATTCATGCAGCCTCATTAATTTCTTTGGAGCCAGGGCTGCATGAAAAACCCACAATATAGAACATGCTGAGATTTTTCCTAAACGCAGAGATGATACGTGAAAAACACACACATGGAATCCAGACGGAAAACTCACTTTTGTGAAAGAGGCCTTAGACATTTGACCCTAAGGGCTTATGCACACAAACGGAAATGACCCCGTTTGTATTTCTGTCCGTATGTCCGCATGGCTGTTCAGCAAAAAAATAGAACGTCTTATTATTGTCCGCATACCTCCCAACTTTTTGGATAGTCAAAGAGGGACAATTATGGTTCATTGTGTGAAAGATCCATTTTAGTGCAAAAATAATCTGACTATAGAAATTTCTGAAATCCCAACTGCATTAAATAATGAAATAATATAAAAGACGGGCTCTAATATACAGAGAGGGACCAGACAGGGTCAATATTGTGACTGTTATAATGCAAATCTATCCCTCAGATCAAAAAGAGGGACATTTAAGACGCAAAGAGGGACAAGAGGGACTTGGGTCAAAAAGAGGGACACTTGGAGGTCTGTTGTCCGCATTACGGACAAGGACAGGACTGTTCTATTAGGGGCCAGCCATTCTGTTCTGCAAAATGCGGAATGCACACGGCCAGTATCTGTGTTTTGTGGATCACAAAACAACAACAGTAGTGTGCATGAGCCCTAATCTGGAAGTGGCTTCTAAAGGAAGGACTTCTCTTTCCTGCTGGATCCCCTCCTGCCTTTGGCTCAAAATACTGCATCAAAAACTCCACTGGATAAAAAAGAAAAAAATCTCCCTTAAGAAATACAGTAGATTTTGTTGACAGATTCTATTTACCAAATTCCCTTACGTCCTACCAGCAGCACAGATGGGGTTAACCACCCCCCGTGGACTGGCAGGACCGGCGGAATGTTTAATGAGCCCAAGACTAATAACTCAATTTAACAATTAAGTGTCTCCTTAAAAGGAGGAAGTCAACCCCCAGCCCACTGTGTTTTTTTCTGTCCTCCTGGACAGGTGGACTAGGCGGTTTGTTCCCCCCTTTCTTATGGAAAGTGCGGGGAGCCTTCTTTTCGTTTGGGTAACGGCGTTGCCCTTTTTTCCTAGGTACCTTGTCAGTTTGGCCGGCAGCTTGTTTGCTGCCGGCCCCGCGCAGTGCGCCTGGCTGGGGTATTTTGGCGGCGTCCTTGGTCCGGGATCCCGGTCCCTGTGCGCCGCCATCTTCCGGAGGTAACACGGGACTCTCCTTTGCATCACCTCCGGGTAATCCGGCCGTGATTTTTTCACGGGCACGATTTTTTTATGCGTCTTCCTGTGGAGGATTTACTGGGGAAGGGTGGATTGGCTATCCCTCCCTTCCCCTATTTTTGGAGGCTGTGTGCTCCAGTTCAGTCTCTGGCTGCATATGCTTTTTCAGCCAGCTCCCAGAGTCCTAAAATTGGTGTTGTTCCACTTGTGGTGTTTTTTTCCTCAGCTGCCTCCGGTCTGTTTTTCTACCTTTCCTGCGCAGATAGGTGGTTTACAAATGTTTTATTTGTCTCTTTTTTCCCGCAGTGATGTCTTCTCCGCGGGATTCGGAAGGCAGGAAAGTGGATTTCAAGAGGAAGCATCTATCCTGCTACCATTGCAGCAGTCAACGGTTATTGTAAGCTGATCATACCTGCACTCGTGAGATCGCAGAAGCTAAACAGCTTAAGGCTGGGCTAAGACCAGTTTGGGAGACCGGTTGGGAATCCCTTGGTCTGTTGACCTAACCTACACCAGGTGTTACAGCTGCCGTTAGAGGTTCGGACCTCTAGTGAACCTACTTTGCAGGATATGTATCAATGGCTCTGTTAAAGGAGTCATAGGCCTGCTGGATGGAAAGGCTTCCTATTCGTGCCCAGGCCCCTATGGAGACCTCTGTCCCGGTAAGGAGACCTTTTGGTCTCCTTAGTTTCTTCCTCCTCGGATGAGGAGGAGCTGACGTGTGTTTTCTCCCTGGAAAGACACAGAAGTTGCTCAAGTCCATCAGGTCGGGGGACCATGATGTTGACTGTGGGGAGCCTCCTGCTCCCGCTACTCGGGCACATCGTGTCTTCAAAGCGGATGAGACCCTCCTCTCTGTCATGATATAGAGTGGAAAAACCTGGAAAAGGTCCGGTTTTAACAAAGAAGTTAAATCCATGTTCCCGATGGCTTAACCCTTGGTGGATTCGTGGGGATCCATTCCCAAGGTGGACATGGCTATTGCTAAGTTGTCCAAGCGCACTCTGGTTCCTGCAGACGATGGGTCTAGCTGCAGGACCCCTTGCAGAGTGCAAACTAAGACGGGGTGTTACGGCAGCTGCGGCTTCCGCTTCCACAGCCATAGCGGCTTTTGAAGTCTCTACGTTCCTCTGATCTCACCTGGATCAAATTCAAGTTGATGTGAAGCAAGTCCTGGGAGCGAGGCCAAACACAGATCCTTGCTCTTGAAGCTAAGCAGCAGGTCTGTGGCTCATGGGAGACCAAGTGCGCCTTTGGCACCCTGTAACAATACTATCAAATAATGTCAGGGGCCTATATATAGCATGGCCCGGGTTCGCGGCCCATATTCCATTTTGGCTTGAGCCTTGGGTCGCTGACAATTCCTCAAAATACAGCTTATATGGCCTTCCATTCGAGCCCAACCGTTTGTTCAGTTCGAGCTAGATAAGATCATGGAGGGCCTTTCAGACTAGAAGGTGAAGAGCCTTCCCCAGCAGTCATTTCTGAGGGCAGGGCAGACAAGACCGCGGTGGCAGGTCTGGCCAGCAAACAAGCTCTTGTAGTGACTGGAGAGCACAGCGAAAGGCTGAGGTGCTCTCGTGGAGGAGCCAAAGATGGAAAATCCACCTCCTGACTACGGGCCTCTTCGAGGCTCTTGGTTAATTCCCGCTACTCCTGCCGTCCTGCCAATAAGCTTCCCCATTCCTAAGCTTCATGTACCCGCCGGGAGTCGTCTCTCCCACTTCTGAGAAGAATGGATCCAAGAGATCTCGGATCCCTGGGTCCTGAATATCATTTCCAACGGTTATTTAGTCAACAACACCTCTTTTCCTCTGGACAGGTTTGTCAAGATCAACCTTCTACAAGCTGCCAAGGAGGCGATCCTAGAGGCCTACATTCAGGACTACATTTGCAAAGGGGCTCTGGAGGAGGTTCCGGCAGGAGAACGGGGCCTAGGGATCTATTCACCAGTTTTTCTGGTTCCCAAGGCTTCAGGAGATCTCCGGATGATTATCGATCTGAGATATTTCAATCGATTTATAAGGAAGGTGAAGTTTCGTGTAGAAACCATCAGGTCAGTAGTTCACGCCGTCAATCCTGGAGACGTGATGGCAACCCTGGACCTCAAGAATGCATATCTGCACATCCCGATCCATCCTGGTTCCAGGAAGTATATCAGGATCACGGTCCAGGTGTCCGGTGTCGTCAGGCATCTTCTGTTTGTTGCCCTTCCCTTTGGCATTTCTTCTGCCCTCACACTTTTACCAAGGTGGTTCTGTGGTGGCGGCTTTGAGGCTTCAAGGACTGACCATCATTCCTTATCTGGACGACTGGCTTTGAAAGCCTCTGCTCTAGCGGTCCTAACCCAACTTCTTCAGGTAACAATCTCCTTTCTGTTCCACCTAGGTTGGATCAGCTGGTAGAAGCTCGAACGTGAGCCCGTCGACTTCAGTAAGATATCTAGGCTTCATAATCGACTCCACTGGGATGTCGCTCCAGTTGACTCCAGAAAGAAGATTCCGGGTTCAGAACACGGCAAGTTCCTTTCCGTTCCCGGCGAGTTCCAATCCGGACTCTCATGAAGATGTTGGGGCTCATGTCAGCGTCTGCGGAAGCAGTCCCTTGAGTTCTATGGCACCTCCGCCCTCTACAGTCGGAGGTCCTCTCCTAATGGAATGGCAGCCCTGCTGGGCTAAACTCCCTGTGCTCCCTGACTTGGCAAACTCGGTATTCCCTCAGATGGTGGTGCCATCTTTTAGACGGGAAGTCTATGACCCAGCCAATCTGGGTCATATTGACTACGGATGCGTCCTAAGTAGGCTGGGACGCTCACCTAGACAACTCTCCAGTTCACGGGACCTGGTTTCTCAGGAGTGGCTTTTTCATCCAATCCCTGCGAGATTCAAGCTATCCGGCTAGCCCTCCTTCACTTAGCCCCTCAGATCCGGGGCAAAACGGTGAAAGTCCAGTCAGACAATGTGACTGCGGTACTTTACAGCAACCAGCAGGGAGGCACGAGATCACTTCCCTCCTGTCAGAGATCGGGTGATTCTGGATTAGGCAGAGTTGTACCTTCCCACTTATCTGCTATCCACATCCAAGGCTCCTCAAGATGATAGCGGCTGAGCCGCGGTCTTCCGTCGGTGGAGTGGTCCTTACATCCGGAGAATCAAGCAGATAGTCCTCAAGTGGGTATGCCAGAGGTGGATCTCTTGGCAACAAGGTTCAATGCCAAGGTGGAGAGGTTCTGCTCCCTTTACAGGGAGGACAACCCCTGGCGTTAGACGCTCTGTCAATATCCTGGAGGTTCAGGCTGGCTTACATCTTCCCTCCCTTTTCCATGATACCGAGGGTATTGATGAAAATCCGTCAGGATCAGGCCTCGGTGATAGCCATCATACTGTTTTGGCCGAAGAGATCCTGGTTTACCTAGCTCACCCAGTTGAGTCGAGGACAATATTGGAGGCTCCCCACAGCAGACCCTGGTGTCGTGGGACACTCACCTCTGCTCAGATCTGCACAGATTCAACCTGACAGCCTGGAGGTTGATCAGTCCCTTCCCAGAATAGAAGGGCTTTCAGAGTCGGTCCTGAGAACGCTGTCTCATTCTAAAGCGGACTCTACCAAGAGAGCCTACTCTTGTATTATGAGGATATTCTCATCCTGTTGTACCTCAACTGAGGTGGCGTCTGCAGATCCGCCCTCTCCGCTATCCTTCAGTTCCTGCAAGACGACCTTGATAGAGGCCTTTCCTTCTACTCTGAAGGTTCAAGTTTCAGCCATTTCAGCTTGCCTTAACAGGCTTTTTTCTCAGGACCCGCTGATCAAACGGTTCCTTAGAGGAGCTGAAAGATTAAAGCCTACAGTACTGAGACCCCTTTTTTCAATGGGTTTTTCAGTAGTTCTCAGGGGGTTAGCATCTCCCCTTTGAACCGTGAGAGGAGGTGGACATCAAGTTCGTCACTTGGAAGTTTGTGTTTCTCCTTACAGTGACTTTGGCCAAGAGGGTCTCTGAGCTTCAAGCCTCTCAGCATGAGCCCTATACCATTTTCTTACATGACCGGGACTTTCTTAGATTCCTCCCGTATTGTAGGCCTAAAGTTCCTTCCTTCCAGAACATCAACCAGGTGATATTCCTCCCGGTTCTGTCGACATCTACCACCTCCTCCTAGGAACCTGCTAGACATCCTCTGACGTCTCGAGATGTCTCCGGATCTATGTGGATAGATCAAGGAGTTCAGGAAAGATGAGAATCTGCTAATCCTGTTGCCGGTAAGTTTAAAGGCTGTAAGGCATCCAAACCTTCCATCAGTCGGTGGATTGAGGAGGCTATTAAGGAATCCCTTGTTTCCACAATCTCTGGACCCTCCGGGATTCGTGAAGGCCCACTCTACTAGAGTTGTGGCTACTTCTTTTGCCGAGAGGAGTCTTCTGCCTCTCAACATGATTTGCAAAGCTGCCTCCTGGAGCTCTGAATCGACATTCATCTCCCATTATAGACTAGATGCCAGTCTAGCTGAGTTTTCGGCCTTTGGGCAGACTTTTCCTAGTTCTGCCAGGCAGGAAGGCCCTCCCTAGGGGTTTCTTCTTGCTATCTCCCCATCTGTGCTGCTGGTAGGACGTAAGGGAATCGTTAATTTCTAACGATAATTTGTTTTCCCTTAGTCCTAACAGCAGCACACAAATTTCCCACCCTAGTAAGTCTAGTTTTCTTCTTACTATAAACACAGTGGGCTGGGGGTTGACTTCCTCCTTTTAAGGAGACACTTAATTGTTAAATTGAGTTATTAGTCTTGGGCTCATTAAACATTCCGCCGGTCCTGCCAGTCCACGGGGGGTGGTTAACCCCATCTGTGCTGCTGTTAGGACTAAGGGAAAACAAATTATCGTTAGAAATTAACGATTAAATTGTTATTTCATATTAACAGGATTTTGTTTTTTTATGTAAATAAATCTTTATAATTTCTAACATACTTTTGATAGCTCGGACCGGGAATACTTGTGTCTACTTCTCAGCTATGAGTAGTGCTAGGTCTGTACTGGTCCTCAGCCTCTGGATGTAAATAAGAAGGTATTCATTACGCCACAGCAAGCAGAGGTGTTGAAGATGATGAGGATTTGAAACACAATGGCGGGCATTTATTACTTGTTTAATTGCAGATTTTGTTGCAAAGGTGTTTTGGTGGGAAAAGGGGTATAGTGTGGTTGGGGAAGAGAAGCGAGCCAGCCAGCCCATCTCAATCATCATTTTCCACGTCAGTTTATGGTGTGGATGGCGTAGTTTAAATCATGTCGCGCGTCCAGCAGCAGCTAGAGCTAAAGTTATGTAGAGGCCGGCACCTCTACATAACTTTGGTACATCCGCAGGCAGCGCAGAGAGATTAAGATCGGCGTATAAATCGCTATAAATTTGCTCAACTTGTTATTATAGAAAAATGTATTATTTACCTAAAACTGGACCCCTCTTTATTGAGTTTTTCCTAGGATTGATAAATTCTTTTAGGGGGTGTTGGGAGCAGGACAGTGAGTTCCATATATAAGGGGCTGTCTGTGGGGAGGTAGGTGAGCACAACACTGATCTGATCTAGATGTTATAGGGAGAGAGATCATATATTCATACCATATATATATTTTTTATCACTTGAGGCCCGAGTATCTTGAATGTGAAGCGATTGACACACATGACACCTCGATGACCCTCGGGAAGGAACATCTTCGAGTTCATCTGGTGACGACTATTTGGGTGTCATATACGATTCCGGATCAGCAGTGTGTGAAAACAAAGAATTTCTTCATCAAACCTGAAGGTTGGTCTATCAAACTTAGGGGGGGGGGGGGGGATTCTGATTTCTGAAAACATGTAAAAATGTAAATTTTTACAAGAATGAAGGTATTGTTATAGCTGACAGTGACTGTAACAAATATCCAGGTGCATAACTAAAGGGGTGCAGATGATTCAATGGCACTTGGGCCCTAGAGCCTGATGGTCTCTTATGGCCTATTTGCCCATTGATGGAATACTATTTGCCATTACAGTGTACTGTACCTCTGTACTATGACAGCCATTACCTGTGACATCACTAGGTTTACTATACCTGCTTCTTTACCTTGTTCTCCAAAACCACTGCCCACATTATTCCAACTTTTATCTGTCACATCTCTGTGTGCATTATCCGTATACTGTGACATCACTGTGTACATCATTCATGTACTGTGACATCACTGTATACATCATCCCTGTACTGTGACATCACCATGTGTATTATCCTTGTATTGTGACATGACTGTGTGCATTATCAGTATACTGTGATATCACTATGTACATCATTCCTGTACTGTGACATCACTGTATACATCATCCCTGTACTGTGACATCACCATGTGTATTATTCTTGTAATCTGACATGACTGTGTGCATCAACCCTGTACAGTGACATCTATGTGGACATCATCCCCATACTTTGATATCACTGTGTGTATTATTCTTGTATTGTGACATCCTTGTGTGCATTATATCTGTACCGAGACATCACTGTGTGCATTGCTCTTATATTGCAACATCACTGTGTGCATAAGCCCTGTCTGGGACATCACTGTTTGTATTATCCTTGTATTGTGTCATGACTGTGTGCATCAATCCTGTACAGTGACATGACTGTGTGCATTATCCCAGTAATGTGATATCACTGTGTGTATTATCCTGCTAGTGTGACTTTACTGTGTTTATTTTCTCTGTTTTGGGATAACATTGTGTGCATTAACCGGGTTCTGTAGCATATGCGCAGAAGTACTATAAATTGCATGTCGGAGAGCCCACCATGTGAATTCAGTTAACTGCTGATTTCCTTTATAGCACAAAAAGAGCTTTTCTAAACTATGAAAAAATAACAATGTAATAAGGAAGACCATCAGGTACTGAGGCAATTGAGCCTCAACAAGATGGGAACCTAACTTAATAAGCATGGCTGCCAGACGTTTAACAATGGTGGTGGGAGATGGGGCCAATACAGGGGTTGTCTGGATGCCCTGACAACTGTATGAGAGTCAAAATCTCTCCTGCAAAGCTATTGGATCATACACAACATCAGACCATTGATCTAGCAACCACTGCTTAATAAGAACACTGTGCATCGGTGTCCATTATCCCCAAAAATGTTTGGCCTTCCTATGGAACCCCTTGCTCAGCATGTGAAGGAAATCCTGATATAAAAGGAATTATGATTGGTAAACATGAGCAGAAGATCGGCCTTGTCACTGATGATGTGATATTGGACATTTCCGACCCAGAAATCTGACTGATATCCCTATCAGATCTCCTCCTGCAGTTTGGCAGTATATCATATTACAAAATCAATGTCTCCAGGTCACTCATGCTAAATATGGGAATCCCCCCTGAAGTTAAATCATATCTGAGTTTTCAAAAGAAAAGTTTGCATAATGGCTGTACTTGTTTGTACAATCATAACTGTGAAGGTATAAGGCTATTTTATGCTTCTATAATGTCTCTTTCAGCCTAATTATTCCTCTCTTAAGCTGCACAGCTAGATGCATTTCTCTCAGAAGCAGGGGAAACTTCCTTCTGTGAAATCTGCCACCACTGTACTGCTGTGACTTCCTTTTCCTTCTCACCAGTGGCGTACTGTTAATATAGGCAGACTATGCACTGGCTATGGGGCCTGTGAAGTTAGGGGGCCCGGCCAGGCTGCATAGCTCCACACCCTTTCCGACCTGAATGCACGCTGCATACCAGTAACAGTAGAGAGATAAATGCCGGCCCCAGTCTTGTGTCCTTCTCCTTGCCTCTGCTGATGAATGGCATTGGCCCCTGTCCCCTGTCTGTCAGAGCAAGTCAAGTACAGCTGGCCAATGATCAGGGAGATGCCGCGCTGCCTGCGCTGCTTATTGGCCAGCTGACACCTGACCTCTGCTTGTAGTCTGCCCGTGAGGTGTTACAGTCCAGCGCCTTTGGAATGACTGCAATGTGAGAGCCCTCAGCCCATCCATCTTCCGTGCAGCCTGTGTCTGAGGTCCTAAATGTACATGTACAGCATTGTAATGGCCCCATGATTTCTATGTACGCCCCTGCTTCTCACTATGTTTGTTTTCAGCTCTAGAGGTCACAGAACAGATGAGGAGGGGGAGATCACACTATAATCTTCAGAAACAGTGTAGAAGCAGTTGTTTTATCAGGCTCAGGATCTCAGCTAGCTCTGACATGCCCCACTTCCTCTCTGCCATCTTTTGCGTCTCTGTTACTAGGGACGGATCTCATAGGCAATGGACAACAGGCAATAGACATCCTTCCATCCCTAAATGTACTTGAGGACTGACCCGCTCACTCAACTTTTTTACCTTTCTTCAACAACCTCAGTAAAACCCCTAAAAATCTATCTCACTGATACAAAGTGTTACAGGCTAACCCTGCCCAACACAATTTTATATTTGTCACCAGATGCCAGAATGATCTAGGCGCTGTGTTTTCTAACCACCAATGGGAATGTGTTTTTAACTGGAGCCATAAATCATACAGGTGTGCAGACCAAATTGAGACCACAAGGAAAATCTTGTATAGGTGGTACCAGGAGCGTAGCTAACGGCTTATGGGCACTGGTGCAAGAGTTCAGCTTGGGCCTCCCTTCCCTCAGTGCTTTGTGTGTCTTCTTATGCGGCACATGTCTTTGAGCCCCCTTTAGGCTCCTGGGCCCGGTAGCGACTGCTACCTCTGCACCTACTACGCCCATGGGTGGTACCTTACCCCACATCGACCCTAACTCCTCCAACGTATGCTGGAGATGTACAAAAGTTGGAATTATTTCCACATTTGGTGGGAATGCAGCATTATTTGCCCATTCTGTAAAATAAACATTTGGGGTATGAGTTAGAATGGACTCTACTCTAGCCCAGTCCCTAGGAATAGATTGACATCCCAAGTTCTTATGTTCTAAGTTATGATTAGATCACACAGAGCTATAAAATGTAGGACTTTAAAGCTCCCCCATTCCCCCACTTCTGATATTATTAACTCCTCCAAATTAATCTTTCAATGGAACAAATGGTGGCTGGTAGACAAGGCAAAACAGGGGTGCACACAAATATAGGGCAAAGGGGATGACTTTCAAAACCCCATTATGTGAATGTCTTTTCTTTTTAATTTACCAGTTATGTGTGTGTGTATATATATATATATATATTATAGCAGATATATTTTACAGAATTAGGCAGCTACTACTGTGTATTCTTTATTCTTTTTATACTTTTCGCTAGGATATGCCATCAATGTCAGATAGGTGCAGGTCCAACCTCCGGGACCCTCTCCTATCTCCAGAACAGGGCCCCTTTAAGTGAAGGAGGGCATACCACGCATGTGTGGCATGCTCTCTATTCACTTCTATCGGAGTTGGACAAATAGCCAAGTGGGCATGCTCGGCTGTTTTCCCAAGTCCCATAGAAGTGAAGGGAGAGCTCACCACGCATGCACAGCCACCTCTCCATTCACTGCTATGGAACTTCTGGAAATTGCCGAGCCAACTCTCTGCAATTTTTGGAACACGCTTAAAAGTGAATGGAGGGTGGACGCGCTTGCGCTGTGCTATTTTGTTCACTTCAGGGACCCTGTTCTGCAACATATTAAAATTTTATGTTGCTATCTGAAATCACTGCAGCCACAGGTAGCGCTCATTAGTATCTGCATCCTGAAATTTATCCAGTCGCAGGTTATGAAAAATATGATCCCAGGAGTTATTACCTTCATTTAAACTGTCAAAATCTGTTGGGTTACCACATATAGTCTGTGGGACAGATTTATCATTAATGTACATCCAGAAAACTGCACTTTGCGACTTTTTAAAAGCAACTTGTGCAAACTTTGGGTTTCTACACTGGCATTGACGCTTTCGCAAAAAGGAGGCGTGAAGGGGGCAGGGCCAGTAACCCCGTCACATTGGTCATATTTTACACCAGTTTTCAGGAGTAAAAGAACACTGAAATTTACGCCAGCCCCTGGATATCAGTATAGGCGCATAGACTACCAGATGCTGCGCCTAATTTATGACGAATCAATCAAATAAGGCACATCATTCAGCAGCGTGCCTGTTTACCATAGACTGACATACGCTGGGAACCCCCCCACCCACCATGCCAAATTCACAACCTAACCTACTCCATCCTAACATTACATACAGCAATACAAAACATACAGAGTAAGGCTACTTTCCCACCTGTGGCAGTACAATCCGGCCACCTAATCCAGCAGAAAATGCAAGGAATCGGCTGGGCACAAACCACAGCATGCAGCGGTTTGTGTCCCGCTGATTTTCAGCATTTTTGCCAGATCGTGGCCAGATCTCTGCCAGACCCCATTATAGTTAATGGGGCCGGCGGGCATTCCGTCTGCATCCTGCATCCAGCAGTGCCACATCTAGTGAATTCCGGCTGGCTGTTCTCTGCTGGAACAGCCTGTCAGAATCACTAATGCAGATGTGAAGGTAGCCTAATACAGGTCCACATACCTCTTACATACAGTGACGTCTCCTTTGAAGTAGATGTTCTCTTTCTTCATCTTCCATTAAGACCAGACCGCCATGATGAATGATTTCTTTCAGTCATCTCTCGTCTCTGCAGAGTTTGACAGACATCTTAGTTTCCTACTTTTCCATCATCCTCCCACCTTCTCAACATCGCATCATGCACCCCCAATACTGAGATGCTGTGCTTCCCAAAACTATACTGCAGAAACAGATAAACCCCCCTGAAAATACTAGTACACACAGATAGTGCCCCCTTCAATAATTATTGGAACACAATGCTCTAAAAAATAACTGCACCCAGCAAATAGTGCCCCTGACACTACTAGTGTAAGCATAATGTCCCCAAAAAGAACTGTGCTAAGCTGAAACTGTGCCAGGGTGCCCCCACAGCAATAGAGCTCCCCAAAATCCCAATAATAGTAATAATTTTGTGCCAGAGTGCACTTAGTAGTAATAGTGCTCCTACAGTGCCCCCAACAGTAATTGTGTCCCAGAAGTAATAATGCTCCCATAGTCCCCCAGTTGTAATAAAGCCCATCATAATGTCCCTGGTAGTAATATTTCTCTATATAATGTGTGACAGTAGAAAAATGCTCTATATAGTGCCCCCAGAAGATGCCCCTATAGTGCTCCACCCTGTCCCTATAGTGCCCTTCATAATGTGCCAGTATAAAATGCCCCTATAGACTGCCCCACATAGATGCCCCCATAATGCTCCTCTCATCCCTTCCCCATAGTGGCACCAAAATGGGTGCCAGTATTTAATGCCCCTATATAATGCCCTCATAGTGCTCTTCTTCCCCATTTCTCCATAGTGCCCCCCATAATGCGTGCCAGTATATAGGGCCCCCAGTAGATGCCCCCATAGTGCTCCCCCCCACTTCTCCATAGGGGCCCCCATAATGTATGCCAGTATATAGGGCCCCCAGTAGATGCTCTCATAGTGCTCCCCCGTAACATGTGCCAGTATATTGGGCCCCTAGTAGATACCCCCATAGTGCTTCTTTCCCCCTTTCTCCATAGTGCCCCCCATAGTGTGCCAGTATATAGGGTCCCCAGTAAATGCCCCCATAGTGCTCCCTCCCTTTCTCCATAGTGCCAGTATATAGGGCCCCCAGTAGATGTCCTCAAAGTGCCTTTCCCCCCCCCTTCTCCATAGTGCCCCCCCCCCATTATGTGCCAGTAAGTAGTGCCCCCCACCCCCTTTCTTGCCATACTACACTAAAAATAATGAAAATAATAAACTCACATACTTACCTGCTTTCAGTGATGTGATGCAGGCCTCTTCCAGCCTGTGCCCTACGCTGTACGGCACATCGCGCCGCCTGCACCGGCCTCTGAAAAGATACCTGCTGCACAGGCAGTAGGTCCGCCCCTGATATATATATATATATATATATATACTGTATACGTGTTTAATCACAGGTTATGCAATCATGGGGGTCAGTGCAAAGTGCTTTTCTTGTCCATAATATGTGCGTTACTAGCACAGTCTATAGTGACTAGTGATATAATGAATACTTTTTCTTTTCTAGTGAATTGTCAGTCTCCAAAGATCCAATATGCAGTTCACTCAGGAAACACCTTAAGATTTCTGCTGGATAAGATTGGACAAGTGAGATATCGAGAAATCATGTCATCCCAGTGGCACACTGTAAGAGCTGTGCTTTGAGGGAACTTATCAAGCCCTGCACTCCAGAATACTGGCTTCAAAAAGTTATAAAAGGGCTTTGCCACTTTTTGGGGTTTATTAGTAGGGATGAGCGAACTTAAAGTTTTGAAGTTCGAGTTCGGGTATATGCTGAATTGCGTTATGGTCCGTTACCACGGACCATAATGCAATTCCATGATGGAATGAAAAAACGGAATGCCTTTAGAGGCATTCCGTTATTCATTCCGTCATAATAGAAGTCTATGGCCTGCATAATGGATCCGTCCGGTTTCCGTTATGCAGGAGAGGACTCTATAGACTTCTATTATGACGGAATGCATAACGGAATGTCTCTAAAGGCATTCTGTTATGCATTCCATCATGGAATTGCTTTATGGTCCGTGGTAATGGAATCCATAACGCAATTCAGTATATTTTCAAACTTCAAAACTTGAAGTTTGCTCATCTTTATTTATTAGTACAAAAATGTGTGACATTTTTCTATTTTTACATGTATTCCAGTTTTGAAAATGGGGTTGGTAAAGTGAAGGGGGTTTGCCTGTCTAGCTGATTTATGCCAAACTGTCGCAATCTTACTCCAATAAAGGGGTGGCGTAGAAGGTGAAGTCACATTTCAAGACAGAAGTGACTTAAATATGTACCAAACTTAGCGATTGCCATGTGGACATTTAATAAATTTGGCACAAATTTATAGCAACGCAGACTGCTGCAAAACTGACTTTAAAACTTCCCTTTTACTCATGGTGAAAAAGTGACAACCATACTAATTGTACTTTAGAATTGCAGTGGGAAATGTATGTGTTTTATTATTTTGGAGCACCAAGAAACAGAGAGGTACTGGAACTGGGAAAGATAACATTTTTCTAATTTCATTGCATTCTTGGAATAATAAAAAAAAATGACTTAAGTGGTCATTAACGTTTCACACAACTTTGCATAAATCAAAAGTACAAGTGACTACAAGAAACTTTATAATATGTTTTATCACTGAGAATTGGCTGTTTCTCCCGTTAAAAATTCCCTTTCACTCATGGTGAAAAAGTGACAACCATACTAATTGTACTTTAGAATTGCAGTGGGAAATGTATGTGTTTTATTATTTTGGAGCACCAAGAAACAGAGAGGTACTGCAACTGGGAAAGATAAAAATTTTCTAATTTCATTGCATTCTTGGCATAAAAAAAAAAAAATGACTTAAGTGGTCATTAACGTTTCACGCAACTTTGCATAAATCAAAAGTACAAGTGACTACAAGAAACTTTATAATATGTTTTATCACTAAGAATTGGCTATTTCTCCCGTTATCAGCTGTTTTACCAGCCCAACCCCACACCCCTCTAAAGAGAGACTGCACAGCTACATAGGTAGCTTACCACAAGTGGTATATTCACAAAAATAAAAAAAATATCTCTGCAATGTCCTCCAGTATCCTGGAGCTGTTTATGAGTGACTGTGGGACAGTTAGGAGGAAGATTCTCCTCTACTTTCTGTGTGCACAGTGGATTGTAGTTAGACTTCACCTACCATGTTTGGAAGAATTGGCATCTAGATATTCAGCAAGCACAGAGGAAAACTGCTAAAAATGCCAGATACAAGTGATATAGTGGCCACAAATAGTGTTATTGCTCAGTCATGTACTCACATTGTACTATTGGTTCATGCAAAGCTTGTTATGCTTTAAACTTAATAAGAGGCTTAAATTCAGTGTTTTATGCATACAGCTCTTGGCAGACCTATGTGTCTCTATGCTTACAGACTACAAACCAATCGTGTGTGTAGTCTGATCCTGCAGTCAAATGTTATTCCACTCATACAACTGTTAGTAAGCAAGAAGAGAGTAACACATGATGCAAGATCTGATTACACAGGGTTTATAGGGTTTAATTGTGGATAAGCATTTGAAGATGAGCTCTATACACAAACTGGCAGAATATGTTTTATAAAAGCCAAAGTTGCTTCATTTTTACTTTAGATGCATTTGAGTAATAAAGCAATGGTTGCAAAGCTGGACATTGCCTTTAAAGTGTAGCTGTCATATTTTCATATTTGGTAGTTTATTAGAGCTAGGCATGTATACCATGCTACTATGTTACTATGTAGTCTGTCAATGATTGTCAAAAGTCATATCTTCCATTAATGTCCCCTGTCCCTTTCCCATGGTCCCTTGAAAGACTGTTGCTAGGGCTTGTCTGTCTTCCTTTTAGTATAAACAGAAGACAGAGGGGCGGTCCTTCACACTGCAAGGCTGCATTAGGCTTCAGAGTGAGGAGGCGTGTATCTTAGTAATCCAATCTGATTGGCTGGCAGGAAGCTGCTGGTTACAGCAAGTGTGTGTGGAAAGTGAGGGAAAGCAGTTTTGGCAGAGGAGCCATCTCGAGAAGATCCTCATATTGTAGAGTTAAAAACAGCCGTAACTAAGGGAAAACTGAAGGAAAACAGTGGTATGTGACGAAACTAAAGATTGCTTTATGCATAATGCTGCAGCAGCAGTAACATATGCTAAAACTGATTTTTTTTAATGAAAACATGACAGTTATACTTTAAGTTGTGTAGTTGTTGATCATTTGCCCTCATGTGTAGGTAGAGGTTCAGGAAATGGACAAAACAAATAAATAAATCAAGACATTCTGCGGTGACAGATCCGAGTGAAATGGTTTCCAGGACAATAAACATTTACTCATAACTGATATATAGTGACCCTGATGAAGAATGGTACATGGTTCCTTTTTTCTGTAACAGATGAATGTAACACAGGCGGTGGTCAATGTGTCACTGCCGGGAGGACAAGTTCCAGAGTCGTTTGTCATGCAGCAAAGATGTTACAATGAATTCTGTTTCCATTGCAAATGGGAAACTGAGACAATAGTTCCACATGGTGAGTGCTTTGTTCTTGTTTTACTTCCATGATTTCTTCAACATCATTAGTATCAGAACTTCATGTATATTTACTAATGAGCATAGAAAAAATGGTCAGTTTTTTCCAGAAAAGGTGGCGCCCTTGATCATGGGTTAAAAAGGTTGTGCCACCATTACATGTTATTTTATTGTGTAATTTATTTTCTATTACAAAATGCTCCAGTTGTGGGATATTCTCTTTACTTCATTATAATGGTGCCCCCTGGTGTTTCATCATATAGTAATGTATACATCCACCTACTGAGGTAGTCGCACATGCGAGGTTACATCATTAAACTGCAACCACAATCTAAACTGTTAGGAACTGTGAATGTTACAGTGAGAGAGCTTTAGAAAAAAGGACACCCCCCTGAACTGTGATAGGGGGAGAGCAGCAACAGAAAGGGCACACCCCTGGAGAAAATACATGCCCACTGATAAAGGACACACACACACCCTGAACTGTCAACCTGTAATAAATCTAGCAGAGCACTTGGAGCAATGAATGGGGACATCTCTTGATCAATGTGGGATATATGGCTGGTTTTAGCTTTGTTTGAAGGAGATTATCTTGCACTATATATACACTATATCTGATTTCATTTTTTACATTAGTCATGGCATTGCCAGAGACCTATGATGGCAGCTAAGGCTAACTTCACACTAAGGTCACAAGCTAATCAGAAAGGCTGTTCCGGTAGAAAATGGCCTACTGGAGTTCTCTGGATCTTGCATAGCTGGAAAGTGCTGCGCACCGTCACACGCCATTAACTATAATGGGATCCAGTGGGGATACGACCACTCCCCAGCATTCAAATAGTTGTGCAAGTTTGAATGTTTTTTTTTTTGCAAACCTCCCCCACTCTTGACCAGACCTGTGCAGGGAACCTTACTTACCTGCTGCCACTGGCTCCCTGCTCCTTCTCTTCCAGGCCTGGCCGGCTCCGTTGGATTCCCTCGCTGTAAACATCCGGTTTGACATGGCTGCAGCCAATCACTGGTCGTGGCAGTGACCTGCTCCCCTTGAGTCATGACAAATGGTCAAGTGACGCATGTGGAGCAAGTCACCACCGCACAATTCCTTTAAATGGCAAAATTTGGCCAAACAAAAACTGTTGCGGCGGGATCCTATTATAGTCAAAGGAGTCAAGGAGGACATGGGACTATCCAGCTATGCCGTATCTAGAGAGCCATGGCAGTCTGTGCTCTGCTGGAACTGCCTGCCAGATAAGCTTTGCCGTGAGTGTGAAACTAGCCTTATCTCCTATGTGAATAAAGGATCAGTCATATTGAAATCTACCATGCTTTTTCCTTCAACATCTGCCGTAAGGGAGAAATGCAACACCCATGTACACATTACATGGTTGGCTGATGTTCATCTGATGTGTATGGGCGCCCTAAGAGTTATGTGAAAGTGAAGCCCACTTTACAATTATTGTTATTATTAACCTGTTTTTTTCGTTATTTCATTTTAGAATTATTAGGAGCCCCAGATATTATCGTCACTACGGAGAAGCTATCACCAGGCAAACAGAGACTGACTGTTGAATGGACGGTACTAAGAGCTCATTGGTTTTTATTAGTTTATAGTTACAAGAATGGAGAACCAGAGATGTGGATGTCAGCCAATCAGAAAATATAAATTAAAGGGGTTATCCCACCAAAAGGTTGTCCCCAAGTCTCCTCTGGACAGAGTCTTAGTGCGTTCTTCAGTCCACCACTCCATTTATTTCTAGGGGGCTGACTGTATATAGCAGTATACCACCATTGACATCTTTTTATAGACAAGTCATTAGCCCATATACAGTTGTGTTCAAAATTATTCAACCCCCAATGCTGTAAAGGGTTTTAGGGAATTTAATGTACATTTGTAATTGTGTTCAGAATGAAATCTTACAAGGACTTTATAAAGAACCAAATGCAACTAAAATGACATCAATTGTTTTTGTAATACAGTATTAAATGTTTTTTTTGTGATTTCTTCATTGACACAATTATTCAACCCCTTAAAGACTACCACTCTTAGGCCTCATGCACACGACCGTTTTTTTATGCTGTCCACAAAAAGGGGTTCCGTTGTTCAGTGATCCGTGTCCGTTTTTGCCTTCCGTTGTGTTTCCGTGTGTCTTCCGTTTTTTTTAGCGCACATGACCCAAAAGATTTTACCAAAAGACAGGCTGACAATTTTTGCCAAGTGCCTGCCAAGGGATCCGCAAAAAAAACGGACGCGGAACGCGGATGACACACCGATGGCCATCTGCATTTTTTCACGGTCCCATTGACTTGAATGGGTCCGTGAACCGTTTTTCACGGACAATAATAGGACAGGTTTTATTTTTTTGACGGACTGGAATCACGGACCACGGACGCGGAGGACAAACGGTGCATTTTCCGAGTCGCACACTGCGTAATGAAGGCCTCCATGCCAGAACTCCCAGGCGCACCCCCTTGCTGTCTCCAAAGAATAAGAAGAGTCGACTGCAGTATGCCAAAAGTCATGTGGACAAACGACAAAAGTTTTGGGATAGTGTTCTGTGGACTGATGAAACAAAATTAGAACTGTTTGGGCCCATGGATCAACGCTATGTTTGGAGGAGGAAGAACAAGGCCTATGAAGAAAAGAACACCTTGCCTACTGTGAAGCATGGCGGGGTCAATCATGCTTTGGGGCTGTTTTGCTTCTACAGGTACAGGGAAGCTTCAGCGTGTGCAAGGTACCATGAATTCTCTTCAGTACCAGGAGATATTGGATGAAAATGTGATGCAGTCCGTCACAAACCTGAGGCTTGGGAGACGTTGGACCTTTCAACAGGACAATGATCCCAAGCATACCTCCAAGTCCACTAGAGCATGGTTGCAGATTAAAGGCTGGAACATTTTGAAGTGGCCATCGCAGTCACCAGACCTAAATCCGATTGAGAACCTCTGGTGGGACTTAAAGAAAGCAGTTGCAGCGCGCAAGCCTAAGAATGTGACTGAACTGCCCATGAAGAATAGGCGAAGATACCCGTAGATCGCTGCAAGACACTTGCGTCAAGCTATGCTTCACGTTTAAAAGCTGTTATAACTGGAAAAGGATGTTGTACTAAGTACTAAGATTGAATGTCACTTGGGGGTTAAATAAAACTGATAATGATGTGAGCACAGAAAAGACATTTGTGGTTATTTCATTATAAATGTTATGTTATATTTGTCTGACTTACAAGTGCCTCTTTGATTTAATTGTAAACAAGATGACTGAAATGATCAAAATCAATGTCAAACTGGCCAAAACACTCAATTTCAGTGGGGGTTGAATAATTTTGAACACAACTGTACAGTAAGCTGAAGGCTGTGGTTTGGTGGGTTTAGCATGTGCCAAGTGGATCCTTGTATAAGATGACAAGAAGGTGTCTAACTGGGGGGGGGGGTACTTATTAGAGCTATTCTCCATATCTGTACAGTGGTCACGCTCTTTGTCTTCCCTTCGGCAGTATACCAGTCATGACTATGTGGATGGATACCATGTCATTATACACAGGCTTCCAAACAGCTGTGGTTACAATATCACCTTAAACACAGCAAAGACTGAGGTCCATAGGAACCTTTCTGTGGCTTTCTTCAATGTCTCAGTAACGGCTTACAATAAGGCAGGGAGGTCCATGTCAGCAAGCGCTGTGGTCCCTCCTTTGGCGACACCAGGTAATATTTTACCAGAAGTTTTATTATGTGTATAACGTGCGACCTTATTAAATATCAATGTAGAAATCTAATTTATATATTACAGGAACGGCTACAACAGAGCGTGTTCTGCTAATTAACGAGAATTCCTCTAGTACAGGACAGTGTAGATAAAGACCTGATTCTTGATAACATACTCATTTCATATTCTTTAAGCCTGTATTACACCTGACGATTTTTTAGCAGATGATCGCTTATGAGCATTCATAGTAACGCTTGTTAGCGATCATCTGGCAGTGTAACGGCTCATTCACACGACCGTGGTTTGGTTCCGCATCCGAGACGCATTTTTTGCGGCTCAGGTGCGGACCCATTCACTTCAATAGGCATTTCTATAAAGGGCCGTCCATTTAGTTCCGCAAATTGAGAAAGGCATACGGGCGGCATCCCTGTTTTTCGGATCCGCAATTTGCGGACTGCAAAATACTGCACGTTTGTGTGAACAAGCCCTAATACTGCCGCCAATGAGCATTTGCTCGTTCATCGGGCAATCTTTTGATAGGTAAAAAAACTATCGTTTGCAGGCGGTAGGTCGTGGTGACTAATAATGATCTGCTGCCGGCAAACTATGATTCGGTATAGGAAAGAGCGATGGCATAACAATCGCTTCTCCCTATACTGAGGAGGAGATCACTGCATGTTATAGCAGCGGACTTATCCAATAGCGAGCATACGATTGCCGTGAAGGTACGCTTCCTTACGGGCAATCTCCTGTTAAAGCGGGCTGTCTAATACAGCCTTAGGTTGGCCATACACATTAGATAAACGTCAGCCTAGCAAGATGATTTTGGAGTGACCAGCCGACCATCTGATGCATGGGAGCCTCCTTACTCTACCCAATCGCAGAAGGTCTGGAGGAAAGGGGATGAGCTAAGGATCAGAGCAGTTGGATTTCAACTGCTTATCCTTTTGTCCTCTGAATATGCAAAGAGGTCTCTCCCAAGAAAGAGAACCATCTTGCCGATGCCAACTATTGGAAGTCGCTCCCTATGAGTCAAGATCCATTGACAACTGTTTCAGGGTGCTTCCCCTCATCAGTAGAGATTAAAATACTGGCTGGCTCAGGGCAATGCCTTGGAAGATGCTTAGGCAGGGTACTGGATGTCCTTAAAGGTGCATGTCCTGTATGGAGACTTATTGGCAAAGCTCCATAGGAAATTAAAATGCAAAGAAGTATCTCCCAAGACAAGTCAAATCTTGACTCATAGGGAGCAACTTTAAAAAGGTGGCGCGTTGAGATGGTTCTCTTTCTTGGGAGATAACTCTTGGCATATTGTTTTCCCATGGAGCATTGCCAATGAATCTCCCTACCATGGAGCACTTCCAGTAAGTCTCTGGATATAAGGGCCTTTTCTCCTCTCCCTGTTGAGGACACAGGCATGCTTAGATGAGCTGAGTGGCCATGTTCATGGGTAGGTTGGGAGAGAGAGATTGTTCAGCTGACAGCTATCTAATGTGTATGGCTGGCATTAGGTAACCTGTAGTTTTACAGATACTGGGGAAGAACATGGCAGAAGCACTGAAACTTACAGGCAGAGGCATAGCTAGAGGGATGCATTTGTGCCAGATACATAGGGTAGTAAAGGCGGTCATACACATTCAATAGCTGTCAGCTGAAAGATCGTTCAAGCATGTCTCCTGGCTCCGTCCTGGCTCCCCTGTTGGCTGAACTTCTATGTGTAGTCGATGGGGAGAGCGGAGAAAGCTGCTTCCAGGCACCTCTGGAGACCTCTTATCTCCTGGGAGAACAAAAGGTTCAGGTAAAAATATTCACTTCACCCTATCCAGAATTATGATACCTTATCTAAGTGACTTTGAGGGCCCTTGCACACGACCATATGCCCTCCGAGACATACGGTCCGTGAGCGGGCCATACAGTATGTCCCGGAGCGGCATTGATCGTGTGCACGGGAGCACACAGCATCATAGATTACAATGATGCTGGGGATGTCGGGCCACCCGTGGGGCTGTTGTCCCGCACTCATTTAATCTCATGAGTGCGTGACAATAGTCCCACGGGCGGCCCGACGTGCACAGCATCATTGTAATCTATGATGCTGTGTTCTCCCGTGCGCAAAACAATGCCGCTCCGAGACATATGGCCCGCTCACAGACTGTATATCTCGGAGGGCATAGGGTCGTGTACAAGGGCCCTGATTTTAACCCAGATTTTTGGGGTTAGTCAATTTCTTAAAATCCCTGTTGAGCAGCTCCAGAGGGACTTAAGCATTGGAGTTTGCTAAACGCAATGCACAAGCACAGAAGTCCTTGTATTTATGAACTCCCAAAACACCAACAACACCATCCCCCCCCCCCCCCCCCCACAAACACACCCTTTTCTAAAAAGTACTGGAGTGAACTGGGATATGGAGGCGCAAGGTGGTGGAGGCCACTGGGCAATTGCCTGCTCCTGTCCAGTGAAACGGTCTTGGCTTTTAACATATTATTCATGACAGACAATATGGAATGGTGACATGACATGACATTAATTTAGATGCATATTTCTCCTTTGCAGAATTACCAGGGAAAATAACTGCGACCTATAAAAACAACACAATATTCCTCACTTGGAGCCCATTATTTAAATGTGATTTTGTTGTAATCAATTGGGGCACAAACTACTCACAAATGGAATCAAAAATCCTCATGCACAAGATAGAAAATTATTCCATTCCAGGTAACGTTTTTTATTTAAATTTTCCTGCATAACGGAAACCAATAGACTTCTATTATGACGGAATGCCTCATTATATTCCGCGATAACGCAATCCAAAAAGGAATTCCCACAGAACCTGAACTCCAAAGTCGAACCCGAACATGAAAACAGCCAGTTTGCTCATCCCTAGGATAAATCGTCAGTATCTGATCAGTGAGGGTCCAACTCTCGGCACAATTGCTGATCAGCTGCTTGAAGAGGTCACAAAGCTCCAGTAAGCCGTGGACTCCTCGCAGCTTACCCTGAACCAGTCACATCATGTTTATCAGTCACATGGCCAAGGCGCAACTCTATCCCACTCAAGTGAATGGGGCTGAGCTGCAATACCAAGCACAGCTACTATACAATGTAGGACACTGTGCTTTGTGCCAGAAAAGTGACGTGAAGATGGTTGCAAATTTTTGTGCAAACATCATTTGTGCAAAAATGTTTTGTCTTTTTGAGGATTTTTGAGCAGTTTGAGCTTTTACACCACTCGTCTCACATTTTTAGGAGTGGGGTTTAGCAAGAGAGGCGTGGTCCCTTGTAGACTGTCAGATTTACTATAATTTACACCAGAAACAAGTTTTTCTTTATTGGCACGTGGACTGAGTGCTCAGCTACAGGTATCTTCAGATCTTTCATAGAGGTGAATGGAGGATGGCCACGCATGCATAGTGTGCTCTCCTTCACTTCGGGGACCATGTTCTGGAGATAGGAGCAGGTCCCATAGGTGGGACCTGCACCTTACTGACATTGATGGCATATCCTAGCAATATGTCAACAAATACCTTTTGTGTCACCCCACTTCCTCATAGATTGTAAGCTCTTGCGAGCAGGACCCTCACTCCTAGTATTTCAGTTGTACATAGGCCGGTAACTTTGTGATGTCTTTTGTTTTCTACATGAACCGTATGAATTTGTAAAGCGCTGCGGAATATGTTGGCGCTATATAAATAAAGATTATTATTATTATGCCAACCAAGCAAACTTTGCACTGAATATTGAGAATAATTAACAAAAAAAAATGTTCTTTGAGTTTACCAAAAAGTAGAAAAAAAATCTGAAAATGGTGCTTGGTAAAAGATAAAGAAAGCCATAAATACAATGAGGGTAATTTACAAGATTCACTACACCAGAAATTGGCGAAAAAAAGTTGCTAACTTTTTAAACAAAATTGTGACAAATTAGTCAAAATTGGCGTTTTTATGGCCCCCTTGACGGTTTCAAAAAAGGGACTTGATGAGGACATGGGCAGGCCCTCAGCCCCAGACGATTTATTATCATTTACGCCAGTTTTCTGCTATAGATTTTATTGTATTTATAGTAGGTGCATATATGTAGCATGTGCATATATTAACTTAGCATATCCTGCGTCAGAACAGAGGTTAATAAGACCGGCATGGTAAATGACTGTTTTTTTTATAAATAAGCCTCAATGTCGGTAACTGGTAGGTGTGGAGTAAGCGTGCTGTGGCTCCCTGGACAAAAATTGAGCAGGATTAATACATTGCATCAGTAGCATTTATCTACTCCTGACGCCCAAATGGTCCATTCACCCCTGTACTTAACTTTCTGTACATGAAAAGCACAAGGGTCCTTAATAACAAACCTGCTGACAGCTCCACATTCCCCCTTTCCCTAAGTAACTAATAGCCAACCTGTGCACATTATATACCCATCTATCCTGGTGTTGTATTTATTTCCAGGGCCATTTGAAGCAATGAAACGTTACATGATCGGGATTTACTTGTATAGCTTCTGTCAGTGTAGAGAGTCTACTGAAGAAACAACCTATGGACTTACCTATATATACTCAGAAGAAGGAGGTATGTACGACATACTGTAAGAGGAACGAGCCATACACTGTTCTATATCTATCTATCTATCTATCTATGAATCTATCTCATATCTATCTATGTACAGAGGTGTAGCTAGGCTTTTCAACACCCAGGGCAAAGATTCAGCATATCCTCCTTGTGGCCCCCTCACTGTAGTTATGTCCTCCTTGTGCCTTCTCACCGTAGTTATGTCCTCACTGTGGTCCCTTTACATTAGTTATGTCCTCCCTGTGGTCCCTTCACAGTAGTTATGTCCTCCTGTGGCCCCTTCACAGTACAGGGTAGTTATGTCCTCTTGTGGCCCCTTCACAGTAGTTATGTCCTTCTTGTGGCCCCTTCTCAGTAGTTATGTCCACCTTACGGCCCCTTCACAGTAGTTACGTCCTCCCTGTGGCCCCTTCACTGTAGTTATGTCCTCCTTGTGCCTCCCTCACAGCATTAAGGCCGACCTTTGGCCCCTAGTGCCCCCTCCAGCTTCCCGATTGATCTGGCACATTCGGCGAAAAACATCGAGCTGCTAGAGGCTGATTCCCGGCCTTCACCGAAGCAGACGGCACCCTGCTTAACAATGTAAACAAACTGCCCAGCGGATGCGCCTTCAAGCCTCTGCACCTGGAGCACGTGCCCTGTCTTTTTTGCGGAACGGACATATGGATGTAGGAAGCATACAGATGATCCATGTGCTGTCCACATTCATATGTCCTTTGTGCAAAAAGATAGAACATGTACTATACTTGTCTGCAAAATGCAGCCCATGGACCCACTAAAAACAATGGGTCCGCAAAAAAAAGCGGATGCGCCACGGACCACATCTGTATTTTGCAGACCTGCAATTTGCAGACCTTAGGTCCCATGCACATGGCCATATTTTTGGTCGTCATCTGATCTGTATTTTTTTGAAGATTTGAATCCGTATGTCTATTCCACTGCCTCGCAAAAAAGTGGGGCGAGCGGAACGGAAAAATGCAAAACAAACATAGTTAGTGTGCGTGTTTTGCGGATTCATGAATGGCGAACCACAAAACGGAGACGGTCGTGTGCATGGGGCCTTAAATAAATGGCCCAGGGTAGGAAAGAGGCCATAATATAGGTTTTTGAATTGGAGCCAAGGAGGTTTTAGGGGGACTATGACTAAATCGTAGCTTGCAGGAACATTGTTTCAGCACTAATTACCATTCCGGTGATCCTGTCGTCTGAGCTGTGCTCTCGTGACCGCCTGACTCTGGCTGCGAAGGAGAACTTTTTTGAGTTATAACATATGTTTTATTTTCATGCAGTATATACACATATACTTGTGATTTATAGAGAAGCTTCTGCCATGTTTTAGAGCATGCAAATACAATACCGTGAACAAATAGGCTATTTCTACATTACTAGTCCATACACATACATACGGTAGAACTGTTGTCAGCCATCTCTCCCAATCTTCCCATACACATGCATGCTCAGCTCGGCAGTTGTGAATGAAAGAGGGGAGAAAGCTGCTTCTAGACACCTCTGGTGTAAGGCTGATCTCCAAGAAACGGGAACCAAGGACCTCTAGCTGTGACATAACCACTAGACACAGATCTCTTGTGTAGATGAAGTCAGAAAGTTAATGATGGCTCATCTATATTTTTTGTGGTGCAAACAGGAACTCCACCTAGGACATTCAGCTATTCTTACGGTAATTACCATAAAAATAAAAATCCCTACTTCCTGCTATTCTCAGGTCATGACCATTATCCCACATTAATTATTTATCCATATGTGACATTGACGGTGACTTTTTTTTTTTTAAGTTCCAAGAACAGGTCCACGTAATGTCACTGTGAAAAATGTAACCAAGACTTCTGCCGTCATTGAGTGGGAAGAGATTCCTGAAGACGACTGCCGGGGATTTTTATTGGGCTACAGAATTTCCTACATTGATACTTCAGGAAACCCCAGAAAAGGTATGTGATGTAAAACCACTTTCTGCCCTGCTCACTGGAAGCAGCTGGTATCTTTTCTGTCAAGGTGCTGGACCTTATTGGAAGGCTTATCTTCAGTACAGGTCATCAATATCAGATCATTGGGGTCCGTTAGTTGGCACACCCACTCAGCAGCTAGTTTCGCTACTGTACAAAGCTGACCAGATGGAGTGTAGTGACCGTCCCGGCGTACTGTAGCTCTGCCTTCTCACACTTTGCCTCCCAAATACAGTCCGCTATGTTTCCTCCACCCGCCCACACTACAGCCTTCCTGTGTGTTTGCACTAGCCTCTCCTAACTTTATAGTCATTGTGCATCTTCAGTCTTAACCCTTTTCTCTGCACACTGTAAACTGCCCCTATACTTCACCCCCTACTCTTGTCCTCACTGCTGACAGGCATAATACACTGCAATATAGAAGTATTGCAGTGTATTATATCAGATATTGTATTGTCTAGTCCCCTAGTGGAAATAAAAACAAAAAAGGGAAAAAAAGTAAAAAAAAAAAATTCCATTAGAAAATGGTTTATTATGTTAAAAATAATTGTAATAAAGTACACATAGTCGGTATTGTCGTGTCTGTAATGAAACAATGTAAAAAGTAAAGTAGAATGAAAAACTGTTTCTTTGTTTCGTCACCTCACCTCCCAAAAAATAAAATGAATAAAAAGTGATCAAAAAGTTACAAAGTATATGTACCTCGATAAAAACTATGGCTTGTATCCTCCATCAAAAAGCTTGCTAGGAAGAAATACGAACAAGCTAGTAACATCCTGAGACAGGCATACTCGAAATTTATAGAATCAGGAACTCGTGGTACAAGGGACTCCTGGGTTACAGCCAAGAGGGAATTTGATGCGTGGGTATCTAAATTGGAAGATATGAGGAAGACACAGTATGACATTGAACTTCATAAATTCGGGCATAAGTCAGGAAAATTGCTAGCTTCTCTTGCTAAAGGGAAACGGAAAATCACACAAGTACATAGCCTGCTAAATAGGGAGGTTAAGAGAGAAGACAGACCGAAACAGGTGGCAGAAATTTTTGGTGAATACTTTGCAGACTTTTATAGGAATGTGGGAACTACGGGGGGTGGACGCGACTTCTTAGGTACCTTGTCGTTGCCAAAACTAACTGAAGAACAGAAGGTCTCCCTGAATGCTCCAATAACGGCCCAGGAAGTTCAGGTCACCATAAATTCTTTCCCCTCAGGAAAGGCCCCAGGACCTGATGGGTACTCTTCTGATTTTTATAAGGCACTATGCACCCAAGTCGCACCGACTTTAACTACTTTATTCCTCTCCATAGCGGAAGGAAATGCTATATCTGATCATATGAATACAGCACATGTGGCACTGATATACAAGGAAGGGAAACCGTCTGATAACCCCTCGTCCTACCGGCCGATCTCCCTGATCAACCAGGATTTAAAGATCCTATCAAAACTATTGGCGAATAGATTAGCCAATATCCTGCCCACTCTAGTATCCCCCAATCAAGTGGGTTTTGTAAAAGGTAGATCGGCCGTCACTAATGTTAGAAAGGTGCTATTGGCCTTGTCGGTGGCGAAGACTGAGAGGTACATGGGCTGTAATCCAGCAATAGTGACTTTAGATACTGAAAAGGCCTTTGACAGCCTAAATTGGGACTGGTTAAATAGGGTCTTGGATGCTTTGGGCTTCTCCGGCCTTTTTAGAACGATATTGGATACCATTTATCATAACCCCAAGGCAAGGATCAGTCATATAGGATACCTATCGGGCCCTTTCAACCTTCAGAGGGGTGCTAGACAGGGGTGCCCCCTGTCCCCCTTATTATTTGACTTGGCCATCGAACCTCTAGCGAGGTACCTGGACACTCAAAAGGTATATGAGGGTCTTACAGTTGGAAGGAAGGAGCTGAACTTAGCATTATTTGCGGATGACCTAATTCTGTTCATGGCAAATCCGGCAAGGGACCTGCAGGCAGCTCTGCGAACTCTATCGAGTTTTGGGTCTTTTTCTGGATTGCGGATTAACACATCGAAGAGTGAGATACTCTTTCTACGGGATAAAAAGGTAATTGTAGATGGTAACAGTACAACTTCTATAGTGGGCATTCCGGTAGCAAGAACACACATAACATATTTAGGAATACGAATAGGAAACTCGCTGGAATCTATTTATAGGTTGAACTACCCTCCACTTATTGAAAAAATAGTGAGTGAATTGAAAAAATGGCATGATTTGCCTTTGTCCTTGATGGGTAGGAACCATTTGCTAAAAATGATGTCCATGTCCAAACTGCTTTATCCACTACAAACCATCCCTCTGTTATTGAAGCATCCAGACATTACTAAACTGAACAAGGCCTTCACTACTTTCCTATGGCATGGTAAGCGACCCAGAATTCCTTTATGTAGATTGATGGCAGCCAAAGACAAATGTGGTATAGCTTTCCCAGACATTAGAGGATACAATCTTGCCTGCATGGCTCGTCACATTGCTGATTGGATCAATGGAACAAACCATTTCTCGGCGCTGTCTCTGGAGAGAGAATTCTGTGCCCCTTGGTCGCCGGTGGCGCTGCTACACTCTAGGTTATCTGCCATTCCCTCCTGGATAAAACAATCCATACTAATAAAAGATTCCATAGATTCATGGAGAATTTTGCGTAAACGATATTGGCTGCCTTTCAGGATATCAAAACACCTACCTTTATGGGGTAACCCAGAATTTAAATTGGGACGCACAAATAGCCTCTTCTCAGAATGGAGAGCAAAGGGGATAATGTTAGTGAAACATCTTTTGCATGATCAAGAGCCCAAATGGCTAACGATGGAGGAGATAATATCGAAATTCTCCCTTAGGCCCTTCCAGGCTATTCAATATGCCCAAATAAAAAGCTATGTGATGTCTAATCTAGTGATGGTCCATAAAGAGATCAGTCGAAACACTTTAGATAAAATGCTAGATTTGGGGGGAGAAGGGGGTCTCTCAATCTCTATATTGTATTCCAGATTAAGAGGATTCCAAGACAGATAAGATAGTGGGATACTAAAAGTGGGAAGAACAATTGGGAATAGACTACGGATCTCAAATGATGTGCCAGGGCTGGATGAAAGTCAGGAAACACATAATAAATGAGGCATGGAGAGATACGCAATTACGTATCATACACAGGGCGATCTTTGGCTTCAATATACCCCCACACCCAAATAAACCAGACAGACTAACAAACTGCCCGAAATGTGGAATGGGCTACACTGATCTGCTACACGGTTTGTGGGAATGTTCATTTAGTAAAGCCCTCTGGACTGAAGTGGGTGACATGGTTAAGGGGATCTGGGGTCTACACTTACCGGTCACACCACAACTGTTTTTGTTCCATTTTGAAAAAGACGGCCAGACAGCACGACCTCTCCCGACTTTGTTCCACTCACTGTGTTTATTAGTCAAGAGATGTATTCTGCAAAGATGGTTACAACTGGAAGTTCCCACTATACATAATATTATACAAGAAATGAAGAAACTTTTTCATTTAGAGCGCTTAGACACATTGAGACTGAAGGACAAAAAGACGAAACCTCTTTTTCAGAAATGGAGGAAGTTTATTGTAGCACACATGTCGGAAAATGAAATACAATCACTTATGGGCCCTTTTTCCCTGACAGAATGGTATCTGACTGAGCAGTTGAAAGGCACATTAGGTAAATTATCTCTTCACCCTCTGCGGAGCTGAGGGATTTGTTACCTACCCATACCACAATAGTTTGCATCTCATAGGCTGTTGTCTTGCAAAGTGAGTATTCTGGTTGTAAGAAGTACATCAAATTGCGATATATTGTGAATATCCCAGGATTATGTTTACTTTTGTTTTGTTAAACTTTCTAAGTGATTGTCCTGATATTATTGGGGTCTGCGCACCCCCCTGTTTGTATGAGAAATGATAAACAAGAAATAAATGTTTTACAAAAAAGAAAAAACTATGGCTTGCCAAAAAAAAACACCCTCACACAGCTCCTTCAAATAAAATATAAAAGTTATGCTTACACAAAGAATTATTTTTTTATTATGCGAAAACAGTATAACACGAAAAATGAAATACCGTACATTTGGTATGAATCCTCTGACCCACAAAATAAAGGCAACGCTCGTGAATAGAATTACACTACATGATTTAATATTTTTCTCTGACTACCTAAGAGATAAGCAGCAGGCCTGTTTAGCCACCACTTTTCCTCTGCTAAGTTTGGAGAATGATAATATAAGGTTCTGGGGTCTGATCGCTTAAAGGGGTTGTCTCACTTCAGCAAATGTCAATTATCATGTAGATAAAGTTAATACAAGGCACTCACTAATGTATTGTGATTCTCCATATTGCTTCCTTTGCTGGCTTGGTTCATTTCTCCATTATGTTATACACTGCTCATTTTCCAGGGGTTATGACCACCTCTGCATTGCAGATATGAGGTGTGTCTACGCGCGCTCCCACGGTCCCACCATCAGAGACGCTGCCACTTTTTCCTATAATGTGCAAACACGACTACCGTTCCTGGAGTACAGGATGGTCATAATTATGGAAACGAGCAGTGTATAATATGGTGGAAAAATGCATCAAGCCAGAAAAGGAGACAATATGGACAATCACAATACATTAGTAAGTGGCTTGTATTAACTTTCTCTACATTATAAATGCTATTTGCTGAAGTGGGACAACCCCTTTAAGATTCTGGGGTCTGAATTAATTTAGGGCTCTAATCAGGGCCGGGCCGACACAGAGGCTGAGGAGGCTCCAGCCTCAGGGCGCTCAAGCCTCAGGGCGCAGGCTCAGGCCACTCTCACCAAGTCCCTGCTGCTGCCGTGTAGCTGTATTAGCAGCAGAGCATCCATTTCTGCGCTCTGCTGCTGTAACAGCCGGTCCTGCGCCCCCTAGTGGTGTTCTTCCTCCCTCCCTCAGTCTAGTGCAGTGTGCTGCAGCTCCGTACCTTCCCCAGCCCCTGACTTCCTGCCTGTGTGTGCACCAGAGATTCACAACCCCCTCCCCCAGCACAGAGAGAAGAGCAGCGTCAGGACAGAGAAGGAGGAGGAGGAGGAATACTCTGCATCCTGCCTCTCCCTCCAAGTCACCAGAGACTGTATGTGCAGAAAATGCAAGGGGTTAAAGGGAATGGAATGGCAGTAATGTAATGTGCATATTGTGTGTTTTTATGTATGTGTGTCATATGTATGTCTGTATATATGTATGTATGTGTGTCATATGTATGTCAGTATGTGTGTGTGTGTCATATGTATGTCAGTATATATGTGTGTGTCATATGTATGTCAGTATATATGTGTCTGTGTCATATGTATGTCAGTATGTGTGTGTGTGTGTCATATGTATGTCTGTATATATGTATGTGTGTCATATGTATGTCAGTATGTGTGTGTGTGTGTCATATGTATGTCAGTATATATGTGTGTGTCATATGTATGTCAGTATATATGTGTGTGTCATATGTATGTCAGTATGTATGTGTGTGTCATATGTATGTCAGTATGTATGTGTGTCATATGTATGTCAGTATGTATGTGTGTGTCATATGTATGTCAGTATATATGTGTGTGTCATATGTATGTCTGTATATATGTGTGTGTCATATGTATATATGTGTGTCATTTGTATGTCAGTATATATGTGTGTGTCATATGTATGTCAGTATGTATGTGTGTGTCATATGTATGTCAGTATGTATGTGTGTGTCATATGTATGTCAGTATGTATGTGTGTCATATGTATGTCTGTATATATGTGTGTGTCATATGTATGTCTGTATGTATGTGTGTCATATGTATGTCAGTATATATGTGTGTGTCATATGTATGTCAGTATATATGTGTGTGTCATATGTATGTCAGTATATATGTGTGTCATATGTATGTCTGTATATATGTGTGTGTCATATGTATATATGTGTGTCATTTGTATGTCAGTATATATGTGTGTGTCATATGTATGTCAGTATGTATGTGTGTGTCATATGTATGTCAGTATGTATGTGTGTGTCATATGTATGTCAGTATGTATGTGTGTGTCATATGTATGTCAGTATGTATGTGTGTGTCATATGTATGTCTGTATATATGTGTGTGTCATATGTATGTCTGTATATATGTGTGTGTCATATGTATGTCAGTATATATGTGTGTGTCATATGTATGTCAGTATGTATGTGTGTCATATGTATGTCAGTATATATGTGTGTGTCATATGTATGTCAGTATGTATGTGTGTCATATGTATGTCAGTATGTATGTGTGTCATATGTATGTCAGTATGTATGTGTGTGTCATATGTATGTCAGTATATATGTGTGTGTCATATGTATGTCAGTATGTATGTGTGTGTCATATGTATGTCAGTATGTATGTGTGTGTGTGTCATATGTATGTCAGTATGTATGTGTGTGTCATGTGTATATGTGTGTGTCATATGTATGTCAGTATGTATATGTGTGTCATATGTATGTCAGTATGTATGTGTGTGTCATATGTATATATGTGTGTCATTTGTATGTCAATATATATGTGTGTGTCATATGTATGTTAGTATGTATGTGTGTGTGTGTCATATGTATGTCAGTATATATGTGTGTGTCATATGTATGTCAGTATGTATGTGTGTGTCATATGTATGTCAGTATGTATGTGTGTGTCATATGTATGTCAGTATGTATGTGTGTGTCATATGTATGTCAGTATATATGTGTGTGTCATATGTATGTCAGTATGTATGTGTGTGTGTGTCATATGTATGTCAGTATATATGTGTGTGTCATATGTATGTCAGTATGTATGTGTGTGTCAAATGTATGTCAGTATATATGTGTGTCATATATATGCCAGTATATATGTGTGTGTCATATGTATGTCAGTATATATGTGTGTGTCATATGTATGTCAGTATATATGTGTGTGTCATATGTATGTCAGTATATATGTGTGTGTCATATGTATGTCAGTATAGATTATCTAACCCAGTCCCCCTTCCCCCATCAGCCCTTGTCCTACCCCCATCTACCCCACCAGACATTTAGATGTTATTTATTCCTGCTATTCTAATGCTCTGATCAGTCGATGGCTCAAGTCAAGCCCTCACCCCCAGCCATTTAGATATGTATGTTATCAATCATCCCCCACCCCCGCCTTGTAATTTGCTGGCCCCCAATATCCATTGTGAGTCACAATCCATAACAGTGCCATCCACAGATCCCCCCATAACAATGCGTCATCCAGAGATCCCCCATAACAGTGTGTCATCCACAGATCCCCCATAACAGTGTGTCATCCACAGATCCCCCATAACAGTGTCATCCACAGATCCCCTATAACAGTGTGTCATCCACAGATCCCCCATAACAGTGTCATCCACAGATCCCCTATAACAGTGTGTCATCCACAGATCCCCCATAACAGTGGGTCATCCACAGATCCCCCATAACAGTGTCATCCACAGATCCCCCATAACAGTGTGTCATCCACAGATCCCCCATAGCAGTGCGTCATCCACAGATCCCCCATAACAGTGGGTCATCCACAGATCTCCCGTAACATTGTCATCCACAGATCCCCCCATAACAGTGTCATCCACAGTGCCCCATAACAGTGTCATCCACAGATCCCCCCATAACAGTGTCATCCACAGATCCCCCATAACAGTGTCATCCACAGATCCCCCATAACATTGTGCAATCCACAGATCCCCCCCATAACAGTGCAATCCACAGATCCTCCATAACAGTGTGTCATCCACAGATCCCCATAACATTGTGCAATCCACAGATCCCCCCATAACAGTGCAATCCACAGACCCCCCATAACATTGTCATCCATAGATCCCCCATAACACTGTCATCCATAGATCTCCCATAACAGTGTCGTCCACAGATCCCCCATAAGTGTGTCATCCACAGATCCCCCATAGCATTGTCATCCACAGATCCCCATAGCATTGTCATCCACAGATCCCCATAGCATTGTCATCCACAGATCCTTCATAACAGTGTCATCCACAGATCCCCCATAACAGTGTCATCCACAGATTACCCCATAACAGTGTCATCCATAGATCCCCCCCCATAACAGTTTCATCCATAGATCCGCCCCATAACAGTGTCATCCACAGATCCCCCATAACAGTGTCAACCATAGATCCCCCCCCCCCATAGCAATGTCATCCACAGATCCTCCATAACAGTGCGTCATTAATTGATACATTAAACTGTGCATATTTATGTGTGATTACAACAGTATTTAGTAAAGACTCCACAAGTTGGGGGGGGGGGGGCGCACTTGGGCAGCTCAGCCTCTGTTGGTGGTGGACCTTGTCCCAGCCCTGGCTCTAATATCGGGTCACATAACACATCAATGCTTAACTTTTTGTTCTGCGATTGCTAAACCTAGAGGGGTAAGAGCACACTTGGCAACATATTTTCTTTTTAGTTTTTAATGTAACTCAGCAGGAAAGTTTGTCCATTCCTTAAAGGGAACCTGTCAGCAAAAAATAGCATAGTAAGCTGTTAACAGTACCTCCTAGTGCCAGATAACAGTGTCCCAATGCACTTTTTCTTCTTTTTGCAGCACTTGGCCTCACAGAGAAATCAAAGTTTTATTCAGCTGCCGCCCCGTGCTTCAAGTCAGGCTTGAAGTCATGGGGGCAGCGGCCTAGGCGTCTCCAATAGTGCTCTCCCCGCCTCCTGCCTCCTTGATTGACATCCCGAATCGCAGTGCCGGGACCGCGCTCTAAGCCCGCATGCGCAGTAAAGGGCGGCTGGAGCGCGGTCCGGCGCGTACATTGAGCCGGCTTCATTTTTGGCTACAGCGCATGCGCCTGACACCCTGTTCCAATCGCGCTCGATACGCATAGATGCTGGGCGCGGGCGCGATTGGAACAGGGTGTTGGGCGCATGCGCTGTAACCAAAAATGAAGCCTGCTCAATGTACGTGCCAGAGCCGGGATGTCAATCAAGGAGGCAGGAGGCGGGGAGAGCACTATTGGAGACGCCTGACTTGAAGCACGGGGCGGCAGCTGAATAAAACTTTGATTTCTCTGTGAGGCCAAGTGCTGCAAAAAGAAGAAAAACTGCATTGGGACACTGTTATCTGGCACTAGGAGGTACTGTTAACAGCTTACCATGCTATTTTTTGCTGACAGGTTCCCTTTAAAGCAGGCATGCTCAACATGCGGCCCTCCAGCTGTTGTAAAACTACAACTCCCACAATGCCCTGCTGTAGGCTGATAGGCTTTTTGGGCATGCTGGGAGTTGAAGTTTTGCAACAGCTGGAGGGCAACAGGTTGAGCATGCCTGCCTTAAAGGATTTGTTTTTCCTGATTGCGGTGATGAAATGGCCATATACCGCATTGGACTGCTGCGTCCAATCACCCGACTAAACAGTCATGTCCTGTATGCTGCTGAAGCCAGTGACTGGCTGCAGTGGTCTTGTACTGTACTACAGGCATGTCATCACTGCAGCCAAAGCATGGCATCATGGCTACAGCAGCAAAGAAAATTGGAGCAGCGGCACTGAAACGGAGGGAGTTGAGGACTGTGAATGTAAGGTGTTTGTTTTTTGGTATTCTAATAACATCTCTGCCTTTAAAAGAAAAATAATTTTAGACAACCCCTTTAACTATCACATGTTGAGTTAGTAAATGTTAATGTTCAGAGAGAGGGGTACAGTCAATATGCAGCGAGCCCAGGAGACGGGAGAAAAGGGTATGAGGATAGCAGCAAGAATGGTGGTTGTAGTACACACTCTGTCATTCCCTTGGTCCATGCAGTGATGGGAAGGGTGCAACTGTTCTTCCTTTTGGGGTACTGCCTGGTGTCAGTCGATGTGCCCTCGATCTTGAAGGTGGCTGTGAGGAGCAAGGCAGGGTCCCTTGGTGCAGCTGTATATGTTGGTGAAGTGTAGCGGTGGGTTAACAGTAGAGTGGTTCTTTACTAAAGAATTAAAGGGGTTATCCAGGAAATTATAATGGTAACCTATCCTCAGGATAGGTCATCATTATCACATTGATGGGGGTCCAAGGAACCCCCGCCAATCAGCTGTTTCAGGGAGCTGTGGAGCTCACTGGAGCTCTGGTGAGTGAGGTGGCCTCCCAGCAGCTTACCAAGCACAGCTCTGCATATTGTATTGCAACTGTGCTTGGTATTGCAGCTCAGCACCATTCATTTTAATGAGGTTGAGCTGCAATTGGGCCATGTGACTGATTTATGGTGATCAGGTAGTAGTCAGCTGGCACTCTGTTCAGTAAGCAAGGTGCGCGTGTCGGAGGCAGCAGTCACAGTATGTGTTGTAGAAGATGACCGATACTCACTAATTCTTCTGAAATTTCAATGCTTTTATTGGTCACATCAATACAAAACTCTTTGACGCGTTTCGGCTCGCAATATGAGCATTTCTCAAACAGACAATAGCATTGCTATTGTCTGTTTGAGAAAGGCTCATATTGCGAGCCGAAACGCGTCACAGAGTTTAGTATTGATGTGACCAATAAAAGCATTGAAACTTCAGAAGAATTAGTGAGTGCCAGTCATCTTCTACAACATGATTTATGGTGATGTCAAATGGCCTAAGAAGAGGTCATGGCGCTCATGGAGGCCTCTTCTAACAGCCAATCGGTGAGTGTCCAGGGAGTCGGACCCCCGCCAATCTGATATCGATGAGCTATCCTGAGGGTAAGTCATCAATATTATTTCCCAGATAACCCCTATAAGTTCAGGTACATCAGTTACAACATGGGCACAGGACACACATGTTCACGTGCATGATCCCTTATACCAGGGTTTCTCAACTCCGATCCTCGGGACCCACTTACCGGTCAGGATTTGAGAATATCCCACAGAATGAATACCTGTGGTAAGTCCTGATGCATGGACACTAGTTATATCACCTGCTCAATACTAAGGAAATCCTGAAAACATGACTGGTAGGTGGGTCCCGAGGACCGGATTTGAGGAACCCTGCCTTATACCCTTTTGTATGATGCTCGTTGTCAGAGGATACAGCCACCACTGTATTCAAGCAGTGGTGGCCGCACTTGTGAAGAGCCCGTAAGACTTCCTGCATGTGTGGTGGCCAGGATCATGGGCCCCCACCGCATCAGTCTGTGTTGTCTGTGTACAATAGCCTTAGGGCATCTGCAGTAGCCTTGGCGCTGTTCTACACAGCTACATCACTGACTGCTCACACCAGCATCCCTTGCAGAAGCTGCTAATAAAAATGTTTCGCTAGAAGCCTCAAGAACGCTCGAGCATAGGCAAATGGAATGATGACGTCATCAGAGCGCCACTTCTATGGACTATCAATCAAGATACAAGTCATCAAACCTCCTCCATAAACAGAGCTGCAGCAGCCCTGAACTTGGGACAACCCCTTTATTTCCAGTGTTTTTCAGTTGCAGTTTTACTCAGCATTTTACTATTTACTTCATAATTGTTCGTTCTGTTTCCTCCACCTCACGTTTAGCCACACTCCATTTCTCCAGCCAAGACTTTAACTTCCCCAAATTTTTTTATAATTTAACATTAGTGTCCTTTGTGTTTATTACTTTGCAGAGCATAGTATCATCTGCAGATATGGAAATCTTTTATAAATATATTAACAGCACAGGGCCCAATACTGACCCCTGTGACACCCTCTGCTGACTATGACCCAATCTGATATTGGGCCATGAAAGGGGTTATCTTGTCTGAGATGCTGATGGAATATCACCAAAATATACCATTAATGTCAGATGGGGCGGGTTCCACCTCTTAGACCCACTCCTGTCTCCAGAATGGGTCCCTGAAGTGAAGGAGAGCGCACCATGCTATCGGAGTTCCAAAAATAACTGAGAAACTACTGTATGCTCAGCTATTTCCAGAAGTCCCATAGTGGTCAATGGAGAATGCACCATGCATGCACAGCCACCTTTCCATTCACCGCTACCAGGCTGGATGTCAGAAATAGCAGGGAACAGAGGGTTGCTGTTGGGTCCATAGGACCCTGCTATTCCTAGGGACTGATCTTGGTCAAAAATAGAGAAGTGCTAATGTATCCTTTGCTTTTCTCCATCAAAATTAATTTTGATGAATGGAAATTCCATAATTTTGCTAGCAATGCTAGCTAGAAAGGGATTGGTGGGGGTCCCTACAGCCAGAATCCTTATCAAGAATCAAGTTGAATACTGTAGTTGTTTTTTTTTTCAACCTTTATTGTTTAAATTTAGAACTACATAGGACATGTACAGTGAGTTCAGTATAAAAACATATGCAATAAGCAGTGACTTACCTATAAAAGGGCCAAGGGAGATGGGAGGCCTAGTGCTGAAATGCTTCTCCTGTTCCCAGTATGTTCCAGCAATCCCCACTAGGGGGAGTTCAGTACATTGAAATTATTTACAGCTTCCATTGATATCAATGGTAACAAAAAAAAAATCCTATTCACTGAGATCCACTAGTGGTCCCTAAAGATGGCTAGTTTTATAACATACTGTGTGAAGGGAATCAGGAGGTTTATTAATGTATTTATTCCAGTTATCTGATATAAATACTTTGAGAAATATGGTGTTCAAAATGAGTGCCATATTTATGAAGCAACCTGATGGACTTTCCTCAACCTAGAAGTCAGATAAAGTGACTAATCTTTAGTACAAATTTTTTTTTCAACTAAAAATTTCCACCAAACGAACACAAGACTTGCTCCTTATCAGGATTATGCTCAGTTTTATTTTTCATAAGAATACAGGAAACCTGACACTGCAACCTTTAAGGAAATGATTAAAAATATTTCTGCGGTTCCATATTTCTTTACCTGGTTTCTTATCAGCAACCATCTAAAACACTTGCAGTTGCAGATAGTGTTAAGGTTGAAAAAAAAGTAGAAAGGCAGCAGAATTTGTGATGACCTCATAATCCTGAGTGTAAGATTGTTATCCCACTAATCTCACATATACCGATCAGCCATAACATTAAAATCTGCTTAATATTTTCAGTACCCATCATGCCACCAAAACAGCTCTGGTCTGTTGAGGCATGGACTCCACAATACCCCTGAAGCTGAAGGTAACCTGTGGTATCTGGCACCAAGACATTAGCAGCAGATCCCTTAAGGCCTATAAATTGCGAGGTGGAGCTACCATGGATCAGACAGGGGAGCACCTAGCCTTTCTGCAGCCTAAGGTGACATTTTAAACAGGGCCCCACCATCCCAAATTCTCAACCGAAGCTCTTACCTCTCGCTCTACTGTTAAAGAAATACTCGCAAAACATTACAGGGCAATACAGTACTACATACCTCTTACATTCAGTGCTGTCTCCTCTGATGCAGATGTTCTCTTTCTCCTCTGACACGCAGACATTTTAGTTTCTTACATTTCGATCATCTTCTCACCTTCTGAACAGCTTATCCTGCCACCCCCAATACTGTGCTCCCCAGTACTATACTGCAGAAACAGTCCCCCTAAAAATACTAGTACCAAATAGTTGGTGCCCCCTTCAATAATTATTTCCACACAGTCCCCTCAAAAATAACTGCGCCCAGCAAATAGTGCTCCTGAAACTAATAATGTCATAATGTCCACTAAAAATAATTAAGGTCATAATGTGCCAGGGTGCCCCCCACAGTAATAGCGCTCCCAAAAGTCCTACTAATAGAAATGATTCACTGCACTTAGTGTTAACAGTGCCCCTACAGTGCCCCCAATAGTACTAATGTCCCCATAGTGCCTATATTAGTAATCTTGTTCCCCAAAGTCTCCCAGTAGTAATAAAGCCCAGCATATTGCCCCCAGCAGTAATAATTCCCCTTATAATGTGCTCCAGTACACAAAATGCGCCCTTATAACGTCTGCCAATAGAAAAAAATTATGCCTAGGCCTCCTGTACATGACCGTATAAGTTTTACGGTCTGAAAATTGTGGATCCATGCATATATAATTTCCAGAGGACCCACTGTAAAAATACCTATTCTTGTCTGCAAAATGGACAAGAATAGTATAGGTTCTATCATTTGCCGCCCGGCTGCATGAATGCAGATAGCACACGGATAATATCCGTGTGCTGTCTTTTTTTTCTGCAGACCCACAGAAATGAATAGGCCCGTGTATGAACATGGATCAGACAGACCAAAAATATGATTGAGTGCGTGAGGCCTTATGTGTGCGAGTACTAAATAAATACCATTTTACTGCCCCCAGTAGAACCAATGTCCCCAAAGTGCCCTCCCTAAAATGTGTGCCAGTGCAAAAAAGGTCCCCATAGTGTTCCCCCAGTTATAATAAGGAACCGCCCCCATAAAGGCCCAATGGCGGGGTGCTAAAGAAAAATAACAAACTCAAATACTAACCTTCATGACAGATGTGATGGCTAGATAACTGGGTCAGAGCATCTAAAATGGCTAGTATTGTGGGGTATTCCTGGTATGCAGTGGTAAGTACCTCCCAAAAGTGGTCCAAGGAAAGACAACCAGTGAACTAGCATCAGAGTAATGAACACCGAAGGTCCGTTGATGTGCATGGAAGAGTGAAAGCTAGCTTTTCTCTCCATAAAAACAGCTGCAGTAGCACAGATAGCTGAAAAAAGGATACGCCGGCAGAAGGTGTTGGCAACACACACAGTGCATCAGAGCATATGTGGCTACATAGATGCAGACCGGTCACAGGCACATCTTGTCCACTGCTGAATGCATGTGAGCATCAGGACAGGACCAAAGAGAAATGGAAGAAGTTGGTCCCATCTAATTAATTACATTTTACATCATGTGGATGGCCAGGAGCTTTTGCACTGCCTACCTGGGGAAGAGGTGGCACTATGGGATAAAAAACAAGCTAGTGGAGGCAGTGTGATGCTCTGGAGACTGTTGTCCTGGGAATCCCTGTATTTTCACGTCCATGTGGTTGATACTTCGACATATACCACCTACCTAAACTTTGTACAGACACAAGTACATCCCTGCATAGCGACAATGTTACCTAATGACAGGGGTCTCTTTCACCAGAATGATGCTCCCTGCCACACTGCCAAAAATTATTTCGGAATAGTTTGCGGAACATGAAAAAAAGTTCAGGGTGTTTGCTTGGCCTCCAAATTCACCAGATCTCAATCTAATGTACTGGAAAAACTAACCTGACAGAGGCACACCGCTAATGAGGCAAGGTGAGGCAATTGCCTCAGGCGGGGATACCTAATGAAAAGTGAGGGTCGGCAACTTGGCAGTGAGCGCTTCCATTGTGATAGGCTTCTAGCCTGGTGCCTGCAGTCTATTGGAGACAGGCACAAGCCTTGCGATTACATCAGGGGTGGGATCCAGCCGGTTCTCTCCGGTTCTGCCGAACCGTTTGTTGAAATCACAGCCGGTTCGCAGGACCGGTGAGAAGCAGGGATCCCGATCCGGTCCTGCAGCTCCCTGCACCACATCACACACACACACACACGCCGCTGAACTTACACTCACACACCGGGCCGTTCCGTAGTGAAGCAGTGAGACCTCACTGCTTCACAGCTCAGGAGCTCCCCCTGCTGGCCGCACTTCCTGCTGCTGGCTGTGGGAGGAGCTGTGAAAGCCCGGGAATCAGTCTTCCCTTGCACATCCTGTAGCAGGGTCAGTGTGGGAGCCGAGCCTGTCATCAGTGGAGAAGGTAAGTATGCTTTTTTTTGTTCTTTGTTTTGCTCCCAACACTTCACACCAAAGGGAGGGGGGAAGGAATGGGTGATGGGCACAGCTACTGTGAGGGGGCACAATGTGAGGGGGGAATGATGGCAAAATTACTGTGAGGGGGAGGAATGATGGCAAAATTACTGTGAGGGGGGAATGATGGCAAAATTACTCTGAGGGGGCACAAATTATGGCAAAATTACTGTGAGGGAGGCACAAATGATGGCATAATAAATGTGAGGGGGCACAAATGATGGCAAAATTACTGTGAGGGGGCACAAATGATGGCAAAATTACTGTGAGGGCCACATGATGGCAATATTACTGTGAGGCGCACAAATGATAGCATCATAATACGTGAGTATGCCACATGATGTGCAACCTCACTGAGGGGGCACAAATGATGGCATAATAAATGTGAGGGGGCACAAATGATGGCAAAATTACTGTGAGGGGGCACAAATGATGGCAAAATTACTGTGGGGGGAATGATGGCAAAATTACTGTGAGGGGGCACAAATGATAGCATAATAAACGTGAGGGGCACAAATGATGGCAAAATTACTGTGGGGGGAATGATGGCAAAATTACTGTGAGGGGGGCACAAATGATGGCAAAATTACTGTGAGGGGGCACAAATGATGGCAAAATTACTGTGAGGGGGCACAAATGATGGCAAAATTACTGTGAGGGGGGCACAAATGATGGCGAAATTACTGTGAGGGGGCACAAATGATGGCGAAATTACTGTGAGGGGGCACAAATGATGGCATAATTACTGTGAGGGGGCACATAATCTGGGCATTGCTACTGTGAGGGGGCACATAATATGGCGTTGCTACTGTGAGGGGGCACATAATATGGCATTGCTACTGTGAGGGGCACATAATATGGCATTGCTACTGTGAGGGGGCACATAATATGGCGTTGCTACTGTCAGGGGGCACATAATCTGGGCATTGCTACTGTGAGGGGGCACATAATCTGGGCATTACTGCTGTGAGGGGGCACATAATCTGGGCATTACTGCTGTGACAGGAACAAAGGTGGGCATAATTACTGTGGGGACACAAGGTGGGCATTAGTACTGTGTGGTAGCACTTAGGGAAATGTCCTAGATTACCCTGCTATACGTTGGCATGGCTCAGTCTTACAGGCCAGCACAGCGCCCCCTGCTGGTGATATCACAGGGGCAGTCACCATCCCTTCCTTATGTGATTATTCTTTTTTCTCTATCACCACAGGGACCTTGTTCTGTATCTAGTGGACATCACGCCGATGCCAGCGACACCCTGGATAAGGTAGGACCAGATTTTATTTGGACTGGGTAATTGTAGCCATGCATTGGGGTTAGGGATCTTTAACACGAGCGGATCCTGTGAGGCTAATCCGCTGCGTGATAGAGAGCCAAGCCTCGCATCGGACAGCAGAGACACAGAGCAGTAACACGATTGATAACGCTCTGTGCCTCTCTGTGATCTTTTACAACAAAATCACAATGAGATAAAGTTGTTACTGTGATTTTGTAGTAAAAAAGATCAGTCAATCATGATACTGCTCCATGTCTCTGCTGTCCGGAATGGGGCTTGGCTCGCTATCACGCAACGGGTTAGACACAAGGAAAAGAGCCCTCTGGTGAGCTGATTCGGTGGTGCAACGGGCCACTTGACTGGACTTTTCCCCAGGACTAAGGCTGCCAGCCCTCCCTGCTGGTGAGTAAGCGGCGTGGCAGCGGCAGGAAGCAGCCAGAGCAGAGGCTGCCTAGAGTTGCTGACAGTCCACAGACAGGAGTCAGGACAGGTCAGGTCGTGTTAGGGACGGGTAGTGAGTGTGATCATGTGACAACAGATGGCAAGGAGGGGGCTGGGGGAGAGAAATGTGACAACATGGAGGATGGAGGGGCCGGGGGAGAAATGTGACAACATGGAGGATGGAGGGGCCATGTAGGGAGAAATGTGACAATATGGAGGATGGAGGGGGCCATGTGGGGAGAAATGTGACAGTATGGAGGATGGAGGGGGCCATGTGGGGAGAAATGTGACAATATGGAGGATGGAGGGGGCCATGTGGGGAGAAATGTGACAATATGGAGGATGGAGGGGGCCATGTGGGGAGAAATGTGACAACAGATGGCAAGAAGGGGGCTGGGGGAGAGAAATGTGACAACATGGAGGGGGCCGGGAGAAATGTGACAACATGGAGGATGGAGGGGCCATGTAGGGAGAAATGTGACAATATGGAGGATGGAGGGGGCCATGTGGGGAGAAATGTGGCAACATGGAGGATGGAGGGGCCAGGGGGGAGAGAAATGTGACAATATGAAGGATGGAGGGGACCATGTGGGGAGAAATGTGACAACATGGAGGATGGAGGGGGCCATGTGGGGAGAAATGTGACAATATGTGTGTAGTGTATATGGTGTATTTATGTATGTGTACCATGTATATAGTGTATTTATATGTGCTGCATATATATGGTCTATGTATATGTAAACGTATCGTGACGCGGCGTATATGTGTCGCGACGCTGCGTATCCACCGCGGAGTAGGGAACCTGTTGTTAAAAATTTGAATCCCACCCCTGGATTACATCATCCCAGCGTGGACTTAGTCGGCAGCATACAGCTCACGACACAGACTGGAAGAGGTCTGTGTCCTGCTCTGCATCTTGACAGCCACAATGTCACTCAACTCCATAGGCTTGACCATTTTTCCTGTTTTTAATAATCAACTTCAAGAACTAATATATCCCACTCCTTGACACATGCTATGATGTTATCACTTATCCATGGTTTTGGTGTATATTTGTCACTTTATTGTTAATGTGTGAACGTTTAACCCATAGTTACACAATGCCATCAGATGAAAGTTAGTTTGGTTTCAGAATTCAGATGAGTTTGATAAAAACCACATACAGCATCAAGTGGTCACACAATGAACCTCACCATCGGTAATGCCTGAAGCTCTACATTCTACAGTCACTCAGTTGCACCCTGTCACACCCTTCCCGACAAACGACTAGCACTCATGTATCCTTTCTGTACGTGCCTATTGCAAAACCACTTTCACCAGCAACAAACTGACCACAATTTATGAAGTTGACCACCATTTTTAGCAGCCATCTGTGGTCTACATTTGGTCCTCACCTGCAGACTATAGTGATCACTTCCTTGCCTCTCTACATATCCCAAGGGGCACGGTCTGTTAAACAAATAAACAAAAAATCGTGGAAAAATAAGACATTAGTGGTCAGCAATGCAAGTCTCTACTGCTGTCTTGCTAGGAACGTCGACACTGACACTTATACCATGGCGGTACTCAACAGAAAAAATAGTCCATATATTCAAGAATTAATTTAAAAAAGTCTGACAGATGTTAAAAAAAGGATAAATTATATGTATATTGTTTTATTTTTTACTGGATAATGTAATATTGTATTGAATTGGTATTACGACAAATTGCATAACAAATCAATTAAAGCAATTAAAGTGGTTTTCCTGCTAAATATATTGATGACCTATCGCCAGTATAGGTCATCAATATCTGATCGGCGGGGATCCAACACCTGGCACTCCCGTCGATCAGCTGTTTGAAGAGAAGATGGTACTCCATGCAAACGCTGTTTCCTCTTCATTACACTGAACGTCATCTTAGAAGTGCAGTGTAATGAGAAGTCCATGCTCCACAGCAGACGACGCATAGTGTAAAGAAGAGGAAGCAGCGCTCGCATGGACCACCGACCATTCTCTTCAAAGAGATGATTGGTGGGGGTGCCGGATGTTGGACCCCCGCCAATTGGATACTGAGGACCTATCCTGATGATAGGTCATGAGGTCATCAATATATATGGCAGGACAACCCCTTTAAATAAAGGTTAAAGGGGTATTACTATCTGGGACATTTATGGTATAATGAAAGGATATGACATAACTGTCTGACAGATGAAGGACCCTATCCTATCTCCAGAATGGGGCATCAAAGAACACAGGGTCAGCCACCCTCCATTCCCACCCTCCCATCTGCTATGGGACTTCTAAAATAGCCAAGTGTTGGTTCAGTTATTTTCATAAGTCCCATAGTAGAGAACATGGAGTGGGTGCACTTGCACTATATCAACTGCTATGGGACTTCTGTCTATTCACTTTGCGGTCCCGTTCTTGAAGTAGGAGGGAGTGCTAGAGTTGGGACCTGCACCTATCTGACATTTATGCTATATCATGTCGATAAGCCATAAGTGTATGGCCGCACGGTCAGGTTTCCTGATTCATTTCTGAAAGCTAATACCAGGAGTGTATTCAAAAAAGAGAAGTTGTATCTGCCCTTTATACATTCTCTCCATTTATGATCCACTCCTAATTTTGTCTACCAAAACCTGATCATGTGGCATGTACCCTAAATATCCCAGATGGGGCGGCAACCACTTAAGTGCAGGCACATCTGTAACTTACCGCTTTACATATACGTTATCCACCTTGGCTCACCTGGAACCCGCGGCCGCGACTTGATAATATACAAAAAAAAAAGGTAAATATTGTAATTTTATACCTTTTACTCGACCTCTTTGTTCTTTCCTGTGTATATCCATGTTTCTTTAGAGATTTTTTTCATTCCTGGCCTGATGAAGGGACTTCAGAGTCTCGAAAGCTTGCCTTATAACATCATGTATTTTAGTTAGGCTGCTTTCACATTAGCGTTTTTTCCGGCTCTGTCATGGATCTGCAAAAACGCTTCCGTTACAATAATACAACCGCATACATCCGTCATGACGGATCCGGTTGTATTATGCCTTCTATAGCCATGACAGATCCGTCTTGAACACCATTGAAAGTCAATAGGGGACGGATCCATTTTCTATTGTGCCGGATTGTGTCAGAGAAGTGCTGCAGGCAGCGTTTTGATGTCCTCCTCCAGAGCAGAATGGAGACTGATCGGAGGCAAACTGATGCATTCTGAGCGGATCCTTTACCATTCAGAATGCATTAGGGCAAAACTGATTGGTTCTGAGAGCCCTGAACGGATCTCACAAACCGAAAGCCAAAACACGAGTGTGAAAGTAGCCTTAGCCATTAAAGGGTATGAAATTACAATATTTTATATTGTTTCTCTTTTGGAGAGCATCAAGATAATATACTATATTTTTAATGGTTAAAAAAATCAACTGTTGCGTTTTCTTCTTTTGTCAAACTTGTATTTGCAGTTTTTAGCCAAACCTTCACAGGAAATGAAAAACCCAGAGCATTGTCACTGAGTTTTTCAAAATGTAAAATCGGCCTGATAATGTAGGGCTGGAGAAACAACTAAATAGAATTTAAACGATGAGTTTTCACTGGAGTTCTTTTCTCTTGTACTTTTTAGCACTGTTGTTCAACCATATTTTAGTTACCGGTAAATCACGATTATATTTGGATGTTTATTTTCTAGATATTTTTCTAAATGTCTCAAGTCAAAGACGTTACCAGATTAAGGGGCTCACAGGCAGTCACACCTATGACGTAACGGTGTCAGGAGTGACCGTGACGGGTGCAGGAGCGCCCAGTATTCCTCAGGAGATCCACACTCTCAGCTACGGTATGAGCAGCCTTCATTCACTTATGTGCCTTTGTAGTTATATTTATTCAATTTTAACATTCAATTAAATTTGTCCTTTTGGGCTGGGAGGTTTTTGGGATTCTACTGAGCAGTAAGTTAAGTTACGACCACGCTGTGCAGTCATGTCACGGTTGTGATGCGGCGGGCTCTAATTAAACTAATGAAGACCACACTGTTCAGTGGGTCTGTATTGTTAATGGCCACGTGGCACCTTCAATGCCATTAATACAGACCCAGTGTCGCAACTTCACCATGTGGTCATACCCTTACACGACGGATACACACATATGAATGCACTGAGCTGCACTATACGAGACACACAGGAGTTCAACATTTCAATGCAATATTAGCATGATATACGTATAATTATGCAATGGGACAGAGCAAGACTGTGAGCGGTTACGTGACTAAAGTCGCACAAATGTTGCATCATGTCATTTTACTTCTCTATACAATATTTCAGCATTTCACTTAACCATATCTCCAGTGAGAAATGAAAATGAGTGTTCCTTCTGTCTTTGTCTTGTAAGGCTCAGGGGGGATTCACATTAGCGTTTCACTTTCCGTTTTAGTAATCCGTTCCAAAGTGATTAAAATGTAAAATAATGGAATTGCTAAAACGGAAAGCAAAACGGAACACTTTAAGGGCATTCCATTTTAATCCGTCCTCCTAGAGTTCAATAGAAAGAAAAAAAAAGAAACGGCATTTCGTCAGGTTTCTGTTATTTAGTGAAATAAAAAAAGTCTTGTCTTTCTATCCCAAATAACGGAAACCTGACTGAATGCTGCTTTCCTTTTTTTATTCATTAAACTCATTGAGGACGGATCAAAATGGAATGGCTTTAACGTGTTCCATTTTGCTTTCCGTTTTGGCAATTCTTTTATTTTCTATTTTAATCACATTTGAACAGATTGCCAAAATGGAAAGCGAAACGCTGATGTGAATTCTTCGATTTCACATCAGCGTTTTGAAATCAAGCAGGTTGTTCCGAAGTTCACTGTATCCGGCATAACCAGATAATGCCGGGAACTGTCAGATCCCCATTGACTACAGAGGGATCTGATATGTATCCAGCTGCCTGTTTCCCGGCATTATCTGGCTATGACGGATATCGAGAACTCCAGCAGGCTGTTCGTCTGCTAGAACAGCCTGTAGGATTTTAAAACGCTGATGTGAATGTAGCCTAAGCTCAGCCATTGGACGTCTTCAGTCTAGCTCAGGAAGTAGTCGTCTGTGACCTGCCTCTGTCAGCCATATTAGGGCTCAATAGGCTCTTTTATTTGTCCACCCCGCTAAAATCACTCTTATACTAAGAGAACACTTCAAAAACACAGAATGCTGGGAGATGTAACTCAATACTGACACTAGTGTACACGGAGTGGAAGGAAGTAGCTAGCTTCTCTCCTTACATGGATTTCAATAGACATCAAGTCAATTTATAGGGTAGACATGACTGAATGGAAAGTGGCTTATGTACTAGTATGCTCTGGACAGTTTCCTTTGAAATCTTTTGATTTTTAGAATTAAAATGACTTTAAATCGATCAATATTAACTGAGTAAAAGTGGCCATAATTGTAACCCATTCATACCACTAAATTGGACCACTAGAAAGACCAAGTGGTTTCTAGTCACCTCTATTTTCTTCTTCCTTAAAACAGATGAAGCTGAATTCCGAATTATTATAATGGTAACATGTGTTGGACTAATCATCAGTGCTGTCATACTAGTGGGAGGCTGTGCCTATACCGTTCGCAGGTAAGTATGTCATGGATTCAATGTCACCTGAAGCTTAGGGCTGGAACAGCCTTATTATGGTTTCATTGTAGAGGCCTCTACTGTATCTCTACATGCCTCTGATTTCTGATGGAAATTGTTACAGAACCCAGTCTATGGGAGCAGAGATCAGACAACTGTATGTTTGTCACTTAGGGAGAATAATAATAAAAAAAAATAAAAAAAATTCTAATCACCCCCACCATCCCCATATTAAAAGTCACATTTTTATGTTAAACAATTTTTTTTTTTTTAGAATTTTTGTTTTTAAAATTTTTCCATGTCAACTATCTATAATTTAAAACAATGTGTATAATCCTGCAATTTTCACACTGGCCACTAGCTCTAACAGGTCACGACTTCCTGTTCTGAACAGGTAACTTTTCAGTATCCATTAGCTTCACAGGCAGAGTATAATGCATTTAGACGACCTGAGAATCTGACAAATTATCGGGACCGACCAACCGTTCCTGCGAACCAGTGTTCCAGACAATCTGCCCATGTAAATGTGCTGCTAATCAGATCCTGTTGTTCATGTAGGCACCACCGATCATAGTTTCTGGGCAGCAGATCGTGTGGTCTAAACAGTGATCTGCTGCTCAGAAACCATGAATCTGTATGAGGATGAGGGATGGCAATAGCGATTCCTCATACAGTGAAGGAGATCGCTGCATGTAAATACAGCAGTCTTCTTCACTGAACGAGCAGCCGACTGTCGGCAAGGAACGCTTCCTTTATAACAATCGGCTGCAGAATCGTCCCATCTAAATCCACCTTAACACCTCTGTATAGATAAGACAGGACCCACCAGTTACAATAGGTGATATCACAGCTTATCTACTCCCTCCTGATCTCTGCACAGGTCACAGAGCATGTCTAGAAAATTCTCACATAGAAGTAAATGGAGTCCCCTCCTCTCAATTGTGTCTATGGCACATAAAGCTGCTCTCAAAAGACAGGAAGTCTTAACATATTTTAGGACTAGTGGCCAGTATGAAAGCTGGTTCAATAGTACATTTCCTGGTGACACACTCCCTTTAGGTGGATGAGCAAAACCCAAAGAGTAACTACACAGTGTCGTAGTTTGGACACATACTGTACATGCACTCCTACATGTCTACTAACGTGTCATACAGGCACTACTATGTGTCCCTGTTGTTCAGGAAGAAACGGTCAGTGTAGCATACAAATAAAATGTAGTAAGGCCTCTTTCACACTTATGTTGTGAGGATCTGGCGTGCACTTCCGTCGCCGGAAATGCCCACCGGATCCGTCACAACGCAAGTGACCTGAAAGCATTTGAAAACTGATTAGTCTTCAAAATGCTTTCAGTGTTACTATGGCAGCCAGGACGCTATTAAAGTCCTGGTTGCCATAGTAGTAGTGGGGAGCTAGGGAGCAGATACTTACAGTCCGTGCGGCTCCCGGGGCGCTCCACAATGACGTCAGAGCACCGCACGCGCTTGGATCATGTGATCCATGCAATCATGTAATCCATGCTCATGGGGCTCTCTGACGTCATTGTGGAGCGCCCCGGGACTCAGGAGCCGCACGGATGGTAAGTAGACTTCTCCCCTGCCTCCCCACTACACTTTACCATGGCAGCCGGGACTTTAGCGTCCTGGCTGCCATGGTAACCATTCACAAAAGCTAAACGTCGGATCCGGCGATGCGCCGAAACGACGTTTAGCTTAATGCTGGATCCGGATTAATGCACTTCAATGGGCATGTCTTCCGGATTTTTGGACGGAGACAAATCCGCAGCATGCTACGGTTTTGTCAATTTCCAAAAAACATTCACATACTGAACGGAAGACATCCTGATGCATCCTGAACGGATTTCTTTCCATTCAGAATGCATTAGGATAAATCCTGATCAGTATATTCCGTCCTAGAGCCCCGAGGACGGAACTCTAGGACGGAAAGCAAAAGCGCAAGTGTGAAAGAGCCCTAACAAAGTCAGGTCAAGTTGATAAAAACACTAGAATTGCTGTAAAAAAAACTAAACTTTTTCTGCATTTTCCTTCCTAGCGATATATTGTCATAATTACGGTTTATCTTTACACAGAGCAAAGAGCTGGTATTTTCCAGAAATTCCTAATCCAAAACATAGCCACATTGTCAAGATCAGGGAGGCGGCCGGCACAAAGGTAATATATGTATAATATATATTTTACTTCTCACTTCAATATCATTGAGATACATCTGACACAACAGTGTTACTAAGAGAAGGGGCACATTTATGGCCCATGCCATGGTTTTATTACAGCTCCATATAACCTATCTGTAATACAGAGCAGTTAATAGGGCATCTCTAGGCCGCTATGAGACCATAATGTAGCTACGTCTGCCGCTGATTTCATATGGCGCCGCTGTTGAATTTGCACAGAACACAGGATAAATGGTGGCATGTTTCACTAGATAATGTATTACATGGCATTTCATCTAGGGTAGAAAATGATTGATATACGTGATATACGTTGCTCATCAAGCACCATGTTCCACCACACGCACAAGGCAAAATACAGAAACAACGGCCTCCCTCAAGGGAGCATATTTACAATCCACTGCTAATGTTAGAGGGGTTCTCCAGGATCTCCTATATTGATGACCTATCCATAGAATAGGTAATCAATATCATATAGGTGAGGGTCCGACACCACCACCGATCAGCTTAGCCATAGACAGCAGCGGTGGACAGGAATAGAGAAGGGACATGGCACTGTGCATGCCGTCTCCTCAAACAGCTGATTGGCGGGGGTGCCGGGTGTCGGACCCCCGCCGATCTTATATTGATGACCTATCCTGAGGATAGGTCATCAATATTAAAACCCTTTAATGAATAAGTCTATTCATGTTGGCATATATTTCCATAATCATTTGAAATACACAGCATGTAGTTTTATGTGTATTTGATTCCAAATATGCCTATTATAGTCCATGGGAGTGCATAAAAAATGCTCACTTGTGTGAAAGTAGCCATAGACGGGTCTTTGAAAACTCCTGCGCTGCTGGAGGCTTCGACTAATTGATGAGAACACTATTTAAGATGCAGGCCTTGTCATAAATTAGGCGCATCCTTCGGCAGTCCATGTGCCAGAATAAAATCTACAGCAATTTGGATCTGCCATAGATTTATCTTCATTTGCACCTGAAAACTGGAGCAAATGAAGATAAAAGTGGTGGACCTGCCGGCCCGGCGCTTACCACACTCCTTTTCAGAAAGTGGCAAGAGAGGTTCAGAAGAAGCACTTGCTACAAGGTTTATCTCAAGTGGTGTTTTAAACAAAACCTTTTTAGTAAAAAAGAAAAAGGTGCAGGGAGATGATAAATCTTTCCTATAGTACTTGAGTACTAATACAATCAAGTGATCTGATAACTGTTAGAAACTCTTTCGCTTCTCCTTTGCACTTACTTTCCAGAATTTGCTCATCCAGTCATCACCATGTGATGAAGAAGAATCTTGTATTGACCAGCCTGGTGTGGAGGTGACTCCACAGACACAATCTATTCTGACAGAGGGAACGGACAACGGTATCTCACAGAAGAACTCTAACTATCAGAGATCTCATGCCCATGCAGAAGGCGTAGAACAGTACACCAACATCATGTCAGTCCCCAAAGTATTCCAAAGGATGCCCGAAAGTGCTAACTACGTATGCCAACAGCCTCCAGCGGTGCAGAAGTAGCACACCTTGGATCTCGAACCTGGATACAGGGTATTCTGATGGATAAAAATTATGTCCTTCACTGCTTTACAAAGTGGACGTGTCATTTAAAAAAACAGTTGACATGCCAGAAATTTTGATTGGTAGGAGTTTGCAGAGATCCCTACGACTGATAAAACAAAGGGGCTGAGCACTGTCCTCCTTAGGTTTTCGATAAGCTCTGTTCAGCTTCCTGAGGAGAGTTGAGAAAGCAGTGTTCCCTTACGTCCTACCAGCAGCACAGATGGGGTTAATTGCCCCCCGTGGACTGGTAGGACCAGCGGAATATTTAATGAGCTCAAGAACCAATAAAACTCTTTTGTGCCCCATAAAAGAGGGCCCAGCCCTAATCTCCTTGTGTTTTTTTATGTCCTTCCGGACTGTGGACTAGGCGGAGGTTTCCCTCTTGGGAAACTGTTTTTTTCTTCTTATTTTTTCCCTCTTTAGGGTTATTTTTTCCCTATGGGGATTCTGGGGGACCGAGTCTGTCTCGGTCTCCCTCTCCCTTTCCTCCACCTCCGCATTCCCTTCCGTATACCTCGGGGTAGAGTCTTCTTCTCCCCTGGTGAAGGCGGGGCTCTATGTGGCGGTTGCACCGAAAGGAGAGATCGCGCTCTGATGGGTTCGCACGCGCTGCCCTGTTCCGGCGTCTCCGGCCTCGGGCGCAGGGTGATGACGTCGCCGGGCCGCGCGGCGCCTAGGTGATGACGGTGCCGCGCTTCTCGGCACAAGAGGATGATGTCACCGGGACCTTTGGCGCAAGATAAAGATGTCACCAGCCTTTGCTAAGGCTGGTGCTTCAGTATTTAATGTTTAAAGCATAAAATTTTGGAGGGGAGCGTCTTTGAGTTTGTCAGAAGGTTTAGTCCTTCTTATCAAGGTTCTCCTATTAGCAGTTAGGGTTGATTTACTGCTGTAGCCACGCCCCCTCTTGTGGGTGGGCTATTTAAGCTCCTCATTTTCTGGCAGTCTTTCTCTGGTTGCGCAGCTCTTTGAGTTAGCTCCAGAGTTCCCTGTGTTTCTGCAGTGCTTTGCCTGTGTCATAGCTTGCTTGTGTGTTTTCAATACCCACTATTGCTTTACATCCTGGTGGGCCTCCTACTATCTATCTCTCCTTATTATGTAGTTATCAGAATAGTTGTTAACTATCTGTTTTTTTAGCAGTGATGGCATCTTCTAAGGAGTCGGACTCCCACCGTAAGTCCGCTACGAAAAAGAAGCACCTAGTATGCTTCGAGTGCAACACTCCCTGGAGGATACCTATCCGTACTCCCGTTGTGAAAGTTGTAGGAGGTCCCAAGCTGCATCGGAACCGACCATGCAAGATATGTATCAATGGGCAAGAACGTATGTGGATGAATCCATTAGAGGCGTGGTCAACCTTCTGGATGAAAGATTACCCGCGTCTTCTAACCCCATTGGTAGAGGCCCGATGCCTATGGAGATTGCGGCACCGGAGAGACCCGCCGCTATATCCGTGGATTCCTCTTCGGATGACGAGGATCCTGCTTCCTGTCTCTTCCCTCCTGAGAAGACTCAGAAGCTTCTTAAGTCCATCAGGTCGGGGGACCATGATGTTGACATGGGGGAGTCTGCCGATCCCGCCGGTCGGGCACAGCGTGCGAATGGAAAATGCCTGAGAAGGGGCCGGTCTTAACCAGAAGATTTAAGACCATGTTCCCCATGGCAAAAACCTTAGCGGAATCGTGGGGTTCCATACCTAAGGTAGACATGGCCATAGCCAAGTTGTCGAAACGCACTCTGGTACCTGCGGACGATGGGTCGAGTCTGCAAGACCCCCTGGATAGGAGGGCAGAGGGCACCTTGAGGCGAAGTTACGTGGCGGCCGCAGCTTCAGCATCTACATCCATAGCAGCCTCAGAAGTTTCATCTTTCCTCCGCGCTAGGCTCAATCAGATCCAGACGGACGTGGATCAGAGCGTCTCAAGGGATGACATCTTGGCGTCCTTCAAATCCGCTAACCTGGCGATTGATTTTTTGTGCGATACTGCCCAAATCCAGCTAAAACTAGCAGCCAAAACCATGGCTCTAGTCTCGGCAGCAAGAAGGCCTTTATGGCTTAAACCTTGGATCGCGGACAACGCATCCAAGTTTAACCTCTGTGCGCTCCCCTTTGAACCCGCCCGCCTTTTGGCGCGGAATTAGATAAAATTATGGAAGGCCTTTCCGATAAAAGGAAATCCCTTCCTCAACAGCCCTTTCGGGGTAGAGGCAGGCAGGAGCGTTCCAGTAGAACGGGCCAACAGTCCAGACCTGGAAGATCTTGGGGGCACAACGCAAGTTTGCGAGCGTCCTCGCAAGGGTGCCAAGGAGGCAAGACCCTCCTGACTATGGGCCTCTCCGAGGCTCTCGGTTGACCCCGCTACCCCTGCCATCTCTCCCTGGAGTTCCCGTACCAGTTCCTCATATCCCAGTGGGAGGACGACTTTCCCACTTCAAGAACATTTGGAGTCAAGAGATTCCAGATCCGTGGGTCGTCAACATCATCTCTCAAGGCTATCGCATAGACCTAACTTCTTCTCCTCCAGAGAGGTTTGTCAGGACCCAACGTCTCCAGCCAGACAGACAAGTCATTCTGGAAACGTACATCCGAGATTATATATCCAAAGGAGCCCTAGAGGAAGTTCCGGCAGGGGAGCGGGGCTTAGGGATTTATTCACCAGTTTTTCTGGTACCCAAAAAGACAGGAGATCTCCGGATGATTATCGATTTGAGATATTTCAATCGATTTGTAAGGAAGACAAAGTTTCGTATGGAAACCATAAAGTCAGTTACCCACATTCTAAAGCCTGGAGATGTCATGGCTACGTTGGATCTCAAAGACGCCTATTTGCATGTACCAATTCACCCAACTTCTCGAAAGTATCTGAGAATTGCGGTTCTACTGTCAGGGAGGTAAGACACTTTCAGTTTACAGCCCTCCCTTTCGGAATCTCATCTGCACCCCTCACCTTCACAAAGGTGGTAGTGGCGGTGGTAGCAGCTTTGAGACTCCAAGGGGTAACTATCATTCCTTACCTGGACGACTGGCTTTTACTAGCCTCCTCGGTTCCAGTTCTAATCCACCATCTTCGTCTAGCCATCTCTTTCCTGATGCGCTTAGGATGGATCGTCAACTGGCAGAAGTCCAGCGTGGATCCTTCCACTACCAAGACTTTCCTAGGCTTCATCGTCAACTCGGTGACCATGTCTCTCCATTTAACATCCGAAAGGAGAGATCGGATCCAGGACCTAGCCAGGTTCCTGTTTGTTCCTCGGCGGGTAAAGATCCGCACGTTGATGAGGATGGTGGGGCTCATGTCAGCGGCCGCGGATGCGGTCCCGTGGGCTCTTTGGCACCTCCGTCCCCTACAATCGGAGGTCCTGCTCAAATGGGATGGAACCGGCGGGGCTGGATTCCCTATACATTTTGCCCCTGCAAACTCGCCTCTCCCTCAAGTGGTGGTTTTACCTACCAGAGGGCAAGTCTATCACCCAGCCATCCTGGGTGATATTGACTACAGACGCATCCCAAGTAGGCTGGGGCGCGCATCTGCTAGAGTCCCAAGTCAGCGGGACTTGGTCTCCTCAGGAGCGGCTGTTTTCCTCCAATCTTCGGGAAATGCGAGCTATCCGGCTAGCCCTCCTGTATTTTGCCCCTCAGCTCCAACTCAGGGCAGTGAGGGTCCAGTCAGACAACATGACTGCAGTGTTATACATAAACAAGCAGGGCGGCACAAGATCTCCTCCCCTCCTAGCCGAGATGGGAATGATTCTTCGGTGGGCAGAGTCGAACCTTACCCATCTATCTGCAGTCCACATTCGAGGATCCTCAATATGATAGCAGATCGCCTCAGTCGAGGACTACCCACTATGGAATGGGCTCTCCATCCGGAGATCTTCAAGCAGTTAGTTCTCAGATGGGGTTTGCCAGAGGTGGATCTCATGGCAACGAGGTTCAACGCCAAAGTCCCGAGGTTCTGCTCCCTCTACAGGGAGGACAAACCCTTGGCGATAGATGCTCTGTCAATACCGTGGAGGTTCAGGCTGGCATACATCTTCCCTCCCTTTTCCATGATACCGAGGGTATTGATGAAGATTCGTCAGGATCAGGCAACGGTCATAGCCATCATACCGTTTTGGCCCAAGAGATCCTGGTTTACCCAACTCATGTTGATGAGTCAGGGACAATTTTGGCGACTCCCCCAGAGCAGACCCTGGTGTCGTGGGGCACACATCTCTGCTCAGATCTGCACAGATTCAACCTGACAGCCTGGAGGTTGACCAGTCCCTCCTCAGAGTAGGAGGGCTCTCAGAAGCGGTCCTGAGAACTTTATCGCATTCAAGGGCTGAATCCACAAACAAAGCCTACACCAGAATCATGAGAATCTTCTCTTCATGGTGTGTATCTAAAGGTATGGCGTCTGCAGATCCGCCTATACATGGAATTCTACAATTTCTCCAGGAAGGCCTTGACAAAGGACTTGCTCCAGCCACTCTGAAGGTACAGTTGGCAGCAGTATCGGCCTGCCTTAACAGGCCTTATTCTCGGGACCCGCTAATTAAACGCTTTCTCAAAGGAGCAGAAAGATTAAAGCCTACAGTACTGAAGCCCATCCCACAATGGGACTTATCAGTAGTTCTCGAGGGGTTGTCATCTCACCCCTTTGAACCTTTGGAGGAGGTAAGTTTTAAGTTTTTGGCTTTGAAAGCTATTTTTTGTTAGCAATCACGTCTGCTAAAAGAGTTTCGGAGCTTCAAGCCTTCTCGGCCCTGGCTCCCTATACAATTTTCTTACAGGATCGGGTACTGCTGAGGTATCTACCTAGCTTCCGTCCTAAGGTACCTTCCTTCCACAATATTAATCAGGTCATATCTTTACCTGTTTTGTATTCTTCCTCCTCCAGTTCCCCAGAGAGACATCCTCTGGATATATCGAGATGCCTCCAGATCTATGTGGATAGATCTAAGGAGTTCAGGATAGATGAGAACCTGTTTATCCTGTTTGCCGGTAAGTCCAAGGGCCGTAAAGCATCTAAAACGACCTTAAGTCGTTGGATTAAGGAAGCCATCAAGGAGTCATTTCTTTCTCAATCCTTGGACCCTCCAGATTTTGTCAGAGCCCATTCTACCAGGGCTGTTGCCACCTCGGTTGCGGAGAGAAGCCTTCTTCCTTTAGAGACGATCTGTAGGGCAGCTTCCTGGAGCTCTGAGTCTACCTTTATAGCACATTATAGGTTAGATGCTAAGGTAGCAGAATTTTCGGCTTTTGGACGAGCAGTTTTAAGTGCTGCAAGGCATCAGGGCCCTCCCTAGGGGTTCCTCTTGCTATGTCCCCATCTGTGCTGCTGGTAGGACGTAAGGGAATCGTTAATTTCTAACGATAATTTGTTTTCCCTTAGTCCTAACAGCAGCACACAAATTTCCCTCCCTAGATATAGATTCTTGTTATTAACACAAGGAGATTAGGGCTGGGCCCTCTTTTATGGGGCACAAAAGAGTTTTATTGGTTCTTGAGCTCATTAAATATTCCGCTGGTCCTACCAGTCCACGGGGGGCAATTAACCCCATCTGTGCTGCTGTTAGGACTAAGGGAAAACAAATTATCGTTAGAAATTAACGATACTATGAGCCCAAGCTCTTTGTTTTGTGAGGAGATTGGTGGGGTTTCACCAACCACTACTGATCAAAATTTTAGTTAAGTTTTATAAAATTTTAATTATACTTTAAATGAAAAACAAACTATTTTTCCATAGCAGAACCACATCATTTACTAATCTCAATTGCAGTTCTCAATCTTTCTACTGTGAGGAAACTCATGATATCTTTCCCCCATCTAGTGGAACCGTTTCTCCTAAATATGTTGTTGTAGGCAGGTACAGCATCCTCACATTATGTTCTGGCCACAGTTCATTGTGTGACTTGTAAACTTGCCTCAAGTTACCTCAGGGGGAACGTTTCTTTATGTAATTTCTCCCCAAACCCCCTTACCAAAGGGTGCTTTAGCATTTTTCAGAGTAATTTTAATCCGCTTTTTTTTTGTGTATGTGTGTCCAGATATTTCTACAATCAATTCTAAAAGTTTTTTAATGGTATATTTTTGTATTACCACAAAAAAGCCATCACCTCACAAAAAGCCTTCAGCTCTTGTGGTTGCACCCAATTTTGGTGGATATCATTTTAGACACATTTATGAAACAAGCAAAAAAAAATACTGGTATCCACAGTGCCTCATCTATTGTGGAGGTGCAGTTTCACTGGGGGAAAAATTTGTGCTAGATTAAAAAAATAAACAAACTAATATCTGGAATAAAGTTAAAGGGGTTGTCCGAGTTCAGAGCTGAACCCAGACATATCCCCATCTTCACCCCTCTGGCCCCCCCCTAACATGATGCCCTAAATCCCACAGGGCAAAGGCATTTTTTGGAGATCTGGTGACGTATCAGGCTCTCCATGGGGAAAGCTAAGTGGAGGCTTCCGCTTGGAAGTAAGCCCGGTGATGTCACTAATGGGCGAGTTTTAGTACTGCCCAGCTTGTAAAACGGACGCACAGTATATGATTATAAAGACACCAGTAATATGACCCCTGAAGAAGCCGGTATCTACCGGCGATACGCGTGGGGCAATATCTCACTCAGACCCACCAGTGTAACTATTTACCCTGGCACTCTGCTTAGGTATTAGGTGTTTTGATGCCATATTATTACTATTGATCATTTATTCTATATCCTGGGTTGCTTTTTATGCTTTACTTTGCTGGGTATTGTCCAACTTTTGGCTATGTATATTATATGTATATTTGTAATACTCGGCAGGGGCTGTATATGTGCTTGATTTTATTGGACATCAGCACATAGTCCATTGTGTACAATTTTTAACTGTGTTTGTATGTCTTTGTAGCTTAATAAAATTTGAATATTGATTTTATTATTGGTAGATGTGCCCTTCATTGGAGTTTTCTTGGGCCATGTGCCCCTTTTTACGTACACAAGTAATATGTGTTGGCTTATAAGAATAGAAAAAATATGCATCTGTTAAAAGAATTTTCTTTACCAAGGAAGGATCACGAGGTAATTTCTCTTTGTTCTTATATAAGAAGAGACAACACAGTGGCTGGAGGTGCAGCAGATTGTCTGCGGTATATTGTCAAAGTTGAGTTTATATAGACAATCTTAAGGCATAGTGAAACTGGTTTGAACTAGTTTTAACAACATATTCACAATTTGAAAGACATGGAAAAAGTTACAGACATTGGGGGTAATTTATCAAAAAGTGCCTGAGAACAAGTTCTGTTCCAGCTGTCCACTGTTATACTTGTCTCTAGTTTCGGGGTGGCAATGATCTATGTCTCCAGGGCCTCTGACCTCTTTATTGCATAGACCAGGCCTATGCACATACATCAAGTAATTACTATAAAGTATATTTTAGAAAACACTGATTACATTTTAAATTTTCCCAACATTCCCCCCTTTTATAAATTTATTATTCGGGTTTTCTGTAAGACCTCGAGGACAGGTTCTCTCCTTGAGTTTTCACTAGTCCTTTCATATTTGAGAACCATGATCATCATCATCATGGGATATCTCCAAGTCATCGTATATATCTTCAACTTTAATTTCTTGATACACAGTTTTAGTAATAGAAGTGTCAATAAGTCCTGAATCAGTCCTCCTATACAGGGAATATAACAAAGGCCACAAGTCATTAACACGGCCACCACTATTCTCAGAGATCAATAAACTGGACATAACGGTTCTCCACTTCCCGGATCATCCTTCAATCCAATTCGAAAAAGCATCATCTATCTCTGAGTTCTCCGCCAATTCCTCAGACAGGGATGTGAGTCCTTCCAATGCTTTGGTAATGCTGCCATCAGGAGCTGTATTATTGGGAATAAGTACAATAAAAGTACAACAGAAAGTACCAAACATTTTACAGACACCTCCTCTCTCAGCTAGTAACATATCTAGGGCCATCCTGTTCTGCCATGCCATCAGAGAAGTAGGACCCAGTTGGTCTGCTATGCCCTTTATTACATCTCTTGTATATTTAACAAACCTTTGTTGATTATAATAGATATAATTAATCCAGTCGACATTCTTATTTACTGTTACCCACCAAAATAATACAGATTCAAACCCTGCTACAATCTGATTTTCGGCCTTAAACTCATTTGGCACCCCTCGAGGTACCCCTATTTCATCAATATATACCTTAGAGTCAAACGATCCTCTAGGAAGTGATGGCTTATAGTGATATATATGGCTTTGAGGACTTTTACCCACCTTCTCAAACTCCGTGGCTGAAAATAAATGGAAGGGCATAAGGAGCTGAGCCAAAGTACAGCTTCCCTGCCATTCAGCGGGGAGCCTAGGCCTTAGCTTCCTATATCCACATAGCCACCAAATATCATTTCTGGCACTTGTCTGGTTAATAAACCAGCTGGAGTTATAATTCATATTGTCGTAATCAATCCTTATGGTTCTTTCACAGTATTCTTTAGTACGGTTCCCTAATTCCCTACCTAGTCAGTTTCTCATGAAGTAGGTGTAGTTACTTGGGTAGGTAACAATAACTAAAGAAGGAACTTCGTCTCTCCCCACAGGTGGATACTGTAAAGAGAGTGTCTGACATAAACTATCATTTGGATTATGTGAGGCATTATATAAAGACAATATGCATTGCAGACCTTCTGGGCTTTCCTTATCTGATAGCCTGAATGATATAGTACCTAGATGTGGTCTAGCCTTAGCACAAGCTATGCAGTGAGTTCTATTATTCTGTATTGCAGTGTATCTCATCCAGGTTAACAATTCATTTTTATCACTATATCTTGTTTCTAATGCAAGTTTATCATCATAGGTTAAATTAGACCAGGTACTGTATCGTATTCCTGAGCTAGGTGCTTTATCAGGATTGCTAATCTCCTTACTTTCAGCGGAGGTGTCTTCATATTTTAAGGCTTTTAATACCAATTTTTCAAAGGGATCAGTTCCAGCGATGTATGCTCCCATCACATATGTTCCCATATCTATCTCTCCAGGGTCCCTTATAGTTATTATTATAGGATTACATTCATCTTTGTTACACCCTGAGGGAACTGAACCTTTTACCATGGTCATTCTATGTTGCGACCATACCATTTCCTTTTGGGATATACGGTGCATACTCCTGTGTTCCATCCTACAAATCCTCATTTCTCACAATTTGATCAAAATCTTGTTGTTGCTTCAGTGACACAGATTATATTTATCAGCCCGCTGTAGCTGTTCCTGCCTATCGTCAGGGCAAATGGCAACCCTACAAAAGTCTATTTCCATGACAAGCGGGTTTTTAGTTATAGCTACCCAAATTGTGGTTATCTTTGTGCTTTCTATGATCCCCAGATACAGTGCTACAATTATTATAACTTACTTCATCCGGCCCTATCTCCCTCCCAGGCTCTGGATGATTTCTTCACTGAAATTTGAGACCAGTCACTTCTAACAAATGACCACCCTTTGTAATCAGACTTTTGTAGCCTAGGAGGATACTGGCAGTTCCCTAACTATCTTGCAGTGTGACAAGTGTATCCAAGAGGTACGCTCAGCTATTTTTACTGCAGTAGGTGTGGTAAGTAAAACCTGCTATGGTCCCTCCTAACGAGGATGATGCCACTGTTTCCTCTTTATTACTCTGATCAGCACCCAACTTCCTGGCTTCACCAGTCTCGTTCTCATGTGTAGGGTCATCTGGAATAGAATTAGAAGCAGAAACTTCCTTGTTGGTTAACATCTTTGCCATATATTCAGTGTAAAATCAGATTCTTCATCTATTCTAGAAAATGGTTTTAACTGTGGTATTACAAAAGGTCTACCATATATAATTTCAAAGGGTGTCAATCCTGAGGCTTTAGGAGTCACATGCATGTTCAGGACTACTAATGCTAAGCAATATACCCAATTCTTACCAGTCTCTTCCATGGTTTTCTTGACTATGTTTTTTAATATTCCGTTGTGTCTTTCTACTAGCCCTGCTGATTGTGGATGATAGGAGCAGTGCTTTTTTAACTCTATTTGTAAACACTTTGCTAATAAAGATATAACATTGTTTACAAAATGTGATCTGTTATCACTATATATTCTTTCAGGTATCCCAAACCTAGGTATTATCTCTTTTACCAATGCCTTAGCCACTGTGGTTGTATCTGGACTTGCTATAGGAAACACCTCTATGCATTTAGTAAAGCTATCCATGATTACCAAACAATATTTCTTTCCTTCACATTTGTTTAGTTCAATAAAATCCATACAAATGTGTTGGAATGGATATTTTGGTTGTGGGAACTGTCCTCTCATTGGTCTAACATTCCCTTGTGGATTACGTTTAGCACATGTTAAGCAGGCTAAGCAAAATTGTTTGCAATAATAAGTAAAGCCATATGCTGTAAATATTCTTGATATCATCGCTACCATCCCCCTGTTGAGACATAGCTCATCCTATGGCTCAATATGGCTGCATACCTAAATAAGTTACTAGGCAGAATATATTTGTTTTCTGTTGATACATGTAGGCCGTTTTGAACAGTAGCTCCTTTAGTTTTCCATTTTAGTTGTTCCTGCTTAGGTGATGACTGTTGCATGTCCTGTAGTATTTAAAGACCTATAATTTGTGGTGTTTGTTGTAACAATAAATTTTGATTTTGACCTATAGCTGCGTGTTTTGCTGCCAGGTAAGCTTTTTTTTTTATTTCCCTTTGAAATAGGATAGTCTTTTTTTGTGTGTGCTGCACATTTACATATAGCTATACTTTCTAGTAATTGAATAGCTTCTAGAAGTTGTAATATGATGTTTGTGATTGATTAAGTTCTTTACCAGCCAAGGTAATCATTCCTCTGTTTTTCCATTGTTGTGCAAACACATGTGTAGTTGAAAATGCATACGGACTATCTGTATATATAGTCACTTTCTTACCTTTTGCCAGTTTACATGCTTCTGTTAAGGTTATTAATTCAGCTGCTTGTGCTGATAAATGGTTTGGTAGAGCTTTTTCTATCAGTACCTTTTCCTGGGTGACTATTGCATAGTCAGTGGCATTAGTTCCATCTGGGTTCTTCTCGTGTACAGGCTTGTGCACGAACATTATCAGAGCAGTGAGAGAAGCTGACATCACAGGTCATGTGACCCTCAGAGAAATCTGAGAAACCAGCCACTGGAGATAACGTTAATTGGAAAGCTATTACATTTGCCTAGTTAGGGACATACAAAGAACAAAAAATAATAATAACTTGGATAACCCCTTTAAGTCACTGTTAGGTATTGGTACATCTTTGAGATCTGGTCTGGGTAGTACCCTTTCTGCAATAGGTAAACAATCTATGAGGTTCTCTGTCCTGTAGTGTAGGTATGAGTGTGGATAGAACTTTTAGGCTACGTTCACACGCCGACATTTGTGGCGCGACAAATAGGGCACAACTTCACTGCAACATTTGTCGCGCGACATTTTGTCGCACTATTGTCGCATAACAATTTTTATAATGGGAGTCTATGGTGTCGCATCGCAGTCTCAGCATGTCGCAATGCGACACCTTAGACTCCCATTATAAAAATTATCGCGCGACAAATGTCGTCGTGTGAACGTAGCCTTAGTGTTAATGAATGAAACAACACTAATGAGGCTGAAGTTTTGAAAGCTTCTGCAGCAGCTACAACTGCTGGTAAACATTGAGGTAATGCTCTGGCTACTGGATCAAGTCTTGAAGAACAGTAAGCCAAAGGTCTATTTTTACCTCCATATTCTTGTGTTAACACTGATGTCATGTACCCATCCTTACAGTCTATGGTTTGCATGAATGGCTTAGCGTAGTCTGGTAATCCAAGCACTGAAGAGCCAACAAGGGTCTGTTTTAATTGACAAAATGCCTCTTCAGCTTTAGGAGTCCACTTAATGAGATCGTGGGCTGCAAGTGGTTTATCATAAATGAGAGAGGTCAAAGGACTTATGATAGGAGCATAGTTGGCTATCCAACTTGTACAGAAATTTGTCATTCCAAGGAAGGGCATCATCTGTCTTTTCGTTATTGGCTTCGTTACCTGGAGTATAGCCATCTTCTGTCTTCATCCAAATATTTCTCTTCTTGGGATAGATTATGTCCCAAGTACCTGACAGCTGTCTGCCACAGTTGAAGTTTGGATTTATTTATCTTATGACCTTGTTCAGACAAAAACCATAACAATGCTTTCATGTCATCCACATACAGAAGAACCTGACTACCATTTGGGGGTTCAAACTTGGCCAAATTGGCAGACATCACTTGGGAGAATATTGTTGGTGACTCACAGTACCCCTGAGGGATTCGGGCAAATGTATACCTTTTTCCTTTGTCAGTATTGGTTTGCATTTACCTATAATCTGGATGTATAGGTATACTGAAAAAAAGAGTTATTGATGTCAACAACAGTAAAATATTTGCTTTCTGGTAGTTTTTTAGGAGAGTTTTTTTGGTATTACAACTTTGTTTGCTGCTTGTAGGTCTAAGAACATTCTCTACCCCACAGAGGGAGGAGCCTTCTTGACAGGAATACAAAGGAGCATTACATAGAGAACCTGTGCATGGGACAATTATTCCAGATGCCAACAGATCCTTAATAATTGGTTCAATACCTTTTTCTGCTTCTGGTATGAGTGGATACTGTCTCTGATGTGGCCTAAAAGTAGATTTAGGTGTTATGATCACTAGGTCCACTCCTGTCATTAGGCCCACATCTGCTGGCCCTTGAGACCACAAGGAGTCAGGGTATTCTTTGAGTTGCTCATTCTGCTTCTCTGTCAGAACTAACAGCAGCCAACGTATTTCAGAGGTTTGTCTGAGATATGCACTAGGGACAGAGATTGTAAGCCAATTTGTTAGTTTTGAATAAGCCTCCATTTTTGATTGAATTGTATTCCTTCAACAGGAGGTTCCCAAAATACACTGTCCAAGCACTTCTCCACAAATTCTCCTACATCTCCCCAATCAGTTTTTGTTCTTTGTTACTGAGACATGAAGACCTAAAGTACCTAAAAGTTTTTTTTCATACTTTCAGATAATTCACAACTCACTCCACAGTTTCCTTTTTTATCCTAATAGAGAGTATTAAGAAATAACCTGAAAGATGATTATTTAAGAAATTTTTCCTCATACCTTTTATCTGGGCCTTGAGTACCTATAATACATGGTACAATGAAGTTCATTTGGTTGGTGGAATTCAGCTAAGGGACTTATATTTTTTACTACAAGGGGCCCTTTTGTGACCAAATCTAAGCTGTAATAATATCTTGGCTCATTCATTTCCTGTACCACCATGTTCTCACCCATGCACTTTGCTTGTACTCCTTTCTTAGTAGGGACAACACCTAAGGCATGCATCATATCCCTGCCTAAAAGATTAAATGAAAACTCAAACAAAGCAATAGCTGATCTTAGGGAGACCAGCTACAAAAATACCGTGGAGCCTCACTTAAGAGTCTCAAACACAGCAATCCAAAGTGCAAAGCTCCCTGGGAAACATAAAATGCAAAAAGATTGTGGAGCCCCAGTTATGGGTCTACAACACAGTGAAAGCCAGATATCCCTCAAAGGAAGGAAAAACAAGCAAAGGGGTGTCTCCATTACAGAGATCACCAAAACCACCATATTAAGTGGCCCCTATGTCAAAATCCCGCTCTTTTACAAGCTTTAAGGATGTGACGGGGAAGACCTAAGCAAGTTATCCATCCACAGACAGCTGTTTCGGGGTGTTGCCCCTCATCAGTGTGGAGTAGGATTCTGGCTAACCGGGAGCGATGCTTTGGTGACTACTCAAACAAAGCAATAGCTGATCTTAGGGAGACCAGCTACAAAAATACCGTGGAGCCTCACTTAAGAGTCTCAAACACAGCAATCCAAAGTGCAAAGCTCCCTGGGAAACATAAAATGCTAAAAGATTGTGGAGCCCCAGTTATGGGTCTACAACACAGTGAAAGCCAGATATCCCTCAAAGGAAGGAAAAACAAGTTTTTCCTTCCTTTGAGGGATATCTGGCTTTCACTGTGTTGTAGACCCATAACTGGGGCTCCACAATCTTTTTGCATAAAAGATTAAATGGACAGACTCTAGATAAAACAATCTGACAATTCGCCTTTCTTCCTGTCTCTCAGTCTATTATGTCAACAGGGGCATATAGGGGTTCACTATGAGCATTGCCATTCGCTCCTTTAACTATGAAGGAGGCCATCATTGCTAATAATGGTACACCATCAGGGTGAATCAATGTACGGGTTGTACCAGAGTCAACCAAAACAGTAACCTTATGAGGGCCTATCTGCAGAGTTATTTCAGGTAAATGAACCTTTTGGAGAAAAACATGAATGCCAGCTAAGTTTATTAGATCAGGAATTTCCTCAAGAGACTGTAGGGTTTGATCCTTACTCATAGGATCGAGTGTCTTCTGATATTTGTCATGGTCAAAGAGCTGGGTGTCTAGTCATTGTTATGGGTATTTTTCAGCACATTCTCTAGCAAAATATCCTTCCTTACCACAATTCCAACAACCTTTCTGATAAGTATCTCGGTCACCAATTCTTCCTCTACCTCTTTGGCCAGAACCTTGCCCTGGATAGAAAACATACACTTCACATCCTTCCTCAACCACAAATATACTGTTCTTTTTATCTTTAAAATGTCTTTCTTGGGAATAATCTAATAATTCAACAAGTCTGCCTGTCCTGAGTCACGATATGTTTGGTTACAAAACTACTGATTTGGGACATTCTTTTAAAAAAGCATTTTTTAATTCTTGCTCATATGGAGTATTCAAATCCATATTGTCTGGTGGTGTCACTCCACTATGGCAGTCAAAAATCTCTTAATCTATGAAAATACTGATCTTTCTGAATACATCTATTTATCTCTGTCCAGTTAGGGGCACCTGTATAACGATTTCTAACCCTTCCTATCAGGTTGTCAAGCTCTTGGTTTAAGGCAACTGTATCATACAGTAATGGAGTGCAAGGATTATTGTTTTTTAATCCCTTAAAATCTCCTGCAATAACACACTAATCTGCCCCCAAAATTTGCATACTATGGCCCAGTTTCTATGCAGCCATAGGTGCTTGCATAGGAGGATTCTGTGAGGGTTGCGCTTGAGCTATGACATTTTGCTGGTATGGAGGGGGGCTGGATAGTATTAAAGAATTCTCATCTTCTTTATCACACAGGGGCAACATTTCCTGTCTCCTCTGTCTACCTTGTTCCCTTTTTTGAGAGACTGTAAAGGGGGAATATTAATTACCAATATTAAGCGAATATCAGTAATTAATATTCATAAATAGGCGTAAACCGTCTATAGATAGTCACGCCTATTTATGTCCTTAACAACACACTTCAATTACCTAGCACGTCACCAAGTCGCTTACACTCACTATCTGCATGCGCCTAACTCACTACGCTAAACGCTAATAAATACACGCTACACAATTCTATCAGTAAAACGGTATTTAATAACACTGGACGCACACAGATATATACTAAATAACACAGCACTTCAAATACAATACTAACTACACTACACAATCCCAATTTCCACCCACAACACTAGCTAATACAAGTTACACATACATCCATACACATTTACAGCCCACCCAACCTGGCTCTAAGCTATCCCTATGGGAGTAACAAAGGGTTACTGCTGCTGGGCTATAGGCAGGGCAGCAGTGAAGGGGTTAAGGGATGGCAAGGTAGGGGTAAATGCAGGGATAATGGGTAGGGAGGCAGGGGTTACACCAACAGGGGTTGATGCTGCTGGGCAGGGAAGGGGTACATGGGACTGTAGGGCTATGGGAAATCAGGGCAGGGGTTGGGGGTACTCAGCCATCTTCGGGTCCCATCTGTGTGTGTCCTTCCCAGTCAAGAGCCGAGTTCAGAAGCGCCCTACTTTGTAGAGCCATGCCCTAATATCAGTGAAGTCCACTGTACCTTGTCAGCCCTCCCCCCAAGTAGTTTGGAGACAGGGGGGGAGGAAACAGGTTTAGCATCTAAGCCATGTGCTGATCAAAAGGTGCCATAAAGTCTGCAATCTCCTGTCCTGGACCCACATCCTATTTAGCATCTCTATGCTAACTACCCCCCAGGGACAGTTGGGCGATTTAACAGATAACAATGCAAGCCATGGCCTACAGGCTAAACACTGGCCTGTATCAAGTTGATACGAGTTGATATTCTATAAGGGGAAGGGGATACATATATATGTATATATATATATATATATATATTTCAACCCTTCCTCAACAGAGACTTTCAACCATTTCCTTAAACAATCAATCCCATACTTTTTTTTCTCCTTGTCTCATCACACTTTTTAGTTTCCTTCACTAATTTCTCACATCCAACCACACTCAGATTCACTTTAAACTTTTTACGCCACTTATCCACATACTTTACATTCTCTGGATCTAATTTGTGCATATACTTAACATCACCTTCTGTATCTATCTACACTATTTTCAAGTAAATATAACTTGCCTGAAATGATGAAAGAAAGTCCCTACAATTGTTGGTAAGAAACACTTATATTCATCCTATACACTATAAAAATTAGGTATTTAGGTAGTCAAAGGACTGTATCCGATATATATTCCTTAGTACCCTTTGTCCACAATTTACAAAATCCTCCATCCTTCTAAAGAAATGCCCAGCATTGACCCAAATTTACACTCTAGGCAGGATATTTAAATCAATGCAGGGGGTGGAAGATTTTTCTTTATATTTCTGACAAGTAGGCTCAAATATATAGTGAATACTGGTAGTCTTATGGTTATTAGAACGGCTCCTTCAGTACAGTGGGCATTGACCCACCTAAACTGAGACAGGGCTCAGTTATATTCATTAATAATCGGGATCCAATTTGTCATCAGAAATAATACTACTCTCTGTCTTTCTATTTCCACCCATCTATTGCCTAATGATTTCTCCAATAAATGAAGGGTTTATGGAGAATATGGTTACTCACAGATCCGATATATATATATATTTTGTTACCTGAAGATTTCTTAATTAAGGTTATAGAACAAATACACTTTTCACAACATCCATTACACGATAGTACACACTTTGACATGGGATGGGTGAAATTTGCCTTTTTTTTTTTTTGTTTTCTACCTATCGTTTTGTCTTCAGTCCAAACAATGACCGCAGACCACACCCAATTTAACTCCTTTATCCATTCAGGGTTTTATTTATTTAACCCTCATACATTCACACAAATCTTTCAAGGAGTTACATATTTTATGGCCAAGTGGTATGACTCAAAGAGTTGTGAGTAATAGTGCTCACTACACTGTGATTCAGGCACGAATCAAAGCTGCTTTTCAAAAACGTTACCCTCCCGGGACTATAATGTTCCCCACACTCTGGCCACCCAGAGACGATAGTCTAAATACAGACCTCAGACAGTAATGTCGCTCACCCGAGGTAAGCACGACTGGTATTTTTAAGAGACTATCTTAACTTTTTCAACCCTTAGACATACAAAATAGACAACTTACATACAGTACAGACAAAATAAACAATTTACATAAGGATACTTAGACAATAGTTAGTCATAAACACAGTTACTTGTTGCCTAAAGTACCTGGCCTTTGCCCCCTTGAGAATTCTACTCTTGAGTTTCCGTCTTCACTAAATCTAATCTTTCTAAAACCCCAAGACCCCGGTCTTGCATTGGTAACCACCGTAATAACTATATCTATATACCAACATAAATAGTTACTGTCTTACCTATATTCAGATAATACCAGATTCTCAATTCTCCATACTATGTTCTTTGAATCTGTCATTCTCCCTCGTCCTTTCGCCTGCTGGCCTCTGTTTAAGGGCTTGTTCATAGGACCGTGCCATATTTTGCAGTCCGCAAAACATGGATGACGCCCGTGTGCCTTCCGCAATTTGTGGAACGGGAAGGGCGGCCCTTATAGAAATGCCTATTCTTGTCCACAAAACGGACAAGAATAGCACATGACTAATTTTTGGGGGGCCACGGAACGGAGCAGCAGATGCGGACAGCACACGGAGTCCTGTCCGCATCTTTTGCGCCCCATAGATGTGAATGGTCATGTGAACAAGCCGTAAGAGCAATACAGCCGGAGGTCTTACCAAATCAGGGAGTCAGGGAACTCCCCACCGTTGATGGTGTTTAGCCGAGAATGAACCAAGGTTTTAGGAGATATTGGATTCTGGCTCGAAGGGCCAACTTTGTTAAAAGAATTTTCTTTACCAAGGAAGGATCACGAGGTAATTTCTCTTTGTTCTTATATAAGAAGAGACAACACAGTGGCTGGAGGTGCAGCAGATTGTCTGCGGTATATTGTCAAAGTTGAGTTTATATAGACAATCTTAAGGCATAGTGAAACTGGTTTGAACTAGTTTTAACATTCACAGTTTGAAAGACACATAGAAAAAGTTACAGATATTAGGGGCAATTTATCAAAAAGTGCCCGAGAACAAGATCTGCCAGCTGTCCACTGTTATACTTGGGTGGCAATGATCTCCAGGGCGTCTGACCTCTTTATTGCATAGACCAGGCCCCTGCACATACATCAAGTAATTACAATAAAGTATATTCTAGAAAACACAGTAAATTTAAAATTTTCTCAACAGCATCTCTATGTGGTGATGCTATAGTGGTTTACCATGCATGTAGTGATCCTAGGTTCAAATTAGGGATTGACTGATTATCGGATTTACCGATATTATCGGCCGATATTCAGGATTTTCAAAGTTATTGGTATCGGCATCTACCTTGCTGATATACCGATAACGAATCGCGAACATGTCAGCACGATCCATGTTCGCTGAGCAGCACAGGGGAGAAAGAGGAGGGGGCTGTGGCCACTGCGCCACCAATGAGGTTAACTCCCATATTCATTCAAATACAGAAGGCGGGTGAATCATATAGCCGCACCCGACCTCTATGAGAAGCAGCTGCGATCCGTGGCAGTTTACCCCTGCTGCACCTGAAGGGTTAACTGCTGCAGCTACCTCTCATAGAGGTCGGGCGCGGCTGTATTTGAATTAATGGGAGAGTTATCTTCATTGGTGGCGCAGTGCGCACTCCCCCTCACCATTAAAACCATTGGTGAATTAGTATTAAAAACTTTGGTGGTGCAGTGAGCCCTTTCCCCACCTCCCAGTAACAAAAACATTGGTGGCGCAGTGCATCCCCCCCCCCCCCAAGTATTAAAATCATTGGTGCAGTGTAATGCTGGGGCTCTGATCGATTACCATGGCAGCCAGGACGCTACTGAAGCCCTGGCTGCCATGGTCAGCTCCCTGCTGCTGTGTGCACAAAGCACAGGGCAGCAGGGACTGTATAAGATCCTATTCACCCTAATAGAGCTCTATTAGGGTGAACAGGACAAGGGATTACAAGATCCCAGGTTCTAACCCCTAAGGGGGTAAATAGTTATATATAAAAAAAATATAAAAAAATAAAAAATAAATAAAATATTAAGTATAAATATTTAATCTAATCTATATATCTATTCAAATCCCAGAAGAGAAGTTCATTTTCTTTCTGTTATTTTTTATTAAATTATATATAATCAGTCTCTCCCAAGATTCAAACCTGGGAACTCTACATGTAAAACAAATTACTTAACCACCAACATTACCATACTGAGATGCATGTTTTTTCTAAGTTTATAAGCAAACACATATTACTGGTGTCTTCAAAATCGTATATTGTGCTTGTGAATAAAGCGGTAATATGTAGATTTGCTTTCAGAGCAGATCTCAGTGTGGTGAAGCTATTATAGTGTATATGATAGGTAGATGCTAGGACACAGCTCTACCCTCAGCATGTCTAGCCCTGTCAATCAAGAGGAGGGGGGTGTTACACCGCAGTGCTCAGACGATTCAGCCCCGCCTCCGAGTGCGCCAATTGCTCATTTGCATATGAATAAAAACACATATCTATACAGCTGTTTAGCATATAGACAAAAGGAAGGTATTGTTTTAAATCGGCATGATGATCCCTACCAGGTAGTATGCCTGGTTTAATAGGGTTCATCCTGATGACAGAGCCTGCCTAACACTGTTGCTGCAGCGCATGGGACCCGGATTAGGGCAACGTCTGCATGGTGTTTGTAGCCGCTTCCTGTACTTGCGTGGATTTCCCCTGGATACTCCAGTTCCTCCCACACTCCAAATTTAATTTGGAATTGATTGCGAGCCCCAATGTGGACAGGAAGTCATGAGATGACAATTCTTATACAGCAAATGAATGAATGAAATATTTGCCAGAAATTGAAATCCTGAAGGAACGCCATAAATATATATTTAAATAGAAATCATTTTAATGAAGGACATTTACATGAGTGTGCAATGTCCCTTGTAAGAAGCAGTCATGTAAGACAACACGCCGCACTGTTACAAGGCACCCAGGTTTTACTTGTGCTCTAATGTAATGATGAAAAACAGCACCACATTTTTCTCAGTTCTGCAGCCTGGTGCTCGAGACGTGAACTGGACTCATAGAATTTATGGAGGTCCGCTGGAGGGAGGAGAAAGGTAACAGCAGGGTCCAGCTTTGCTGCTGCACATAAAACCATCCTGGCTCCAATACAATAAAAACATGGAATCTTCTACTAAAAGAGTGAATGGCATGTATAGAAAGTATACACGTGACAAGAAGATGACAGTCTTGATTAGTGTCTTATACAAACTTTGCTGTGTGACAGAGAAAAGCCTAGAGTAAAAGTACATTGTATACTTTACATTTTTAGTAGTAAAACTGCGGAACGAATGGTTATTGGTCGTCTGTTAGGGCCAGTTCACAAAGTTTTTTGGGGCTGATTTCGGTGCATTTCCTCCTCAAACCAGCTCCAAAAAAACACATCAAAACAACCTCCTATTCATTTCAATGGGAAGGAGCACTTGCTTTTTTTTTTCCTTTTGAAAGAAAGAAGCAGCATGCTCTATGGTGAGGCCGTGTACTGAAGTAAATATCCATTGGTCAATCAAAAATATATATATATATCCAAAAACCTCACAAAAAACAGATTCCGCACTTTATTTTGTAGGCGGATTTTCAAAATCCATTGTGTGAACATACCCTTACAGTTTCCGAGGTTTGAGGGGATATTGGACAAGCTAAAAAAGACTTTCACACAGTTTTGAGCGCCGTTCTCTGTAGTGTTAAAAATAACATATCCATTTGTTTTGCTGCCAGTGATTACCGTCAGCTTTTGTAACTTTCTGCAGAGGTGACCACTGACATACATAAAAAAGAGAAAAAAAATGATACAAATGTCAATACTTGGAAATGATTCCGCATTAAAATTACTTTCTTAGGTAACACTGCAGTTTACCCTCGAAATGAAAAATCCAATAGAGTTCTACTACGGACACGACATAATGCCCAAGTCATGTTCATTGTGGGACCAAACGAACACCTAGTATTTTGGCTGCGAGTTCTCCGGAGATCCAGGAGTCATGGATGGGCTCAAGACACTTCCTTTTTCCTTGACTTACTGTACTCATTCATTGTACAGTTCCCATTGTGCCGAGAGTCCCCTTCATCTTCAACGGTTCCTTCACCGAATTCATTCACAGTATCCAAATCATCCTTCTGCTGTAAGAGAAGCAAGGGAAGACTTTAGATTTCAAAATGGACAGGTCATCTTAAAGGGGCTGACGTATGACAAATACTCATCTCCTATCCACAGGGAAGGGATAAGAGTCTGATCAGTAAGGGTCCGATTGATAGAGCCCCCGCTGATCATGAGCACAGCGCCTGTGTTCTCCCCACCTCAAGAACAGGGCCCTTCAGCCCATGCTCGTCTTTTTTAGAAGTCCCCAGCAGTAAATGGAGAAGGCCGAGCATATTGGGCAGACTAGATGGGCCAAATGGTTCTCATCTGCTGACACATTCTATGTTTCTTTATTCACTCTGCGACCAGTTCTTAAGATAGGAATGGGTCATAGAAGAGCAACCTGCACCTAGCCGAGGTTTATGGCAGTTCCTATCGATAGGCCATTAATGTCCAGATGGGACAACCCCTTTAACTCATTCATTGCAGCAGCCATAAAGCACAAACATTGTTCTGTACCGTCTATAAAAATAATAGAGGAACTGTATGTCTCTAATATGGCAGTCTTCTGGTACGGTTTTAAAAAATAATTTTTATTTTCTCATCTACATACATTTAAAGAAGCACTGTTGATTTTTCTTAAATTTTTACATATAATGCTAAATGACCACCAATATTCTAGCAGTGTAATGTTTCTCACCGTAGCTATACATTTCGAACCTTTTCGTTATGTGAACCTGGGCATGCGACCTCTAGTCTGACCAGCAGCCCAGAGCTTGCTCTAATCTGTAGACAGGGGGTCAGTCTACCAATAGTCTTTCTATGTGATCACCACCAATCAAATCCCTCCTGGCAGCTATCAGGCCCCACCCCCTCCACGTTCCTCTGTATTGAGATGAAGATATAATGTCTCCCAATCTAAAGGACTAGGAGTGCAGATATATAGTAGATATACAGTGATTAGCTGCAGTTATATACACCTCCTGACTGTACTATCTGTGTGTGCTGACTCTACAGTGTAGTTCTATGAGATGGAGCTTCACACTGGTCTCTCTGCCTCGTGACAGGGGAGAGACAGATGACAGGGCAGATGGGCCTAAGCTGCATCACACAGGAGGACTCTGCAGCAGGGACGGATTGGCTATAGACCCTACAGGGAATTTTCACAGTAGGCCAATGCCCAAAGGGCCACCTGAGACCTCTTCACTGCCGCTGCCCGGGTACATACTATTGGGGGAACTATAGGGGTCATTATTAGAGGAGGTCCAGGCAGCATGCTGAAGCTAGGGCTGGCTTGGTGCTGTGGCCCACATCTCACCTTCTACGCCGCCTGCTCCATATCTCCATATCATGTCACAGAATGTGACAGCTATTGATGGTCAACACAGGAGGACAGCTTCTGATGAGGTATTTTGTGCTGTACGGTGGTATTTGGTTCTGTAGAATGGTGTTTTGTGTTGCACTATGGTATTACTGACCCTGCAAACTTATATTTGCCCCATCCACTTGTGAGACCCACCTACAATATTGGGGCCACGTTTCATTTTTTTGTCCAGGGCCACTTTAAGTTCCCAGTCCACCCCTGCTCTGCAGTGTGAGGTGATAGCTGCTGTGGTACTAATCTGTCATGGCTGCCCTCAGAGGACACAGGTCAAAACAGTGCGACTGCTAAATCTTTTTCTGAACAGCCAGGCATGATAAGGGCAGAAGGAATCAAGATGGCTGACGACCCACAAACTGCACATCAAAGAAAACAGGTATACACAAGACACACCACAGCTTCTATCTTAGGCCTCATGCACACGAACGTATTTTCTTTCCGTGTCCGTTCCGTTTTTTTTTCGGACCATATGCGGAACCATTCATATGGTCCGTGTGCATTCCGTTTCCATATGTCAGTTTTTCCGTTCCGCAAAAAAATAAAGCATGTCCTATTTTTTTCTAGTTTGCGGACAAGGATAGGCATTATTACAATGGATCCGCAAAAATAATGGATCCGCAAAAAAAAAGGATGCCATACGGAATGTCATCTGGTTTTTTTGCGGACCGCAAAACACATACGGTCGTGTGCATGAGGCCTTATTCTTTAAAAAATCCTAGTCTTTCTCTAATTACTGTTTTTTCCGCTTTATAAGACACACCTGATAAGATGCACCCCAGGTTTTAGAAGAGAAAATAAGAAAAAAATGTATTTTTGTTTTTTTCCCCATCAGACCCCAATATCAGGAACTCGGACCAGACCCCCATATGAGGAACTCAGACCAGACCCCCATATGAGGAACTCAGACCAGACCCCCCTATCAGGAACTCCCATCAGACCCCGCTATCAGGAACTCTCATTAGACCCCCCTTATCAGGAACTCACATCAGACCCCCCATATCAGGAACTCACATCAGACCCCCCATATCAGGAACTCACATCAGACCCCCCATATCAGGAACTCACATCAGACCCCCCTTATCAGGAACTCACATCAGACCCCCCTTATCAGGAACTCACATCAGACCCCCCCCTTATCAGGAACTCACATCAGACCCCCCCCTTATCAGGAACTCACATCAGACCCCCCTATCAGGAACTCGCATCAGACCCTCCTATCAGGAATTCACATCAGAGCCCCATCAGACTTCCATGCCAGACCCCCGTATAACAGAACCCATTCAGACTTCCATGCCAGACCCCCGTATAACAGAACCCATTCAGACTTCCATGCCAGACCCCCATATAACAGAACCCATTCAGACTTCCATGCCAGACCCCCATATAACAGAACCCATTCAGACTTCCATGCCAGACCCCCGTATAACAGAACCCATTCAGACTTCCATGCCAGACCCTCCTGTTATATTCTGGCAAATATGACAGTCGGAGATAGGATGACACCAACAAATATGCGGAACTAGTGTACAGCCGGTTCCTGTAGTATTCAAAATTGTAGTCTGGCAGAAGTGGGCGATTTTGCAATTTGAGCTAGAAACTGACAACAGCTATAATAAAACTAAAATGCTGCACTTACCCTTCTCTTGTACTTATCGGATGATTCTCTCATTTCTTTGTCCTTATTGCTATTTTTCTTAGATGTGGAACGATCGCTTTCCCTTCTGTCTCTGCTATGATCCCTTTCTTTACCTCTTTTCTTCTCTTTCCTATTTTTTTTAATAAGAAAACAGTAAATTGCAGTTAAGGGAAATGCCTGAAGCTGCAAATGTGGAAGTACAAGTCAAAAGAGAGCAAAAAGATCTTCCTGAGAACTCGCTCACACAAATGTATGGTCTGTCCACATCCCAAACTGAAGGCATGTCCTAATCTAGTCTGTGTCTCACAGAACATGGACCTGGGGACCATTGTTGGCCATCGTCTCCGACGGCGGCCAGGTCCACATCCTATGCGGACATGCAGACCTCACTGCCGTATTAAAAATCATCCATGTGCTGCTACTGCAAGATAGACAATTGTAAATATGGATAAGTGAATAGCGTCTTAGAGGAACACTAAGAAATACTGATACATTGTATTACACCTACTGCAGCACCTGAAATGGCAAGTGAGCAGTTCACGAAACCCCTCCAGGCCAGATACTATGCATAGTACAATATATCAGTCTCTCCTGGAGTGGTCCATGGTATGTTATGGCCAGTAGTAGGAAATCCCGGAGAGAAGTTTAAATCAACCAAATAAGTGCCTGCTGATGGAAGATTACCTTCTGGGTGAAGGAGATCTAGAAACCTTCCTCACAGTTTTAGAACTTCTGGGGGATTTGGAAAGACTTCGACTCCTTCTTTTACGCCTTTCCCTGCAATGAAAAGTGTTTGTAACAATAGCTTTAAGTTATATTCTCATGCCTGTGAAAAAACAGTGTAAGTGCAATGAAAATTATTATCTTCAAAGGGGTCATTCCAGAATTCCGCTTTTCATTGTACCTTAAGTAACTTTTAAACCCCCCTCTATGAAGCCATATGTGTTCACCTGCCAATCTGCACAGGGGACAGAGGGTGATTCTGCATGTTATAGAGCAGGAGGAGCTGAGCACATTAGTATATCGTTTTAGAAGAAAAGATTCAGTAAAATTTATAAAATCATTTATAAATTTTTCTAATTTAAGACCACCCCTGTGTTCTGCTCTCAGTAAACGGAAGAGGTGTTATTAGCGATTCATTGCATTCTCTGTGCACAGGTGCATTTACATGCACCGAGCAGCAGCAGACTGTCAGAAAGGAAGCGCTCCTTCCCGATAGTCGGCTGCTCATTCAGTGGAGGTGATCACTGCATTTACATGCACCGAGCAGCAGCAGACTGTCAGAAAGGAAGCGCTCCTTCCCGATAGTTGGCTGCTCATTCAGTGGAGGTAATCACTGCATTTACATGCACCGAGCAGCAGCAGACTGTCAGAAAGGAAGCGCTCCTTCCCGATAGTTGGCTGCTCATTCAGTGGAGGTGATCACTGCATTTACATGCACCGAGTAGCAGCAGATTGTCGGAAAGGAAGCGCTCCTTCCCGATAGTCGGCTGCTCATTCAGTGGAGGTGATCACTGCATTTACATGCACCGAGTAGCAGCAGATTGTCGGAAAGGAAGCGCTCCTTCCCGATAGTTGGCTGCTCATTCAGTGGAGGTGATCACTGCATTTACATGCACCGAGTAGCAGCAGATTGTCGGAAAGGAAGCGCTCCTTCCCGATAGTTGGCTGCTCATTCAGTGGAGGTGATCACTGCATTTACATGCACCGAGCAGCAGCAGACTATCAGAAAGGAAGCGCTCCTTCCCGATAGTTGGCTGCTTATTCAGTGGAGGTGATCACTGCATTTACATGCAGCGATTACCTCCACAGTATGACAAGGATGGATTGCTATTGTGATCCCTCGTCGTACATCTGCATTGTTTCTGGGCAGCAGATTGCATCTCTCTCCTTCATCGGGTGATTTAGGGCACATTTAGATGGGCAGATTGTCGTCGTTGCAGGAACGTTCACTCCCGATAATTTGCCCGAATATCTGGGCGTCTAAATCCACCTTAAGGCCTCATGCACAAGAATGTATTTTCTTTCCTTGTCCGTTCCGTTTTTTATGCGGAACTATTCATTTCAATGGGTCCGCAAAAAAAAATGGAAGGTACTCCGTGTGCATTCCGTTTCCATATGTCCGTTTTTCCGTTCCGCATTTTGAGGTGACAGGTCCCCTTCCAGGGTATTTTCACACGAGTGTGTTCAGTCTGGGAAACACGCTCCATGTGACTGTACTCAGCATTATACGAGTATAGTATAGTAGATGCAAGATCAGGCAGGAACAGGCTCGGACTGGCCCACCGGGATGCCGGGGAAATCCTCGGTGGGCCCCAGAACCAGCAAGTTAGCTTCCTTGCTTAGAAGTTGTCTGGGATAAGCTCTGCCCCCTGTACACAGTCAGATGCATGTGATTCAATCTAAATGAGGAGGGCTCCACACCAGCGCTGATTCATAGGAACAGACGTTTTGTGTAATCAGCACTCCTGGGCAGTAAGGCTGTTTCCACATAATCTGATTTTCATAAAATCGCGGCAAAAAAACACGGCATTTGCCGCGATTTTATGTAAATGAGATCATGTGGAAATAGCCTTACTGTGACCAGGAGTGCTGATTGGTCTAAAACCTGTCAGTCAATAGCACTGACAGGATCTCCTCCAATGAGGCAGCTAGAAGGACTGCTGCCTGTGTGATCAGTCTGGAGCCCAGCCCTGGGGGAGAAGTCTGGCTCAGGACCTGGGGACACAACTAGCAACATAGAGGACCATGAGGTGAGGAGGGAATCTACAAGTATTGTAATTGGTTTAAAAGAGTTCCTGCATGTATGACAGTGTATGTAAGAGTGCATGTATGTATGACTGTGTGTGTAAGAGTGCCTGCATTTATGACAGTGTGTATGTAAGAGTACATGTATGTATGACTGTGTGTATGTAAGAGTACATGTATGTATGACAGTGTATGTTAGAGTGCCTGCATTTATGACAGTGTATGTAAGAGTACATGTATGTATGACTGTGTGTGTAAGAGTGCCTGCATTTATGACAGTGTGTATGTAAGAGTACATGTATGTATGACTGTGTGTATGTAAGAGTACATGCATGTATGACAGTGTGTGTAAGAGTACATGTATGTATGACAGTGTGTATGTAAGAGTACATGTATGTATGACAGTGTGTATGTAAGAGTACATGTATGTAGGACTGTGTGTATGTAAGAGTACATGTATGTATGACTGTGTGTATGTAAGAGTACATGTATGTATGGCAGTGTGTATGTAAGAGTACATGTATGTATGACTGTGTGTATGTAAGAGTACATGCATGTATGACAGTGTGTGTAAGAGTACATGTATGTATGACAGTGTGTATGAGAGAGTGCATGCAAGTATTACAGTACTGGCATGTGTAGAAGTGTGCGTGTAAAGAGTGCTGGCATGTGTACAAATGTGCGTGTAACAGTTCTTTTGCTGTATCTATGCACAGAGCTTGGTTCTGTTAGGCCTTATTCACACATCCGCAAGTGTTTTGCGGATCCACGGAGCCGTGGATCCGCAAAACACGGGCACACCGGCAATGTGCATTCCGCATTTTTGCGGACCGCACATTGCCCGAACTCCATAGAAAATGCCTCTTCTTGTCCGCAATTGCGGACAAGAATAGGACATGCTCTATTTTTTTTGCAGAGCCGCGGACCGTAAAATCGGCGGCGCGCTCCGCAAAATCTGATGCGGAGAGCACAGTGTGTGCTCTCCGCATCTTTCCCGGCCCCATTCACAGTCAATGGGTCCGCATGTATTCCGCAAAATTGCGGAATACATGCGGACTACATTGCGGATGTGTGAATAGGGCCTTATAGTATCTAAGTACTGAGCTTGAAGGGGGTGCCCAAGTTAAAATTTTTGAGGCCAAACTACAGGGATGCTGTTAAAATAAAAATGACAAAAGAAAAAAAAAACACTTAAAGGGGTTCTGTTTAAACTGATTATCTATCCTCTGGATAGATCATCAGCATCTGATCGGCAGGGGTCCGACACCCGGGATCCCCGCCGATCAGCTGTTTGTAAAAGGGCAGCGGCACCAGCGCTGCGGCCTTCTTACTGTTTACCGTCGGCCCAGTGACGTCACGACTAGTATCCATTGAAGTAAACAGAGCTTAGCCGCTCCCAGGCCAGTTGATACTAGTCGTGATGTCACTGGGCCGGCGGTAAACAGTGAGAAGGCCGCAGCGCTAGTGCCAGTGCCGCTGCCCTTTTACAAACAGCTGATCGGCGGGGGTCCCAGGTGTCGGACCCCTGCCGATCAGATGCTGATGATCTATTCAGAGGATAGATCATCAGTTTAAACAAAGTGCAGAACCCCTTTAAACTCACCATCCTGATCACTATTTGATCCAGCACCAATACTCTGCTCTCTCTGCCAGGCTGCAGCTGAGACATTATGTTTTGGCTGCCGCGGTAAAATACCTGCGTACCGCACCTGACTGCTGTAACTAATTAGTGATCTCAGTGGTGTACAGCACCAAGGCCCGTGATCAGCTGCAGAGGTCATGTGCGCTATTACACTACAGCTTCCTATATAAAGGATTATTTGAAAGGATGTTGATGCAAATCGGAAAACCCCCTTAAGTGTCAATATTTGCATGAAACTATAGCGTGGGCCCTTGGCACCCCAGTCCGACACTGGGCAGGAACCCACAGCATCGTACTGTAAGTCACCATGATGCTGTGAGTTTGGGTCAGAGGAGCAATGTTTGGTTCAGGAAATCCAGGGTCACATGGAGTGTGTTTGCCAGACCAAACACAATCATGTGAAATTACATTTCTCAGAAGTGCCCTGTGTCCTCCAAGTGGCAGCTACCCATAGCCTGAAAGCAGTGACCAAGGGCAAGTTTGTGGTTCACACTGTATGCTTGTCCTGCAATGTGAGGACAGGGAAGCCGCACATGAGCCCCCACAGCACACGTTATCCTGGAAAAAATATTGATGATCTATCATCAGGATAGGTCATCAATATCAGATCGGCTGGGGTCTGACACCTGGGACCCCTGCTCAGCTGTTAGAAGTGGCTGAGCAATCCATAAGCATCGTCGCCTCTTCCTAGGCCATGAGATGTCACCGTAAATCAGTCACACATCCTAGTTGCAGATCAGCCTCATTAAAGTGAACAGGGCTGAGCTGCAATACCAAGCACTGCCACTATACTATGTACAGCATTGTACTTGGTGAGATGCCAGGAGCTGGGTGCACTCACCAGAGCTCCAGTGTGCGTGGCAGCTCCCTAGACAGATGCTTGATGGCGGTGGTGAGGCTTGGAGCCCTGCTGATGTGACAATGATGACCTATCCTGAGGATAGGTCATCATTATTATTTTCTGGATAAGTCCTTTAAGTATAAGGTACTAGAAAAACATTTGAGGAATAGAACACAAGACGTAGACATGAATAGAAGGTTGAACCTGCTAATGCTGCGAGACTTCCTGGCAGAGGAGTGGCTCTTTGACGGGCTCCAAGACTGTTTTTCCTTCTTTTTTCTATCAGTTTTCTCTTTCGTTCTCTCTTTTTCCCTAGCTTTGCTTCTGTCTTTGTCTCTCTTCTTCTCCCTGCAGGTAACCAGATTAAAATGATGTAAAAAAGAAAAAGAAAAAGAAAAAAAAAATATATATATATATATATATATATATATATATATATATATATATATATATATATATACACACACACACAACATTATACTGCAAAATACACGTAGCAACCAAATCTTACATACTTCTGTGCAAAAAGAGTACATATAAAAGTAATTATTAATTTATATTGTAAAAGACAACAAGGACATTATATTACTTATGTAAGGGAATCTCCACATGGAACATAAAACCCTACAGAAAATCTGCATGAATCTGAATCCATCACTGTTAAAGTAAAACTATTCCCATGTAGAACATAACACCTCCTTCTCTGAAGTATTATGCAGTAAGGTGCCAGAGGGGAGTAACTGTGCCCAGGCCTGTCCCCAGCAGAACCCAAGCACGCCTCTCCTGGTCTGAGACTCCACACCCCCATCAGTGCCATTGACGCAGTCCCCCTCCCATCCCCCGCTACGTCACTGACGAGAGGTAACACCGAACACACTCGCCTTTAGCTTCGCCAAGAAATATCTTCCCGCGCGCTTCGTGTCCTACTGTGGGCATAAGCCTCAAATGTGTCACTGGACATGTGCCTGCGCGAGATTTCTTGGCAAAGCTGAAAGCAGGTGTGGGCAGCGTTACCTCACGTCAATGACGTAGGGGAGGGGGGACGGCAGCAATAGCGCTGATAGGGGCGTGGAGTCTCATCCCAGGAGATTTCAAATAAATAATTAGGGCTGCACTCATTGTCCGGGTTATGAGGTGTTTGGGTGGAGTGGATACAATCCAGGCAAACAATTACTTTCTCCTAATAATTGCTCCCCAGACAAAACAAGCCTTTATAACTAATGAAAGGTATTTGGGAATATATTTATAATAAAGTAATATTTAAGTATTTTCATTTTCTTAAATTCTGGAGAACCCCTTTAACTACTTCCCGACCGCCCATTGACTTGAGCGGTCGGTTTATCTCTGAATAGATGTTCTGGAACGACCATTCAGTGATCGCAGCTGCATGCTAATCGTGACAGCAGGGCACTCCAGAGAGAAGGCAGGGGCCGTTCCTGCGAGCACTGTGTATACAGATCAGGAAGTGCTATGCCGCTTCCTGTCCCGGCCCGGTGGTCATGTGACCGCCGGGGGAATGCAGGAGCTGACAGGTCTTCCATAGACCATGATCAGCCCTGCACTGAGGCTGTACAGCGCTGCATTATGCTGTACAGCCTCTCTGAGGGGAAGGGGGTGTATTTCCCCTGTAACTGGGGCTAATATGTCAGCCCCACTTACAGGAGAAATCAATAGTAAAAAAATAAAGTTAAATGTTAAATGTCCCCCAGAGGTCTTGTATGACCTTATGGGGGACACAAAGTACAGAATACAAAAAAAATAAAATAAAATAAAAATTCACGGAGACGCTAATTATTAATCAGATTTATCATACCTTGAACGTGATCGGCTTTTTGACTTGCGCATGTCTCTTGATCGAGAACTTTTCTTATGAGGACTTTTGGATCTCCTGTGTTCTTTATGCCTAGACCGGGAACTGTTGCGTGACCTGCTTCTGAAACAATATTAAAACTGTTAAAATTCATTCAAATGGTTCTTTACTTTGGACACTGCTTACTTGTTAGAAGGGTCCTGTGACAATAAGCTGATCACAAAGTGTCCCCCTGCTAGGACCCACATCGATCAGCTGTAACAGTCATCTGCAGGAGAAAGCTAAAGGTACTGCCCTAAAGTCATCCAAGACAGTGAAACTCGGGCCAACTAAAATGTAGCCAAACCTAAAGAAGCCTGATTTATGATGAGACTTTGTGTTGGTCAGGGCGGTCGTTCCATGCATGAAAAATTTCCCAACTGGATTAGGGATGACTTATGCTTCACTCTACTGATTAACTTAGATGATGGCTTCCTTGGTTCCTTGTCTTGAACAGACAATTGAAAATGTAATCATCCAAAAAGAAACACCTTTTACCCTTAAGATTGTATATAAGGGCAAGGATAAAATGTATTGCACCTAGAATTAACTTCCTAAAAGTTAGACAGATAGCACACGGCCAAAGCCCTGCTCACGTGCAGAAGCCAATGACATATGATTTTGAGGCTAGTACTTTAAAAGTGTGTAAGCAATGCATGTGCGTGGGATGCCAGCCATGTGCTGTAGCTGGACTATCTGTTCTCACCCTAAACCTTTCCCTTCACAGAACTCCAGCTCGCAGAACCCCTTGCTGATAGAGAGCGTATGAAGCAAGAACGAATGCTTAGAGGAGATGTCTCATCACAAACAATGGGGGCATATCGCTAGAATATACCCCCATTGTCTCATAGGTGCCAGACCCACCGCTGAGACCCGCACCTATATCGAGAATGGAGCCCCAAAAGTGGTGGAGGGTGCGCTGTGCATGCGCAGCCACCCTCCATTCATTTTCTATGGGGCTGCTGAAAATAGCCGGTCATGCGTTCTCCAGCCACCCCCTTGCAGGGCTCCGTTCCAGATATAGGTGCAGGTCCCAGCGGTGGGACCCGCACCTATAAGACAATGGTGGCATATCCTAGCGATATGCCCCCATTGCCTGTGATGAGACAATCCCTTTAAGCGTCCTCCAGTGCTCCCCTGAAGTTACAAAAGCAAGACGTCCCTTTACCTATGCTTTGATCGTGACCTTTTCCATCGGGATCTGGACTCGGAACGAGATCGTGTTCTGGACAGTTTCTGGGTCTTTTCAGCTGGTTTGCCAGTTTCTGCTGAATATAAATAAAACAAACAATCTTAATTCAGAAAAGACAAACCCTGACATTATGAACATGGTAAAAAGAGGGTAACTGGAGTTATTCACTAGCATGCAAGTCCCAAAAAACACTGACTATAATGTACTTCCTGATCAGAGGCATAGGCAAAAGAGGCAATCTGTGAGTGTCTCTGAGAAATAACAATACTCCATCTGCTTTACTCTGCTGATTTAACTATATCTGAGCCAGTGGCGTACATAGAGAAGTAAGGGCCCCATAGCAAGGATCAAACCGGGCCCCACCACACACACACACAGAACAGAAGGGTTTCTGCCTAAACTTCTTTCAATGACCCTTGAGCCATTTTTCCACTGCCTCATTTGCTAAAAGTTGTTCTTTTAGAGCAGGGATGCCCAACCTGCGGCCCCCCCAGCTGTTGCAAAACTACAACTCCCAACATACCCCAATAGCTGTAGGCTGTTCGAGTGTGCTGGGAGTTGTAGTTTTGGAACAGCTGGAGGGCCGCAGGTTAAGCATGCCTGCTTTAGAGGGTAGAGTCCTGACCAAGTTTTTACCTTCAGAAGAAGAGGAGATGATCCCAACTAAGACTGCTATGGGGCCCAGGGCAAGAGGGGGCCCAGTCGCATAGTCTGCTGCTATGATAGTTACGCCCCTGATCTGAGCTTAAACAGCCTCTCCGGAGGCAAAATGAAGCCCTTCAATCTGCAGCCTGAGATGGGATCAGCTAATTAAAGGGGCTGCCTCATTTGGACACTTGTCAGATAAGTCACATATGATAAGCTAATCACAGGGCACCCCAGCAATCAGCTGTAATCTACGGGGGGAACCTGCTTGCTGGTTACACGTTGACTTTATTTTTTTATTTCAACAATGCTTTAAAGGGATTCTCTAGGAATTAAGAAAATTAAAATTCTTAACCCCATAGTGACCACCCATACATGTTTTTACGGCGGTCACTAAGGGGCCATAGGCTGGGCCGCCGCTTTTTTACAGCAGCCCAGTCTAAGCGGTGCACGGGTTACCCCGTGCAGCAGAGATCCGGCTCTCACATGTTCTAACAGCCCGGGGGGGCAGGAGTGCCGATCCGGCCTGTTTAACACTTTACATGCCGCTGGCAATAGGGCCCGCTGCATGTAAAGTGCTGACAGAGGGAGCGGACTCCATCTGTCTCCCATCGGCACCCCACAAATGCGATCGCGGGGTGCTGATGTATGTGAAGGCTACCTGGCATTCTGATGTAGGCCCAGGTCTGGGCTGTAGTAATTTCCAGCAGGCTGCGCCTCTCTGGCGCAGCCTGCTGGTCAATGTCAGAATAGCATTGCTATTAAAATGCAATGCACTATAGGGATAATGCATTGTATTTTAAAAGCAATCAAAATACTGTCTGTTATCGTCCCTTTGTGGGACTATTAAGTGGTAAAAAAAAAAGGAAAAGAAAGTAACTTGTCCTGTGTGATTAGGACAGGTTTTGTGTGAACTAATAGGTTGGCGGCCATTTTAATTCTCCTAATAATTGCTCCCTAGAAAAAACGATCCATTATAACTAATAAAAGGTAATTAGGAATATATTTATAATAAAGCAATATTTTCATTTTTCTAATTCCTGGAGAACCTCTTTAATTGCCTGTGAGTTTTTACAGGTGAAACACATTGACTTAAAAAAATAAAACTAAAACTAAAACAAAAGTAACATCTAAGCCCTAAAGAAGGGCTGTGCAGTGGTTCTGTACATATTACACAGAAGTGTCCAGACCTTCAGAGCGTGAGGCTCTCTTTATAGAAAGTCTCTCTCTTTAAGTACTCCGTAGTTGGCCCATTTTCTAAATGATTTAAAGAGGAGCTGTCACCACTCCCGACATGTCTGTTTCAGTAAATTATTGTGCTCCCCGTAAAATAACAATTCTGCTGCATCTTCTCTTAGAATCCTGTGTTCTGTTCTGTTCCTCTGCTATTCCTACTTCAAATTTGTAAATAAATGGCCAATTGGGCGAGTCATTGCACACTCCTAGGCCTCTTTAACACGAGCAATTTTTCCGTCCAGATGCGATGTGTGTATAGAACCCATAGCATAGACTGAATAGTTTTTCATGCATCATTTTTGACTCTGGCTACATAGAAGTGAATGAGGGTTGTGTAAAAAAAACGGAAGGAATGCGAATGCAACACATTTTTTCACTGATCGTTGCTAGGAAATGCTGACTGTTAAGCCTCGCGCACATGGAAGTCGTGAGGCCGTTCCGTGCATTGGGGACCGCAATTTGTGGTCCTGAATGCACGGGCAACGTACGTGCTGCCGCCAGGACTAATCGAGACCCATTCAACTTGAATGGGTCAGTGATCAGTCCGCACCGCAAAAAAACAGAACATGTTCTATCTTTTCGCAGTGCGGAGGCACGGACAGAAACACCACGGAAGCCCTCCGTAGTGCTTCCGTGTCTCTGTTCAGCACCGCAGCTCCGGATTGCGGACCCATTCAAGTGAATGGGTTCGCATCCGTGGTGCGGGGAGCAAATGGCCGATGCCTGCATATTGCGGATCCACTGTTTGCGGGCCACAAGACGGCCATGGCCGGGCATCAGCCATGTGCATGAGGCCTTATTCTTCAGTTTTATTTCAAGCGTGTGAAAAATGCATCAAAACCAATTGCATCCATGCACACACAGAACGCAATCGCAGACCAAACTGATTGAACCTGCATACAAAACCATCAGTTTTTTCTTGAACAGATCCTGACACAATCCGTATCACTCGTATGAAAGAGGCCTTACACTGACCAATAAGTGCTGGCACAGAAAATGGTAATAACCAGTTGTCCATTTATTCAGGAAGAATAACAGAGGAACGGCACAACGCAGAGTCATAAGAAAAGGTGCGTCCTACTTGCTTTTTTATGGGGAATAGAAGTAGTTACTAAACAGACTCGTCAGAAAGGGTGACAAGTCCTCCTTAAGACCTAATACGCTCCTAGTTTAGGGCTGACCTACTAGTGCAGGTCAACTGCTGGGGCATCAGCTTTAGGTGCGGCCTCATAGTTGGAGCCACAGCCAGAAATGTTAAAGAAATTGCAAAGGGACAGCAAGCTGATGTATCAGAGGTCGGAGTCACTTCTGCAGTACATCACCGTCTGTGCCCAATACTACAGCTCCAGAGAAAACCGACATAAACTGCATAGGCGAGTTGCACACTAGCGTTTACCGATTCGGCAGGGAACAGCCTGCCGGATGCTGACGCAATGCCAGGGTCCGGTGGTGATCCGGCAGCAATACGGCAAATATGCCGAGAAATAGCCGGACAAAAGGATTTTAGTCCAGCCGATTACTGCCATTTTATGCCGGTGTTCCGTTATTTTTCCCTACCCGTGAACTTTCCAAACCTCATCACTTCTGGATGTGACGCAGCTGCACCGGGAGTGACGTTTGCAGGTTTGGAAGGAGGTGTGTCACGCCGCTCGCCACCAGAGTGGCTGAAAAGGAGGGGTGTCGGCGCAGGCGCACAGAGGGTGGTGAAAAATTACGGGCAAATGCGCATGCGCCGAGGGTGGGGAAACATTTCGGGCCAGTGCACAAGCGCGCCAATGTGCGCTGGTTCCTGGTTCAGCTCTTGCTGTTTGGATAGGTAAAAATGACGGGCCAGTGCGCAAGCACGAATACAACATGGCGTTGTCCAAGGTAAAGGTGGATAACGAGACAAGGGGAGGGCTGGTGCGAGGGAAACATATGGCTGCTTGTAGCCTGGGGCATGTAGTTCTTTAATCTGTCCCTTTATACCGCACTGGCCCGTCATTTTTCCCTACCCTCAGCGCGTTCACAGCAACTCTGTCGTTTTGCGCCTGCACCGACACACCTCCTTCTCAGCCACTCTGGTGGCGAGCGGCGTGACACACCTCCTTCCAAACCTGCAACGTCACTTCCGGTGCGGCTGTGTCACAACCGGAAGTGACGAGGGCATGGAAAGTTCACGGGTAGGGAAAAATAACGGAACACCGGCACAGCCTGTAGGACAGCTGTGCCAACAGTGTGAAACAGGCCATACACAATCAAAGAAACATGTGTTTGTCAAAAGAAAAAAAAACACACTAAAATGCAGCATCACATACATTCATCTTTTTCAGGGGCATCTAAGAACTACAGGACAGTTGGTGCATACATCCGTAACTAGCAAGCTGATGCACATCATGTCATTCACATGCACATGCCATTATACTGCCCACTAGCACGGGACAAATACCCTTTCCTGGGGCATCCAATATGATTACATAATTTATCTGGATCATTATTTTATATTAAGAAACAAAACAACAACTCACATTGCAGTCATGCTAGGAGTGCTGAGAATTGTAGTCTGTCCCCAGTCCTGTATACTTATAATGCAATGAACAGTAAGCTACAAATACCAGCCCTAGAAGGTCCACAGTATCCCATCCACCCCTGCAAGTATCAGTGCCAATAGGAACAAGTCCTTGCCATCAGCAGAGTGTAAAGTCTGGTTGATTGACAGTTATTAAAGCCAATCAAGTGTCTGCAGAGGAAACAAGGAGAAAAAAGCAAGAGAAAAAAAAAGTAATGTTTGTACTTGACATTGCTGCAATAGATTGACCCTGAGGACATGGAAATCACTGAGTAAAGCATATCCAATATAATAGGCGGCATCTTCTGACGTGTAGCCTAGTTCTTACTGAATAAACAAAGGGGGCGACTAAATCAGGGGTACACAAGACACCAAACAGAAGCAGGACTCAAGACAACCAGAGACGCAGCGCTTTATCCTTCCTGGATGGGCATTTTTCAGCGCTACCTGCGAGTAGAACAAGAACCATTCTCCCTACCAATTTTTGAGCACATCTCTTCCAAAAACCTCCCTTCACCCCTGCCGATCAGCTGTTTGATGATGAGTATGCAGCACTCCTGCGTGTGGTGCATTCTTTTTACTGCTTAGGCTACTTTCACACTTGCGGCAAACTTTTCAGGCATTGAGTTCCGTCGTCGGGGGCTCAATACTGGAAAAGAACTGATCAGTTTTATCCCAATGCATTCTGAATGGATAGAAATCCGTTCAGGATGCATCAGGATGTCATCAGTCCAGTCACTGTCAGTCGTTTTGGACAGAGGAAATACCGCAGCATGCTGCGGTTTTATCTCTGTCCAGAATGCTGGAACACATGCCGGCATTAATTTCCATAGGAATGTATTTGTGCCGGATCCGGCATTAAGAAATACCTGAAGGACGGATCTGTCCTTCCGGTATGCGCATGCACAGGCCCTTAAAACTGAAAAAATAATACAAGACGGATCCGTCTATCCGCATGACAAGTGGAGAGACGGATCCGTTCTTGCAATGCATGCGAGACGGATACGCATCCGGATCCATCTACAAATGCTTTCAGTTGTCATGCGGTCAGACGGATGCGACGGAACTGCTTGCCGGATCACTCTGCTGCAAGTGTGAAAGTACCCTTACCTGCTCGAATGGGAAGGAGCAGTTGTAGTCACACACTGTCCCATTCAAGTGAAAGGAATGAAGAAGTTGTAGTTATGCTGCTCACCGCTGCAATGCTGCCAGCAAGCAGGTAAACAGAGATGAGAAGGCAGCGTTCGTACGAGTGCTGCCTTCTCTTCGGAGAGCTGATCTGTGGCGGGTGCAGGGAGTCAGACCCCCATCGATCTAATATTGATGACCCATCCTTAGGATAGGTCATCAATACTGGAAAAAGTATCCTTTTAATCTCTTTCCAGTCATATTGACAGTGACCCCAAAACAGATCTGCGGCAACAAGGAAAGAAAAGGCGCTCATACGGTAATAACCTCTAGGCCAGGCATGTCCAAACTCTGGCCCTCCAGGTGTTGCAGAACTACAACTCCCATCATGCTCTTCTGTAGGTTGATAGCTGTAGGTTGTCCAGGAATGATGGGAGTTGTAGTTTTGAAACATCTGGAGGGCCGGAGTTTGGACATGCCTGCTCTAGGCAGAGCAGGTACACAGCATTTAGCCGTATACAAATGCTCACCTTATATGGTTATGAAAAATGTAGGCATGATACTAATTATGCACTATGATGGTAGATGCTGCCAGTGTCCAGAAGATCCTCTGCCAACCAGATGGCAGGGAAACAGGGACACCAGATACTGTGTCATGCACTTGGGGACCATTACAGGTGAAGTGACATTGTGTGGGTGCAAAAGCTTCCAACTACCCAGATGCAGCGGGGATCTGAAGGCTTCTATTAGACCGCATTATAAAAACAGCTATTTGGTGAGCTGGGACAGAGCCATGAAGGATCCACTTTGGACAAGCCTTTTATTAGACAACTCACACAACAAAACGTAGATCACAGGCTCCAGCAATTAGCTGTATAGAGCCCCAGAAATGGTTTAATTCCCAGGCGACAACGCCACAGAAGAATCTGAAAACTGGCACTGTGACCATTGACCTAAAGGGTTTTAGTACATAATGCATGGAAGTGTTGGGCTTTATATATGGAAGCATTGAATGCGGGACACTTCTCCATTAATTCTTAATTCCTCTAGAGAAGGGATACTCAACCTGCGGCCCTCCAGCTGTTGTAAAACTAGAACCCCCATCATGCCCTGCTGTAGGCTGTCCGTGCATGCTGGGAGTTGTAGTTTTGCAACCGATGGAGGGCCGCAGGTTGGGCATCCCTGCTCTAGAGTATTTAATAATGGATTTTGTAAAGCAGACAGCCCATTTAATAGCATGTTACGGAAAAGGAGATTACAGAACACATATGTAGCTGATGCCTATGCCGATACACCAGCAATAGAAGCCAGCGGCAGGTGAGGTACCTGGTTCTATGGCCTCTGAGATCAGTGACTGGGCTTCTCGGACACGCTTCATCACTTCTTCTAGTTCCTTCGCAGCAGCTTGGGGCGTCAGCTCAGGAGGCTTCACAATTGCATTGTTGGAGTGATTAATTCTGAGGGGCAAAAAAAACAGCACACATAAGACTGCTGTAGCAACTTTCACACTCTTGTCTTAGGTCTTTAAAGGGACACGTCTGTGAAATTAGTTTACATATAGTGTCGAGCAAACTTGCTTTTTAAGTTCTGCGTCCAAAGTTCGGGTTATCAAAGAATCCAAATTCTGTTATGGTCCGTGGTAGCGGAATCCATAACGGGATTCTTCGTTAACCTGAACCCAAACTTTGGACTCAGAACTTATAAGTTCACTCAACAGTATTTACATACTGTATTGGTGAGCAATACTAGATGATTACATGGAAATTTTGAGGGGAAAAAAAGCTGGGTTGCTTCCTTACGTGAGACCATTTTTGAACTCCCTCCAGGTAATCTAGTTTCTGTCGAATGCCTCTAACTTCTTTTCTGTGTGCAGGGATTGTGCAGCAGGCAGGATTTACCTAACGCTCACTGTCAGGCCTTCCATCAGACCAGGGAGGAGTTAGAGCACCAGCCCTCCCCCAGGATCTATCCACCTTGTGGCATAATGTAATCTGACATTCTCCCATAAACGAGCTAGATGTTCTGGCCGTATCATACCACGCTACTGAGCTGCAGCTTTCACCCTACAATGACCTGAGCAGCGGGAAGGTTGGATTACAGCTCAGTGATGAGACACTAAGTAGAGCATCCCCGCACTCATGTAGACAGGACCTGGCAGCTCCGGATACAAGCCACTGAGCTGCTTCCTTCTGCGGACATTCAGCGCACTATCTTTTACTATGGTTCCATAGCACCGACACGTTTTGTCTTCTCCAAGTAGATGGCAAAAAGTTTTGGCATATATGCTGGAAAAAACTTCTGGTTTATAAGGCAAACATATCCACAGTATTCCATTTACCCACTGGAGGCCAAAACAGCGTCCTTTGGTCCCGCTTTGGCCCAATATTTGTTGACATACCATTTCATACATGGTATGGAATAGCATAGCCCTGCAACGAGGTCTGCAAAAATAGCGGATGAAGACAGCATAGCCACATATCTGTTTGATATACACTTCAGCATCGGATCTTAACAAATCCTGACATTTAATGGGGCCCGCCAGGTTTTTGTTAGGATTCTATAATTTGTAATGTCAGGAATAATACTGCAGTCTGCACTATTCTTACCTCCTGACAAAAGGATCAAACAAACATGTGAACAGAAGCTTATAAATCCTCCTTTTTAAGGCCTCATTCACATTTCATTTGTGTGTCTGTTTGACGTCTGTGAAAAAATCAGTCCGTCTTTTATCCGTGAAAATGTCCATGTTTGGTCTGTGTCCATTTTTTGCCCTCAGTGGGTCATCTGAATTCCACGGACACTGCTCAGATGAAAATTAATTTCCAGAGCATTTCGTACCAGTGATCAGTGAAAAGTGGACCAAACACAGACCCAACACGTATGCCACCTGTGTTGCGTCTGTTTTTTGACAAACCCATAGACTATAATGGGCGTGCTTGGTCCGATTCAAGGACTAAAATAGTACGTCTCAGGGATCTTTTTTTCACTGACCAATGGTCAGTGAAAAAAAAGAAAAGGCACTGATATGTGAACAGATACATTAAAATTAATGCGTACGTAAAACGGAAATGTGAACGAGGCCTTATACATCAAACCAACATTAAAACAGGAAGTATTCTATTCACAGAGCTTGAACCTACTTTAGTGGTCTGTCTCCGAACATAACTCCATTGAACGTCAGGGCCCTTATCACGGAATTCTGGTCAGAGAATTCCACGAAAGCAAAGCGCGTCGGCTGCGTTTCATCCCCGGCCATACGGACAAATCGGACATCTCCTACTTGTTTAAAAAACTCAAGTAGCTGCTCTGCTGTAGTTGTCTGAAAAACAAGTTAAATGAAGAAATGTAAGAAGCTGTGAGCATGTTAACAGGGAAGGAAATGAAACACAAATTAAAAAAAAAAGATTATAAATAAATATATATATATATATATATATATATATATATAGTTATATACAGACCAACCATAACATTGAAAGGGTTTTCTGAAATAGTTATTTTTATTTTACTGATGAGTATTTGATCCGTTGGGGGGTCCGACACCCAGGATCCCTGCCGATCAGCTGCTTGAGAAGGCACTAGTGCTGTCAGACCCCCAACGATCAGATACTGCTGACCTATAGTGAGGAAAGATCATCAACAAAATCACGGAAAACCCCTTTAAGACCACTGACAGGACAGTGAGACATGTTAAGCGACATCTGAACAGTGAGTTCTTGACGTTGAGTGATTCTGCCAAACGGTGATGCTTAGTCTGGCTCAGAACATTTCCAAAACAGCAGATCCTGTGGGGTCTTCCCAGTAGGGAGTGGTTAGTACCTACAGAATATGATCAACCAGTGAACCAGAGACAGAGTCATAAGTGGCCAAGGGCCACTGATACAGATGCTGAACGACAGCTAGCCCACCTGGTCCAATCCGACAAAGGCTACTGTACAACAAGCTGCTGGCTATGAGAAAAATGTGTCAAAATGAACCACATCGTCCTACACATAGGAATCCTAATGGAAGAAAGCTGCCTGGTCTGATAATTCCCTTTTTTATTTTTACTTTTTACATGGCGTTGATGGCCGGATACGTGTTCATATACACTCACCCAAAGAATTATTAGGAATACCATACTAATACGGTGTTGGACCCCCTTTTGCCTTCAGAACTGCCTTAATTCTACATGGCTTTGATTCAACAAGGTGCTGATAGCATTCTTCGGACTCTACCATTTGAATGTCTCAACAGAAATCGAGACTCATCAGACCAGGCAACATTTTTCCAGTCTTCAACAGTCCAATTTTGGTGAGCTCGTGCAAATTGTAGCCTCTTTTTCCTATTTGTAGTGGAGATGAGTAGTACCCAGTTGGGTCTTCTGATGTTGTAGCCCATCCGCCTCAAGGTTGTGCGTGTTGTGGCTTCACAAATGCTTTGCTGCATACCTCGGTTGTAACGAGTGGTTATTTCAGTCAACGTTGCTCTTCCATCAGCTTGAATCAGTCGGCCCATTCTCCTCTGACCTCTAGCATCAACAAGGCATTTTCGCCCACAGGACTGCCGCATACTGGATGTTTTTCCTTTTCACACCATTCTTTGTAAACCCTAGAAATGGTTGTGCGTGAAAATCCCAGAAACTGAGCAGATTGTGATATACTCAGACCGGCCCGTCTGGCACCAACAACCATGCAACGCTCAAAATTGCTTAAATCACCTTTCTTTCCCATTCTGACATTTGGTTTGGAGTTCAGGAGATTGTCTTGACCTGGACCAGACCCCGAAATGCATTGAATCAACTGCCATGTGATTGGTTGACTAGATTATTGCTTTAATGAGAAACAGGTGTTCTTAATAATTCTTTAGGTGAGTGTATATTATTTTTGACTATTTTACTTTTATGAAGCAATTTGAATTTTCTTGTTGTGAGGCATCCAGCAGGTTTATAAAAACTTCAACGTGACTTACGGACTGCAAAATAATAAGATGACAAGATGGGCAGTTTAGGTGACATATTTATCATTTTTTATACGTGGACTGCAGAACAAACACAATAAAACTGTTTTGCACAATAATCCCTGGCCTAAATACTTGATCTTTTTTGGAGGTTTTATTATGGTTTTTGCATTGTTCTGGAAAAAAGTGACAACGGACCTGCAGAAAGAAAAGCACATGGTCACATGACCTCGGCAAATTGTCAAAAAAACAGGAGACGGCAGCAAGAAGGCAGAGGAGTGAGCATACAGTACAGGTATGGGGTCTATACTAACATAGGGGTCTGGGTCTAAATGTATTTAGGAGGTCTTCCTGTTTTTAGAGTGTCTGGTCTGTATGTGTTTAGCAGGGTTTTTCTGGTGATAGCTTAGGGCAGGGGTAGGCAACCTTTGGCTCCCAGCTGTTGTGAAACTACAACTCCCAGCATGCATAGTTGCTCTTCTCTTCTAAGAACTTACATAGAAATGAATGGAGCATGCTGGGAATTGTAGTTTCACAACAGCTGGGAGCCGAAGGATGCTGATGCCTGGCTTAGGGGATCTGGGGTCTGATTTTATTTAGAAGGTCTACCTTAGGCGGGTCTGATCTGGGGTAAGTAATAATTTAGGGGGGTTCGGGTATGTACTTATTTTGGGGGAGGTCTGTATATTCTCTGCGTGGGGGTTGTCTGGGGGTCTGAATGTATTTCTGTCATTATAAAGATTAGAATTGGCTGCAGAAGCAAGGGACCAAAGATGCCTTGGGAGAAAACTGGCATCATCAGGGGACGTCGTCATGGTGGTCTGAGCCAGATGGAGAAGATAAATAAATACCAGAGATCTGTGACAAAAACAAAACGTCTCCCTGTGTACCCAAGGGCTAATTGACAACAGGGAGTTACCATTCCCCTCGTCAACAGTCCCTACATTATCTGATAGGGTCATTGATGACTAGGACATGCGCGATTTGGAGGTGGTTGGAATGGAGAGAAGCCTACGTTTTGGAAGCAGCAAAGAGCCCGTAGTTTATTTAACCTGCAATCGGGACTGGAATACAAATGCAAAATCTCAGTACCTGGGAATTTAAGTTTCCAACATAAATCGTTCTTCTGATTTCATCAACCTTTGTGGGGTCAACATTTCCGGTTAGGGGTGGTTGTTGGAGGTCAGCAAGTGAAATGGCAGGCGATAGAGCTGGAAGAACTTGTCCAAGAACTGGAATGACTGGTTCCAGTGGTGTTGGTAAGGTTGCTGCAAATGTGGGAAATGGGACACTGAGCTACAAGTAAAAATAAAAAGTCAGATTATTATTTCCTTTACTAATTGATTAAACAGACATAATGGGGGAGATTTATCAAAAAGTGGTGTAAAGGAAACACAGGCACAAGGTGACCAATCAGATTTTAACTTTGGGATCAGATCGGTTCCCACGGGGAGCTGAGCTGGTTTCCCTTTACACCACTTCTGATAAATCTCCTCCAATGTGTAATTCACGTAAACAAGTCCTGCCTGCTACATCCCATCCTCAGGGGACCAGAGGTAGAGGAAGAGGGGAACTATAGCAAGTTGTTAACAGATTACCTGTCAGAAAAGGCTAAATATGTCCTGATGCCATGATTGGTGTAAAAAAATGAAAATCAGACATCATATAGTACATGACAGATAGTACCAGGGGTCTAGATCTCTACATTCACTGCTCATTGCTCTGCTAGATTCTCTTCAGCCTGGCAGCTCAGGGAGAGGGGGTGTCCTTTCTGCTGCAGCCTTCTCCCTGTAACTGACACAGCTTCTAACAGAACATATGGCTGGTGGCAGTTGAAAATGTAAACTAAGCACGTTAGACCAGCTCAGGAAAAGAACAAACAGCAGGTGGCGCTGTACAGATGCATTTTATTGAATAGCTCACTGGCTATAATACATTTTTAATTACATGCTATTACAAAAGTATTCAGATCCTGTGTACTGACAAAAACAAATCAGTTGAACACCTAATAAAAAAGTTTAAAGAGGACCCGTCACCTCTCCTGACATGATAATTCTGCTGCATCTTTTCATATATCTATGTTGTGCTATGTCTCTATTATTTCTAACAGAAGTTTATGAATAAATTGACAACTGGGTATTGCAAGTGGGGGTGTGTCCCTGCACAGTGTAACACAGCCCGCACAGATTAATAGAGGAATAGCACAATAGAGACTTATAACCAGGGCTGTGGAGTCGGAGTCGAGGGCAATTTTGGGTACCTGGAGTTGAAAAAAAAAATGAACCGACTCCTACTCAATTTAAATTGGAATAAAAAATAAAAAACAAGTTTAAATGTCCCAATTCACAAAAAGTTATAATTACTTCTCTACTGTAAGAATAAAGGCCAAAGCGTCACGTTACCGCAAAACAAACATGTTAAGTGACCGTGAAGAAGCATGCTTTTCATATGCTTCACTATATGGCACGCAACGCGCAGTTAAGGAGCGGCAATACTTCTACTTCCCATTGTGTTGTGTTCCGCTGGGTAACCGAGCCTCTCACTGATAACTGTTTAAGGACTGGAGACACTTGTGAAGGGAATGGATAGTCAATAGTTCAAGACTGAAGCTGTAAACCATTGGAAAAACTGCTGTCATTCAGCTAAGGGTACTTTCACACTAGCGTTTTGGATTCCGTTTGTGAGATCCGTTTCAGGCCTCTCACAAACGGTCCAAAACGGATCAGTTCAGCCCCAATGCATTCTGAATGGATAAGGATCCGTTCAGAATGCATCAGTTCGGCTCCGTTCCGCCTCTATTCCGTTTTGGAGGCGGACACCAAAACGCAGCATTTTGGTGTCCGTCTGAAGAGGCGGAGCCTAACGGATCCGTTTTGAATTACAATGTAAGTCAATGGGGACGGATCCGTTGTCAGTGACACAATATGGTGCATTTGAAAACGGATCCGTTTCCCATTGACTTTCAATGTAAGTCAAAACGGATCCGTTTTGGACTTTGTCATTTTTCTTTAAAGCTAATGCAAACGGATCCGTTCTGAACGGATACAAACGTTTGCATTAGAGGTGCGGATCCGTCTGTACAAATAAACAGACAGATCCGCACCAACGCTAGTGTGAAAGTACCCTTAGGCTATAAAAACTTGTAAACAGATTGTTAGCTTAAACTTTAAACATGAGTACATGACTATGGGATTCTACTAGGGAAATGTATAAAATACAGTCGCATATTAAATACAGAGGAGCCGGAGTCGGAAGTACCAAAAACTGAGGAGTCGGAGCATTTATCTACCGACCCCACAGCCCTGGTCATAAAAGTCAAAGATGCTCAAGATCTGTTATGTCATGTGGAATACAATTAGGCTCCATTCACACGTCCGCAATTCTGTTCTGCGGAACGGAATTGCGGACTCATTCATTTCAATAGGGACAGACGATGTCCCGCCCGGGTCTGCAATTGTGTTCCCGAAAAAAATAGAACATGTCCTATTCTTGTCCGCAATTGCGGACAAGAAAAGGCATTTTCTATACAGTGCTGGCGATGTGTGGTCCGCAAATTGCGGAACGCACATCGCCAATGTCGTGTTTTGCGGATGTGTGAATGGAGCCTTATATACTATAACCCACATGTCAGGAGTGCCAGGTCCAGTTTAAAGATTGTGTACACCTTTAGGGAAAAATTTTGTTTATGACTGCATTTTACTCATTTTTGGCTAAAAATCATTTTTTCTGTCTAGCTGTGTGCCGGTCATCTAATAAATTTTACCTTTAAACTACTGAAAGGTCATACTCAAACACTTATTTAATCCACATTCTTATCAGTACGATTAGGATTGAGCTTTAAGGAGTCCTTCTGTTCCTGGTCTCAAGCTACCAAAATCACCAGTCAACATGTCTCTAGTAAACAGTCACCATCACAGACCAAGTGCCAGGCTGCCCCAGCACATTCCCTACATCTGCAACATGTGAGACATACATTTTCATAGCCCTATAACAGCATTTCTGAAGACTGGCAAAGCTGAAGTTGCAGACAATGAAGATATACGTCAATGTTGTGAAGAATCCTGGGATGATGCCACATGATTTTAAGTAATAAATGGAACTGTTGTCACCAACAGCTTTCCCCATTAAAATAGCTAATGATCATGGGTTTCCGCAGCTGAACACGTGGAGATCAGGTGATCAACAGGGTGGTTTGCTTTGGAGAAGTGGACAAACTCTTTAACACAAGTGCAGTTAGTTGGAGTTTAACTTACCAATGGTACATCCACTTTCTCTCTTCGCAAAACCTAAAAATCAGATATATTATTAAGCTGGTGATATACAGAAAGTATATACTGAAAACCATTAAAGTAAAAAAATTCATGCCACAACATTAACCAGAATGTCCATGAACGCAAAGAGCTTATAAGGAATTTCAGTTTACAGGTGATTACAACCAGTCATCTGAGTGGAACACTGAGGAATCGTGAAGGAAAGTGTGAGTGAGCAGGTGGCAGAGGACAGGAGAGTGAAGCTACATCTCACAGGATCAGGGGTGTGGAAATCGTATCGCCGGGCAGGTAGTTTGTTCAGCAGCCTAGCCCTGCTGCAGGCATGTAGCAGGGCTGAGATAGGGTTGGGGGGGCAGCCTGATGGAACGGGGGGGGGGGGCAGCTTTAGGGCAAGGGGGTGGGGGGAAATCAGCCTGATGGCACAGGGGGGGCACCAAGCTGATGGAACGCGGCGGCGGGGGGCGGGTTGGATGAGCAAGCTGATGGCACAGGGGGGTGGAGCTGATGAAACGGGGTGGGAAGCTGATGAAACGGGGTGGGAAGCTGATGAAACGGGCGGGAAGCTGATGAAACGGGGTGGGAAGCTGATGAAACGGGCGGGAAGCTGATGAAACGGGGTGGGAAGCTGATGAAACGGGGTGGGAAGCTGATGAAACGGGGTGGGAAGCTGATGAAACGGGGTGGGAAGCTGATGAAACGGGGTGGGAAGCTGATGAAACGGGGTGGGAAGCTGATGAAACGGGTGGGAAGCTGATGAAACGGGTGGGAAGCTGATGAAACGGGTGGGAAGCTGATGAAACGGGTGGGAAGCTGATGAAACGGGTGGGAAGCTGATGAAACGGGTGGGAAGCTGATGAAACGGGATGGGGGGGTAAGTTTTTATAAAGAAAAAAAAGTCGATAGCTGCTGCCCTAGCTTCAGCCACAAGGTCAGGTTTACTGATGCAGTTTTGGAGGCCAAAATCAGGAGTGTCTCATAAATGGAAAGACAGTAGAAAGGACAGATAGGGCGTCTCATTTTTTAATTCACTCCTGGTTTTGGCTTCCAAAAGTGCATCAGGAAACCTGATCCTGTGGCTTTAGACTAGTCATGACATAGAAGATGCTTATACACGTCTGTCTTCACAGTCACCAAATTGTGGGATTTCAAACATGCAGTGGATGCAAGATAATTAGAGAATGTTTCCAAAGTAGAGGCAAAGGAGAGTGGAAAAACAAAACAAAAGGAGTATCACTAAGGGTGCTTTCACACAAGCGTTGTTGAGTGGTTCCGTTTTTTCACGTGGGTGCTATCAGTTTTGATGCATTATAAACAACATCTCCTAGCAACCACCAGTGCAAAATACTTTGCATCTGGGCGCAATGCGCTTTTAACGGAAGCCCTGTTCACTTCCATGGGACCAGGCCTGCGTGAAAAACACAGAATATACAAGGTGACACATGAAAAACAACGCTCATGTACATAGACCCATAGAAATAAATGGGTCAGGATTCAGTGCGGGTGCAATGCGTTCAATTCAATTCACGCATCGCACCCGTACAAAAAAAAACTCGCTCACATGAAAGGCGCCTAAGCGTGCTTTCATATGCACTTTGCAGGGTGCATTGGAGACATACATCGGTAGAATTACTCTCAATATAATATTGTATAGGCATAAAAAAAACAAAGTATACCACACGATACACGGCTGGCTTTTTTTTTTTTTTTTTTGCTTTTCCATACATCAAAAAAGCTTTACTGATTGGCCTGACACAGGCTAAAATGAAGTTCTTTTGGCTTATGTCAGACGACTGGGGCCAACAAATATGTTTGCACACAGCAAAACAGAAACTGCAAAAAAGACTAACCTGCCGCACATCTTGTAAGATTGAAAATAACCATAATTTTTTTCACCATACTCACCATAATTTTTGCAGATAAACAGCAACAGTGATACAGTAAAAGTGCATAGAGAATTGCAGACATGTGACATATGTAAAATCCATTCAGCTTTCCAGTATTCTTTGCAAAACGAAAGACGCCGCCTGCAGCATCCTTCATGCTGTCAAAAAAACCAGAACTGACAGACCCAATTAAATTCAATGGGGTCTCTTTAGGTGGTGCCAGTGTATGAAAATGGATCTGCCGTGTCATGGCTTGTAAACAGTGGTGCTGGTGTGAACAGAGACTCATAGGCCCTTTACACGCGCCGTGAATGTGCCAGACAATCACTAGAGAGCGTTCACAGGAACATTCATTAGCGAATATCTGTTGGTGTAAAAGTGTTGCCGATTTCTAGTAATAGATCACTTCTGTTCTGTGGACACAAAAATTGTTGTTTGCTTGCAGCAGATCGTGTCGCTCTTCTGCTGGCAAACAATGCGCCTATATGGGGACGAATGATGGTATTAGCGATCATACTGTGGAGGAGATCGCTGCACTGACGAGCTCGTGATTGCCGGGAAGGAACACTTCCTTCCCGACAATTGTCGCCTGCTGTAACGTCCTGTAAAGGGACCTATAGGCTCCTTCACAGTTGCACTGGGAATCCGGTAGCCTGATCCAACAGAGGATCAGTCTATCGGAGCTCAGCCTATCCGGCATTGCCGGGCATGACCATGTACTGCAAGATTCCTACTGGCTAACCGCTCCGCTCCATGCAGTGGTTTTTGTCTGGCCGACAGCCAGTGTTTATGCTGGAACAGGCGAATGGAATACCAAATGCAATGGTGAACACAGCCTTAGAAAATCAACAGACCTTTGTGAAAAGTGTGCAAATTATACTTACAGATGCTAGTGGAGACGGAGTCAGTGTAGGAGTAGGTATAGGAAGCAGACCTGCACCAGGAAGCAGGCTGGATAATGTCGGAGCTGGTGCCAAGAGAGAAAGGGCCTTGGCTTCTTCAGGTATTTTACCTGCAGGGGTAACGATCTTAATGTTAGTGTGAAGACGTACGGAGTTCTCTTAATATTTCTGATTTTAAACCACTACATAAAGCAAACAAAAAGGACTAGGATATTCTTAGTAAGAAAGAATTAAAATTCAAGGTATTTTCACCCCTCCTGTAATTACCCTGACCTACAGGGAAATAAAATAAAAGTGAGGAAAACTTCAAACACTAAATCTCATCAAATGGAATTTTACGTAGAAAACTGAATAGACAAGTATTTAACACTTTGAGCTATGGGTCACCTGTACTGGAAACTTAAGGTTCATGAACCAAACGATATCAAGCATGGAGCCATTTTCCAGGGCGCTGTTTTCACGCTGATCGAAAGTTGTGTTACACATGACAACCGTTCGTGTTGGCTGCATCACTAATAGCACACAGAACATCAGATACAGAAAAGAAGAACATTTTTTAAAGTTTAATCCCCAAAAAATGCAAGTTACCAAATTTAATATATATATATATATATAGTTATAAAAAAAAAAATAATATAAAGCAAAAGAAATAATAGAGCAAATAGAACAAAAAAATATATATAAACAGGGAGAATGAAATACAGGTCCTCATCAATGATTGCCTCCTCGGTAAGATTATTATTGGGGGTTACTGGATTGCGAGGTAGTGTGGTAATAAGAGTTCTATACAAATCAAAGATGATGAATTTAGTTTGGTGTGATTATGATCGATTAGGTAACACCATGCAAGCCAACGAAAGAAGGGCACAGTCCTACCACACATGAATGTCCTGCAACAGAGACCAGATATCAACAGGGCTGGGTTTTAGTTAATGTGTCACAAGTATCTTGTGATCACTGCATTCTCAATACCCCGAGGCTTGGAGATTGCTTATGGTAGGACTACAGCATAGTGTTCTAGCCAGAAAAAAGCATGGAATATGTACAATTAGGCACAAACACCATATGGATAATACACATTTCTAAGCAGCAGACAACAATGGTTGAACAGAAAATCTATTCCTACAAATAGTTCACATGAATTATCATATGATGCAAACTGAAAAACCCAAGGAACATAACCTATTCCTGACACAACGTCACCCCTCCCTTCCTCTATGTGTTCTTTAATTCTCTCTTAAAGGGGTTGTCTCACTTCAGTAAGTGGCATTTATCATGTAGAGAAAGTTAATACAAGGCACTTACTAATGTATTGTGATTATCCATATTGCCTGCTTTGCCTCTGGATTCATTGTTCCATCACATTATACACTGCTCGTTTCCATGGTTACAGACCACTCTGCAATCAATCAGTGGTGGTCGTGCTTGTACAATATAGGAAAAAGCACCAGCCTATGTTGGCTCCCACTGTCCCGGCCACCAGAGGGGCTGACGCTTTCTCCTACAGTGTGCAAGCATGACCACCACTGACGGATTGCAAAGTGGTCTGTAACCATGGAAACGAGTAGTGTATAATGTGATGGAAAAATGAATCCAGCCATCAGAGGAAGCAATATGGATAATGGTACGTGCCTTGTATTAACTTCCTCTGCATGATAAATGCCACTTACTGAAGTGAAACAACCCCTTTTAAAGAGGACCTGTCGCCATAAAACGCAGTGCAATCTGCAGGCAGCATGTCATAGAGCAGGAGCTGAGCAGACCGATATGTAGCTTTTGTGAAATAAAGATTCAGTAAAGCTTGCCTTTTATAAATTAAAAGTGGTTTTCCAAGATTTCATATTGATAGCCTACTCTTAGGATAGGCCATTAATGTGTGATCTTGGGGGTTTGATGACCGGCCCCCCCACTGATCACCTGTTTGGGGAGGCTGGGGTGCTCTGGTGAGTGCTGCACTTCCTTCATAGGCCTCTTCCATTGGATAGCGGCTGTTCTTGGTACTGCAGCTCAGCTCCATTCAATTGAATGAGGATAGGACAGGCCATCAATATGAAAATCTTGGGGGAAAAAACTTAGTTCTGACTTCAGTTGTACATGGGGCAAGTGTTAACAGTGATGGCATTCTCTGTGTAGGTGTGTATACAGAAATAGCAGTCAGTCACTGATAGCTGTACACAGGGAGGTGTTATCAGTGATCACATTCTATGTATAAGTATGTATACAGAGATATCTGTCAGTCACTGATAGCTGTACACAGGGGAGGTGTTATCAGTGATCACATTCTCTGTGTAAGTATGTATACATAGATAGCTGTAAGTCACTGATAGCGGTATACAGGGAGGTGTTATCAGTGATCACATTCTATGTATAAGTATGTATACAGAAATAGCAGTCAGTCACTGATAGCTGTACACAGGGAGGTGTTATCAGTGATCACATTCTCTGTATAAGTATGTATACAGAGATATCTGTCAGTCACTGATAGCTGTACACAGGGAGGTGTTATCAGTCATTGATAGCATTCTCTGTGTAAGTATGTATACAGAGATATCTGTCAGTCACTGATAGCTGTACACAGGGAGGTGTTATCAGTGATCACATTTTCTGTATAAGTATGTATACAGAGATATCTGTCAGTCACTGATAGCTGTACACAGGGGAGGTGTTATCAGTGATCACATTCTCTGTGTAAGTATGTATACAGAGATAGCTGTCAGTCACTGATAGCTGTACACAGGGGAGGTGTTATCAGTGATAGCATTCTCTGTGTAAGTATGTATACAGAGATATCTGTCAGTCACTGATAGCTGTACACAGGGAGGTGTCATCAGTGATAGCATTCTCTGTGTAAGTATGTATAGAGATATCTGTCAGTCACTGATAGCTGTACACAGGGAGGTGTTATCAGTCATTGATAGCATTCTCTGTGTAAGTATGTATACAGAGATATCTGTCAGTCACTGATAGCTGTACACAGGGAGGTGTTATCAGTGATGGCATTCTCTGTGTAAGTATGTATAGAGATATCTGTCAGTCACTGATAGCTGTACACAGGGAGGTGTTATCAGTGATAGCATTCTCTGTGTAAGTATATATACAGAGATATCTGTCAGTCACTGATAGCTGTACACAGGGGAGGTGTTATCAGTGATAGCATTCTCTGTGTAAGTATGTATACAGAGATATCTGTCAGTCACTGATAGCTGTACACAGGGAGGTGTCATCAGTGATAGCATTCTCTGTGTAAGTGTGTATATACAGAGATATCTGTCAGTCACTGATAGCTGTACACAGGGAGGTGTTATCAGTGATCACATTCTCTGTGTAAGTATGTATACAGAGATATCTGTCAGTCACTGATAGCTGTACACAGGGGAGGTGTTATCAGTGATCACATTCTCTGTGTAAGTATGTATACAGAGATATCTGTCAGTCACTGATAGCTGTACACAGGGAGGTGTTATCAGTGATAGCATTCTCTGTGTAAGTATGTATACAGAGATATGTCAGTCACTGATAGCTGTACACAGGGAGGAGTTATCAGTGATTGATTGGATTCCCTTTGTAAATGTGTATACAGAGATAGCTGTCACTGATAGCTGTACATGGGATGGTCTTAAAAGTTCATAAAAAAATTTAGATGTTTTACAGAATCAACAAAACTATACATCAATTTGCTCAGCTCCTCCTGCTCTATAACCTGCTGCCTGCAGATTGCACTGCACTTCATTGTGTAGTGGATGGAGCCGGCTATTCCACTGCTGCTCCCATTGACTACAATGGGATCAGTGCAGTAACCAGCTCTGTCCAATATACAATGAATGGAGCTGTGTAGATCCAGCACTGGAGCTACTGCAGAACAGCTAATCAGCAGGGTGTAGGACCCCCACCAATCAAAAATTGATGGCCTATCCTGGGTCTAGAACAGGGGTGCACAACCTTTTCTGGTTGGGAGCCACATTGTCAGCCTGAACCGTTTCCAAGGGCTGAAAATAAAACTTAAAGGGGTATTACCAACTAAAATACTGTATTTTGGTATATTGAACATATAGTATGTACTAATAAGTGTCTAGTTACAGTTCTAGGACTCCCATCTAATAGGAGAATACATGAAAGATACATGTAAAAAGCCATAAGACATAGACCTACATTTCTTTTACCAGATGTTTAGGGGCCGCACAGAATGCTATTGAGAGCCGCATGTGGCCCCCGGGCCGCAGGTTGTGCACCCCTGGTCTAGGCCATCAATATAAAAACTCTGGAAAGACTTTTTAAAGTGATACCTTAGAATTGTTCAGTATCTCGGACCCTTGCCAAAGTCCTTTATGTTTTTTATTTTTTTTCCCTAAACAAAGGCGCTCTGGTCCATCTGCTGAACAGGAAGATCCTAAAAAGGAGCAGCAGCACTTAGGAGCAATTCAAACTCTGTCTGCAGTGTGCCTTGCTTTATACCTCCCAAGTATCCTTCAGTATAGTCGGTACAATGGCATATGGCGCCTATAGACTCCCATGTTCAAAAAGCTCAGCTGACTGAAATGATATCTTTGACGTAGGGATCTGTCGCTTCATTCTGGAGAAAAAGTACTTTTAACTCCTTAGTGACCACAAATATGCCATTTTACTGACGCAAACAAAGGCGTTTTAAGCTAGACCGCTGGCAATAATTAACGATTATATGTACTCAAAATGGTGCGTTAAAAGCTATAACTTGTGCTGCAAAAAATAAGCCCTCATACAAGTACACTGATGAAAAAACTGAGTGACTTGAGCCCACCCTTGGTGCACTTAACTGCTTGTTTGCATATACATTAAAAGTACTTTTTCTCCAGAATGAAGCAATGGATCACTAAGTGAAAGATATCATAACATGGCGTTGTGCCAGGTTTAATAATTCTCTCTAACTAGCACTGGGGCCCTTACATTCTGACTTTCCCAAGTGATGGCAAATCTTAGCGATATGCCATCAGATCTTGTGAAGGGACAACCCTTTTACTCTTATATTCTCCATAACAGGTATTAGGGCTACGTGGCCAAAATATGGAGATGTTTCAGGCATAACCATTACTATTAGGTCCTATTTAGCAAGCCTTGCAGCGTCCATGAACATTTTTAGGATCGGCAGCTCAGCCATGAAGCAGTATGCCACACACTCACAGAACCAGCCAGCTGGGTCCGTACAGAAAGTCAGACTTTGGATCCATACTCACTATAAAGTACCAGACGATTCTCTGACATTGCCAATTATGACTTTCCATCTGCCAATCTGGGTTCAGCAGAAAGATTCCTGACCAAATGTATAGGGGAAGGAGCAGTAGTCTCTGATAGTCTCAGATTGTATAGCCCAGCCTGGACAAATGAGAATATCAAAGCGATACAATGATCCTGAGAACTGTCTGCCTCCAACTTTGCGTAATAGGCCCCGGATCTAAATCCCACCAAACACCTTTGGTGTAGGGTGCCAGACCTAACTAATGCTCTTGTAGCTGTATTAGGGCTGCAACGAGAACTTGATTAAATCGAGTAAACCGATGCAAAGAAATCATCAATGCAAATTCTTTGCATCGAGGATTCGTTTGTGTCACGTGACCACGGAGTGGGCATAGGGCGGAGAGCCGAAGGCACCGGGGAGGGGCGGAGAGCCGAAGGCACCGGGGAGGGGCGGAGAGCCGAAGGCACCGGGAGGGGAGAGCCAAAGGCACCGGGGTGGGGGAGAGCCAAAGGCACCGGGGTGGGGGGGGGAGAGCCAAAGGCACCGGGGTGGGGGGTGAGCCAAAGGCACTGGGGTGGGGGAGAGCCAAAGGCACCGGGTGGGGGAGAGCCGAAGGCACCGGGGTGGGGAAAGCTGATAGCACCGGGATGGGGGAGGGCCGAAGGCACCAAGCTGGGGAGAGCTGATAGCACTGGCGTGGGGGAGAGCTGATAGCACGGGGGGAGCTTATGGTACTGGGGGAAACTGATGCACTTGGGCTGATCGCACAGGGGGGAATGAAGGGTGTTGGGGACTGATGGCAGGGGGTCTGATGAGTTTTTATAAAGGAAAACAGACTATTAATTCATTATCTTTTCTTATTAGAGTAGTCAATAAATTGTAAAAATAATCGGTAGAATACTCGATTGCTAAAATAATTGTTAGCTGTAGAACTAAGCTTTATGAACACTAATCTCTGCCAACTCTTCTGAATATCGCAGGCTGTGGCTGCCTCAAAAAAGGAGGCCCCCAAAAGGGTGTGATGTTCTGAAGTCAAATATGTTTTTCCTCTGGATAGGCCTTCAGTATCCAATCAGTGGGGGTCTGACAGCCAGGACACTGCCGATCAGCTGTTCGAGAAGGCAGCAGCGCTCCCATGAGCACTGCGGCCTTCTCTCTGCTTTTCCTAGGCCAAGTGAAAACACGTTCCTAGGACGCTGGCAATACCAAGCACAGCCGCTATACAATATACGGTGCTATGCTTGGTAGGCTGCGAGAAGGCCACGGCACACACAGGAGCGCCGCATCCTACTCAATACAGCGGATCGGCAGGGGTCCCAGGTGTCGGACCTCCACCCTTAAGATACTGAACTACTTGCAATAAAGAAGATAACCCGGAGATGCTGCTGCGGCTCTTTTGTTTTCACTATCCAGAGGATAGGTCATCAGTAAAAAAATAAAAATCTTGGAAAACTCTTTTAAATACTGATGAGCCGTCATTTAATAGGTCATTAATATCAGATCAGGTGGAGTCTGACTCCCAGCACCCATGCCGACCATCTGTTAGAAGGGGCAGCGGTGTGGACTCTTCCTTGCCCTCTGATGTCACATCCATTGGTGACATGGCCTTTGTGTAGCTCAGTCCCATTTAAGTGAATGGGTCTGAGCTGCAATACCAACTTGGTATACTATGAAAAAGCCACGGCCCTCACCCAAGCACCTGGGCCCCTCCCTGGATGAAGCCATATTTTACATACACATATCTATCTTTGCATTAAAAACAAGATGTTGTTTGTATGAGGCAATAAAGGGATCTAACACTTCACTTCATTCACAATGAGTGACACTAAAACTTCAACTTTACACAATTATAGACTTACCATAGAGGAAATGTCATATACATAAAAAAAAAAAGAATAATTAACTATAAAGCCTTAAAGGGGTTGTCCAACCTCAGAAAAAATGTTTACAAACTACTTATAAGGGCTCATGCACACGAACGTATCTTCTTTCCGTGTCCTTTCTGTGTTTTTGCGGGCCGTATGTCCGTTCCGCAAAATAAATAGAACATGTCCTATTATTGTCCGCACAACGGACAAGGATAGGGCTGTTCTATTAGGGGCCAGCTGTTCCGTTTCGCAAAAAACGGAATGCACGCGGGCGTCATTTGTATTTTTTGCGGGCCGCAAAATACATACGGTTGTGTGCATGAGCCCTAACCATGTAAAATAGCAAAAGGAGTAATACTCACTTACCATTCTCCTGACGCTCATGTGCCAACATTTCCTTGGTTACCTGCCCGTTTCTGTTCACCCGGCTCCAGTGACGTCATGCATGTGACCGCTGCACACGGAGCCGACGTCACTGCTACAGCTAGTGATTGGCTGCAGTGGTCGTGTGATATCAAGCCATGTCATCGCTGAAGTCTGGTAAACAGAGACCAGCAGGGGTGCTTCAGAGAGGCAGAAGAACGGCATTACAAATATTACCCTTGTGATGAATCCCCCCCATACTACGTTCTAGAACAGTCACCAGAAATATTCCTATATCCCTGGATAGAAGAGAAAGTGGGGATGTAACGAGTTTATCCCAAAATCCATGACGGACATGGCAATCATACTGACCTGTGTACATTTACATTTATACAGAATAATAATAGGAAGATAGAAATTTCAATAAGCAAATCAACATCAACTATGGAAGATAACCACATGCACCAAAACAAAGCTACTACAGGAAAGAACGTACTGTTCACAGAGTAATCTAGCATTAAGACATAATAGTTCTAAGGACGAGAGGGTGGGACAACTTATACAATAAAAAAAATAATCAAAATGTAAAAAATATATATATGTAAAATGTAAAACTGTAAGTAAATCATTTCCACACAAAATCAACAAATGATCGTGCGGTACAACAGCAGCAACTGGTAGAACAAGGCAGAATAAAATAAAAAAAATACCGCTATCATGGAGAAGCAGGATTTATCAATACCAACCCCGATAATGATTTATGGCAACAACAAATAAATTAATGAGACAAGACATCGCCTAGTTTACATAAAGGAAGAGAGGTAAAAGAAGCAAAGAAAATAAAAAGAGGCAGGAAAGGATAAAATAAAGAAAGAAATAAAACACAAAAAAAAAAAAAAAACACACAAGAGACAGGGCGTCCATCTTCGGTGGTCAGACTTCAAGGTCATCCTCACATGGTTTTCCCTTGACGGCTGGTTTAGTGGCATGGCATACAGTGCCTTACTCAGGCATGTGTAACAGATCTGCCTTGGCCAGGCTAGTCATCTAATAATGCACATATAATCACACAAAAGAGAAAAAAAAAAGAAAAGAAAAAAAAAAAAAAAAACATACAAAACCAAATTGTTAAAATCCGTCTGCTTTGAAACATGGACATAAAAGAAAATGAATGCTCTGAATGTTGCTCAGGTTATATAGATTCCTATAACAGTGCCCAATTACACTTGTGAAATAGGTAGACATGGATGCATAGCTTCACTTACACATTAGATTGAGAAATATGATATAATGGCAAGCAGCGAGAGCTAATAATGACAGGTAAATGCTAGATGCTGCAATCACAAGTACTTAAAGGGGTATTCGCATCTCAGACAATGGGGGCATATCGCTAGGATATGCCCCCATCATCTGATAAGTGCAGGTCCCACCTTTGGGACCTACACTGAGAACGGAGTGGAGAAAGTGGTGGCTGGGGGACCAGGGTCTGGCCACCACCAAGCACTCTCCCCATAGTAGTGAATGAGAGCACACCGCGCTTGCACAGCCACTGCTCCCGTTCATTTCTATGGGGCCGACGGAAAAAGCCGAGTCAGCGGTCGGCTATTTTGGGTGGTCCCCATAGAAATGAATGGAGGGTGGTTTACGCATGCGCAGTGCGCCCTCCACAACTTTCGGGACTCCGTTCTTAGTTTAGGTGCTGGGACCCGCACCTATCAGATAATAGAGGCATATTCTAGCAATATGCCCCCATTGTCTGAGATGGGAAAACTCCCTTTAAAGGGGTTGTGCCACTAATAACACTTGTCAATTATACGCAGGATTGGGGATAAGTGTTTGACTACTGAGGGTCCGATAGCTGGGACCCACAGGGATCATGAGAATTGGGGTCTGCAAGTGCCGCCAAACTTCCCCATGAGAATGGAGCAATGCGCATCCACCGCTTCATTCATTTCTAGTGGACTGTACTCGACAGACCCATAGAAGTGACTGGAGCAGTGGACATCCTCATGGGGCAGTTCGGTGGCACTTACAGACCGATTACCAGCGATCACTTACCTCATCTCCGGTGTTATTGGCGGCACAACCCCTTTAATATAGATAACAGCGGATATACTTATAAAAGGAACACACAGGGAGACTGTAGGGGTATCCCGGCTCTCTGCACAGGCATCGTGTGGCCAGTACTGTCTAAGGACGGAACGTCTCCTGCACATACGTGGTAACATTGCCAAACCTTCCTTCTCTGTTCCACACTGAAGGGTGCCTCCTTGCTACTTTAGCAATGTAAAGGTAGGGAACAGAAAACGGGACTTACAGGACATGTAACAGGACCATGAAGATAAGGCTCTGTTCACACTACTGTTAAGGTCCATTCTGTGGGGTTCCCTTGCTTATGATACCATCGTAAGGCAAAAAGATCTGTCGTAACTCAAGAAAGAACGAAAGTCATGATGATCCTGTGACAAAAGCCTTAAAGAGCACCTGTCAGCAGGATCTGCCCTAATGAACCGGGCACACTGGCTGGTAAGGTTATTCCTGCTGATTAAATAGATAAAGGTCTTGGGACATTTACCTTGGCGTTTGAGAAAAAATACATTTATTCTTTATGAAAATGAGGGTTTCAGCGCACCAAGACACTAGGTACACTGACGGGATAGGCCCCGCCCATTGGTGCACTGAAGCTCTCATTTGCATAAAGAATAATTTTCTAGGGAACGCCACAACAGACTTTCACAAGGCATCTTAACCAGCAGGATCAACTCTGCTGATATTTGTTGTCCATAAGACTCATTTTTCCCCCCAAAGTGAGGGAAAAAACGTCACTGCTTCCTATGGGGCGAATACTAATGAGCCATTACCGAAGGGCTCATTAGTACCAGAGGACCAGGAAGCGGTGATTTGTACTCACTGCTTCCTGGTCTTCTGCCGTCGGCTGTGCTGTGCCGACGGCAGAAAGAAAAGAGAGAGAGCGCTGGAGGTGAGGAGCGGTGTCGTCTGGAGCAGGAGAGGTAAGTGGTGTTTTTTTATTTTAGGTGATCTGAAACGGGGGCTGATTAAACGAGGCATGGGGGGGGGGGTGTCTCATCTCAGGTCATTTATATTGGGTTTCTTATCTGAGGTCTGATTGGGGGTCATTTACATTGGGGTCTGAGCTGAGGTCTGATTGAGGGTCTGATCTGAGGTCTTATAAACATTGGGAGTCTGATATGAGGTCTGATTGAGGGTCTTATTAACATTGAGGGTCTTATTAACATTGGGGGTCTGATTGGGGCTGTGAGCTGAGGTCTGATTGCTGGTCTGATCTGAGGTCTAATGAAAAATATTTTTTTCTTATTGTCCTCCTCTAAAACCTCGCTGCCTTTTACGGTAATTTGCCCAGTGTCTTTGATCACCAATACCGGTAAACTAGGACATCACATTAGTTTTATATAACACATCTACAATGCTAGCACAGGGGCCGACAGACACCAGTGGAGAACATCTTAAAGAGGACCTTTCACTGGTCCACAGTTTATTAGGCAAAGGTATGTACATGGAGAGCGGCACCCAGGGATGTCCCTGCACTTACTTGTATCCCTGGTTGCCGCTCTGTTCGTCCTCTGTAGCCCCCGGTACCGGCGCTCGTGCTTCTGATAATTTTGCCTGGGGCGGAGACATCTTCTTCTGCCATGGGCGTCTCCTTCTCCCAGGGCTGGAGCGCTGGCCAATCGCAGCGCTCAGCTCATATCCTGGATATATCCTATATCCTTGGGAGAAGGAGACGCCCAGGGCAAAAAAAGATGTCTCCGCCCCAGGCAAAATTATCAGAAGCACGAGCGCCGGTACCGGGGGCTACAGCGGGCGAACGGAGCGGCACCCAGGGATACAGGCAAGTGCAGGGACATCCCTGGGTGCCGCTCTCCATGTACATACCTTTGCCTAATAAACTGTGGACCAGTGAAAGGTCCTCTTTAAGAGCTCCACAGGAGGATGCAGTCAGTCAAGTCATAATGTCATATGCTTATAATAACCCTGGAAATAAAATGTGCCTGTTTCCTTAGCCAGGTGAGTTGAATAAACGCAAAACAGTTAAAAAAAAAAAAAATGAAGAATAAATATTAAAAGATTAATTTCAGTAGTACAGAAGAGGATTTATAATCTTCAAAGCACAATGAAAATATGGTCACTTTTGATTCCCCAAGTGTACTGACTTTAGGATTGCATCAGCAGGACAGACAGATCCAGTCGGGCTGTATGCAGACTCTACTCTCCCCGTTCAGCACTTGGGGATCAAATGTAGCCACAAAGCTCACTCTTTCTCCAATGCAGTTTAGTACATGACAGCAGCAGACATGCTCCTCTAAATTTACCCTACTATAGCCTATAGGACCCCACTTGTGTGTGGAGAAAAGTAACAGAAAAGCCCCGACTATCATTTGGCCTCTAAGCAGTTAAGGATCGGCCACCGCCATTAGACAGACTAGCAATAACCTTACTGCTCTTTACAGTATATGCCACACCAGAAGGGGAAAGCGACTGCAAAGTGTCTGTCAGCAGTTTCTGACCATGAAAAACTGCTCACAGCACAAGGTAAGGGCCGGGGAGTGCGGCACAAACATGGAGCTTTTCTCATCAAGAGTAATGTGATTTTTAATTTTGCCTGTTTCTGCTCCTGCAAGTGTCCAGGAGTGGGAGCTTCACTGTCAAGTGCTCGCTGAGCTCCCCTCTGAGTGACCGTTGTGGTGGTCTCCGGCTGGAGGCTGTGAAGCAGGTCAGTGCCAAAAGCAGTTCACAGTGAAGCACCACCTCCAGGACATTTGCAGGAGCAGAACCTGGCAGAATAAAACTTTATATTCACACTACTGATGATCATGAAAAGCTCTACAAAAGGTATGTACCGCTGTCAGCAGTTTATCATGGTCAAAACTGCTGACCGATTCCCTTTAAGTGTTTTTTCATCTCCTTTAAGGGTAGACGGATATCATGGAGTGGACTTTGTGCTTATAACCCTTTTGCGGGGCAGAGGCGACAGCCACTTGCAGCACAGCAGTCACTGGTGTCCATGCATCGATGTCAACTACGGCCATTTAATTCAACTTATGCACCTAATGCTACATTTGTCCAACGGTTGACCCTGGAGGGTAAATGAGCTTCCAACTTGCCCTGGTAAATATAGCTGTCTGAAAGGGCTCTCTAAAACTAACGATATTGATGAGACGAGGGAAGAGACCCCTAAGAAGTGGCAGCCAGACATTAAAAGGGAACGTATGAGGCGAGCTTGCTCCATACATAGTGGGTGCCAGGTGTATAATACAACAGACACCCAGCCGCAATGACTGGGATCACGTTTTTTATTTTTAAAGTAGTAAAGCAGAATAAAAAACTACATAAATCTTGTATCACCGTAATCCCACTGCCCTACAGAATTTCACCTGGCAAATCATTTTTTTTTACATTTTCCATTACAAGAAATGGTAAATTAAAATGGTGCCAGTAAAAATAATAAGCCCTCATGTGCTATGTGAACAGAAAATGTAAGAAGTTGTGGCTCTTGGACGGTGGGGAGAAGAAAAAACAACGCCGCCACCGATCAGCTCTTTCAGGCAGCCATGGCGCCAGAAGCTATACAATGTACACAGCTGGAAGCAGACAGCTCCATACACCGTGTAGTGGCCATGCTGGGGTACTGCAATTCAGATCCCATTCCAGACCCCATCAACGTTGAGGATAAGTCATCAGTATATGTGGCCGAGGCAACCCCTTTAATATGAGTGAGGATATGACCAGAAGCCAGAAAGCATCTACATGTAATCCTACCAGATGTCATATAACGGTTAGACTTTTACAGTTACATGTGGCATAGAGAAGACCCAAGCGGGTATGGATATATGACCAGAGTAATCGCAGCATGCAGCGACTGCACAACATATGATGTATATTCAGCTCAGCGTTTCATTCAAGCACAACATCCCCTGTCCATGTAAATCTAAGGTTCATTCATCATGTAAGGACATTCTGCGTAGTGAGAGATCACATCAGCGTCCATACTCACCCTCTGCACATGGAACGACTATGAGGGCTCGGTCTATAAAGACCGTGTTGGTGAGATGCTGGGCCACACCGACACTGGAAGAGTCACGATACTTAATATAGCACACTTTGGAGGAAAAAGCAAGAGGGGCATTGCTGGAAGACAAAAGGAGGAACAATTAATCCAAACTGCTCATGGAAGAAAAACTAGATATCTGCAGTAATGTCTCTAAGCTTACAAATCACCTTTAAGAGCTCATGCACACGACCGTATTTTGTTTCCTTGTCCGTTCAGGTTTTTTTTTGCTGATAGGATGCGGACCTATTAATTTCAATCATGTGCTGTCCGCATCAGTATGTCCGTTCCGCAGACCCACAAAAAAAAATAGAGCATGTCCTATTCTTTTCTAGTTTGCGGACAAGGATAGGCAATATTACAATTGATCAGCAAAAATAACGGATCCGCAAAAAAAAGGGACGTCATCCGTTTTTTTTTTTGCAGACCGCAAAACACATACGGCCGTGTGCATGAGGCCTAACAGTGACACTTCTTTGTCAAATCAAAAATCAACATTACATGTAAAATACAGGAAAGCATATGCAGAAGACAGCAGCATTTACCCCAGCCTGTGATCTGAGCCAAAGCTGCGAGGGAAGGGTGTGCGTGAAGGTGCCAGAGCCGTGCACATCATATTACCTGCCGTTTCTAAGGCCCCTTTCAGACGAGCGAGTTCCACGCATCGGACTCGCAGCGCGAGTATAGTTACAGTTCTGGAATGTATTATATAACAGGGACATAATGCTGCCAGTCTTATCCAATACATCCCAGAACTGTAAGGGTTACATAGCTTCATAAATCAATATAATGCTATGTGACCCCGTCAATGCTGGGATGTCAGGACGGGAGCTGCAGCATACTCTGCGAGTCCGATGTGTGGCACTCGCTCGTCTGAAAGGGGCCTAAATCAGTGAAGAGTTCTATTATTTTGTACCCAAGTCACACAACATGAGAGAAGCAGTATAATACAAAGCAGTGCATTCTACAAATACAATACAGCAATAATTATATATATACACACACACACATACACTAGTCACAAAAGGTTAGAGATATTTGGATTGTGGCTGAGATTTCAGGATGAAAATGCACTCAAACCTTTACAGGTGAACTGAATGTGACCTTCTATAAACTTTGGCCAACTCTTCAATGCTTCAGTACTTTTTGTACAACTTGCTGTTCTCTAACAAGGAGCTTAATGTCAAAATTGACAACAGTTGTTTGACCCATGAATCGCCCAATAAATTTCCTGGTTCAATTAGAATTGGTATTTTAACAGTCCTCCTCATCATACTGCTCACATTTTGACATCATGAGACCAAGACAACACCTAACAATTGATCAACAGTACCTCGCCAATTTGGGGCTTCAAACAGGGTGTTCCCAGACGGAAGTGGCCTCTGAGCTTAGAGTGTCACAGAGTGTCATGAGAAGGTTTTAACAGAGATACAGAGAGACTGTAAGCTCCGTTCCCCCAGTACCATCAGCTGCCCGCCTAAGTGCCATCAGTTGCCCTCCCCTAAGTGCCATCAGTTGCCCTCCCCCTAAGTGCCATCAGTTGCCCTCCCCCTAAGTGCCATCAGTTGCCCTCCCCCTAAGTGCCATCAGTTGCCCTCCCCCTAAGTGCCATGAGTTGCCCTCCCCTAAGTGCCATGAGTTGCCCTCCCCTAAGTGCCATGAGCTGCCCTCCCCTAAGTGCCATGAGTTGCCCTCCCCCTAAGTGCCATCAGTTGCCCTCCCCCTAAGTGCCATCAGTTGCCCTCCCCCTAAGTGCCATCAGTTGCCCTCCCCCTAGGTGCCATCAGTTGCCCTCCCCCTAGGTGCCATCAGTTGCCCTCCCCCTAAGTGCCATCAGTTGCCCTCCCCCTAAGTGCCATCACTTACCTTTCCTGTAGGGGCACCACTCCACGCGCTGCACTGCTGTCCTGACGTCACACAACTTTGGGTCATAGTGCACGCATACGTGCACTATGTCTTGACGATGTGTCAGGGCTGAAAGTGCAGCCTGGTATGGGCCGGCGGGTGATCACTGAGTGGTAAGTAATCCATGGTCACTCCATGGTCACATGACAAACGAATACTCGATGAAAAAAATTTGCATCGAGGATGTTTTTGTGTCAAATTACTCGATTCAATCGAGTAATCATTTCAGCCCTAACCGGGAGAGTCACAAAACGGCATAGAAGTGGACGCCCTTTGGCCACATCCCACACAGTTGACCGCTTCAGTGTGAACAATGCCCTGCGGAACAGGATGATGAATGCCAAACAACTCCAGACACATTTAAAGGAGGTGAGTGGCACCTAAGTGTCACGTGAGACCATTCAAAACCATTTACATCAGCGTGGTCTGCGTGCTAGACGACCTGCAAGGGTAACAGACCACACCACCAGGCACAGGCGTCATCGTCTTGCGTAGGCCAGGAAGCATCTATGCTGGACGAGGGACCAGTGGGCCCCAGTGCTGTTCACTGATGAAAGTCGATTGACGCTGATCAGAAATAACGGCTGCCAACAATATTGGAAATGGCAAGGAGAGCGCCATGCATCAGCCACTGGTGAGCCTTTGGTGGTGGTGGTACAGTGTGGGCTTGTTGAGATGAGGAAGTCACCATTGCTGCTTCTACATAAATGCCCTACTTTCATGATATTATATCACTGTAGCGTGAACTTTTTAAGTTCCAAAAATTTCACCTGACTTATTTATTTATATATATATATATATATATATATATACACATGCTGCATTCAGAAAGTCTTAAAGGGGTTGTCCAGTTTTCCTATATTGATGACCTATCCTAGGTCGTCAATGTCAGACTGGCGGTGGTCTGACTCCCGTCACCCCCGCTGATCAGCTGTATGAAGAGAACACAGCACTGTGTTCTCCTCACCTGCACGATGTCAGCGCCAGTGAAGTGTAATTACAGCTCCACCGTCCGGCATGGTGGGTATCCAGCCGTAGGGCCCACACTGATCAGATTGCTATGCCACCAATTCTAAAGGGGCCTCACAGAACCAGAAGATCATGCCCATCCTGTCCATAGGTTGTGTCTAGTACTGCAACTCAATCTATTCCCCTTAACAATACACCCTGCCTATTGACTAAAACACGGAAATGTGGAAAAGTCATTTAAAGGGGATGTCTCACTTCAGCCAGTGGCGTTTATCATGTAGGGAAAGTTAATACCAGGCACTTACTAATGTATTCTGATTGTCCATATTGCCTCCTCTGATGGCTGGCTTAATTTTTCCATCACATTATACACTGCTCGTTTCTATGGTTACAACCACCCTGCAATCCATCAGTGGTGGTCGTGCTTGCACATTATACGATACAGCGCTGGCCTCTCTGGTGGTCGGGACCGTGGGAGCTCACATAGACTAGTGCTTTTTCCTACTGTGTGCAAGCACGACCACTACTGCTGGAGAACAGGGTGGTTGTAACCATGGAAACGAGCAGTGCATAATGTGATGGAAAAATGAGTATAGCCAGAAAAGGAGTAGAATACATTAGTAAGTGCCTTGTATTAACTTCCGTTACATAATACATATTATTTGCTTTAGTGAGACAACCCCTTTAGTGATTAAAAAGCGGTGTCTATCTTTCCCTATAACGTGTCCTTCAGTGGATTTCTTAAAAATCGGGCTAAGGCCGCTTTCAGGCGAGCGTATTTGCGTAAGCTGCAAGTCACTTTCTATGGCGAGGACAGGAGCTTCTTCAGGGTTTTGCATGTACCAGGAAAGTAACATGAACCCGCAGCTCACCTGGTGTCCAAAGGAGCATCTGATCCTGGCACAGACAGGGGCCACTACCGAACACGTTATACCGCGGAGGAGCTACCGGACAATAAAGGGGTTTTACTAGAGAAATGGTCATGTCAAATGGTTGGACCCGAGTCTGAGGCTTCGTATGTGGAGTCTAGTTTCAAAAGACCATTGCTGAAAATATTGTATCCTGAGGGGTCACCGTTACATTACAGGAGCAGGACAAAAATGATTGAAGGGCGACACAACCAGTGCCCAGTGAACCCCCTCCCCCAATTGCCATAAATGAATCCACCAGGTTTACATCATGCAGCCCGCCATTTTACCGAACAAAAAAGCACAGCACGCTGCACGATTTTATTTTATTTTTTTGAAAGGGTGATGTGAATATAGCCCAAGAGGAGGTAATGTGATAAAATAATAAAGTAACCCATACTTACCTATTTTTGCAGAGCCATTGAAATTAATGGTTCCGGAACTTCCGTATAAGGTCTGCAAAAAAAAACGGAATACGCACGGAAAGAAAATACGTTTGTGTGCCTGAGCCCTAAGTAAGCAATGACGGGCAGGGAGCATAAGAGGTTAGTATTGGTTATTTTAACTCATTTCTTGCTCTTCTATTTCCCGCATGTAACCTTCCTGCGCAGATGGGTCGTGTGCGCTGCCGCAGCCAATGCCTGGCCTGAGTGGTAAGTGGCCGTCACATGCCACCGCTAAGGTCAGTCATCTATTTAAGAAGTTTACATGTGAGGACTGGAAGTCTGGAGAAGGTAGCCCGGGACCCACAGAGCCAGAGACAGTAGGGATCAGGTCACTAGAGCCCCAGTGGGATAGTGGTAGAATTTATTTTAAAAAGTACATCATGGCAGCCACTTTAACCACTTCCCGACCGCCCATTGACTATAAAACTCCTTGGGCGGTCGGTTTATCTCTGAATGGAGGTTCTGGAACGTCCTTTCAGAGATCGCAGCTGCACGCTTATCGTCAGTGACAGCAGGGCACCCCAGAGAGAAGGCAGGGACCGTTCCTGGGTGTCCCTGCCTTCTAGAGCGCTGTTTACACAATGCTGAATGAGCGCCGTGTATACAGCAAGGAAGCGATGTGACCGCCAGGGCCGGGAGAGTGCAAGAGCTGTGGGGTCTCCCATAGACCTCGATCAGCCCTGCACTGAGACTGTACAGCATAGCATAGTTCTCTACAGCCTATCTCGGGGGGTGTATTTTTCCTGTAACTGGGGCTACTATGTCCACCCCAGTTACAGGAGAAATCAATAGTTAAAAAAAAATGTTAAATCTTGTATGACCTTATAGGGGAAATAAAGTGTAAAAAAAAAATTATTGTTTTATTAAAAAAAAAAAGTTTCATATAAAAAAAATATACTTTCCCCAAATACCGTAAGTCATTTAAAAAATGTTAAAAATAGAAAAAAATTTATAAACTAGACATATTTGGTACTGCCGCGTCCGTGATGGCTGGCTCTATAAAAATATCACATGATCTACCCAAGTGAACGGTGTGAAAAAAATATAGAAAAATTGCACCAAAAGAGCGATTTTTGTGAGTTCACCTCCCTAAAAATAAGCTAAACAACCAGAAAGCCAAATGGTGCCAATAAAAACTACAGCTTGTCCTTCAAAAAATAAGCCCTCACGCAGCTCAGTGAACAGAAAAATTAAAAAGCTATCTTAGGGTACTTTCACACTAGCGTTTGTGTGATCCGGCAGGCAGTTCCGTAGTCTGAGCTGCCTCACGGATCCGCCGTTCAGTGTGACAACTGACAGCATTTGTAGATGGATCTGGGTGCGGATCCGTCTACAAATACATTGCAAGAACGGATCCATCCTGCACTCTTTTTCACAGTTTTCCCGGTCTGCGCATGTGCAGACCGGAAGGACAGATCCGTCCTTCAGTTGTTTTGCAATGCCAGATCCGGCACTAATACAAGTAAATGTAAGGCCTCTTTCACACTTGCGTTCTGAGGATCCGGCAGGCACTTCCGTCCCGCCGGATTCGTCAGAACGCAAGTCGCCTGAAAGCATTAGAAGACTGATCAGGATCCTGATCAGTCTTCGAAATGCTTTACCCTGGGTTCAGACCTGAGCGTTCTAAAAACGCGCGTTTTACGCGCGTTTTTGTCGCGCGTATTTCAGCGCGTTTTTGCAAATAGGAAACGCGCGTAAAGCAGCGTGCTCTGTGATTGACTACTGTGGTGTCAATCACAAAACGCGCGTCAAACGCCCCAAAAGAAGCTCAAGTACTTGTTTATGCGTTGGGCGTTTTACAGCGCGTTCAAACGCGCTGTAAAACGCTCAAGTGTGAACCACTCCCATAGGGATGCATTGGTTTTAATCTGTTGAGCGTTTTACAGCGCGTTTGAACGCGCTGTAAAACGCTCAGGTGTGAACCCAGGGTTAAGGTTACTATGGCAGCCAGGACGCTATTAAAGTCCTGGTTGCCATAGTAGTAGTGGGGAGTGGGAGCGGTATACTTACAGTCCGTGCAGCTCCCGGGGCGCTCCAGAGTGACGTCAGAGCGCCCCATGCTCATGGATCACGTTAGCGTCCTGGCTGCCATGGTAACCATTGAGAAAAAGCTAAACGTCGGATCCGGCGATGCGCCGAAACGACGTTTAGCTTAAGGCCGGATCCTTGTTTAATGCCTTTCAATGGGCATTAATTCCGGATCCGGCCTTGCGGCAAGTGTTCAGGATTTTTGGACGGAACAAAAAGCGCAGCATGCTGCGGTATTTGCTGCGTCCAAAAAACGTTCCGGTCCTGAACTGAAGACATCCTGATGCATCCTGAACGGATTTCTCTCCATTCAGAATGCATGGGGATGATCCTGATCAGGATTTTTCCGGCATAGAGCGCCGAGGACGGCACTCTATGCCGGAAAAGAAAAATGCCAGTGTGAAAGGACCCTTAATTAATGCCGGATCCGGCACTAATACAAGTCAACGGGAATTAATGCCAGATCCGGCATTCCGGCGACTGATCAGGCATTTTGGACGGACATAATCCCGCAGCATGCTGCGGTATTATGTCCGGCCAAAACGCCTGACAGTGACTGAACGGAAGGCATACTGATGCAAACTGAACAGATTTCTATCCATTCAGAATGCACTGGGATATGCCTGATCAGTTCTTTTCCGGCATAGAGCCCTTTTGACTGAACTCTATGCCGGAAAAGAATAACGCAAGTGTGAAAGTACCCTTACAAACCATGACAGAAAATTCTATATTAGAAAATCCAGATACCGCTCCCTCCCTTCTGAGCCCTGGCGTATATACAAAAATCACAGTTTACGACCACCGTTGGGGTGTTACTGTATTCAGGAGAAAAAGGGTAGCAAATTGTGGGGGATATTCTCCTGTTATCTTTTGTCTACAAGAAAGTTTGGGTCTAAAGCCTAAATATTTCATTTTCACAGCCAAGGGTTATAAATTCTGTGAAACGCCTGTTGGGTCAAAGTTCTTGCTACACCCCTTAAAAATTCCTTGGGTAGTGTAGTTTACAAAATGTGGTCACTTTTTGGGGGGTTTTACTGTAGGGGTACCTAAGGGTCTTTTCAAATGCAACATAGCACCCTAAGACCATTCCAGCAAAATCTGCCCTCCAAAAATCATATGGCGCTCCTTGCCTTCTGAGCCCTGCCATGTGCCCATACAGCAATATACGACCACAGGTGGGGTGTTTCTGTAAACTGCAGAATCAGGGTAATAAATATTGAGGTTTGTTTTTTTTAACCCTTAATGTGTTACAGGAAAGAATTGATTAAGGCCTCTTTCACACTTGCGTTGTGAAGATCCGGCGTGCACTTCCGTCGCCGGAATGCACGCCGGATCCGGCACAACGCAAGTGAACTGAAAGCATTTGAAGACTGATCAGTCTTCAAAATGCTTTCAGTGTTACTATGGCAGCCAGGACGCTACTAGCGTCCTGGTTGCCATAGTAGCAGTGGAGAGCGGCATACTTACATTCCGTGCGGCTCCTGGGGCGCTCCTGAATGACGTCAGAGCACCCCGCGCGCATGGATCACGTGATCTATGCACTGGGGCGCCCTGACGTCATCCTGAGCGTCCCGGAGCCGCACGGAATGTAAGTATGCCGCTCCCTACTTTACTATGGCAACCAGGACTTTAGCGTCCTGGCTGCCATAGTAACCATTGACAAAAAGCTAAACGTCGGATCCGGCGATGCGTGGAAACGACGTTTAGCTAAAGGCCGGATCCGGACTAATGCCCTTCAATGGGCATTAATTCCGGATCCGGCGTTGCGGCATGTCTTCCGGATTTTTGGACGGAGACAAATCCGCAGCATGCTGCGCTTTTGTCAACGTCCAAAAAACGTTGACATACTGAACAGAAGACATCCTGATGCATCCTGAACGGATTTCTCTCCATTCAGGATGCATTGGTATAATCCTGATCAGTAGCTTTCCGTCCTAGAGCCCCGAGGACGGAACTCTAGGACGGAAAGCTAAAACGCTAGTGTGAAAGAGGCCTAAAATGGGAAATCTGCAACAACAAAAAAAGTTACATTTTGAAATTTCACCTATTTTGCTTTAATTCCTGTGGAATACTTAAAGGGTTAAGAACATTTCTAAAAACTGTTTTGAATAGTTTGAGGGGCGCAGTTTCTAAAATGGGGTATTTATGGTTGGTTTCTATTATGTCAGCTACTCAAAATGAATTCAGAACAAAACTGGTCCTTAAAAATATTGATTTGGGAAAAAAAAATTTAAAATTCCCAAAAATTGCTTCTAAAATTCATGAACTCCTAACGTCCTACAAAAATAAAATTACATTACTAAAATGATGCCAACATAAAGTAGACATATGGGGAATGTTTATATAAAATGATTGATATCGCGCTATTAAATAACTGTTCAGACTGTGAGTACACACTTAATGCTGCCAATCCAGTGCCAGTGTTTATACTCAAACGGTAGTGTTGCCTACCTTCTCTGTCTTCCCAGTCTTTTTATTTCTTGCAGTACCAGCGGTCCTGTGGTTCCCTAGATGTGCAGGGGTTCCTATTACGCTTTGGAGTGTGCCCCGGCCGGTGGCACAAACTCCGATCCCCTGTGCTCACGCTCCGGCTAGGAGCGAGTGACGTCACTACCGAGGAGCTACGGGGTTAGAGGAGAGGCAAAACGCCTGTAACTTCAATCCAACGCGTTTCGAACGATTAGCGTCGTTCTTCGTCAGGGATTACACGCCTGTGATGCCTCACTATGCTTTATAGGTTGCCCTGGTGTCTAGGTTTAACCCCTGGTCTGCCTGTTTTTCTATCTTCTCTGTGTTACTCTTCATTCAAATCCAAATAGCTCAATCTCTGTGTTTAGTCCTCTAGGATGTAATGTATCCATACTGAAGATCCATTTTGTTTCATTCTTGGACATTTTTTTGATATAATCACCACCTCTTTTATCTCTATATATAATTTCTAGGCCAAAGAACAATGAATGTTAATTAATGAGTATTTTATGATGTATCACTGTCTGTCTTAGGCTACATGCACACAACCATATGTGTTTTGCGGTAAACAAAATGACATCCGTTTTTTTGGTGGATCCATTGTAACAATGCCTAAAACAGACAAGAATAGGACATGTTCTATTTTTTTTTTGCGGGGCTACGGAACAGACATACTGATGAGGATAGGATGGGTCCGCATCCTATCCGCAAAAAACGGAAACTGACACGGAAACAAACTACGTTCGTGTGCATGTAGCCTTAAAAGCAGAAAGATTCAAATAGAAAACAGTGAATTTTTTTTAATTTTCGTTAAGTTTTGGATTTTTTTAAATCCAGATTACCACATAATTAGGCCTGGTCAGGAAGGGGGTAAATGGTCCGGTCTGGAAGTGGTTAAGGACAAGTAATTGGTCAGATACCATTCACAGATGACTGCTGAGGCCACATGAGAAGCATGATTGCTGCAGGACCAACAGGGACTGGACCTGCGCCTCTGGAGCAGCAGGATATTTAAAGGCTGAGTAAGGCCCCTTTCACACGGGCGAGTTTTCTGCACGGGTGCAATATGTGAGGTGAACGCATTGCACCCACACTGAATCCGGACCCATTTACTTCTATGGGGCTGTGCACATGAGCGGTGATCATCACTTCTGCATTGCGTGAAAATCGCAGCATGCTCCATATTCCTCGTTTTTCACGCAACGCAGGCCCCATAGAAGTGAATGGGGCTGCGTGAAAATCGTATGCATCCGCAATCAAGTATGGATGCGGTGCGATTTTCCCGCATGGTTGCTAAGAAACGATCGAGGTGGGGACCCGATCTTTATTATTTTCCCTTATAACATGGTTATAAGGGAAAATAATAGCATTCTTAATACAGAATGCTTAGTAAAATGTGGATGGAGGGGTTAAAAATAATAATAATAATTAAACTCACCTCATCCACTTGTTCGCGCAGCCCGGCTTCTTTCTTCTTCTATCTTCAGGACCTGGCAGGAAAAGGACCTGTGGTGACATTCACTGCGTCACATGGTCAAATCACATGGCGATGAGAGCAGTGACATCACCACAGCTCCTGTAGCCATTTACACATGCCAGCATCACGTTCAAGTGGATTAAGGTGAGTTTATTAACTGTTTGTTATTTTTTAACCCCTAATTTAATTTAACCATGTTATAAGGCAAAATAATAAAATCTACACTACACTGAAGAAGTTCGGGTCTGGGTACAACATTCAGTTTTTTCTCACGCGCGTGCAAAACGCAACCGCATCCTAACCAGCCCCAATCCGCGACGCCCGTGTGAAAGGGGCCTAAAGTTTTTCCTTTATTTTAGAGTTTTCTGCAAATAAAAAAAACAACCTCAGACAACCCCTTTAAAGAGCACCTGTCCCCTCCCCTGACATGTCTGTATCAGTAACTACTTGCATTCCCCATGTAATAACAGTCCTGGAGCATCGTTCTTATTACTCTATGTTGTGCCATTCATCTATTATTCCTGCTAGAAGTCTATGAATGAATTTCCAGTAGTTTTGCAATGAAGGTTCAGCTGAGTGTTACCAGATGGGGGGCGTGTCGCTGCACAGTCTGCCTCCAGCAACACAGATTGGATAGCATCAGACTGTAACACCCAGACGGCGCTTCCAGCCTCCATCACAGAGTTCGTCAAAAATAGCGGAGAGAAAATTCCTGCAAAAACGCGGATCCGCAGAATACAGCTGACGTCCGTGTTGCCTCCATTATTTCATGGACTGGTTGACTTCAGTGGTTCCGTGAGCCATGTTTTATCTTTTGTGGAACGGATGTACAAAAGCGCAAAGCCCACCGATCATCCATGTGCCTTCTGCATCCATATAATGCAAAATGTGGATCACAAACTCAGCTAAAGTCAGCAAATACAAAAAATAATGGCGGCAACACGGACGTCTTCTGTATTCTGCGGATCCGCGTTTTGCAGACTGCAAAATACAAAGCCCTTACTCCGAAACGTCCCCCTAAACCAGAAAAAAACTTCCAAAAAGTTTCAAACCCCTGGTTCGTGACTTTTATCTGTTAGGGTACTTTCACACTTGCGTTATTCTTTTCCGGAATAGAGTTCCGTCAAAAGGGCTCTATGCCGGAAAAGAACTGATCAAGCATATCCCAATGCATTCTGAATGGATAGAAATCCGTTTAGTTTGCATCAGTATGCCTTCCGTTCAGTCACTGTCAGGCTTTTGGCCGGGCATAATACCGCAGCATGCTGCGGTATTATGTCCGTCCAAAATGCCCGATCAGTCGCCGAAATGCCGGATCCGGCATTAATTCCCATTGACTTGCATTAGTGCCGAATCCAGCATTGCAAAACAACTGAAGGACGGATTTGTCCATGCGCAGAGCGGGAAAACTGTGAAAAAGACTGCAAGACGGATCCGTCCATCCGCATGACAAGCGGAGGGACGGATCCGTTCTTGCAATGCATTTGTAGACGGATCCGCACCTGGATCCATCTACAAATGCTGTCAGTTGTCACACTGATCGGATGATCCGGGAGGCAGCTCAGACGACGGAACTGCCTGCCGGATCACATTAACGCAAGTGTGAAAGTACCCTAAATCCAGGTGCAGGTGGTGTTTCTATGCCACTTTCTGAAAAGGGGGAGTAGCGGGGCGTGACAGGGGCGGTGCCATAGGCCCCATGCACTCACTATTAGTTATACCAGTTTACTCTACTCCAGCTATGCGACTGCTGGACGGAGGAGGCACCTCATTTATAAAGAGACCTTTGACCCTCTTTGTCAGAAATCTACAAACCAGATGGAGCCACACGTCACATGTATTACATGTCTAAGGCTACGGTCACACTTGCGTTGTTGTTTTCCGGTATTGAGATCCGGCAGAGAATCTCAATACCAGAAAAAAACATTTCCGTTAAGTCCTCATGCATTCTGAATGGACAAACTTGGCGCTTCTTCTGAAGCCAGAATTAGTGAATCTGCCCCATTCCATACAATATACATACACACACAATACAACCGATAGTAACAGCATAAGCCGAGACTCAAGGAACCCCCCTCTGTGCTGTCACCCACGGACCCTCATTCATCAGCACCTGTCACTGACCATTGGCATGACAATGGATATGGTGTGCCAGGCTGACACAGATTAGGTGCAGTAAAATGTCTCTGTATGGGGTGTTTTATAAGGCAGGAAAGATCCTATGCTGCCCCCTATAGGACATACATGTGTGTGCTTTACATGTGGTACACTGGCCCTCCTGTATCAAAGCTGTCCGTTACCAGCCTATCAAAGCACGGCTTTTCTTTCTTAACCTGTTCTGGTTATATGTAAGCCGCGCTGTGATTGGCTGGTAAGGAAAACAATGCAAAACCGCTTTGCCTGGAGAGGTTATCAGAGGACATGGGGCTTATCTGCAGTAAAGTATGCACGGGCCCTGAACATGTATACAGCATGCTGCACCCATCACAAGGGACCAGTATACAGCATTAGAGCCGCCCGGGCACCGCACTCACTCGGGTGGGTAAAGCCGCAGCTCTTCCACGTCTCCCAGGAAGGAAAAAAGCGTCCGCATTTGATCGCTGGTGACGGCGGCAGACAGGTTGGTCACCTGAATGACCGTGGTCTGCCCGTTACTCATGGCGGTGGCGGCGGGGTCTGCACCGGAGGGACCGACACAGGAAACCAACCGCCCGAGAGCGCGGACCAACAAGTGCAGCAGCACCAGGGGATAGACCGACACCGGAAGAAGCGCGCCTGTGCTCCATTCACGCAGCGCCCTCTAGCGGCCAGACGGAGAAATGCTGTAGAACCAAACCTTCCAATAGGGGAGAAAGGCCCTGATTCATGAAGACCAGCGTTTGGAGAAGCCATTGGTGGCAGGGGCGGCGTTAAAGAGGACGCGTCCCTCTCCTGACATGTCTGTTTTAGTAACTACTCACATTCCCCATTTAATAACAATTCTGGAGTGTCCATTCTTATGACTCTATGATGTGCTGTTCCTTCATTACTCCTGCTAGAAGTTATTAATGAGATACTAGGAGACTGCGGTAAAGATACAGATGGGCGTGTCACTGCACAGTCTGACACTAGCAGTACTGATTAGATAGAGTCTGATTGTGCAAGGACACGCCCCCAACTGATAACACCAATCTGTACCTTTACTACAAACTGCTGGCAATTAATTAATACATTTCTAGTAGAATTAATAAAGGAACGGCACAACACAGAGTCATAAGAATAGATGCTCCAGAATTGTTATTACATGGGGGATGCATGTAGCTATTAAAACAGGCATGTCAGGAGCGGTGACAGGTCCTCTTTAAATGCCAGTCGCCTCTGGAAAACTCGAAAATCTGGTTTTGCGACTTTTTACACTAGAAACAAGTGTAGAAATAAGAAACTTCCCCCAAAGAGATTTTCTTTCAAACTACAAAAAATGGTAGAATAATTACAGCAGCCATCAAGCAAAATGATATGTAAGTTCCTTTTAGCGCACGGCCCAATGGTGCCCTGGGCACATACAGCCGCTAGGGATGAGGTACCACTTGGAACCCAACCCGAGTTCGGGAAATAGTTTTTTACAATAGACATTCATTCATGAAGTTATTACCCGAAGTCTTGCGACACTCATCGGAGCCAATACATTCTAATACTGTACGGCGCGCTCGCTATGTACTGTATTCAAACAAAGTTTTATGCGAATCGACTTCGGATGTTTCATCCGAATTCGATTCGCTCATCCCTAGCAGCTGCCAATGCACCATTCCCCCATGGTCACAAATTCCCTCACTGTAGACTAGCCTCCCGCACACGACCGTGGTACATGGTCCACATTTTACAGACATATTCTATCTTTTGCAGAACGGACATATGAATGTGGAAAGCGCACGGATCATCCTTGTGGTTTCCGCATCCGTATATCAGTTCCACAAAATGAGAGAATATGTCTTAAACTTGCCCATAAAATGCAGACCAAGGAGCCATCGAAGTCAATGGGGGAGAGTTATCAAAACTGTCTCAGTTTCCCGTAGCAATTTTTCAGCGCTCCTTTGGAAAGTTAAAGGGGTAGTCTCACGTATTTTGCAGTCTGTCATCTTTGTTACATTGGCAACCAATCAGAATTCATCTTTAAAGGGGCTGTCTCACTTCAGTTAATCGAAAGGATATCCCAGCGAACGTGGATTTTATATCTGCTTCTTTATTTGTGAATCACATGGAGACAAGAGTGTTACCAGACGCGTTTCGGCATCCAGCCTTCATCAACAGATCAAAGGAAACGAATACAAGTGTTTAAATAGACAAACGATACATCATGACGTCAGACGCCACAATAGGCGGTAAATACTGAACAACCAATCATCAGTCAGGTTACGATTCATGAATAAAGCACGTTACCCATTGTTGTTTTCAATGAGCAAAGTCTAAAAATACATAAAAGAAAAATATAATCATTAGAACAGAATATCCACGGGAATATTACACATTGTTCTTACAATCGTGCTATTTCATACTCCGGCTGCAATGTATCCGAAAGACTTCCCTGCGTAACAGGAGCTTTTTAATATCCCCCCTCCTTGGCATTTTTACCTGTTCTAACACCTGGAATTTCAATTGTGCGATATTATGTTTATGCTTATCAAAATGGTATGGAGGTAGGTATAGGTTCTTTGTTCTTATTGTCGATTTGTGCTTACAAATTCTGTCTCTGATGGATTGCAGGGTGGTCTGTAACCATGGAAACGAGCAGTGTATAATGTGATGGAAAAATGAATCCAGCCAGCAAAGGAAGCAATATGGACAATCACAATACATTAGTAAGTGGCTTGTAATAACTATCTACATGATAAATGTCAGTTACTGAAGTGAGACGGTCCCTTTAAAGATGGAATCTGATTGGTTGCTATGGGCCCCAATGCAACAAAGGTGGACAGACTGAAAAATACGTACGGTTGTGTTCACAAGGTCTAAGGGCTGATTCACACAACCATGATCAGCCCAGGAAACACAGTCCATGTGTCGGCCGTATCCCCCCAGACTAACTAGTAATTTATGATACGATCCGTTCCTATCTGATTGCGTGACTATTATAGTACACTCACATGCCCCTTCACACTAATTATGCCCCCTTAGTGTCCCCTTCACCCTAGTTATGCCCCTTATTGGCCCCTTCACTAGTTATGCCCCCTAAGGCTCCTTTCACACTCGCGTTTTTCCTTTCCGTCCTAGAGTTCCGTCCTCTGGGCTCTAGGACGGAAAGATACTGATCAGGATTCTCCCAATGCATTCTGAATGGAGAGAAATCCGTTCAGGATGCATCAGGATGTCTTCAGTTCAGTACTGACACGTTTTTTGGCCGTAGCAAAATCTGCAGCACGCTGAAAAGCATTAATCCGGATCCGACTTTAAGCTAAACGTCGTTTCGGCACATCGCCGTATTCGACGTTTAGCTTTTATTGAATGGTAACCATGGCAGCCAGGAAGCTACTAAAGTCCCGGCTGCCATGGAAAAGAAGTGGGGAGCCGGGGAAGAAGCTACTTACCTTCCGTGCGGCGGCCGGGGCGCTCCTCGATGACGTCACCGTGTCCCTGCGTCGCATGGTTCGCATAGCTATGCTATGTGAGCAATGCACCGTATGGATCGTATGGCGCATTGCTCACATAGCATAACTATGTGATCCATGCGACGCAGGGACCCAGTGACGTCATCGAGGAGCGCCCCGGCCGCCGCACGGAAGGTAAGTAGCTTTTCCCCCGGTTCTCCGCTTCTTTTCCATGGCAGCCGGGACTTTAGTAGCTTCCTGGCTGCCATAGTAACCTGAAAGCATTTTGAAGACTGATCAGTCTTCAAATGCTTTCAGTTGTCTTGCGTTGTGATGGATCCGGCGGGCATTTCCAGCAACGGAAGTGCACGCCGGATCCTCACAACGCAGATGTGAAAGGGGCCTTAGGGGCCCTCTCATACTATTTATGCCCCCATAGTGGCCCTTCACACTAGTTATGCCCCCTTAGTGGCCTTCCACACTAATTATGTCCCCTTTGTGCCCCCTCACATTAATTATGTCCCCTTAGTGGCCCCCTCACATTAGTTATGCCACCTTAGTGCCCCCCTCACATTATTTATACTCTCTTAGTGCCTGCCTTACATTAGTTATGCCATCTTAGTGCCCCCCTCACATTAGTTATGCCCCCTTAGTGCCCCCCTCACATTACTTATGCCACCTTAGTGCCTCCTCACAATACTGCTGTCCCTTTAGTGCCCCCTTACAATAGTTTTCCTCCTTAATGCCCATCACAGCAAGATTTAATAAAATAAATAAAGCAGTGCTCACCTATCCCGATCCCACCATCAACGAGGCACATTCTCGCCTTCCTTGTGCTTTCTCCCGCTCAGCACAGCGGTCACGATGATATCACTTCATTGCGCCTGCTGCTGGGAAGCGCACAGGCCGGGGAATGGTGAAGCAGGAAAATGGCGGCTCCCTGCTTCACCATTCCATTCTCACCATCCTCAAGATGCAGATACAGTTGAAAGCAGGACTTGCTGTATCCAGCGGGACGGTTGGGAGGCAGGAGTCATGTAAGCTGCCGGTGGTGGGCCCCGTGCAGTTGCATTGTTCACCCTATGATTAAAGCGCCCATGAACATGCCCTCTACAACCACTCCTGGTAAAACTGATACAATGTGTTATGCCTAGTGCAGGGCCCGAGCGGGCAGAACATGTCAAAGGAATTCAAAGATGGCTACAATGCATGATATGGCATGGCACTAGTTAAATGCTATGTCCACCTTTTCAACCATTTTTCTTTCTCTCCAATGCATCTAAAATAAAAAAGGCCTATCCTTTTGTATCTATTCCTGCCATATCTACCACCTGTCTCAGATCTGGCGAGAGAGTCCCAGATTTTGGTGGCTGCCCAAAATCCCAGGCAGTGGCATAACTAGAAATGACTGGGCCCCACAACAAATTTTGGAATGGGGCCATCATCCCCAGCAACTTCTTCCGAACCCCCGCCTCCCATTCCTATGGCTTAGTCAAGTTCAGTTTTTATTTATACCATTACTGGTCCTTTTAAAAAAAAATAAATGAATACAAATTACTCCCCGTGGTAAATCCCTTTAACGTTTTATTATTTTTTAATTATTTTTTATTTTTTTATATGCCATTTTTCAGTTTGTTAATTTGTCAGTTTCATGTCTTCAACCACAGTATTGGAGGATTTAAAGTGATACTGGTGCCTCTTGACACGCATTAAATGACAACTCAGCCAATCACTGGCCGAGGTGGTTCTCCGCTGCCATCAGTGATTGGCTGAACAGTAATTTCCTGTGTGACAAGAGGCACCAGGAAGAGCAGGAGAACAGGAAGCATCGGAACGTGACTAGTGGGGGATCCGTGAGGTAAATACTGCATGTTTTATTTTTTATTTTATTTTACCCATTCTGCTTCTTTTCTAAAAAGTTTGTGTTCACCGGCCAATCCCTTTAAGGGCAATTTTAAACTCTATTTAGGCTGTGAGAGTATTTTAGTATAAGGCTACTTTTACACTTGCGTTATTCTTTTCCGTTCAGGATGCATCAGGATGTCTTCAGTTCAGTCACTGTCAGTCGTCTCAGACGGAGGAAATTACCACAGCATGCTGCGGTTTTATCTTCGCCCAAAATGACGGAACACATGCCGGAATGCCGGATGCGGCATTAATTCCCATTGACTTGCATTAGTGCCAGATCCGGCATTAAAAATATCGCAACAAGGGATCCGGCATTCCGTTCTGCGCATGCGCAGACCTGTAAAAATGTGAAAAAAATAAATGACACCGCAAAGACGGATCCAGCATTGCAATGCATTTTTCTGACTGATCAGGCATTAAAATGCCTGATCAGTCAGAAAAGATGACATGCATTTACAAAGAGTTTGCGGGATCCTCTGCCGCAAGTGTGAAAGTAGCATAAGGCAGCATCATGGCTCTGTGGTTATCGCTACTGTCAGCAAAACACATTCGATAAGATCCAATTAACTGATGACTTAGGGCTCATTCACATCACCGTTTGTCTTTTCCGTTCTCCGGCTCAGTTTGGTGTCCGCTCAGAACATGATTTTTGAGCGGAGACGAAAGTAGTGCATGCAGGACTTTCGTGTCCGCTCAAAAATCATGTTCTGAGTGGACACCAAACGCACCCTATTAAAGTCTAGGGGGTCTTTAGGCTCCGTTGGTGTCAGTTAGGTATCAGTTATGTACAGCATCCGTCCTTTCCGTTCTCCTGCTCCTGAACGAAGCCGGAGAACGGAAAAGACAAGCAGTGATGTGAACGAGCCCTTATCCTCAGGAGGGGATAGAAGTATCTGATAGGCAGGGGTCTGACAACTCACACGCCTGACGATCAGCTGTTTTGCAGTAGCTCCGGCTCCAGAACTACACAGATCTGTCCATTGTGTAATGCAGTAACATAGGGGTCATTTCAAATCAGTTTTCTGATGGTAAAAAATTCACAAATGATGCCCATGTGTGATATTTGGTGCATATTTTTCCGACATTTGGGGATCTTCGTCGCTTTTAGAAGTGGAGTAAACAGTAGGTCAGTAGAACACCTTTTAGTCTTATTAAGGCCTTATTCACACGTCCGTTGTGTTTTGCGGATCCGCAACTTTGCGGATCCGCAAAACACCTTGCCACCGGCCCTATAGAGATGCCTATACTTGTCCGCAATTGCGGGCAAGAATAGGACATGCTCTACTTTTTTGCGGAGACGCCGTCCGGAAGATCGGCAGCGCGCTCCGCGGATGCGGAGAGCACAGTGTGTGCTCTCCGCATCTATCACGTCCCCATTCAAAATGAATGGGTCCGCACCCGTTCCGCAAATTTGCAGAACGGGTGCAGACGAACATTGCGGACGTGTGAATAAGGCCTTAATCTCACCCCCTGGAGTACTTTAACAGATATAGACATAAACCACATCGCACTTGCGCTAAATAAATTATTACTGTGCGTCATTTCATAAATTTGCCACCACATCACAAAGCAAACACAGACTTAATACTAACACCGCAAATGAATTTCCCTAATAGTTTATAAGGCTGAAAAAGACATTTGTCCATCCAGTCCGGCCTGTTTCCTGCAAGTTGATCCAGAGGAAGGCAAAAAAAACCTGTGAGGCAGAAGCCAACTTTCCCCACTTAAGAGGAAAAAATTCCTTCCCGACTCCAATCAGGCAATCAGAATAACTCCCTGGATCAATGACCCCTCTCTAGTAGCTATAGCCTGTAATATTATTACACTCCAGGAATACATCCAGGCCCCTCTTGAAATCCTTTAGTGACCTCACCCTCACCACCTCCTCAGGCAGAGAGTTCCATAGTCTCACTGCTCTTACCGTGAAGAATCCTCTTCTATGTTTGTGTACAAACCTTCTTTCCTCCAGACGCCCTTATTGCTTCATTGCAACTGGCGTCACGACAAAACAAGTAACTTTTTCCCTCTAACCCTGGGTTCAGACCTGAGCGTTCCAAAAACGCGCGTAAAACGCGCGTTTTTGACGCGCGTTTTTTTCCGCGTTTTTGCAAATAGGAAACGCGCGTTCGTACGCGCGTTCTTGTGATTGACTACTGTGGTGTCAATCACAAAACGCGCGTCAAACGCCCCAAAAGAAGCTCAAGTACTTGTTTATGCGTTGGGCGTTTTACAGCGCGTTCAAACGCGCTGTAAAACGCTCAAGTGTGAACCACTCCCATAGGGATGCATTGGTTTTAATCTGTTGAGCGTTTTACAGCGCGTTTGAACGCGCTGTAAAACGCTCAGGTGTGAACCCAGGGTTAAAGTGACCCCTAGCGGCAGCGTACGCTGCACATACAGGTACCTGGAGCAAGGATTCAGCATGTCCTCCTTGTGGCCCCTTCACTGTAGATATGTCCTTCTTGTGCCTCCCTCGCAGCATAAATGCTCACCTTTAGCCTCTAGTGCCCCCTCCAGCTCCATAAAAATAAAAAAAATTGCCTGTTTCCCTGAAGATCGGCACATCCGGCGTTCCCAGCAGCCGCAGCACTCCACGTATTGTGTGACTAGCGATTTGACACTGGTTTCTACAGCTTAGTTTACTGTTCACTAAGGCTACTTTCACACTAGCGTTTCTTTTTTCCGGTATTGAGATCTGTCATAGGATCTCAATACCTGAGAAAACCGCTTCAGTTTTGTCCCGATTCATTGTCAATGGGGCAAAAGGTAACTGAACAGAACGTAGTTTTTCAAAATGCATTCTGTTCCGTTTGGTTGTGCTCCCATACCGGAAAGTTTTCTTTCCGTCATGGGATGCGGAGCAAGACGGATCCGTCATGACCCACAATGCGAGTCAATGGGGATGGATCCGTTTTCTCTGACACAATCTGCCACACTAGAAAACAGATCCATCCCCCATTGACTTTCAATGGAGTTTATGACAGATCCGTCTTGGCTAAGTTACACATAATACAAACAGATCCGTTCTGAACGGATGCAGATGGTTGTATTATCAGTAACTGAAGCATTTTGCTGAGCCCTGCCAGATTAGTGTGAAAGTAGCCTAAAAGTCCTTTTCCATGTCACTGTCACCTAGTGTTTTACCATTTAGTATGTACGGGTGACTTGCATTATTCCTTCCCATGAGCATGACCTTACATTTGTCAGTGTTAAACCTCATCTGCCATTTCTCTGCCCAAGCCTCCAATCTATCCAGATCCCTCTGTAGCAGAAAACTGTCCTCTTCAGTGTTAATTACTTTACACAGTTTAGTGTCATCTGCAAAAATAGATATTTTACTGTGCAGGCCTTCTACAAGATCATTAATAAATATATTGACAAGAATAGGGCCCAATACTGACCCCTGAGGTACCCCACTAGTGACAGTTGCAAAATCTGAGTATCTACCGTTAATAACCACCCTCTGTTTTCTGTCACTCAGCCAGTTACTTACCCACATGCAGACATTTTCTCCCAGTCCGAGCATCCTCATTTTATATACTAACCCAGGCATCCTCAAACTGCGGCCCTCCAGCTTTTGTAAAACTACAACTCCCACAATGCCCTGCTGTAAGCTGATACTTGTAGGCTGTTCAGGCATGCTGGGAGTTGTAGTTTTGCAACAGCTGGAGGGCCGCAGTTTGAGGATGCCTGTACTAACCTTTTATGAGGTACAGTGTCAAATGCTTTGGAGAAGTCCAGATATGACATCCATTGATTCGCCGCTGTCAAGTCTAGAACTTACCTCCTCATAGAAACTGATTAAGGCTACTTTCACATTAGTGTTTTGGCTTTCAGTTTGTGGGATCCGTTCAGGGCTCTCAGAAGCGGTCCAAAACGGATCAATGCATTCTGAATGGAAAAGGATCCGGTCAGAATGCATCAGTTTGCCTCCGTTCAGTTACCACTCTGCTCTGGAGGCGGACACCAAAACTCTGCCTGCAGCGTTCTGCTGTCCGCCTGACAAAGCGGAGCCAAACGTCCGTCATGAACGGATCCGGTTGTATTATGTCTTCTATAGCCATGACACCATTGAAAGTCAATGGGGGACGGATCCGTTTTCTATTGTGTCCCCATTGACTTCATTGTGTGTCAGGACGGATCCGTTTTCTCCGACACAATAGAAAACGGATCCGTCCCCAATTGACTTTTAATGGTGTCATGGCTATAGAAGACATAATACAACCGGATCCATTCATGACGGATGCATGCGGTTGTATTTTTGTAACGGAAGCATTTTTGCAGATCCATGACGGATCCGCAAAAACCGCTAGTGTGAAAGTAACCTAAATTTGTTTGACATGGCGATTGTTACTGAAGCTCTGCTGATACAGCGTTATACACCTATATTCATTAAGATACGCCAGGATAGCATCTCTCAAACGGTTTACCCACATCAGATGTTAGATTTACTGGCCTATAGTTTCCGGCTCCGTTTTTGACCTGTCATTTTAGAGTCCTTAAATATCAAAAATGAAATAGGCCTCTTACATTACTTAATTTTCTTAGGATATGGGAGTGTTCTTATGCACAGAGCCCCTGAGAAGCCAGAGCAGATGATGGAAGTGGTAGTGGTCCTGATGATGGGTCACAGCGTAATCTTTCAGGAGGAGGGGTACTCCCGATAGCTGTGGGCTCCCTGACTGCTGGTAGTTTGGAGGTGTCTATGGTGTTAATGTCCATGTGGGTGCTAGGGAGGGAATGTGATGGAAATGCAATGGCCAGTGTATGGTGTTAAGAGAGTCAGTAACCAGGACAAAAGTCTCTCTTTACTGTGTGCACAATGGGAGTTGTAGTACACCGCCAATCTGAAATACATGGGCGAAAGGAATGTTTGGTTTATGGAAGAAAAAAGTTTTGATCACTTTTATTTGTAGTACATATAAGCAGTTTTGTGCTATGTATGAGTGATATAAGTGTAAGGCCTCTTTCACACGGGCGTCATGTTTGACGCCCGGATAAGAGGCGGGTGCGTTGCGGGAATATGCGTGATTTTTCCGCGCGGGTGCAAACGTTTGTAATGCGTTTTGCACGTGCGTGAGAAAAATCGCCATGTTTGGTACCCAGACCCGAAGCCGGACTTCATCACTGAAGTCCGGTTTCGGGTCTTCTGGAGAATTGATTATTTTCCCTTATAACATGGTTATAAGGGGAAATAATAGCATTCTTAAATAAAGAATGCATAGTAAAATGAAGTGGTAAGATGGACCATGTGATTGGACCATGTGATGTGACGTCATCACAGGTCCTTTAGTTCTTAGCTGATGCTGGGAAAGAGAGGACAGATCGCAACTACGCGATCAAGTGGCTAAGGTAAGTTAACTTATTATTTTTAACCCCTTCCTCTTCATTTTACTAAGTTTTCTTTATTAAGAATGCTATGATTGCCCCTTATAACCATGTTATAAGAGAAAATAATATAGATTTGGTCCCGTTGCTAAGCAACCATGCGGGAAAATCACACTGCATCCGCACTTGCTTGCGGATGCTTGCGATTTTCCCGCAGCCCCATTCACTTCTATGGGGCCTGCGTTGCATGAAAAACGCACAATATAGAGCATGCTGCGATTTTCACGCAACGCAGAAGTGATGCGTGAAAATCACCGCTCATGTGCACAGCCCCATAGAAATAAATGGGTCCGGATTCAGTGCGGGTGCAATGCGTCCTCCTCATGCATTGCACCCGCGCGGAAAACTCGCCCGTGTGAAAGGGGCCTAAGGCCCCATGTGTGGGATTATTGATAACTGTAATGTGTAGTTGGGTACCTCATATACCAAACTGTTGGTCACCAGGAACAGAGACTGTTGCCTAATTGCATTCTGCCTTCCTTTGCGGGTTTGTATACAATGCCATGTATATCGCACTCCAGACTCACATTTTGTATTGGCATATGGAAGGGGGGATTCCTCAACTATCAGATTTCTAGGCATTGAAATGTTAATAAAACACAGAGGAGGGGATAATGCGAAAAAGCATTTTGGCTATTTATGCCGGGGACAAGACAACCCCGATGAGGCAGGATCTGATCCTTCATTATTGAAAATATTTAGCAAAATGTTGTATTGGGACATTTGTAAATGTCATTTATAATGACATGACATTTATAATGGGTTGTGTGTTGATATAATATATCCCTATAATGTCTGTAACTTAGCTCTGGGATTTTTTTCACATAAGGGTTAAAACGGTTTTCCAGGTGTTTAATATTGATGACCTATTCTCAGGATAGGTCATCAATACCTGATTGTTGGGGGTCCGACACACGTCACCCCGCGGCCCCCTCTCGGTTTACCAAGCACAGGGCCGTCAGTTGGGTAGTGGCTGTGCTTGGTATTGCAGCTCATTCCCACTCGCCTGAATGAAAGTGATCTACGCCTAGGCCATGTGACTGATGAACGTGACATCACTGGCCTAAGAAAAGGCCGCAACCTCTTCAAACAGCTGACAGGGATGCTGGGAGTGTGCCCCTCACTGATCAGATATTGATAACCCTATCCTGAGGATAGGACATCAATAATAAACACCCTGACAACCTCTTTAATATGTCTTGCCCATAAAGGGTTAATTAAACTTCCTCTAGTCTAATTGGCTGCGGTTTCAGATTATTGCTGCCTTTTAGGTATATGCTTTTCTTTTATGATTTTCATGTCTCGGCTATGTGATGCAGTATGACTAAGAGCTCCTAAAGAGGCTTCAAAGGCATCAATTTGCTGTTGTCTTCTCTAAAAAGAGCTGGACATTTTTGAAGTATTTGCTATTGTGATCAACTGAATCAAGGTGAGAGCTACTTGAGGCTGGTTGTTTGCTTGTGCTAGAAAAAGGCTGTTACGGTGCTGTACGTTCAGTTCTGTGTCTGGATTTAGTGCGTGTTGCATGGTTGTTTTCTGTGCGGCACATACCAGAGTAAAGAAGCAGTTGATTGCAACCGTTTCCGACCATCCTCCTGTACATCTTACAAAAGTACCTACCTTACGTTTGTCAAGCCAAGGCATTCACTAGGACTTTGTTACCCAAGGACCCATAGACACATGGAACTTTGTTTCTAATCTCAAATAGTGAGATTGTGCTGCTATGAGCCCAGAACAGGCTGCTTGTTCAGCTTCTTTTATTTGTAAGCATCCAACATTTGTTAAACTACAATTCCCAGTATTTACATTTGCTGGGCTGTTCTCAAACTCTCATAGAATGAATGGAGCATGCTGGGAGTTATAGTTGAACAACAGCTGGAGTGGCAGAGGTTGTGGACAAAAGCTGCAAGATACACTGCATTTAGAAAGTCTTCAGACCCTTTCACATTTTGTTATGTTGTAGCCTTGTGCTACAATATTTAAAAAAATATCCAATTTCTCCTCATCAATCTGCACTCAATGTCCCATAATGACAAAGTGATAACAGAGTGTTCAAAATCTTTGCTAATTTATTCAAAAGGAAAAACTAAAATCTTGCATCGACATAAGTATTCACACCCCTGACTCAGGACTTAGTCGAGGCACCTTTGGCAGTGATTTCAGCCCCAGTCTTCTTGTGTATGATGCCATAAGGCTTGTACACCTGGGTTGGGAGATTTTCTGCCATGGCAATGACACAGCACATACATCCCCCGACTATAAATTAAAAATCCCGTGCCCCATTAGATACAAACGAAAGGAGGGTGGAGATAACAAACTGGTCCGTTTATTAAACTTCATAAATGAATTTCCATATATAACAGAATAAATAAATACATAAGCCTAGTCCTAAACTCAGGCTTTTAATTAAAGACTCACTTTAAAGAGGACCTTTCACCTGAAAATGCATGTGAAACTGAAGACATACCGTTACTTGCCTGTCCCCCGTGGTGCTTAATCAGCTCTTCTTCTTTCAATATGTGCCCCCGTTTGTCTGCGGTGCCCCCTGCAATAACTCCCGGCGTGTATGCTAATGAGCCATTCGGCTCAACTGGGCGGGCCTGCAAAAGTTCTCCCGGGCGTGTCTTTCTTCTCCCTGGCACAGAGCGCATCCAATCAGTGCGCTCAGCTCTTAGCCAGGGAGAAGAAGCTCCAGTTCTCGCGAGAAGGATGAATGAAATTGCTCCTGTTCTCGCGAGAACTGGAGCTTCTTCTCCCTGGCTAAGTGCGGAGCGCACTGATTGGATGCGCTCTGTGCCAGGGAGAAGAAAGACACGCCCGGGAGAACTTTTGCAGGCCCGCCCAGTTGAGCCGAATGGCTCATTAGCATACACGCCGGGAGTTATTGCAGGGGGCACCGCAGACAAACGGGGGCACATATTGAAAGAAGAAGAGCTGATTAAGCACCACGGGGGACAGGCAAGTAACGGTATGTCTTCAGTTTCACATGCATTTTCAGGTGAAAGGTCCTCTTTAAGTCCATCCTATACACAGGACGACTTTTAACAAATTCACCCATCAGGTGACACATTAAATAAATTTCCTTTCTTATGGGGGGGGGGGGGCACGCAGGTTCAGGCTCCACGATCCAGTCAGGTAACAAAGGCCAGCCAGACCGTGGAGCCCGGACACTTATACCCCTTACCACCTGTTAGATATCCAATCAGACACCTGTCACCAGGAGAAAACCATCCTTGCCCTGCCAACAGTATCCTGACAGGTCAAAATCTCCACCAATCAAAAGCAAGTCCCAATGGCTCGGTACCTCAGCTCAGGTAGCAACAGAAAAGAGCGGGAAAATTTATCTTTTTTTTTTTAACCATCTCCACACAAGAAAGATGAAAAAGGTCATCCAGGGGACAGTGCTGGTATGGCCATGTGGATCCCTCCTTAATGTCCGGGATCCGGCCATTCTTTCCTGCAGATCCTTTCAAGCTCTGTCAGGTTGGATGGGGACAGGCGGTGGACAGACATTTTCAGGTCTCTCCAGAGATGTTCAATTGGGTTCAAGTCAGGGCTGTGTCTGGGCCACTCAAGAACATTCACAGAGTTGTCCCTAATAGAGTTGTTTCGGGTATCGAAGTTTTGATACCCATTCGATACTTTTCTCTGGTATCGAGCTCGACACCAGGATTAGTATTTTATCGATAGTAGGCTGTGCTGCCGCACTGCCCAGTATCAGAGAACAGGGCTGTGCTGCTGTCAGCGTGGCCATGTTCTCCTCGGTAGCACAGGAAGAAGGAGGCAGTCTCTCCCTCCCCCTGTGCCGCGCTGCCACCAATAGAGGGAGAGGGGCGGGGTCACTGGCCACCAATGAGTAGTAATGTTTCCTATATAAATACAGGCAGAAGAAACACACTGGCGGCACCTGCCTGTGACAGAGCGCTGCGATCAGAGGCAATTAACCCCTCAGGTGCTGGCAGTGTGTTTCTTCTGCCTGTATTTATATATGAAATGTTACTAGTCTTTGGTGGCCAGTGACGCCGCCCCTCCCCACTATTAAAACATTAGAGGCCAGTGTGCCCCCCCTGTCCCCAGTATTAAAATACATTATTGGTGGCCAGTGCGCCCTCCCCCATCCCCCCCTCCCCCCCAGCAAAAGTAATGTATGGTAATATTACCCATGATTGGATGGCTTGTCTCCCGGCACTACTGACACACCTCGACGTGCGTTTTGCCTGAATGGCTTCGTCAGTCTGCCATAAAGACCAGATTGGTAGAACGCTGCAGTGATGGTTGACCTTCTGGAAGTTTCTCCTATCTGCACACAGGATCCTTGGAGCTCAACCAGAGTGACCATTGAGTTCTTGCTCACCTCTCTTACTAAGGCCCTTCTCCCCTGATTACTTAGTTTGGTGAGGTGGCCAGCTTTAGGAAGAGTCCTGGATGATCCAACATCTTCCATTTAAGAATTATAGAGGCCACTGTGCTCTTAGGAACTTTGAGTGGAGCAGACATTTTTTGTACCCTTCTCCAGATCTGTGCCTACACACAATCCTGTCTCTGAGCTCTACAGGCAGTTCTTTCCTCCTCATGGCTTGGTTTTTGCTCTGATATACATTGTCAGTTGTGAAACCTTATATAGACGGGGCTGTTTTATTCCAAATCATGTCCTATCAACTGAATTTACCACAGGTGGACTCCAATAAAGTTGTAGAAACATCTCAAAGAAGATCAAGAGAAATGGGAAAACCGCAAAGCTGAATTTCAGTGTCATAGAAAAAGGTCTGAATATTTATTTTCATGCAAAATTTTAGCTTTTTTTTTTTTTTTTTTATAAATTGGCAAACATTTCTAAATTTCTGTTTTCACTTTCTCATTATGGAGTATTGAGTGCAGAATGATGGGGAAAACTTTTTTGGGACAAGGACGCAACATAACAAAATGTGAAAAAAGTGAAAAGGTCTGAAGACTTTCCGAATGCATTGAAAATGATAGAACCAACCATAACAAGATTAAGGCCTTTTTCACATGAGCGTGACGGATTGGCTCCGGATGCGTTCAGTGAAACTCGCACCATTTTGCAAGCAAGTTCAGTCAGTTTTGTCTTCGATTGCGTTCAGTTGTTAATTTTTTTCCGTGCAGGTGCAATGCGTTTTGATGTGTTTTTCACGCGCGTGATAAAAAACTGAAGGTTTACAAACAACATCTCCTAGCAACCATCAGTGAAAAACGCATTGCATCCGCACTTGCTTGCGGATGCAAAGAGTTTTTCACGCATTCCCCATTCACTCTATGGGGTCCGGGCTGAATATAGAACATGCTGCGATTTTCACACAACGCAGATCTGATGCGTCAAAAACCACACTCATGTACACAGCCCCACTGAAATGAATGGGTCAGGATTCAGTGCGGATGCTATGCGTTCACGTCATGCAGTGCACCTGAGCGGAAAACTCGCTCGTGTGAAAGGGGCCTAACTCTGACAGAGAGCCCCACCATTGCTGCAACACCACAAATCAGATATGTTGAATTTTTGCAATACTTGAAATTTACCAAGACACGATACTATTCTAGCGCTCATAAACACCATGAGGGACATTTCAAGACTGATGTACCCATACGCCAGCCTTTTTCTCCCTGCACTGGAGTGAGATGCGCGCAATTTATTAAGAGGCAGATGCCTCTTACTGAATTAGGTGCATCTCTGCCCGGATGTGCGCCAGATACTCAAGTCTACACCAGCTATAAGGTGGCGTAGACTTCAGCTATAACTTATGCCACTTTCTGGTGAAGCTATAGTAAATCCTGAGGGCTGCGCTTTTCCGAAGTGCTGAGAAGCTTCAGAAGTCGCAAATTATGGTGCACACATGGCATATGCCATAATTTGTGACTTTTTAAGCCACACTAGTTTCATAAAGACATAAATGTCCCTCCATGTGCTTTTGTAACGTCCCAATAGGTTGTGTTGAGAACATGGATGGAAATATGACTCTGGACCACATAAGGAAATCTAGACACAAAAGTATATGAATTTTTTAATTACAAAACACTTTTAATCACAACCTCTTAAAAGGGTTTTCTGGGATTACTATGGTGTTTAACAAATAGGATCATGCAGCTGCTTACCTCATATTCATCTTCCCTTTGCTTTTTTTCCCCACAATTTGGACTCTCATGACCAGTTTTCGCCATGTATATAGAGCACCTCTGTGCACAGGTTCCATGTATATGTGGCACTTCCTGTTGCTGTATCCAACCAAACCCATGATGCACTTCTCTTTTCTCTGCTACAGCTCCAGCACTGCCCCTAATAATTACCGATGCAGCAATAGCAAACATTTCACTCATAATAAATCAATTCGGGAAAAAGTGTGTGTTTTTTTTAAATATATTTTTAAGCATCCTATTTAACTTTGTTTTGTCACACTAGAGGATTTGATCATGTGATTACTTCATCGCTCATATAATATGTCAGCATTACTTTTGTATTGCATGGCCTATTAGATGGACAAAGACAGCAGACTTTTGGGGCTTTCATTAGACCCACAGTTGCCCTGACAACACATCAGCAACCCATGATCATGTCACTTAAAGTGGACTTTTCACCACTCCTGACATGTCTGTTTTAATACCTTCATGCATTCCCCATGTAATAACAATTCTGGAACATCTATTCTAAGGCTCCATTATGTGCCATTAACATAGTAACATAGTATATAAGACCGGAAAAAAGACATTTGTCCATCCAGTTCGGCCTGTTTCCTACAAGTTGATCCAGAGGAAGGCAAAAAACCCCTGTGAGGCAGAAGCCAATTTTCCTCACTTAAGGGGAAAAAAATTCCTTCCCGACTCCAATCAGGCAGTCAGAATAACTCCCTGGATCAACGACCCCTCTCTAGTAGCTATGACCTGTAATATTATAACCCTCCAGAAATACATCCAGTCCCCTCTTGAATTCCTTTATTGTACTCACCATCACCACCTCCTCAGCCAGCGAGTTCCATAGTCTCACTGCTCTTACCGTAAAGAATCCTCTTCTATGTTCTCTTCTAGAAACCTTCTTTCCTCCAGACGCAGAGGATATCCCCTCGTCACAGTCCTGGGGATAAATAGATGATGGGAGAGATCTTTGTGCTGACCCCTGATATATTTATACATAGTTATTAGATCTCCCCTCAGTCGTCTTTTTTCTAGGGTGAATACCTTAATTTTGATAACCTTTCAGGGTACTGTAGTTGCCCAATTCCAGTTATTACTTTAGTTGCCCTCCTCTGAACCCTCTCCAGCTCTGCTAGGTCTGCCTTGTTCACAGGAGCCCAGAACTGTACACAGTACTCCATGTGTGGTCTGATTAGCGATTTGTAAAGTGGTAGGACTATGTTCTCATCACAGGCATCTATGCCCCTTTTGATGCAACCCATTATCTTATTGGCCTTGGCAGTAGCTGCCTGACACTGGTTTTTGCAGCTTAATTTGCTGTTTATTAAAATTCCTAGATCCTTTTTCATGTCATTGTTACCCAGTGTTTTTCCATTTAGTGTGTACGGGTGACTTGCATTATTCCTTCCCATGTGCATAACTTTACATTTGTCAGTGTTAAACCTCATCTGCCACTTATCTGCCCAAGCCTCCAATCTATCCAGATTCCTCTGTAGCAGAAAACTGTCCTCTTCAGTGTTAATTACTTTACACAGTTTAGTGTCATCTGCAAAAATAGATATTTTACTGTGCAGGCCTTCTACAAGATCATTAATAAATATATTGACAAGAATAGGGCCCAATACTGACCCCTGAGGTACCCCACTAGTGACAGTTGCAAAATCTGAGTATCTACTGTTAATAACCACCCTCTGTTTTCTGTCACTCAGCCAGTTACTTACCCACATGCAGACATTTTCTCCCAGTCCGAGCATCCTCATTTTATATACTAACCTTTTATGAGGTACAGTGTCAAATGCTTTGGAGAAGTCCAGATATACGACAACCATTGATTCGCAGCTGTCAAGTCTAGAACTTATCTCCTCATAGAAACTAATTAAATTCATTTGGCATGACCGATCCCTCATGAAGCCATTCTGATATGGCGTCATTTGCTTATTTTAATTGAAATACTCCAAGATAACATCTCTCAGAAAACCTTCAAACAGTTTACCAACAATAGATGTTAAACTTACCGGCCTATAGTTTCCGGGCTCTGTTTTTGGACCCTTTTTGAATATAGGCACCACATTTGCTATGCGCCAATCCTGTGGAACATTCCCTGTCAGTATAGAGTCCGTAAATATCAGAAATAAAGGTCTGGCTATGACATCACTTAATTTTCTTAGGATACGGGGTGTATGCCATCTGGTCCTGGCAATTTGTCTATTTTAATCTTTTTAAGTCGCTGTTGTACTTCTTCCTGGGTCAGACAGGGCACTTTTAATGGGGAATTTACTTTTACATTCTACATTTCATCTGACAGTTTATTTTCCTCAGTGAATATAGTGGAGAAAAAAAATATTTAATAGTTTTGCTTTATCCCCGTCGTTCTCCCCCCTCATTGCTATGTAGAGGGCCGACTCCTTCAGATTTATATTTTTTACTATTTATATAATTGAAGAAAATTTTAGGATTAGTTTTACTCTCTTTGGCAATTACTCGCTCGGTCTCTAGTTTGGCAATTTTTATTAGTTTTTTACATATTCTATTTTTTTCCTTCCTTATAGTTTATCAGTTCTTTCTGGCTCCCCTCCTGTTTTAGTGATTTATATGTTTTCTTTTTGTCATTTATTGCTATCTTTACGGTTCTATTTATCCACATTGGTTTCTTATTGTTCCTTAGCCTTTTATTCCTATAAGGTATGTATGTACCTCTCACAATTAGATGTTACAATGCTTTTAAAAATCTCCCATTTTGTGGTTGTATTTTTATTTTTAAGGACTTTGTCCCAGTTCGTTAGGCCTACGGCCTCGCTTAGTTGGCTAAATTTTGCTTTTTTGAAGTTTGGTATTTTTGTTCCTCCCTTTAGAAACTCTCATTTGAAGGATAATTCCTTTATTATTTCTAATAGAAGTTATGAATGAATTGCTAACAGTCTGCAGTAAGGGTACAGAGGGATAGTAACCAGTTGGGGGTGTGTACCTGCACAGACTAACTCTATCCAATCAGTGCTGCCATTTTCGGACTGTGCAGGTGAAGGGGGCACATCTGGGCATTACCCAGGTGAAGGAGGCACATCTTGGCATTACCCCGGGAAGGAAGCACATTTGGGCATTACCACTTTGAAGGGGCACATCTGGGCATTACCACTGTGAAGGCGGGTACATCTGGGCATAACCACTGTGAAGGGGGGTACATTTGGGCATTTTGTAGTAGTAATGCCCTCTCTGCCCACTTTATAGTAGTAATTCCCTCTGTGCCCCCTTCACTGTAAATATGCCCTGACACACAGTGTTTTTTTTTTCTTTAACTGAAGCAGCAGCAGGCTCAGCTCGGCTAGTGTATATTTGCACACACACTGGTGGTCACTTCAATTCACTACAAGGCACACAGCCGTTTTCAGGAGGACTAGAGAGGAGCACTAGATCGAGCGAGTGGCTGCAAAGATGGAAAGTTTTTTCCTACCTGGAAGAGGGTGAGCTGCGGCCGGCAGCGAGCATACAAGCGAGTGAGATAGGTGCGCGCACTCCCTGACTCAGAGCACACACGCTACTTCATAGGCTGATCCCCCTGCTGCGGCGCTGCCCACGTGACCTCCCCTCCTCTGTCTTTGTCACTGCTGGCTGCGCTTATCCCGCCTGTGCCATTCAGTTAATGATTCACTGAGTGGCAATGGCCGGCTGAGATGCGCTCTCACTCACAGTTCGCTGCCTGATGCCGGCGGCACTGCACCCCCTGTATAGAAACATAGAATGTGTCGGCAGATACCATTTGGTCCATCTAATCTGCCCAATATACTAAATACTATGAATAGCCCCTGGTCCTATCTTATATGAAGGATGGCCTGATGCCTATCCCATGCATGCTTAAACTCCTTCGGTCACTGCACGGGCCGCATGACACAGCTTCGCGGGACGGATTTGGCCCGCGGACCGTAGGTTGGCCATCACAGACCTATAGGATAGATCAATATTATGCCACTGCACAACCCCTTTTAAAGGAGGTATAATATGTCTTTTAAGATTTTTAAAGATTGCTTTAAGTAATGGTAATACTGTAGTACAGTATGGACCCATAGCTCTATAATACGGACGTATGCACCTGCCCTTACAGAAACATTTTACTGATGGTTCTTATAGATGGGGGAAATATATCGAATTATCTTTTTTTTTTTTATAAGAACTGTGTAATTGATGTATATGAGCTCATTTTCTCCTAGCCTATATTTATCACGGCTTTTGTTTGTTGCGGGTTGAAAGCTGCCCACGTTATTTACTGGGGAATAGAGCTCTGTCTGTCTGCATTCGCAGTTACACGCATTCCAGGACATAGAACAGATTGCTGCGTACAGACTCAAACAAACAGATGCGTTGTCCTCGACGAATGAATCCAAGCCAAAGCATATTTCATTGACAGCACTACCCACTTCTCTCGCTGAATGCTTTTAGCAGCCCCTGTGAATAATTGACTTCGATGAGAAGAACAACACAGTATAATTTATTTGATGGTCCTCAATGTGACATTTATCTCTAAGAAGGAACCCGCAGCCTCCTCATCTGCCATTATTTTTATAGCCACCATCTAATGAAAAGAAATATATCGATTGTGTGAATTAGTTAAACTAGAATTTAAAGGTGTTTTCCAGAATTAGTATATTGATGGTCTATCCCTAGAATACTGTGGGTCATCAATAGTGATGATTCGTCTCATCTAGCAGAGTGCTACACCTGTGGAAGAGGTGTCCCTGAAGCTGGGGATGGTCCCCCGCTGCTTCATTGACAGGGCCGGACAGCTCTGCCTACGCCACTGCTCCTAGTAGCGGCGCAAGCGCAGAGGCTCTTCTTCCGCTGCTGGGGCAGCAACTATTCATGCGCCTCTACACTTCTGGGTAGTGGCACGTGAAAAGTTGCTGCTCTAGCAGCGGGACTGCCTGCGCTTAGCTTGTCATAGAGACGGACTGTCAAAACCAAATCTTCCTATTTGTATCTGTGCTACCTTTTCTATTTGTACTGAGAGGGAGTTAAGCATTTGGCCAACAGCTATCTTCCCAACCCCTACACCCCATACATATTTGGCTTGGCTAAACATTGTCCATAGGGAGAGGAAAATAAGGGCCACTTTACAAGTACTAACTAGGCAACTATCAGGAACAAACCGATCATTTCCAAAAATTGCTTGATTATGAGAGGTGAGAGCTACATTTACGTACAGCAATCGTCTCCGCATGCAATCGCTCATCCCCATACAAATTCATCGTTTCTGGGAAGCAGAGTGCTGTTTACATAGAAGTATCTGCCGCCCAGAAACAGTGATTTTGGTGACCACACCAGCAATGCTTTTACCCAATGAACGATTGTTTGCTGGTTCATCTGGTGATAGGCGGTACCTCTACAGAGGGCCATTATCCTAGGAACACTCGTGCCCAGTAAATTCCGGAATTGTTGGCCTGTGTATATGGGCCTTAAGGTGCTGTCAGACACCTCTTGACAACTTTAACATGCCTGACCCTTCTTTCCCCCTTGACTTCTGCCACTGCTAACAGAAATGAGCAGGTTTGGCGGATTTTCATCCAACATGTGTGACTGCCCCCAGGGCAGATCTTGTGAAGCAAACTGAAAAAAAAAAGCTTTACAAATAGAAGGACAAAAGAAAAAAAAAGACAGCCACAGTTTGTAAGAGCATTAGTTTATTTTCTAATTTTCATGTGTTACTTGAGAAACAATTTACTTATATACAAAAATTGGAATGTTGAATAAACGCAGATCATTAAAACATTACAGGCGGCTGACAAGAAGATCCCATGAAAATAAAAGAGCACAGCAATACCTCACCATGAAAGCTGGGCTGAATTTCTTTGCTTTATTGCTAAGTTTTGCAAGTCCATAGAAGGCCTTAAATGTATGTACAGATTTCTTTAAAACACGAGTCCGAAATAAAAACTAAAAACACACGCGCACACAAAAAACAACAAAAAAAAAAAGAACAGGCTATTTACACAATAAATAGTGGGCGATCTGCAGGTGGCCTGAATCGGCGTGATGCGCGTCTCATGTAAATATAGTATATTTCAGTGTGTTCATCTCTGCATAGTTGGGGTTCATATAAACCAGTCAAGTGCCTGAACAGCACAATATATTTTATACAAGGCTGCAGTTCTCCCCGATATACACAGACAGCCCGAGCTGTGTGTTGTAGGACACCTCTAACTCTTTTACATTGGATTGGATTTGAAAACACACGTGGGAATCTAAAGAGTTAAAGACGTTTATCGAAGGTGTGTGAATCCTTCTAGTACCTGGAAAAAATGTATGCTAATTCATATGAAAAAGCCATATACAGCAGTTTTTGAAATGTTATCCTCCAGACGACCAAAAAAAAAAATCCCAAAAAAATCAAGAGGTTAATAAATATCAAAGATGGGCTTTAGGGAGCCCACCTGACCAAAAATGTGTTGCCCACCTCTCTAATATATCTGAATGGAATATAAAACATCACTAATATAGCAAACACTGCATTCCAGACATAGTAATTCAAATGCTGCTGCAACAGTGAACCGTATGGTTAGTTCAGGAACATGTCGAGAATGTATTGCCACCAGGCATCTCCTCCATTTGTATGCATAGGTCATTTGGATTCGCAACCACACCCTTAAATTGCTATGAATTGTGCTCTCACACAGAGAAGTAAAAGGAGACAAGAAAACGTCCTCAAAATTCATTTTGATGTCAATTCATGTACTATTAATAAAAATAAAACATAAGAAATCATCGGGAGATTCTCTCCTCCACGTGAAATATTGTCATGTAAGAGAAATAAAATAAAAACATGTTCCCGTCTTTAGACAACTGCTTAAAAAGATGAAATCCTGACGATCCAGGTTCCTGTTTGCTCATATCTATACACTATATCCTATACATTGTAACAAAATACAGCAAATTTCTGCGGTTATATTCCAAAATAGTCACTTCCTATGTAAAGATTCCAGAATGTAAAGTAAAGAATATAAAGAGCTGTTAAAGGGTTTCTTCCAGAATATTACATTCTCCATTACCACTGCAGAAGCAATGCAAATGGCAGAAGAATAGACTTACGTAGAAAAACGAGAGCAATCAAAGTGAAGGAGTCAGGACTCGTGTGTGCGGATATATTACAGCTCTCTACAACCTCTGAGTCGCGGGGAGCTGTGATATAGCAACCACAGACTTAGGCGTAACCTAAGCCCCAATGCAAAAGATGTATCAGGGTCCCCAACTACAACACATCATTTATCGCACTGGTCTTCTCATAAGGACAATAGGGGACTTTTAGGCTCCAGGTGTCACTGCAACCTTTTATGGTTACTTCGCTACCCATAGAAGTGTATGGGGCCTTCCTGTGCATCCGTATAAGCTTTTATTTTTTTCTGCTAGGCACATATGAATCTAACAGGAAAAATGGTGGCATGCTCTATCAGATGTATGCTTGGCTTCCTCATATGGGCTAGAGGGAACCACTGGATCTACTCAGATTGCCACTACAACCTTTGCACCCCCTATAGTTCACTCCTGCCCATGGACGTGTATGGGACCATACTGTACCCCCCAATAGTTTTTTTTTCTGCCAGACACACACGAGTCCTATAAAAAAATGTTCAAGCTTTGGACGCTGCATTTATGGAGATTTTGTACTCTGGAAGTCTTGCTGCATGGAGACACCACATGGAAGCACATGGAGTGCCAATGGAGCCATAAGGACTATGTGAGCTGACATACAGGCTCTGTGCCCACAGTTCTGCCATCTACAAGGCGATTACAACCAGTGAATCAAATGCCCTCTTGTTTCCAGTGGTTAAAAAAACTAAAATAAGTGATCCGAGTGATCTCCATTGACTTTCTGACTTCTTGGCTAGTCTTTCTTACATAAGTGGCCCTCAATGTTAAACTCATGTTTCGCATGTATCCAAATGGAGAGCATCTGTCAATGCTGTGGGTCTATCTGCTGGGGAGTAAGAATGAATTATATGCTTGTGTGCAGAGGTTGATCAGGGCCCTCTGGGGTTGGTACTACCCCATAACTAAGATATATATATATCAGTTATTGGTCATCTATGGAACTTATCCCTGGTCTTTAATATGGCTACATGTTATAAAGCACTGCAGCCTCTACCCATTTTCACCAGACCCATGAAAGAAAAGATATATCTGTGAAGAAAATCATAAGAAATTGGAAATATTTACAAGACTAAGAAACAAAGGCAGCTCGTGGTAAATGACTAAACAGTATATTGTTAGAAACCCTTTAATGACTCTACACATGTAATTCACATTTCAGTATTCCCTGCAGAAAGAGCCCTTTAGTCTCTGACTTTACAGACCGACGACTGGTCCACGGGACCCTTCAAGGCTGTAGTTACTTTCAAGAATGCTTCATGATTCTGCTGCATTTCCATGCACTTGCTTTGGTTACCTAGCACCAAACACTACGACATTTAGCAAGGCAAGAGGCCATTCTGTCCCATGTAGAGTGCGAGGAGATGCAGGGGTAACGTCACCGTCTACTACGGCAGTCGGAGCTGTGTCCTGTCGTTCATCTGTGGAAACAGGTTTCTGTCCCCAAAAAAGAACTTTACAGACCAGTAAGCTGTAATCAAGCTTACGAATGAACCTGGCGTACCAGGCACACAGCCTATTTGGGACAGTCTGGGATACTCAGAAAATAAAAATTGAAGTCAATTTGAAAAACTTTGGAAATCTATGTATAAAATAACAAGAATTAGGCACTATGAATAGATGCTAATCCAGGCCAACCCACCGCTTTGTCTAGTACGACCCAGGCTAAGCTAAGCCAGGGCAGCATCTTTTATATTGCATATGAACAGATGTCAAATAAATTTCAAAAAAACGTTCTAAAATTTCTCCATAAATTTATCATTACAGTTAAAAAAAAATTGCACATAAAAATAAAAAAATGATAAAAAAATCTAAACATATCAAAAAGCTACGGATCACTGATATCACGATTATTAAAAAAGTATGCTATTCGTGCCTTTAAAAAAAAATAAAAATTTAGACCCCCATGATAAAAGAAAAGAGCACTTATTTCCTGCATGTTCAATGAAATCGTATAGGACAGGTGGCTCCATTACCTGGCTAACCATATGCGACACTTTGCTTTACCATTTTTTGCTATACCATTTACACATAGCAAAGCCAACATCAACACATCAACCTGCCCGACTCCACACAAGTGGTTTTTGATTCAGAAAAATATAATAAAAAAAACACAAAGGTGTGATACCAAGTGTGAAGAGAGAAAGGCGTACACACAGAAGAGACAGCTCTGCCACTCACCTGCTCATCGCTACAGTTGAGGCTCTTTTTTTTTTCTATCGTAAAGTTTTTAGTAATACATGTTATCCAAAAATAAACCTACATTCTGTACAAAAACAGCACAGGTTGGTTCTTGTAAGTGAGACTTAGCAAACATTCAAACACCCAGACGGCAAGGCATTTGAACCCGGCTGTTTTATCAGCAGTGGTTTACAATCCCCGACATTTCATCTCTGTAGAAATCGTTTTATCAAAATCCAAGTGCATGTTTTTTTTCTCTCTCTATGTGGCTTTAAGATATATACATAAAAAAATAGTTTTGATACTAATTAGTCTCTTGACTCATTGCTGGCTTTCCATTCATTTTTGAGTTCCATTACACGGCTCCGTCCCGCAAAACAATCAGCTCGACTGTGTTCTGAAACTTCTTGAGCAGCAACACCGCTTGTCCATGGTCAATGTTCAGAAAATTATATCCATTGGCCTGCAGAAAGAAAGAAGTTAGTTGTATAGCGCACTGAACCAACACAGATTTCCAGAATTCCAGACTTATAAGGCCAACCAGGCACATATGTGAAGAGCGTATAGATGAATCAATAATAAAGGGTCTTTCCTTCGACAAGTCTCTCTTCTCTTTTGAGGAGCTCTTTTAGGGCTCCTTTTTAAGGTCTAAGGCCAACCAGGCACATATGTGAAAAGCGTATAGATGAATCAATAATAAAGGGTCTTTCCTTCGACAAGTCTCTCTTCTCTTTTGAGGAGCTCCTTTAGGGCTCCTTTTTGGATTTTGGATTTTTGGATTTTGTGACATTCATTCCGTGCAATTTCCAAAGTACATGAAGAAGGGACAAGTCCCTCTTGGTACAGTGGAAACCACAGTGGGTGTCTACACAAGGATTAGCCCAACTGAATGGGATAAAGCCACCGGTGGATCAGCAGGATGTACAGGGGAAAATGCAGCACAAATCCTAGGGCCAGCCTTGGATTTCTGTCTTGGTTTCCGCAGCTGATTTCTTGGGTGGAAAAATTTGCCCTGTGAATATACCTTTAATGGCGTTGTCCAAGTGCAGTAAAAACTTGGGTAGTCCCTGTAAATGTGATAAAATAGTAAAAAAAAAGCCATACTCACCCCATTTGCTCGTGTCCTCTCTGCTGCTGATGCTCTTTCTGGCTGCTGCTGTGACATTCCATGCACACAGGTAACCATGCAGCCAACCACTGGCCTCAGCAATAAACAGGACGTCACTGCTGAGGCCAGATATTCACTGCAGGCTTGTGTGCATGCAACCTCACTGCTGCAACCAGCACCAAGCAGCAGCTGAGAGGACCGGAGTGCAGCACTGGAAGCGACAGGGGAAAAAAAAGGTAAATATACAGTATGTTCCTGTTATTTTATCACATTTACAAGGGGTATCCAAGTTCTTACTGAACTTGGACAACTTTTTTAACCAGCCATCCCGTGACATAGGTGTTGAAATACAGGTGTGCCTAGGATGTATGGACTCCTAGGAGAATCCAGCCCCAGAATTGGACATTACTGAATCAATTTTAAGTGAAATGGATTCAACCTGAATTTTGTAAAGGTTCGAGGTGGTGCCGAATCTGAATTTTTGGTGATTCGATTCAGGTGATTTTTGGTGAAAAAGAGAGAGAGAGAAAAAGAGAGGAAAAAAAATAGGATTGTAGCACTTTCAATTCCAAATAAAACCCAATTCAAATTGTGACCTATATGACATACACCGTTGACACACACCTTCTTAATATACTGAACAGTTGAGTCTATAAAGAACTTGTAAAGATGTCTCCAGTTTCGAGAAAGGTGGAGTAATGTGGAGATCTGGCTGCAGTATCTATATGAGGAAGGAGACTGAAGAAGGTCTCCTGGATTTTCGCGTCCTCTGTGATCTAGGAATCTGTGTGGCCCCCAGCAATCAGATCCTCAGAGAGCAGATAATGATGGCGTATGCAGCAGCTCCATCGCTTGCTATGGTTGATAAAAACTATTAAATAGCGTATGGCTAAAAAGATATTGCAGAATAGTAACTGCCATTACTCTGAAGATCCTGTAACTAGACAGACTGCTTCCTGATGAGCCTCCAAGCTAGGTGAAACGCGTAGAAGCTCTCTAGGATGATCTTTTCAGCATGATTTTAATTTAATAGGGAGGGTACTATCTAGACCAGGCCCGAGGCATCCAGCGGCTGGGAGTCACTCTTTTTAGAGCGGGTGCTCCGACATACAGCCACAATAGGTTTTCCTCACCTTAGACTAGAGATTGATAGGGAAAGAGACTCAAGGCTGATAGTTTTGGAGGTGATAGCCCGCTATGTTGATCCCCACCCTGGATAAAAGATAACAAGACCTGGCTACCCTGTCCCTAATGAGGACACTGTAAGCTACTACCACACCACATGGTTTTAGGAATTGAGAATAAAAGTTATTTTAGAATTTTCTTTTTGTAAGGGCACGCTCCATTTGATATTCATCTAATATATGGCTGTACGGTGTACAGGCACATATAGGATTTTTGGAAGACTGTAGAAGGAGACAATAGAGCAGAATGCTGGCCAGCTTTTTTCATAACTTCCATAGTCTACATGCAATTGGATAACAGCAGTTTTCCAACAGGACAAACATGATCTTGCCCATTCAAGTAAATAGCGCTGAGCTGGCACAACCAGCTACCAGGCACAACCCAAAGATGAGTGTGGCTCCGTTTCTGGGAAATAGAAGACGACACATTCTTCTAATCCTGGACAACCTTTTAAATGCAGCGGCTGAAAACATGACATTCTATTAGAATGCCTAGGGTTCCCTATGCCAGGTCACTCTACTCATAGCTGTATATGTTATATGTATATATATCGATGGTTTGTACTTGCCTATTGCTTGCCGCTAACCAGAAGATAAGGTGCAGGAAACAAGGGGAGAGAATGAATGTTAATGGATTGATGGCAGAGGTGAGTTATTGGTCGCGGCGAGGACAGTAGGACAAGTGATGAGCACCACATTTAGGGCTAGCTGGTCTTTACCTGTATAATTTTGTCCCCGGGCTGCAATAATTTGGATGCTGGTCCTTCAGGCTGTACTCTTGTCACAAATATGCCCTGGATAAATAGAGATTGTTATTTCCTTTAGCATAATCTAATGGTAAAATCTTGTAGCGAACATTGGATAAAATACAATTGCGCTGTGTGTACCCCTCTTATTTAGTCCCATATATTAAATGGAAGGCTAAGGGCTCATAGACCTTCATACCATGCATATAGATGTATTACTGCAGTGTGCCTCCGATTTCATACCTGATATGCTCAACCATTATTACTTATCTATTCTACCCTAGATACATTGCTTAAGGGGAAAATATTTCAGTAAAGTTGTGCCATACAGAGACACTATATGACTGCACCACCACAGAGTACGCCTAAGGGTCACATAGTGATAAAAGGAATCTGTGCCCTGCCACACAGGATTAGTCCAGGCAGCTCTGCCTAAGAGCGTTAGGTCCAGGAAATACGCTCCGTGTAATCTTATGATACTTTGAGTTCCTGCCAGACTGCGGGTCTACCATACTGTACTTGAAGCATATGTGAGTACAGTACAGGAGACACTCAGCCAGGCCGAGTTGGTCTGCGAAACACAGCACTGACATGTTTCCTAGACCCAACAAGCTCATGTGAAACTGGCCTAAGGGCTTGCCCACTGGTACAGGTGATAATATACTGAAATTACTATTATGTGTCAAGCTACAGAATGGTACTGATGGTAAGATGAACTACTTACATCATCACCAGGTCTGAAGGGGTTTCCTCTACCACCAACACCTCCTGATATACTAAAACCGAGCTCAGGATCCTTCACCAGCCGTATCCTGACCTGGAATGAGAACAGAGACCCACATGAAGTAACTCAGGTCAACAATAGCAACATAATGAATTATATACCCTTCTATGAATGTACTGTATATACAGAGAACACCAATAAGGTGCCTATTTATACAAAAAATTGTGGTGCCTATAGAAATCACACGTTAAGAGCATACAAGTGCAACCAGCACAAAAGAGGTGTTGTGGTCTTAGGTGAGGGAAATACCTCAATCCCAAGTACATAGACAAAGTAGAATACATCCCACAGCACCACCCGAAGCCTCTGAATTTTTTCTACCATAAAAATCACCTATAATGGTTTTATCTCTGCTTTTTTGCACCATTTAGAAGTCCAATAATATGATGAGCTTAATTCTTAATCACGTCACCAATGTTCGCTGATGGCCTAGAGCAGGCATGCTCAACCTGCGGCCCTCCAGCTGTTGGAAAACTACAACTCCCAGCATGCCCGAACAGCTTACAGCTATCAGCCTACAGCAGGGCATGGTGGGAGTTGTAGTTTTACAACAGCTGGAGGGCCGCAGGTTGAGCATCCCTGGCCTAGAGGGTGGTACTTAGGAGGACAGAAAAGGTGGTGGTGCACAGGTATTTCTTATACCTCATTAGTTATTTGGCTGTTTAAGAAGAAAATGAGAGGTCTTAACTTGACGTTTACGTCGGAAAGCAGGCTTACCACAGCTGGCTGGGGATGGTGAGGAAGTAGCTGGCTGTAGTTGCTCTGTGACCTCGACGGCTGGCTCATCTGGCCATTGCTCAACATCATCTGGAAGTCAATTACACAAAATGGATCAGAGAAGCTCGTGAATGTTTCTCCTGGCCAGGCTTTGTTTACCCAGCTGCAGTGGTGACGTCATATCACTGGTATAGTGGTGCCAGGCTGTAGCAGTCATGTTTTGCCAACATGATGTCACCGCTATAGTCGGGTAAATAGAGCCTGGCTGGGAGAACCGGAGAGGGGGTGCTGGATCTGTCAGATAAGCACTTATCAGTTCTCGAGGGTTGTCCATTTCCTCTTTAACCCAGACAAACCCCTTTAATTTGCTCTTGGGGCTTCCTAGTAAACTGTGCCCTGGGCAGTTGCCCAGCTTGCCACCCCCTAAAACCATCTCTGTGAAATCTTCAGACGAAGTACGCAGGTTATAGAACACACCAGAAAATCAGACCTACCTTCTTTCCACCATCAGGAGCACTATCCTTGTGGACCAGTGTTGCATAGTTTTGCTGCCCAGGTCCAAACACATCATCTTGGGCAGGTTCACCAGTGCTCCCAGCTGTCGGGTGCTATCAATAAGTGGTAGAACAAAGAGTTAAGTTCTAATACTGCACCCAAACCATGTGCAATAATGTATCACTGCCCCTGCTTGTGGCATAACAAGGCAAAAGACACAGTCATTAAATATTTAAACCCGATTAGCAGGAAGACATGAACTGAACATCTAGAAATTAATGTTATTACATTCAATCCATTAACAAGATACATTACAGTTCAGAGTGGAAAATCAAGGTATTCTCATTAGAAAAAGCCAAAGTCAGCATTATATTGATCTGATTAGTTCTAGCGCGGCGGGTATAATGGACAGGATCAGGATGTGGACTTCTGAGCCAGGTCTACTCTGTGTGTACTCAATGCCATTAATAGGGCAAGAATCTCTCCCTTCCTTCCAAAATCCTATGCCGTCATCTTCTGTGGAAATACTATATTCTGTCATTTTAAATAATTTTGTCTCAAACTTCTAACAGATGTTACTTCATGGCTACTAATGGCAACCATCATGGCACCCATTGCTGGGAATAACATAGAAATCTGGCCATACCTTATAGATTAATGCCCCTCTGATTTCTGTTCTGTGGGACTGGCTGACCATCTAATGAGTATGGGAGCATGCCAACTGTCCCCAATGGCTGATGTTGGGGGAGGGGGAGATTGGTCAGTAGGATTTCAACATGCCCGACCTTTTTGTCCCCGGGGAGATAAACCCCCACCAGAGGTGATGGAAGCTTACTCCCCTCTCCCCAAACCCAGTGTATGAGTGAAGGAGTATTTGTCTAGCACTCACCTAATACGTATAGCCAGCATTACACTTCGTACGCGGCAGAAAGGCTTCTCTGCTTTCCTCATACGAGATCATGCTATTGGGTCTTTCCATTATAACAGACACTGCCTCTCCTTAGTAAAGTGGAAGAGGCTGAAGAACATTAATACCCCTTCAGTCTCAGCAGCTGAACCCCACAGATACTCATCACATGTGCAGGAGGGTTTTTCAGGAACACATGTTGATGGTCTATCTTTGGGATAAGAATTTAAGGCTAGTCTCACGTCACCGTTTTAGTTTTCCAGTCTTCTGATCCGTCAGAAGAACAGAAAAAAATAACGTATATCTGACAAATAAATGGATGCTCAAAAGGATCCGTTTTTTTCCGTCTTTCTGACAGATCACAAGAACAAAATATATGATATGAACCCGACCTAAAGGGGTTTTTCAGGAGTTCAGTATTGATGGCCTATCCTCAGGATATATCATCAATATTTGATCTGTGGGGATCTGACTGTCTGCGTCCCTGACAATTAGCTATTTGAAGAGGCCATGGAGCCCCAAGCACAGAGCCTCTTCCTAGACCAGTGACATCACGTTCATCGGTCACATGGATAGGATAGGCCATCAGTACTGAAACAGCCAATTGCCAGGGGGTGCTGGGAGTCGTACTCGTATAGGCTATCAATACTGATCTCCCAAAATACCTTTAAATGTGTGCTTGGTGAGGGTCCGATCCCCACTGATAAACAGAATGAAGTGACATGATCCCTTTAATGATTTTTCCAGGCCAAAAGGCACATTCATTCAAGTGGCTGTGCTTAGTACTGCACTTCAGGCCCATTCACATGCACAGGGCTGAACTCCGGCACCAGGCGCAGCTACTTGTACGGAGGCTCCTCTGTGTTTGGAACCAAAATGAAGAGGCCATCAACTCAAAATGTGTTCCTTGAAAACTCTTCTATTTCAGAATAATAGCTAATCCAATACATTATCCTGCATTATAATACAGATTGAATATACATGAAGAACTAGGTTGGTATTGAGTGTTTTCCATCCGCACTGTGGGGTCTTACTACTTTGTATGGGTGGATAGTTTTACAGCCTATACTGTTTCCTATGTCATTACTTAAGGTGTACTGTGACTATGCTACAGCTGTGTTATCCAGTCCACCATCTCTATTGGAAATTTGAATGGCTTTTATCTAGTTTTAACTGTGTTGGCATTAGATGAATTGAAATAATAAAGGCATTTGCAGTAATTGATGGTTCTTTGATGTGCTATGCCTAGGTGTTTGACATGAGTAATTTGCACTGATTCTAGCCTATACCAGAACGCCTACAAGCCTGGTAGAAGTTTTGAAGGATTTGCTTCTCCTGCCATCAATGCCCCCGCTACGATTATATTATTTCCGCATGCAGGCATGTTAGCAGCTGTTATCTGAGCAGAAGCGGCGGACTGACAGCACTCGTGCCGAAGACGAGGACAGATCCAATACAGGAAAAAATGGCGACGTGAAATTTCTGAGCACAAACTGAGACACAGGATTACTAGGATTTACTTGTGACACCAGTGAGAACTGATAAATACATGCATCTTCCTATAAGTGTTTGGGTGCATTCACCCTGCAGCCCTGCCACAGGAGAAGTGATCCCTAAGAAGTAGGGGTTGTCCAAACTAAGGGGGTGGGGGGGAAGGGTAACATGAGGGTTATACGAGACCTATAATGCACCCCAAAATGCCTGGGCCCCTCTTATTGGCAACGCTGGTGCCGAGGAGAAGGGTAAGTATAACCAGTATGAGGGGCCCAGGCATTTTGGGGGGCATTATAGGTCTCAGATAATCCCTTTAAAGGGCATGTTATAGTGTAGGGAGCAGAAGTAGGTGAAATACCAAATCATGGTCTGTTCTAGGGTGGAAGCAGGTGCAGGGAAATGACACTTATGTGCCAGTAATCTCTATTTTGTACATTTGCACAATGTAGTAATCGGGGTCCAACACTTCATGGATAATTCGAGGTAGATAATATATTGTCCAATTGGCTCATTTCAAATGTTCATTACATTACATAAATATTCAATATATTGCACTGGCAAACCACTGATTATTCACCCTTTATAATAAAGTTGACTATAGACATAATATTGCTACTGACAGATCCTGACAAAAAATTTATATTTTTTATGGAGGGGGGTGGGGGGGGGAGGTGGAAGACGACCAATAGCATTTTTTGTGGGTGCTCTCTGACACTGATTGGCACGTGTTCTTGAGTGGTTCAATCAAACAGGCTGGTGTCTGCCTGTGTAACTATAACCCCCAGCATTTGAACCCTAATTAAAGGGCATCTGTCAGCAGGTTTGTACCTATGACACTGCCTGGCCTGTTACATGTGCGCTTGGCAGCTGAAGGCATCTGTGTTGGTCCCGTGTTTATATGTGCCCGCATTGCTGAGGTAAATGATGCTTTTATATATGACAATGAGCCTCTAGGAGCAACGGGGGCGTCGCAGTTACACCTAGAGGCTCTGCTCTCTCTGCAACTGCTGCACCCTCTGCACTCTGATTGACAGGGCCAGGCAGTAAAAATGTTATCGTCTGTCCCTGTCAATCAAAGTGCAGAGGGCTTGGCAGTTGCAGAGAGGGCGAATGCCTAGGTGTGACGGCGACGTCCCCGTTGCTCCTAGAGGCGGATTTGCAGATATTAAAACTTAGTTGTACAAATGAACATGGGACTAACACAGATGCCTTCAGCTGCCAGTTTGATGGGTACAAATCTGCTGGCAGTCAAAGAATGCCCACAAACTACGGCACAAAGACTTTTCACGTAAATGTGCATGAGCCCCTCTTATTACAGTCCAGATGGTGGGATAGTTGTGCAAAAACTGGACAGTATTTCTCGGCGGCACCGGAGAAGATCCGGTAAACACAGCTTGATGTAAACTTAACTTCCGTGCTCAGAACATCGTTAATGTTAGTTCATTATTACACTTTAGCAGAAAGCTTTTTTGCGTTTCGCATTAACTGGACATATACACAGCCATTTTATTTTTCAGCGGACGACCCTATTGATTTACGGCAATTTTCAATAATCATATGCAAACCACACCCAGCATGCTGGTATTGTATAATGACTATCATCCTAAGACAGCTAGTGGAAGTACTCACACGAAGTATGTGAACACCAGAACCTCTTCTGTCAGCTACACTCATGGCAACACTGCCCTGGCTGCCATGCAGATCTCTAGAGCTGCCATACAGAGAACCGCTAGCTGCGGTATAAGTGGAATTAAAGGACCGTGACAGCATGCTCTGAATAGAGAAGGACAGATGTAACATCACAGATTAGTAAAGCATGCATATATACAACTCAATGGGTTATTCAGACACGCACCCGTCACACGTACTCGCATTTCATGCACACACTGTACAGACAGAGAGGCATGCAGCTGTGGGAGGTATACCCTGAACCCGAGAGGTGCACATGCAGACCGTTATATACCCATAACCTTTATGACATGGTGACTGCATGAAAATGTGCGTGATCTGAAGCATCCAGGACATACATGTTCATACAACAGGAACAATCCACTATCTTTACTGTAATCTTCTCTTACCATACCTTTGAGCAACTTGACTTAAAGGGGTTGTCTCACTTTAGCAAATGGTGCGAAGTTATTACAAGGCACCTAATAATGCATTGTGATTGTCCATATTGCTTCCGTTGCTGGCTTCATTCATTTTTCCATTGCATTATACACGGATTGTATCCTGGGGTTATGACCACTGTGCAGGGTGGCGCCGGTCACCAGGGAGGCCAGCGCTTAATCCTATAGAGTGCAAGCACAGCCACCACTGCAGTGCAGATATGAGGTGCCTGGGATGGGAGCGGCTGCCATGGTATCTGCCTATGCACGCTCCCACGGTATCGGCTACCAGAGGGGCCGGAACTTTTTTCTATAGTGTGCAAGCACGACCACCGCTGCTGGATTGCAACAGTGGTCGTAACGCCTGGAAACAAGCAATGTATAATGTGATGGAAAAATAAACCAAGCCAGGAAAGGAAGCAATCACAATACATTAGTAAGTGTCTTGTAGTAACTTCCTCTACATGATAAATGCCACTTGCTGACGTGAGATAACTAGAGATGAGTGAATTTTTGATATGCTGGATTCGGCTAATTCGCCGAAAAAAAAAAAAAAATTGCTTTGTCACGAAGCGCATTTTTCTTTTTTGTAAGTAGCGGGTGCAATGACAGGGATCGGCAACAGAGCCGCCCCCGTGATTGTACCCCTCAGATGCCACGTTCATACATGATCGCGGCATCCGAGTGTAAAAACAGTGTAAAATTAACATAAAAAAAAAAAATTCAATCAGACTTACCTCCAGCATCTGCTCGCGATGGGCCGGCCGCCGCCATCTTGCTTGAAGATCTTGTCACAGCGTGGTGACGTCATACGTCACCACGCACAGGATTTCGGCCGAGATCTTCAATCAAGCTGGCGGCCCGTAGTGAGCAAATGGAGGAGGCAAGTATGATTTTTTAGATTTTTTACCCTATTTCAGGTTAAATTGATTCGCTAACACGAAGCATGAGGAAATTTGGCTTCAAAGTAAATCGAATTTATCCTGAAATTCGGATCAAATTCCATTTCGTGGGATTCGATTCGATCATCTCTAGAGATAACCCCTTTAACTTGAACTGGTCATGTAGTCCAGAGCTGTAATCAGAATTCTGCCTTCTTCTACTAGACTCAGTAAACAGCATAACTGAACTAAAACCCTGCACTGCTTTCTGGGACATTTAGGGCATGTTCACATGTGTTGGATCTACCTATGTAAAATCCAACCTGTATATACAAGAGGATCCATGACAGGTTTCTGCCGCGGAGCAGCGACGGCTTTGCTGGAAGATCCACATGAGGATTAGCCCCATTCAATGGAGCTAATCTGTGTTTGTTTCCTTGCGAAATCCACAAGAGGAATGAACATGCTTATTCTTCTCACAGATGATTTCTTTCCACTGCGTAGGTGTTTTTTTTATACTCCATGGGAATGGGGGGCAAAATGCCTCATTCACTTGCACTGGATGCATCATGTTAGCAGATTTAATGAGGATTTTGGTCCATGCCGAAACCCTCATCAAATTCTGAACTTGTGAAGGATCCTAAAAGAGAAGTTTGACTTGGAGTTTGGTGCAGATCCCGGATCATATCTGGGGACAACCTACCTCCAGTACAAGTGAATGGGGTTTCCACAACCCTGTTCACATGCATTGGAAATGCCACTTATTCACTGCAGAAAACCTGAGGGTCAACCCATCTAATCCTCATGCTAACCTGCAGCAGTGAAAACTGCACATCTACAGAAATCTGAGGGTCGGGATATTTATTCTTTAGATTCCTGTATGGCGAGGTTTCTCAAGCTTCTTCTACGTCAGCAACTAGCAGAATTGTAAACTAGATTAAAACTGACCTAAAATATCATTCAGAACAAGATAGGGCTATGTTCAAAGCTTCCGTCAAAGACTATCAAAAATGCTGGAGAAATTAGATCAGCATGCTGCATGTCCAGTAAACTGATGGACAGTGAGGGAAGCTCTGAGCATAGCCTCCAATGGACACCATGATGGAAACTCAACGGACCTCATATGAGTCAATGGGGACTGTCAGATCCCATTGGTGTCCATCATGTGACAGATCTGAAAAAGAATCACTTTTTCCTGTTACTATAACGGAATAGAAGAATGGACTGCTCAAGGGAGATGTGAAGGAAGCCTATAAAAAGTACTTACAAAGTGTAAGAGTTTGGAGGTCATCAGTCTTAAAAGAGGTTTTCTGGGAGTAAAATATTGATGACCTATCCCAAGGTTAGGTCATCAATATTTGATCGGTAGGGGTCCAACTACACACACCGCTGCCACCAATATACCAAGCACAGTGCCGTACATTGTATAGTGCCGGTGCCTGTTATTTCAGCACAGACCCATTCACTTCAATGGGACTGAGCTGCATATAGGTCACGTAACCAATGAATGTGACATCACTGGCCCATGAAGAGGCTGCACCACTCACCTGAGCGCCGCGGCTCTTCAAACAGCTCATTGGGGGGGGTCAGTGCAGGGAGTCGGACCTCCACTAATCTGATATTGATGACCTATCCTATTCTAGTCCCAGAAAACCCCCCAAATAGTTATTTGACACCAAATTAAAAAATCACACTGGCTGCACTCCTTTTGGATGCCTCCTATATGCTATCGAGTCAGGGTCCCTTCTTTTCCATCAATTTGCAATTACTGGGCTCGGCTTCAACAAATATGCATCCAGCCTGAAAGCCATTTCCACATTGCATTGCTAAATATGCCCCAGTGTGTTATGGCAGAGTGGTTCTTTCAAATGCACAGGAAGCATAATCCAATCCAATACATTTGTCATTTACGAGTTTTTAGTCCAAGGTCTACTCGTTTCTAATGCTGCAGTTGTTGAAACGTGCATTTCATTCTCGACAGCTGCCACTAGGGGGCAGTAGCGCCTGATGTCCCGTACATGTTACCAACCGCCCTGCGGTTAGAGATATGATAATCAGAATTTCAAGCTCTAATGAAAGCCATTTGACTATATAAAAAGTTCTGAATCGCTCATCGCCCATTCATATACAGAACAGATGATGGAGCAGGCAAAAGAAATGTACCAAACCACAGCCATTATATATATAGGCCAGAGGTCAGCATGGAGTACAACCTGCCGCAGCTGAACAACAAGAACCAGCATGTCTTATAAGCTCAGGTGGTGGAAATCTGCCAAATGACTAGACATGACTAAACGAGAGAGCTTGGGTAATAAAAAATACCCAACGTAATCTGCTGCAGTTAATAGTACTCGGAGGAGACATTTTTGCTGCCACTCATCCCAGTTTTGTAGGTTCACACAGCATTAACTGCAGATTATTCTCTAGAGGATGCTTGGCTTTGCCTCTGGCAACAAACAGTTTTTGGCACGAGAACACACACGAAAAATAATAGACCTGGGAATGAAACAAAGTCGACAATTACTAGTACAGGACGTTGCAAAGCCAAGAAGGTTCTGCGCTGGGAAACCACGTGGTACTATTATCCTTAAAGACTACCAGATAATGTGCTATGCCAGGATTAGACTACTGCCTGTGCCCACTCCACTCAGCTAAAAGTCCTACATGTGAGCTTTTAGCGGAGTGAAGAGGGCACAGGCAGGAGCTCGCTCCACTAATACTGGCATAGCACATTGGTACATGGTACCCATTTGATATGCCAGCCTTTAGCCAAGCTTGGGGGCACAAGTAGGAGCCACTTAATGAAATGAAAAAAAAAATAAAAAATGTGATTGTAGAATTACAACGTAAAGATTAAGTCCCACGGTTACTTTCCTTGAAATTGAAATGTGAACACATATCTTTGTGTGCAGTGTTTTCCATCAAGACAAGAAACCAACTGATTACTTTTTTCTAAATGGATTATGGATCTGGAATTTGATGCATAGCAGTCGGAACAGCATACATGGTGCATACTATAAAGCATTAGCTTTCTTACCTTTTCAAGTTTTTTAGCTTCTATGTGCCGTAAGACCTGTTCCCTCCAATCATGAGGGACTTTACTCCTGCCTTGTGAGTCCAGTAAAGAATGTTCAGAGTTGACCCTAGCATTTGGCTTTTTGGAAGGACTAGTCCGAGAATAGTTAAAATCACTAACAGACATTGTTCTCTCAGGGATATCATTAACAGAAGGACGTGCACTTTGGGGTCTTGGTACATTAGGGCCATCAATGCTGTATGTCCTCGCTGACATGGGTCTCTGTGGACCTGCCATCAGATGTGAAGGTCTTCCCATTGAATGTAATTCTCTGTATGTCATATAGTCCCCATCTGGTACGACAACCCTCCTGATAGTTCCTGGTTCACCCATAGCCACAGAGGCATTGGAGGAGACGCTGCCTTGTCTTTGAAGTGTGTTACGACTAGCTCCTTGAAGGACTCGATCATTTGGGGACATGGCCCATGCTTCTACATGCCTTGGTCCCATTCTTTGAGGCGCGCTGTACGTGTTACTAGACCTCACATTATTATGATTAGAGAAATTCATGTTGGCAGGGTGTTTGGCATAGTTAGGGCTATCTATGCTATCTGACATATGGTAACGTGGAGGTGGAAAACCTCCTTGGTCCATAGAAGTGCCCTGTTTTTGAGGCCACAGATTATCCTTAGCTGAAGCACTACTACTACTATATTGAACATTATACTGAGGCACAGCGGGCATCTGAGATGCTGCAGGGGCTCTCATAGTGTAGGCCCCCTCAGGGTTGTGGTTAGAATCGAATTTGAAAACAGTTTTTTTCCCAGAAGATACCAGATCCGAAGAGGAAGACGAACTACTGAAAACCTGCAAAGGCTGATCATACAGAAGAGTGGCCGACTTGCTCCTAACAATATTTTGTCCTTCAGCACCTGTTGCTGCAGATTTACCAATGTATGACGGCTGCGAGGAGCCACTGTCACTGAGAATGTCATAGATCCTCAGTCCACCGGTCTCAATGTTGGTTATACTGTGGGACTTCACAACAGAGCTCATTGAGTCTCCGAGCTGGGGAGACAAATCGTCGGTACTTTTTGAAACGCACATATCAAATGAAGGCACTGAATCCTCTGATGCGCTCCTCACCGGGTCACTCATATCTGGGGACATGTGGTCATCTTGGGAATGTCCATTGACTTTGTTCATTGCACACAAATCTGGGTACGTTTTTCTGTTCTCCAACACTTCAGGCTCCCGTTTCTCATTGTTATTTGTATATCCCTTTCTGGATAGGACTTCTTGTGAGATTATTGAGCGCTCCAGGGTATCGGAGTACAGGCCATCATCACTTGTCAGGTTATTGTTTATGTTCATCTGGTTCAGATTTTGTGCCATCTCGCTGGTGCTGTTTATTCTTTTCTCTTGGACCAAATCCTCTTCACTGTTTGGTGATGGAATCTCACTTATCTCTCTCTCATTGGCGGTATTTAATTTGCTCCCATTGTGTAAAATATTGTTCAAGTTTTCATCTTCTTGTCTGAAAATACAAAAAAAATAAAAAAATAAAAAATGAAGATGTGAAATGGAACAGGAAGGGGAATGAACATGTCACTCACGACCATGGTTTAAGCATCTGTCCAACTCAAACCTTACACATTCCTGGAAGGTTATTTTTCCAGCTTGATGTTTCAGACTATAAGAAGGTTGTCATATTAGTTTAAAATAGGTTGGAAGCATGAATGAACTTCAGGCAATGACTGACCCATAAACCAGATAAGACAATCATGCCATATAAGAGTCAACCTCAGTTGCACCAACCACTATCCAACATTAAATGTTTCATGCTAGCTTTAGTTCTTCTTCACCTACTGACACGAAGACGGTTTTGCTCTCCATTATGGTAAAAGAAATCACTGAGTGAGAAGATCTATTTACTACCGGACTCTGCTATAGACTGCACTTCACTGGATACCATGTGCATGGGTCAGGATCATGTAGACCATTATTTGAGCAAAGGGTCTCCCCTCTATTAGCCACTCCTTGCATATTTACTAATTTGAACATCTACAGAAGAATCGTAGTTGGAAAACATAGAGAAATGTAGGGAAGACCTCAAGCATGCAGTTGCATCTCTCCAAGCCCAATGTCTTATGGGGGGTAGTTAATTGCCTGCACAACACCTAAGGTGTTAGGTTAGGTACTGGTGCATAATGTATATGGATGCAAAGTGGAAATAACATACTGAGTGGGATAAATTAAACATGAAATAGAATAGAATGGGGAGATCTTTTTTTTTAAATCTTTCCTTCCCTTGCATTTCTCCTGTTTTTGATTTAATTGTAGGTCGGCGTTCTCTGTATGCACGCGCAACGGGAAAGGAGTGGACTCCAACGTTAACATATACGGAATCCCAGCGGCTGTGTCTTTGAAGATATATGTTGTAATTGTAATATTTTCTCAGTGTGTCCTAGGACGCGTTTCGGCAAACATGCCCTTATCAACCTGTTGTTCTCTTGCCTGGCCCTATAATGCACCGTATACGGCACATGCGCAGTACATCTCCCCGTTTTCACCAACCCTCTTTAAAGAGCAATTGTCATTTTTGTATAGAATTAATTATAGATTTCTAAGAAGACATGCTCTCACGTTATTATTTCTTGGAGAATACACGGATTTACTAAAACAAACATGGCTCCTCTTTAAGGTTGTGGTAACTGTCATCTCTGATGTCCTATGGTACGAAAAGGCTTGAAAACACAACTGACAGATACAGACAAGCAGCTTGGTCTTTGCAAGTGGTCAATATTAACAAGCATGATTTCCATTCTTCTGTTAATCATGCATATATGTAAATTTTTATATTGGGAAGAGGAATGTGCTAATAACATAAGCAGAGGATACTAACCTTAATTTCAAGCTCATGGCAATACTGGATTCTTTTTCCGGCGAGCACAGGGAGGTGTCGTGGCTGCTCTCTGTGTTTAGCGATACCGAGTCGGACATTCGGGATGGTGAGGAACAGTTGCTGTTGTTCTGATTACTGTTGTGGGTCACTTCATCTGACAAAGAGTCCGCATCTTTAATATCATCTGACATACAATACATAGAAACAGTTAGTCTTAAGCACACTTCCAAGAAACCAGTGGTGGAAGATTAGTGCACTTCATCTAAATTGAGTGCGTACAGGCAGAAAGATCGAGATGTAAGCACTACCTAGTAATTATTTATTAATCATAAAAATAAGTGCTCAGTTTATGGGAATTGCCATCAGTATGATGAAGGCCCTGAAGTTCATATATCCATAGAGATGCTAAGATACAGATCCATAATACAAAATATACAACATTGTATCTTTACGATAGAAGGTAAAACATTTTATTTTACTTATTTTTATTTTCTCTAACTTTTATAGAGCAAACATTTTCTGCAGTGCTACTGGAAAATTGAAATAATTAAGATGTCATATGTGTAGTACCCCAGACCTGGGGGTATCTGCAATTGTCATATTATTATGTATTGTGTTATGTATTTGATGTTTTGCCTGTATAGACCAGCAAGAGAAAGGTATGATTGGCATTGGTTGGCAGGAACAGTGCCAACCATCCTGTCCCTCCCCTCTTGAGTAGGAGAAGAAGCACACTGCAGAGCTCCTGCTCCTTGGAAAGATTCTCCAGAAAGAACAACTCACTTCAAGAAAGCACTTGAGAGACAAGACAGCAAAATGAACAGCAAAAAACTGTGTTTCAGACACTATTGCAAGCTGAGGGACTACAGCTCAGACACCCATCACCCAAAACTACCACTAGGCCAGATAAAGTCAAGTCTGAACCTGACAGTGGACACCTATACCCACAAGTGACCATCTGCGGCCATCTGACCTACCTCCATAACTCCTTAACTTGTGCCAGAAACTGCCCTCGGCATTTACTGCCGCTGAATGTACCACAAATTATATTCTGCACTTAGTAAAAATAGACTGTTATATATTCACTTCTGGCCTCATTCTTCAAAGTACATTTCCATTGCACTGATCCCCAGAGAGCCATGGCTTGAGAGAGAACACTGTGACAGAACATTTCATCAGGGCCACTACCACTCCCATCCTCTGCATCGGGGGCTTTCTGCATATGTGTCCCTGTTGGCCCTGCTTTGTACAGTGGACCAGTCACTGTTGATAAAGTTCAACCTTAAAGCTAAGGAAATCATAGGGCATAGCAACTATGAGAGTAAGTTTTCACCTTTCTTGTTGTTGCTCAGCGCTACAACTTTAGGTTGATTCATGGCAGTCTCTATAAGCGGCGGCCGCATTTCAGCCATCTTCATCTCTTCATCGTAAGACAGGTCTTCTGACTCCTGTAGCACATAAACGTTACCACATGTTAGAAGGACAATCATCATAAGTGAGCGCATTTTTTACATTTAACATTCCCTTTATTACATTTAAAGGGGTTGTCCAAGTTGGACAATGTCTAATTGTTAGAAGGTCCAGTAAGCAATTAACGAAATGTTCCTTTGCTTCCATCTCTGGCAATCAGCCAAGATACGGAGGAACCTGGCAGTAAGTGCTCAATATCCCCACAGCGACAACACAGGAGAACTTAAGCATTACACGGTTCTCATTCAAATGAATGCTTTATCATGTTAATACAGGACAGTGTAATCACTCTAGAATTTGGACAAGAAATGAGGGGGGTGAACGCAAAACTCCCCTACCCTCTATTAACTCCAACATGAGTTTTCAGTCACACCACATGTTCATATTAGAGTTGGGTGTTAGTTGTCCCGAGACAGCTGCTTAGAGTTTTTTCCTCAACTGAAATGAAAAATGTCCGATTGCCGGGCTGCCCACCACCGACACTCCCACTAGGACAAGGGTCAGAAGCTCCATGTTCCTTCTCATTGCATGACCACAGGAAGTAGGAGTTTAAATGGAGGACTGCACTAGGGTGACTCTGTCAGTCCAACAGAATTTGAATTGGTGGCATGGTGCATGCTTGACTACTGCTCCATTCAAACTGCTACTCACTAAAGTCATGGAGTGAGGCCAAATGGGGGCTCAGGTCCCCTGTTCTAGTGATCGGTGGCAGTTCCAGGGGTGAAGATAAGTGTCGACCGAGGGAGAACCCTTTTAAAGAGTATGACCAAGAATTTCCCATGAAATAAGAGTTCTGAAAGAAGATACACTAGCTCTGCCCACATTTTGGTTTTCCATGTATCGCTATATCGCCAGCATGTAATGAGGACACTTTTTACAATGTCCATGGTCCATTAACAACTGGAATTTACACTGAAACAGCCAAGAAAATGATTTTACAAAATGAATTAAAACAATTATTTTCTCCTTTGATGAGAATTCGTTATGACACTATGGCCCTCAGGCACGCTGTGTGCTCTGTCAGACGGGATGAAAGGCAAGTTCAAAGAGCATTACAATGGGCTTGTGTTATAAGTAATCAAATGTTTCATTATTCCCTAGTCATATAGGTAAAGTAGGTGACTCAAGGCTGAGCGAGCATCCTGTGAAGAACACCGGGACAGCTTTTGAAAACTAGTTAGGAAATAGTAGAGATTTTTTTAGATAGAATGTCCCCAAATTATCTGCTAAATACAACGTAATTCCTGTTGGATGACTCACAACGAAGAGGTTTTATCTACATGGAGAATAGTTCATTGCCCTGGAGTCACAGTTACAGCCTTGAGCTAGTTATCTGGGATAAAATATACAGTATTCAACATTAATATGACCACTTCCTACTTTTGAAGTTGGCAGTGTGTAGCCAATGAAGGAAGTCCCGTGTGGTAAGCTGGCTGGTGGGTATGTAAGGTGTGTGATCATGGGTAAAGGGGCGATTTATCAGAGTAACAAAAAGGGATGATTGTTGTCTTTTGGTCCAAGGGTGGCAGTATTTCTGACACTGTGCAGGGTGAACTGTTCTCATGCTGCTGTGGTAAAAAGGTATGGTTAGTGGACAAATGGCACCATTGCGAATATGTGATGTGGAAAATGCAGAGCACCCCATGCCATTGATGTGATAGGTTAACATCAGCTCTAAAGCCGGACTAACACCCTACAGTGGAGCAGCTCACTGCCAAAATGAACCAGGGAGGTACCAGACGTGTCTAAAACAATATTTTTAATGTGTCTAAACCCTATTGCGTATGGGGCTCTTAAGCAGACAGCTGGTCACTGCACCTCTGCAAACAAAGTTGCATTGGCAGAGAAGGCTACAATTTTTGAGACAGTATTGGCAAAGAGTTCCCTTCTTGGATGAGTTGCGAGCATAAACCCCCTGCAACCATTGCTGGAAGAACAAAACCTGCTGGTGGAATGCTAGGGAATGTTTTCGTGGCTTTCTCTGGGACCACTCATCCATGTGGAAGGCACTCTTAACCGATTTGGGTATGAATTCCTTCTTGCAGATCACCTACACCCATACGTGCTGATTGTCTTCCCTCGGGAGGATGGGATCTTCCAAAAAGACAATGCGACATGTCAAATGGCAAGAAATGTCCAACATTGGTTGGAAGAACATGACCAAGAGTTCCGAGTACTACCCTGCCCTCCTAATTCTCCAGAAGCCAATTGAGCTATTGTGGGACCACCTTGATTGTCGTTTTCTCTCTATGGACCCTCCCCCATGCCCCCCCCTCCCCCTAGCAGCTTTGGGGTGCACTGCAGTCAGCATGGCTCCAGATACCTGTGACAACCTACCAGAACCTTATTGAGCCACTTCCAGCCTAGTGGTCATAATAATGTAACTTGACTGTATATATGGCCCAATAAGAGATATTATTTATATCCCTGATTGTACTGTATTTGTCAGAGAATCTTCAGATTCATTATGACAGTAGGGCCTTCAACATAGACATACCTCAAGTGTCTCGTCATGGTTGACAACAGTTTTTGCATTCCAGAGGTTCTTAGTGAGATTAGTTTGCGGTGAGTTTTCAGTGGTTTTCTCAGGTTCTGGCTCACAAGGATTCTGAATACAGTTCCCCACAATATTATTAACTTTTTCTTCTATGTCATTTTTATCTGGGACAGGTTCTGCAACCTAGGTACACCCAAAAATGAAAAAGATATCATTTCTATTATTAATATAAAAATGATTGGAAGAGACATCATTTATCACTAAGCTGTCATATTGGGCCCACACACACGGCCATATTACATATCTGTCTTGTATGGATGCAGACAAGCTGCCTATAAACTGCCTTAGGTCATACCATATCTTGCTGTGTCTTCTATTTTATACCAAAACACATGTGGGTTTTATCTTATGGGTTTACAACGCAACAGCTCTAGAAGGCCACTCCTTTATCTAGACCACAGTTCCTAAGTCAAATCCTCCTACCATATACTAGATTTTATGGCCACCTTCTTTGAGAGGATCACCCCTTTAGAAGACCATTTACCAATTTCAATTCAATTCCATGTGGTCGTCTCAAAACGTTTCACTGTATACCTATACTATATATGTCAAAAAACAAGGCAAGTTCCAGTATATGGTGTGTTACAGAAGTATTTCCACTTAGAAGCATCACTTCTATGGGAGGATATGGTGGCCCATAGATGAGCCATAAGGCGCAGCACACAGAGTGACATAATACAGTCTGCCATCTGCATGGACCCTTACATTGTTCTGAAAAGGCAAGACATCCACAACCGTTATTTTCCCTGAATATCAAGCATAAAACCAGTTATTTCTGAAGCATAAACATGAACTGGGAACATGCCAGCTACTGGCAAGACAGAGCCAACTGTGCCCCTGTGACAAAGTTTGACAAAATGCCTATCTTTTGACATCACTGCATCCTTCAAGCTAGATTGCTAATTGACTTTAAATGATTGCACTCAATCAGCTATTCCATCATCCCTGGGCACCTTAAACGGGTAATTGAAATAATGATAAACTATGACAGATGTGGGATGGTCTCAGCGTTATTATTTATTGAACAGATGTAATAAAAGTGTGTGCGCCTTGTTTTCTAGTAAGTAAACTAAAGGTATAAATTCAAGTCTGGCTTTTGGAGGGTGAAGGCCTCTGTGTGAAAATTGAGGTAGGTGAGGCACCCAACCCCTGACACAGTACTGCTGTCAGATATACTGTAGGAGAGGTGGCTGTGCTTGACTGTGGCCCTCCCTACTAAAGTCTATGGAAGAGATGGCCACAGGTCTTAGATATGCAGTATATACTGTTCCAATGTAAATAGCACTGTTGCACCCACAGCGTGACTGGTTCCATTGGTTGTGATTTTAAAAACCAGATGAGAAGAACTGGTCTGGGCAAGATGTTAAAGCATTTGTACTCCCTATAACCAAACTCTGGGGAGATCGGTCATTCAAGAGAATATACAAAATTTGGTACAAAAGTGGAGACGTTAACCATAGCAATCAGACTGCTTGCTTTATTTTTTGAAAGGCCCTCCAAAAAGAAGAACTGAAATCTCATTGGTGACCACAGGCAACTGCTCCCATTTCCATTTTACACTGGTTTTGATAAATCTACCCCAGTATGCCTAATAGATTTATTTTGGTAATTTAGCCACAGCAGATTATCACAAACTCACTTAATTCGGTAAATGTCGATCAGAATAAGGTTTTGCTCACACTACATTACAAGAAACTTTGTTAGCTGTTTGAGAAGTAGAATTGGAAGATCAATTTCCCATTTTTAATCCATTGTCAACAGATTATTTATATTCTCAATAGATGGTTACATAAAGATCTTCCCTAGGAAAATTATCAGAATATGCTCTACCTTCACTCCTGTGTCCTTTGTCAGCTGTTGTTGGACTTCATTTTGCTTCAATTCTCTATTGGCTTCCTCAGCCTTCTCTTCATCTTTTAACCGGTGCACTATTGTCTGCACAGTTTTCACCATGTTCTTCAACTCATCAGGGTATGGTGTTGGATATCTCTTCAAATTACCTTCCTGAATTGAAGACAAAAATACAATTGATTAGCTATGTCTGCTCTCAGATTTTATGAAACACGTCCAGCCTTCTAATATATAGTGCCAGGTGCGGGCTATACGGTGACACAAGGTCACCTGTAATTTGGAGTTAATTCTCTGTAAGGGTGGGTTCACACTAAAGTTTTTTGTGGTTTAATCTTTTTCACACTAAGTTTTTTGGAGAAGGTTTTGAGGAAGATTTCCCCGATGGTTTTTTATCCAAAACCAGAAGTGGATTCAAAAGGAATTGGAAGTATAACTTCTAGTTCTTCCTGCTGGATCCACTTCTGGCTTTGGCAGAAAAATCTGCTTCAAATCCTCCTCCAAAAAACTCGATCTACCGATGTGACTTCATTGTATCCCCAATGAGGAAAACATCATCTGCAAAAGGCAACATTGAAATTGCAGCATGTTCATGGTTCACTTTGATTTTTGCATGCAAACTGTGAAAAACCTTGTGACCCATGTAGTTTGATGTTGGTAGTCTGTCACCAGAAAATTCACTGTTAAACCTAAAACAATGTAAGGCTAGCTCAGCTCAAGGTAATGATACCTTTCACTTATTGATCCTTTATGTCATTCTGGAGAAAAATGAGCAGTTAAGTGCACCCAAGGCAGGCCCAAGCCACTCTGTGCACCTTTGCACCTCTTTCTTCCTGTGACATGGGCAGGGTTAAAGTATAGTCGCCTCACCTGGCCCTGTCAACCAAGAAGGAGAGGGAAGAGCTAGGAGAGGAAGCAGGAGTAGCAAGGGTGCACAGAGTGGCTTGGGTCTGCCCTTGGTGCACTTAACAGCTCATTTGCAAATGGATGAATAGTAGTTTTTCTCCAGAATGAAGTAATGGATCTCTAAGCTCAGCTGAGCTAGTCCTACAAGGCAATGTGCCTGGTCATCAGTGAATTTCTTGCCGACAAACTCGCTTTAATGGCCGATAATAACCCCCATTTGTCAGTTGATCGCACCTTTTTACATGGGCTTAAAAATAGCTTTTGTCGACAGCAAATCTCCCCATGTAAACACAGGATGCAATGCCTAATTATCTCATTAATCCCCTTACATTTTTCGGGTAGTGTAAAGAAAAAAAACTCTCAAAACAAGCATCGATTGACTGGTTACTTTGTTGCCACTTGATATAGCATGGTTATCAGCCCAGAAAAGTCACAATGGTTCTTTTTTCTTTGTGCCTTTTATTAAACAGAAATACACCTAATTTAGGTGTATTTCTGGCACAGATTGGGGCGCAAAGGTTCTTTGCTCCACAATCTGCAACTTTTCCAGTCTAAAAAAGTGGGTGTGGCGTGGGCGGGGAAGGGGCAGGCAGGCCCGTCTTATTTACCATTTCCTACACCTGTTTTAGGCGTAGAAAATGTTCTAAATGTAAGACAACTCGGAAGTGGTCTTACATTTAGAAGTGGCGGTTGATCTGTCGAAGTAACGTAGAGGTCGGCGCCTCTTCATAACTCCGGTGGATCCACCGCCAGGTATAAGGCTTATTAAGATCGCATCTAAAAGGCTGGTCTTAATAAATGTGCCCCAAAGTGTTGTATGGAGCTATAGGAGAAGTCACAGAAGGGCTAGGATCCCTACGCTACCCATTTTCATGCAAAGGCTTATGGAAAAACATTGTGGCATGCTGTATAACATTTCTAGTGCAAAATGTTTCCAACATAATGCCCCCCAACAGAGCACCACACAAGTGTCTTAACTACAAAAGCTGCGGGACCTTCAAAGATACAAAGGGGAAAACTGGTGTAACGGAAAAGTGGCTTAGTTGTCCATAGCAACCAATCAGAGTCCACTTTTCATTTTTCACAGCTCCTTTGGAAAATTAAAGGTGGAATTTAATTGGTTGCTATGAGCAACTAAGCCACTTTTCTGTTACACCAGTTTTGATAAATCTACTCCATAGAGAGCGGCCTTTTTTGTTCTTTGTGGATTTCAGGGGATTCGCAGTTGGGGTCCCGAGGCTTGCACCCAGTCACTGCTTTTACAGGGCTGCATTCTACTTGACTTGGTATAAATATTAGATGTTATCCCTGGCTTTAGGAGTACACATCATAAGAGACAGGTGTGAGGTAGCTGGGCTCAGTAGCTGTCAGCAGACATGTTTTACTTTTATGAAATGCCATTAGACAGCCATAGTTTAATTGCTTTCAGAAGTAAAAGTTAGAGCATACTGACCCGGGCTGGAACTTCCCGCTCATCCTTGTCATCATCACACTCGAAGGCAACCTGCGCTCGCTGCTTCCTCTGCTCCTCCCACAAAGATGGGTTAAAGCTTTCATTGTCTGAAGAGATGATAACTGCAACAAACGCAAAAAAAAGTTCCCCATTACAACAGTGCCTAAATCACTGTTAAGGTGGCCATGTACATCAGAGAGAAGGAGGTTGATCATTTTGCGACTCGGCCATACACATTTTACTACATATTGGCTGTAAAAGAGTTTTTCTCAGTTCTGCAAGTGCCATTTATCCTGTAGACAAAGTTTATACAAGACAATTATTAATATATTGTGATTGTCCAGATCTCCTCCTTTGCTGGTTTGATTCATTTTACAATCACGGATAATGTGGGAAGCGCTAAAATATAACCTTTATTGATGTGTATTGACACATCAATAAAAGTTATATTTTAGTGCATTCCCACATTATCCGTGATGGTACTTTATTAGGGACGCTTTACCTCAATATCTATTATTTCCGTGAATCCTTTGATTCATTTTACAATCACACAATACACTGCTCGTTTCCAGGGGTTACGGCCACTGCTGCAGAGCAGATATGTGGTCACCGGAACAGGAGCTGCAGTGCATGCGTGCCTGTGCACACTCCCATGTTCCCGGCCACCAGAAAGGTTGGCACTTTTCCTATAGTGTGCAAGCATGGCCACTGCTGCTGGATTGCAGGTTGGTCCCTCTCAGTAATACATACTGGATGTTAAGTCTGTGTGTCCAGGATGCTGCTACCTTCACTAGCTCTCATGTATCAGCACAACATCATTCCTGGACTGATTTTTCCTTCTACACTGATGCTGGCTCGTGTATCATTCCCCTTTTTCCTTGCAGATGTTTTACTGGGCTGTGCTTTCCTCCCTACCTACAGCCTCTATGATCTTCCTTCTATAATATACCTGGATGCTTTCTCACCTCTCTACACTCTGAGAGCAAACAGATCCAGGAGAAGTATGCTTTTGGATCAATGATTCTGCAGGGCATCCAGTTAAGTAGAAGACTTACAGGCTATGCAGAAGCAAAATGGTATGACATTTTTAAGAAAATCTATCTAGAAAGTAATTTAATAAAACAAATAAAAAAAAGTGCAAAGATATCCATAGCCTTTAAACCAACAATTCCCATAAATAAGCAAACTTCTTTTAGGAATAGTGAACATTTATTTCTATAGACAGAGGTAAGTAAACAAGCCAATTCCAGACAACTCTGGCAGTGCTTCATCTCCATGTAGTAAACAAGGATGCCCAATCAGAACTCATCATAACTCTCAACTAAGATATGGAGGATTTTCTGGTTCCCCCATATATATATTTGAATTTGGACAATCCCATCTAAATGACCAGATTTTACTGTAATCTTTTTTGACTATTAACTCTCCAAAATAGAAATGTGAAGGTTGAGTTACTGACCATAAGCACTGCCACAAAGGATGCATTATATAAATGTAATAATAGTAAATTTCTTAAATTCCTGTTCGATATAAATAATTATCAGACTCATAAATATAGAGCAGTGTCGGTGGAAACTGTGCACCTGTTCTGTCAAGTCAAAATACAGCTCATAAAAGAGGAGGGCCACTCTCCGCTGCCTTTTGTCCATCTGGTAGAGAATGATTAATCTGCAAGGTAAATATCTACATTCCATTCTGCGGTGGCAGGGAGATCAAATGCAGCAGATTGCTGTCCCAGAACAAAGCACAATTCTAGGACTGTTTGAGCATGAACTATGGCCAGCAGGCTGTGCGAACAACGGCCCATAGAACAATATCCAAAAAACCAAACCTTGTAGGGAAGCTACACATGAACAGTCTGAGGCATCAAAGCAGAATTATTTGCATCAAAAAGTGGCAATATTTGCCATAGATCCTGCTCGCTACTCTTCCAAAAAGTGGGCAGGAAACTGCTGGCCTACACAATGTGTGCCCCAAAAGCCACTGTTCCAAATAGTAGGCAGGGAGTGGGCATTGTGGGGCTGGTCATAGCTGGCCCGACATGTTTATTATAATGTACAACAGCAAGCTGGCTTAGATTATCCCTAAACTTTACACTAGCTCCCTTACTGGTACAGATTTCAGTTCAGCGCATGAACCTGCACAGATGTGCCACAGTTATTACCTCTTAATAATTGTGGTGCATCTGATGCCAGCGAGAGATCGTTTAAGTCTTAATAAACGTCCCCCAAGGTGTATGGCCTAACGCCATATTTAAAGGGGTTGTCCGAGTGTTTTATCTCAGGATCGGTCATCAGTGTCTGATTGGTGGGGGTCTGACTGGAGACTCCCACCAATCAGCAGTTTTAAGAGGCAACAGCTCTCCGTTACGCGGTGCAGCTTTTTCCTAGGTCAGTGACATCAAGTTCATTTGTCACATGGCCTGGCCACAGCTCAGTCCCATTCAAGCACAGTGGAAATCCAATGGCAGATGCTTTGCATGGTAAGCTGCAGCATTTACCAGAGCGCCATGGCCTCATCAAACAGTTGATCGTCAAGAGTGGCGGGAGTTGAACTCCCACCAATCAAATACCGAAGACCTATCTTGAGGATAGGTCATCCAAATGAAACACTAAGAAACCCCTTCTAAGAAGTTTCTGGGAAAAGTGAGAGGCGTTACTTATCAAAGAGTATCACCACCAAGTGTAGGAAACAAAACTATATACAATCTGGTGTTTGAAATACGCAGTCAGAGAAGAGAACACCCACATAGAGCATTTCTTACTCTGGAGGACCCAGTGCATGACACTTACATAGTTGATACAGTTGAAAAAAGACATACTGTAAGTCCATCAAGTTCAACCAAGGGATAGGTGGGGACGCGAATCCCAGATGGAAGCGAGACTCAAATTTCTACACATTTTCATCAACATTAATGTTGTTTACTTTTAAGAATTCATCTAAACCCTTTTTAAAATTCTCCACTCTTTCTGCTGTGACCACGTCCTGAGGAAGTCTATTCCACAGATTCACAGTTCTTACAGAAGTTTTGACGCTTCTGGAGACTGAACTTTTTCTTCTCCAGTCGGAGGCAGTGCCCCCTTGTCTTTTGAGGGCATTTGACATGGAACAGTTTTTCACCGTATTTTTTGGCCCATTTATATATTTGTATAGGTTAATCATGTCCCACCCCCGTCAGACGTCTCTTCTCAAGACTAAATAAATTCAATTATTTTAATCTTTCTTCATAACTAAGACCCTCCATGCCCCTTATGATTTTAGTCGCTCTCCTCTGTACTTTTTCCAGCTGTGGTGCGTCCTTTCTATGGACTAGTGCCCAGAAGTGAACTGCATTTTCCAGATGGGGCCACACCAACGCTTTGTAAAGTGGTAATATTACATCCCTGCCCCGCCTCGTTTAATGCATGACAGTATCCTGTTAGCCTTAGAAGCAGCTGATTGACATTGTAAGCTGTTATTTAATCTACCATTACCAAGGACACCCAAATCCTTATCTATAAGTGACTCTCCCAGTGTTACATCCCCTCGGACATATGAAGCACGGAGATTTTTACTACCAAGATGCAGAACTTTACATTTATCCACATTGAACCTCATTTGCCAAGTTGATGCCCAATCACTCAGAGTGTTTAAGTCAGCTTGTAGTTTATGGACATCTTCCATAGACTGTACAGTACTACATAGCTTATTATCTGCAAATATAGAAATGGTGCTATTAATCTCGTCCTCGATATCATTAATAAATAAGTTAAATAATAAAGGGCCCAGCACTGAACCTTGTGGTACACCACTTATAACCAGGGACTATTCTGAATAGGAATTATTGACCACAACTCAATTACAGAATATACTTTCCAAGCCTATAGACCTTACTTTTACCTATTAAACGTCTATGAGGGACAGTATCAAAAGCCTTTACAGAAACAGCAACACTTCATCCACAGCCGCCCCTCTGTCCAGGCTACTACTCACCTCCTCATAAAAAGAAATCAGGTTAGTCTGACAACTTCTGTCCTTGGTAAACCCATGTTGGTTATCACTTATAATATTTTTTACAGTCACATACTCCTGTATATAGTCCCTTAAGAGTCCTTCAAACATTTTTCCCACAACAGAAGTTAAACTACCCGGTAACTGGTCTATAATTACCTGTGAAGGACCTTGATCCTTTTTTAAATACGGGCACCACATTTGCCATGCGCCAAACAATTGGCACTGTACCAGTACCTAGAGAATCTTTAAAAATTATAAACAGGGGCACAGCAATGATTGAACTGAGCTCTGGGTGTAATCCATCTGGACCAGGAGCCTTGTTCACATTTACCGTATTTAACTTATCTTGGACCATATCTACAGTTAGCCAATATAGTATACTACTAGATGTACTAACAGCCCCAGCACCACAGATATCAGCTCCTTTCTCTTCTTTTGTATATACAAAGCTAAAAAACCCATTTAGTAACTCTGCCCTTTCTTTATCTTCAGTGACTACCTTTACCATTATTTAGGAACCCTACCTGCTCAGACCTTGGTTTTTTAGCATTTATATATATATTAAAGAATTTTTGGGGATTTGTTTTGCTCTCTTTTGCCACCTGCTGTTCGTTTTGTATTTTTGCTAATTTTATCTCCTTTTTACAAATTTTATTAAGCTTTTTGTAATCTTCATACGCTACAGCTGACCTTTCAGATTTGTATTTTTTAAATGCCCTTTATTGCCCTTTTTACAGTAGCTATAAGCCATGGGGGGTTTAATTTTAGCCGTTTAAACTTGTTACCTAAAGGAATCATTTTTTTAGTGCAATTACTCAATTGATTGCTATGGAAACTGTGTATTGCTTAATATCCTGTGCAATAGTGCTGTAGGGAGACTGAACTTGCTTCCACACTCCCCCACAACAGATCGCTTGAGGTTCAGCAGGCCTGTCATGGCTAGCTGCCTGAAAAGCTGAACAGCCTGACAGAGAGCCTATGAAAATCCTATAGACTTCAATAGTATTCCATTGTAGTCTATGGACAAGCGATAAAAAGATCACATTTTCAAGGGATAAAACTATACATATTTGGTATCGCCGTAGTCATACTGAGCTGCAGAAGATGCATGTCATGTCACTCTTAGTGCATAGTCAATGCCATAATATCAAAACCCAAAAAACATCAGCAGAATTTCACCCCACAATTTTTTTTTCCTTTTTCCAAAACAAGATATGGTGAATTAAATGGCGTCATTAAAAATACAACTTGCCACACAAAAAAAAAAAAAATATATATATATATATATATATGCCTGTATATAGCTAAGTGAATGAAAAGTTTAAAAAGTTGTGACTTTTGGAAAGTAGAAAGACAAAAATGAAAACACAAAAACTAAAATTGGCCCGGTCCTCTGATTAGGTCATCAATATCAGATCAGTGGGGTCCGACAACTTGGACTCACACACATCAGCTGTTAGAGGAGGCCGGCACTCTGTGAGCACTGCGACCTCTTTGTAGGCCATATGATATCATCCTACATCGGTCACATGGCCTAATTGCAGCTCAGCCTCACTGAAGTGAATGGGGCTGTACTGCAATAACACGTACGGCACTGTGTTTGGTCTGCCGAAAGCTTAACAGAGTTCCCTGGAACAGCTGATCGTCGGAGGCGCTAGGACTCGGACCCTCGCCAATGTGACATTATCATTTCCGTTAAAGGGTTAAAAGAAATGAATTACAAAATTACATCTATCTTCATAAATTATTATTTAAAACTGGAAAACCCCTTTAAAGGATTAAAATTGCTCTTGCCTGTAGTTGAAGTGATAATTACAATATGAAAACAGAAAAACAAACATTCTCCTTACTGTCATCAGTTCTTGGTTGTTGCGGGAACATATAATTAGTTAGGACTGTTTTCTGGGTGTCCGGGTCTGCCTCCTTCTGCAGAGGGATCAGCGGCTTGGACTGAAAAAAAAAAAAACACACACACACACTTGGTCAATGAGCAACCTCACCCACAATAATGGAAAAACATTACACCAGTGACTAAGGCAGAGGGCAAAAACTGATCCCTATTTTTTTCTTAGGGGGCTGATATTTACTGCAATCATTGAATAGGGCTTTCTGAGATATCTTAACTGTATCTGATGAGTGGGGGTCCAACAGCCGGGACCCCCACCGATCAGCAGTAGCGCAGCGGCCTTCTCGCAGTCTTCTCATGTTCATTGGTGGCACGGCCTAGGCACAGCTGAGGCCCACTGAAGTGAATGGGGCTGAGCGCGATACCAAGCACAGCCACTATACAATGTACGGCGCTGATCTTAGCGAGTAGGTAAAAGGCCGCATCGCTACTGTGAGCTCCAGTACCTTCTCAAACAACTGATCAGCAGGGGTCTAAGACCCCCACCGATCAGATACTAGTGATCTATCCACAGAATAGGTCATCAGCTAAAAAATCTTGGAAAAACTATTTTAATTGCGTTCTGGGTGTAAGAATTATGCAGTACACATTTCTGACCTTTAGAATATTCAGTAAAATTTTATTTAGATACTGAAAATTTGGGTTATATGACTATAATTTATACAGTTATGGCCCTGGCAATGATTGTTCTTGATAAATTTGTATAAGGGTCAGTAGGTGGCTCACTGGCTAAATGATTTGGGGGTGTATGGTCAGTATGAACATGTATGAGCATCAATGAATGATATCTGCAGTCATATTTCTCCAAACTCCCCTGTGTCAACCAGAACGTTCAGCTTGGCAGAGCATCCGTGTTTGTTTCAGTATTATGAGGGGAAAAGGCGGCTGCCAGGCGCCTCTGGTAGACGTTTATCTCCTACAGTAATAAAGGATCGGGCTTTGGGCATATAAACATCCCCACCCCCCAAGCCACGTAGTTCACAACAACATTTTTGTGAGGTTCGACAACGTTAATCTAATGTGTATGGCCAATATGAAGGTAAATGTAATTTGTGCATGCAGTGCAATATTGGGGACTGCATATTATAGTGCAGGAGGAGCTGAGCAAATTTATATAGGGTTTTGTGGGAAAACATGTAGTATTACTTGCATTTAATTCACTTTAATCCCTGCTTTTTCTCTGCTCATCTGACCAGATGGTGGTCCTACTTAGTGACGGACCACCAGAAAAGGCTGTCAATCACTGCATAAGACCGCCCACTGGACTCCTAAACGAAGCCTAGAAGAGGCAGATATTTTTAATCAATTGAATTATAAAGTTAATCTGAATCTTTTCCCACAAAATTATATATTTATCTGCTCAACTCCTCCTGCTTTATAACCCACTGCCTGCAGATAAAACACCATCTTTAATGTGGTAGCTTCCCTTTAGACCTAGATTATATATATATGTAATGGATCTGGCTCTTTTTTAGGGTACTTTCACACTAGCATTGGTGCGGATCCGTCTGTTTATTTGCACAGACAGATCCGCACCTATATTGCAAATGTTTGTATCCGTTCAGAACGGATCCGTTTGCATTAGGTTTAAAGAAAAATGACAAAGTCCAAAACGGATCCATTTTGAATTACATTGAAAGTCAATGGGGAACGGATCCATTTTCAAATGCACCATATTGTGTCATTGAAAATGGATCCGTCCCCATTGACTTACATTGTAATTCAAAACGGATCCGTTGGGTTCCGCCTCTTCAGATGGACACCAAAATACAGCAAGCAAAACAGAATAGAAAGCGGAATGGAGCCGAACTGATGCATTCTGAACGGATCCTTATCTATTCAGAATACATTGGGGCTGAACTGATCCGTTTTGGACCGTTTGTGAGAGCCCTGAAACGGATCTCACAAACGGAATCCAAAACGCTAGTGTGAAAGTACCCTTAAATGAAAATCATGAGTGCAACCATACTAATACTACTTGTAAATACCAAGCTCTGGAGTTCTGTAGGTCTGCACTGGATCTGACATAATATTTCTAACCTACAAGCAAATCCCTTAGATAATATTTAACAATTAAGCAATTTAGCAAGTGCAATTTGGCTCTGCTAAACAAAACATCCTGGTCTGGACTAGGGCTGATTTTTTGCGGGAGTGAATCGCTTGCTATCACTCACCACTTCGTGGTCACCCGCCAGCCCGTACCGCGCTGCACTGTATCCTGACACATCATCAGGTCATAGTGCACGTAAGCGCGCACTATAACCAGACGCTGTGTGACATCAGGACGGCAGTGCAGCGCGCAGAGAAGATGATGGAGTAGCTGTGGAACGGCACCCCTACAGGAAAGTTAAGTAGTCCCGCTGGGGACATGGCTAGGAGGGGGAGATGGGGGCAAGCTGGTGGCATTGGGGGGGGCAAGCTGGTGGCACTTTGTTTTTAGAGTACTTGATTAATCATTGGATTAATCGATAGAATACTCGATTACAAAAATAGTTGATAGCTGCAGCCCTATGTAATTATTTAGAAGGCGTGAGGAAATTAATAAATCTTTCATGGCCGCAGTAACTTTATAATTTAATGCATTTAGAAAGCGGTTTCTGTAGATGACAGAACACAATGTATCGAGAACAGACCCGATTGTGCTCCCATGGGCATCACCTCCTACTGTCCCTGCACACAATGCATCCCACATAAACCATCCTGCACACATGCACACAGTCCTCCCACTCTCTGAGGCCAGTCCCGTCGTTCGAGAAGACGCTCTATATTTCATCAGACACTGGGGACACAGAGAAGGCATAGTGGGAAAAGGTCACTTCCAGGGAAAGTGTAACCCCCACCTGATTATCTGACAGCCACATTGCTGTGAGTTGCTGCAGTCTTGTGAAGCTAAAGGGCAAATTCTTCAGTCTGTGGATAAAAAAGATGACAAAGGGAATCATTTCTGTGGTGACTACTTACAATAACTTATGTGGTGAACAGATCAGGGTTCAAACAAATTACTCAATAATTACTGTACAGCCAATCCATCTGGATATATGGTTGTGGGTGACTATTTTTCTTTTTTTTACAAATTCAATCTCCTCCCAAGATTAGCGATGCCACATACACAGCTCTTAATTCAGATTTTTATAAAACATATACAGCATTTACAGTCTATAAACTGAGGAAAATTATACAATGGTTATACTATGGGTGCACAACTTTTGTCCACAGTGCCGTTCTGTGTGGCCCTCCACCACCATGGCTGTGCCCGTCTCATGAACCACAACATAATGGGATCTCATGATGCCGGTGTGGCGTCCCAGAAAGGATTAGGCTACTTTCATATCCGCCTTATCCTTTCCGGTTTTGAGATCCATCATAGGATCTCAAAACTAGAGGAAAACGCATTCGTTTTGTCACCATTCATTGTCAACGGGAACAAAACTGAACGGAACAGAGCGGTTTTGTGTCCGACGTGGGAACACAACAAAATGGAACAGAATGCATTCTGGTGCACTCTGTTCTGTTCCGTTTTGTTGTGTTTCCACGCCGGACACAAAACCGCTGCAGCATTTTTGTGTGCGTCATGGGATACTGATCAAGACGGATCTGGCATGAATCACAATGTAAGTCAATGGTGCCAGACACGAAAAAAAAATCTGGCACCCATTGACATACAATGTTTTTAGTGCTGGTGTTTCGTTATTTTTCCCTACCCGTGAACTTTCCATACCCTCGCCATTTCCGGTTCTAAAGCAGCCTCACCGGAAGTGATGTTTGCGGGTGTGGAAGGAGGTGTGTCACGCCGCTCGCTTACTGAGTGGCTGAGTAGGAGTCGGCACAGGCGAGCGCGGCTAACTTAACGCGCCTAGGGTAGGGAAAACTCACGGCCAATTGCGCATGCGCCGCGGGTAGTGAAAACTTACTGGGCTGTGAGTTTTCAGTACCCTCGGTGCATGCGCAATTGGCAGTGATTTTTCCCTACCCTAGGCACTAGACTAGACAAGATCCAGCAAGCTTAGCTGAGCATGTGGAAGAGGCTGTAAGTTTTCACTACCCTCGGCGCATGCGCTATTGGCCGTGAGTTTTCCCTACCCTAGGCGCATTCAGTTAGCCGCGCTCGCCTGCGCCAACTCCTACTCAGTCACTCAGTAAGTGAGCGGCGTGACACACCCGCAAACGTCACTTCCGGAGCGGCTGCGTCAGAACCGGAAATTACAAGGGTATGGAAAGTTTACTGGTAGGCAAAAATAACGGAACACCGGATCAGTCTTGTCAATTTGGAGATAATACAACTGGATCTGTTCTGAATGGATGCAGACAGATGAGTTTTTGCTGATCCCCTGCCGGATCCAGCAAAAACACAGATGTGAAGGTAGCCATACATAGGTGGTCCTGCATGCGGCTATCTTCATGGCAGTTTATGGAAGCAGTGAAGTATTCAGCGGATTCAGCAGCTCACATAATCTATAATGATGAATGCCACATACATGTCTGTTTCCTCCTTTCTGGAGTGTGAATTGGAGAGAAGAAGACCCCCATCCTCCTGATAGGTGGGAGTCCTGGATGTAGAACCTGGCACCTTACTAAACATTTATGCCATATTATTTTTATATCCCATAAATGTCTTAGATGTAAGCTTTATTGCGGCCCTTGGGATTGGTTCAATCTGACAATGTAGTCCTTAGACCAGAAAGAATTGTGCATCCCTGGTCTGTAGCCAGCCTAACACAACTCTCTTGTAGTCCATATGCTCTGGTAGTGTGATAACTGAGTATTTGTGATTTATTTAGGATGACACTCGTACCTGTACAACGTACTTATTATTTCTGTTTTGAGAATTTTTCAGGGCATCATATTTTTTTGATAATATAAGATATTATTTAGTTAATTTCTCTTCAAGACAACCTCATCTCTGAAAACTGCCAACCCAGCAAGCCTATCTTCTGAAACTTGTGATGATCATATCTCTTTCCCCTGTGCAGCCGATGCAGTATTACTGTACATGCTAGGAGGTTCTCTCAGCAAGATGGGGCCCAAGCAGATGTCTACAATAATCATAAGCCATAATGGGGTTTAGGCTAGCTTCACAACTGCGGCAGAGCTTCCAGCAGACTGTTACGGTACAGAACAGCCTGCTGGAGTTCTCCAGATCCAGCACTGCCAGGTACTGCCGCCTGCCCACCACACCCCATGGACTATGGGGTGCTATGAGATCCGGCAGACCTCAGCTGCTACCTGGCAAATATGTCAAGAATCGCTGAACAAAAAACGCTGCATGCAGTGTTTTTTGTCCTGCCGATTCCAAACATTCTCTGCTGGAACAGAAGGTTTTGTGAGGTTTTCAGCCCCACTTTGCATTTTTCCAAAATGTGAGTGCAGCAGGTTGGGCAGTGTGGGGTGTGGCGCCAGGCATAGTTGGTTCAAGCGGCACATTTATTAAAATCTATGGCAGGAAACTGCCATAGAATATACGCGATATCTACATCAGCTTCCTTGCTAGTGAAGATTTCAGGTCTGGCGCAAGTACCAGCACAGAATTATTAAGAAGTGTGCGCCTGTTAATAATGGTGGTGCGCCTGATGCCAGAGGGGGATAGATTAGATTAGGACCTGCGTCTTAATAAGTGTCCCACATAGTCCTGCATTTTTAATCGGCATGAAGATGGGGAAGACCGTCTAGCATTGAAGGAACAAGGCAGAAGACTTTGGTATGATGACTACTGTAAGGCGCTATACACCTGTAGGCCTGGCTCTTTTCACTGCCACGCATTCTGTAGAGTGATCAGTGGGCGTAATGTGTAAGGATCATTTATGTCTCTGAGAATCTCATTGTACTTCCTCTTGATTAATACACCATCAGGCTGAGAACCATAGGTTTTCCATCAAAAAACGCTAATAAAGTACACCACTCACTTGTTGTCACTCAGGTTAATGACCTTCAGTTTCTGCATGTCCCCCATTTCCTCTGGGAGACACTCCAATTTGTTAGAATGCAGGAACAATACCGTGGCTTGCCTCCAGTGTCCGATCTATTAAATTAGTACAAAAAAAAAATACATATTAAGTGAGAACACTACACATCGTGAATATTCACAATCACAATGTTACAGTCTCACGTCACAATTACTCTCTGATCTCTGACAATTCTGTCCAGCCTATCATCAGCTACTTCTGGTATCATTGCTCCTGCCTGTTGAAGCTAAAGGGGCTCAGTGGCAATACCATACACAGCCTATTGAGTGGCACGGTTTTGGGGTGAAAAAAATTAATAAAACCTTTTTCTATTCCTGCCCAACCCCTTTAACGATTATAGTTTTTTTAAGAAGTTGTTCATCTTCTAGATAAAATGTGACAATGCAGTGAAACAAAAAAGCAGCATTCTTTACCCATTCGATCCAGTGGCTCCTCTCCGTTCCTCCCTATCAGGCTTTGTTTACCTGGCTGCAGCGATGACATCACATCAACAACTGCTGCAGCCAATCAGTGTCCTCAGCGTAGAGCATGTTATTGATGTGACATCATCGCTGCAGGCAACGAAGCCCAGCTGGGAAAACGTGTCACTGGATCTAATCGGGATGTAATGTTTCTTTCATTATTTTATAATGGCAACCCCTTTAAGGATGCGTTCACTTTGAAAGGAGGACACACCAAAAAAAGGGTCATGATTTAGCCTCCTTCTAACTCTCAGTGGTTTAGACAATTTCCATGGGGTGAAGCACAGACTGATAGAAATAGCGACGTTAAACTACACAGCGTGCGCTGGAAATAAGATCTGGCTCTGCTTAGCGAAGGCAGGAATTTCAGTCTGACAACCAGAACACATTGGAGGCTTTTAAATATACAGCTGCACTGGCACAAGATGTACCATCGCTGAAAAAAAAAGAAAGAGCACGCTCCTGGATTTTCACCTTGGGACCATGTCCGCACAGACTGCTTGACCCTTTAGAGCCTGTCCACCAGGTAGGCCACTGATTGCAACGTGCTTCCCACATCATCTGCAGCCTTCCTTTTGTACGTCTCCTCCTCTCATTCCCACAGCACGATGATCACCTAATGGTCATCTAAGGCAGGCAGAGTTCACATCTGCTTGCTGTAAGCAATACATTACCCCCCATAAAAAAAAATAGAAACATGGCGGAACAGAGTCAAACTGACCATAACTGATGTTAATAATACATCAATTAAGTCAATGGTGGTAACAGACAAGTTTTTTCTTCCTTTTTCTGTTCTTTAACAGATGTGGTAAGGTGCAGGGTGCCGTCGTGGATGGCAGGTATGTGTCACCGAGGTTCATAGCCTCGGTAAAGTAAGAGCTGTTTTTGGTTGATGTCAGCAGCAGCTAGTGCTACTGACATAGTTTTAAATAGCATGGCTGCAAAGCCGATCCGGGCCGGCTCTTACCGGGAGCAGCTAAAGTGTAGGGTGGGTGGCTGCTCCCTACGACCCAGTCCTGGTTTTGGGCTGGGTTTAAAAACTCAGCCAGCACCAGCAGCTGGGGCTGTTCTCTGACCTGGAGGAAAGAGCTCAGCAAGGTGGTGTTTTTCCCTGCAACTTGAAGGTGGAATCTCCTGCGGCTGGGCCGACTGCTAGGTGTGAACCCTCACCTAAACCTCCCAGGTGACTGAACCCTGTGTTGGCCTGTTTTGTTTGGCCACATTATTTCTGTTATGTGTGAATTATCACCAAGAGACTGTTTTTCATTTATGTTGTGCAAGTGTGAATAAAACACTGTTTATTGCACATGCTGGACTCCTTGTTTTGCCTCAGTACTGCACCCGCACCGCTATCTACCAGAGCGACTCCCCACACAGAGAAGAACGATGGAAACCATTAGCGCTGATGTGACCTTAAAAAATACAGTAGGATTTCCATATGAATGCACAATTTTCAGTGAATTCATAAGTAAACATTCCCTTCCCCAGATCCCCTTCCTTAGGGACTGCCTATAGGCACAGGCCTACATGCCTATAGAGAATTCAAGCCCTGCAAGTAGAATTCCTCTTGATAAGGGTGCATTTACACGACCGTATAAATGAATCTGCATCCATTCCGCAATTTTGCAATTCATTGTAATGGGGCCGCAAAAGATGCGGACAGCACACCGGGTGCTGTCCGCATCCGTTGTTCCGTTCTGCGGCCCAGCAAAAAAGATAGAGCATGACCTATTCTTGTCCGCAACCACGGACAAGAACAGGCATTCTCTATATAGTGCCGGCCATGTTTTGCCGGTATCCGTGTTTTGCAGATCTGCAATTGGTGGACTGCAAAACACTTACGGTCATGTGAATCCGCCCTAAAATATATCTTATTTTTAAAAGGGGCTCATCTAAAAAAACTCTGCAAAATATGATTGTGCCATATAAGGTTGGGAAATGAAAAATCATGGGGGTCCGATTCATAAAGTATATGGGAAAATCATATCACTTTTTTAATATATACATTTGCAAAAACCATATTACCCCTTCAAGGTATAAAGAGATGGAGATGTATTTTTAAAAGAAAAATCATAGACTATCCGTGGATTTTCTAAAATTCTGGAAAATCAAGCCCATAATGCTTCATCATAGAGAACAATGAGATCGTATCCGTGGCACATATAGAACCAAATGGAAATCTAGTGAACAGTCACTATATACCCCCGTACATAGATTATGCTTTGCCTACATAAAACAGGTCTTAGGAGAAGTTGTATTGTACCCTGTTATACCCATTCCATTCATAAGATTATTTTTGTTAATTCTTCTTTGATTATGTACTTTATATAAACACGAGTTTGTCTGTTTTTTTTTGCAGCAATTGATGAGAAAGTTGAGAGGGAACATTATGACAATACGTAGCCCCTTTAATAATGTCATGAGATCCACCATAGTCCTGATACAGCCCAACATATTAGGCTACCTTTATATCTGCGTCTGTCATCTCCAGCAGGCTGTTCCAGCATAGAATGCCGGAAAGCGAGCAGACAAAATCGTTGCGTGCAGCGTCTTTTCTATAACCGATTTCCAACCGATATTTGCCGGGTAGAGGCCGGATCTCTGCCAGGCCCCATTATAATCAATGGGGTCCGGTAGCAGTATCTGGCAATGCCGGATCTAGAGAACTCTGGCAGGCTGTTCTATGCTGGAATAGCCTGCCGTAGAGGACAGCCACAGATATGAAACTAACATTAGGTAGATTACCACTCTCAGAATGTATGTGTATATATTATACAATACATATATATACACACGCAATACCAGTAATATTACTGGTCATGTTTGTTAGCCAATTAACAACTATTGAAAACTACCGTTGTTACTACGGTGGACTAGGAATCCTGCCAGACAAAATTGATGAGAAAGAGCTCCAAGCAAAGGACCTTTAGAAAGTGTCTGTTTACTCGCTCGCAGTTCTACTAAAATTGATTCTAAAGCAATTCACACGTTGCATGATGAATAAAACAGTCATTGCACCTCTGGGGGAAGCTGCGTTAAGAAGTTATGATCAGCAGCAAACGTCCGTATCTGAGAAAATTGCCCGATAGAGGAAGGTAAAGCTTCAATCTCATTGAAACTGCAATCCAGCTCTTCAAGGGAAACCAGCCTGGAGGGAGAAAATGTCGCCATTTAAATAGTACAGTAAATAAGTTATTAGAAAGTTTATCCAGAAACTTCACAGCATTGAAAAATTAAATATTTAATTGTGTCCGAAGACCAGAAGCTGATGAAAATTGTGAAATTCATCACGGGAGGCGCTTCACTTATTAAAGGCGTTATGTATTAGGATAACAGGGACACTAAACCTAGAAATTAAATGGGGTTATCCCATTATTATTGTAAAAAATGAAAAATCAGACCTCATATAGTACATGACTATCTCTTTCTAACAAAGCTAAAATCAGCCCTGTACCTCACATGGATCCAGAGATCTCCCCATTCATTGCTCTGCTAGATTTATATCAAGCTGACAGCTCAGGGGGTGTGTCTTTTCTGCTGCAGCTCAGGGGGCGTGTCTCAGCTCTCCCTATCAAAGCCCAGGAGGCAGTTGAAGGATGAAACTGAGCATGTGCGGCCTTCTCAGTGAGCAGGACAAAGAAATAAGAAAATGAAAAAACAGCAGGTGGCGCTATACAGGTAGATTGTATTGAATAACTCAGTGGTTATGCTAATTTTTTTATTACATGCAATACTGTAAAATATTTTTCGTGGGATAACCCCTTTAAGGAAGAAAAGAAGCAACCAACAATCTGCCTGCTCCTAAAATAAATCTAGCAGGAATAAGTTGATGTGAACAAGGATCTATCTACTCTTGGGCATATCCATCTTTGGCTGTGGACCAAATTGTGTTCATTTATATTACAGAGATCTCGGCCAACTACCTAATGTGTACGGGACTGACTTTGCCCCAACATTAAATATCAAGGAAGAAAAAAATAAGAATTGGGCATATAAAATTTCAACATGTTCAATCTTCCTCCTTCCCCTGGTGATAACTCGCAGGTTTAGGGATTTGGCAGTGACCTATTCCACTCTAAACATGCACTGCCAAGTGTCAGAGTTTATTAGGGACAGACAGTTATGTCATGGTCACCTTCAGTTAAGGGAACATTGTGACCCATCAGCTCCATGTCTGCTTAGCAAATACTTGGATTTAGGAGATAGTATACTGAGGCATCCTTTCCTAGATCTCTGCATAGTTGTTCATCACGGAGAATTAAGAGTACAGTGATAATTGGTTGTTACCACTTGTTTTAAAAGGGTAGGAATGGCATAAAAAAATTTTTTGTTATATATGTTATTTATTTATCTTATTGTTTTTGTAAAAAAACAGGCCCCCAAAGTTGGCGTCTTTCTGTAGCACATACAGAAGCCACACAGTGTAGCCATGTATGCGGTATATGGATTATGAAAAAAATAAAAAAATAAAAGCTCTCATCTGCTTCCCTGCTATGCAGAGCACGGACAACAGCCCCTGGGCTTAGCTGTTCCAAAGACAATCCCCAAAAACTTTAGAGATCCAGCTCAGAGCATAAACAGGGGAACCTTTATTACAGCGGTTAAAAACTTCCAATACAGGATAATATTGTTACGCGTTTCAAACCTCCTTAATATCGGGTCCTTAACCGCTGAAATAAAGGTTCCCCTGTTGATGCTCTGAGCTGGATCTCTAAAGTTTTTTTTGATAAATGGATTATGTATTCTAAAATATGCGCAACAGTATGCTTTGCTGCAAAAACAATAAAATGAATGAATAAAATATATTACAAAAATTATTTTTAGGTCATTTCTAACAGTTTAAAAAAAAAAAAAAAAAAAGAGTAAAAGCTTAGGGACACCTTAAATATTTTTTTCTAAGGAAATCTTACTTAGCATGCATCATGTCTTCAATCTAAAGGATCCATGACAGATCTGTCTTGATCCATTTTGTTAAGGTTAGTAAGGGACACAAAGGATTGCCTTATAATGGGACTGTATCCCACCGGTATCCCACCGATTAGCTATAGCTCTAGTGCCGGAAATCGGCGCGGGGACTAAACGGCTCCATCCATTGTGTAGTGGACGGTGCTGGTAACTGCAGTTCTACTCCCAATCACTTCACTAGGGGCAGCACTGCAGTTATCAGCTCTGTCTTCTACATAATGGATGGAGCTGTGTAGTCAACAGCTGCTAGGCGGGGGTGCAGGGTGTCGGATCCCCGCCCATCTGATATGGATGACCTAGGGTTGTAATTTTTAAATATTTCATAATGGTTCTAGCTGTGTAACCCACATACAACCCATGTGAAATTATGCTTATTCATGGAGATGGCTAACATACTATGCTGATAAATCCAAATGCAGTACTGGAGTATCTTTCGGGAAAAGAAATTGTGAACAAATGGTTCCACTCAAATAAGGTTCTGCCATAGATCATATCATTTGCTCATTTGGATTTATGGGAAAATGTTTATTAGGGTACAGTCTACACTTACCCCCCAATAGTGTCTGGTAAATACATGAGCTGGTTTTCATCTATTTTCAGAGTTGTCATTTTCTTCAGTGCACCTGGGATGAGACAAGCAGACAGAGGCATGTAAAGCAAACTCACACTTAGGCCTCTTGCACACGACAGTATTTTGCGGACCGTATACTGGCAGTTTTTTCAGTTCAGTATACTGACAGTATACTGAACCATTCACTTCAATGGGTCTTCAAAAAATACTGAAGTGTCTTCCTATGCCTTTCGTTTCCGTTTTTACGTTTTTCTGTTCCGTTTAAATATGGACCATGTCCTATTTTTGTCCCCAAATCACATTCAGTGGCTCCATTAAAGTCAACGGGTCCGCAAAAAAACGAAAAGTATATGGAAAGGCATCCGTATGTCTTCCGTATCCGTTCCGTTTTTGCTGAACAATCTATTGAAAATTTTACGACCAGCCCAATTTTTTCTATGTAATTACTGTATACTGTATATGCCATACGGAAAAACGGAACGAAAAAACGGAAGCGAAACGGAAACACAACGGAAGCAAAAAAAACGGAAAAACGGACCGCAAAACACTGAAAAAGCCATACGGTCGTGTGCAAGAGGCCTTAACTCTTTTTGGAGGATTTGGGGACTTTTCACAAATGTCCTACTTTTCCCCTTTCCTTAATAAAATATAATTGAGATAAACAGCATCTGAAATGACACAGTGGGGGAGATTTACAAAGATAAATGTGCCATAATTCTGGCTTAATTTGCATGAAAACAGGCTGGGCGTGCGTTGCAACACCTTTATGTGTTTTAGACAAGTTTTTTATGTTGTCTGACAAAGGGCATGGCTTAGCGGCAAAGGGGGATGGCTAAGGGTGCAACAACTTATGCCAACCAAGAGGTGGTATAAACAAACGTGTTTAAAGATGACCTGTGAGGTCTCCTGTCCTGACATGTCTGTATAGTAGCTACTTACATTCCCCATGGAATAATTCTGGAACATTTATTCTTGTGACTATATGTTGTATCATTATTCCTTTGCAATAAGAGTCCAGATGGGAGTTACTAGTTGGAGGTGTGCACCTGCACAGTCTGACACTGGCAGCTCCGATTGGATAATATCAGACTGTTCAGGGACACACCCCTCTGTACCCTTACTGCAGACTGCTAATAAGGCCTCTTTCACACTTGCGTTGTGAGGATCAGGCGTGCACTTCCGTCGCCGGAAATGCCTGCCGGATCCGTCACAACACAAGACAACTGAAAGCATATTGAAGACTGATCAGTCTCCAGACGTCCCTATGACCCTTGTGTCTTGAATGGGGCTGAGCTACAACCAGCCCACGTGACTGATGTATGGTGACTTCACATGGCCTAGAAAGAGGCTGAGGTGCTCACAGAACGCCCTGCCTCTTCTAATAGCTGACAGGTCGGGCTCCTGGGTGTCAGACCCCCGCTGATCTGATACTGATGACTTGTCCTGAGGATAGGTCATCAATATTAATTCTCAGATAACCCCTTTATATACTGATGACCCCTCCTCAGGATTGGTCTTCAATATCTGATGGTTGATAGAGCTCAAGTGGACACTACAAACTCTTCTTAGGCCTGTGACATCCCATCCATTGGTCACGTGGCCTTTGTACAGAGCTTTGTGCAGAACACCACAAACTCTTCTTAGACCTGTGACATCACATCCATCGGTCACATGGCCTTTGTGCAGAGCTCAAGTGAACACCACACACTCTTCTCAGGCCTGTGACATCACATCCATCGGTCACATGGCCTTTGTGCAGAGCTCAAGTGAACACCACACACTCTTCTTAGGCCTGTGACATCACACCCATCGGTCACATGGCCTTTGTGCAGAGCTCAAGTGAACACCACACACTCTTCTCAGGCCTGTGACATCACATCCACTGGTCACGTGGCCCTTGTGCAGAGCTCAAGTGAACACCACACACTCTTCTTAGGCCTGTGACATCACACCCATCGGTCACATGGCCTTTGTGCAGAGCTCAAGTGAACACCACACACTCTTCTTAGGCCTGTGACATCACACCACGGTCACATGGCCTTGTGCAACTGTGAACACACACTCTTCTTAGGCCTGTGACATCACATCCACTGGTCACGTGGTCCTTGTGCAGAGCTCAAGTGAACACCACACACTCTTCTTAGGCCTGTGACATCACATCCACTGGTCACATGGCCTTTGTGCAGAGCTCAAGTGAACACCACAGACTCTTCTTAGGCCTGTGACATCACATCCACTGGTCACATGGCCTTTGTGCAGAGCTCAAGTGAACACCACAGACTCTTCTTAGGCCTGTGACATCACATCCACTGGTCACGTGGCCTTTGTGCAGCTCTTTGCCATTCAAGTGAACAGGACTGAGCTGTAAAACCAAGCACAGCTGCTTTACAATGCATGGCGCTGTGCTTGGTATAAAGGGCGCAGCAATTGTCCAAATGCCACTGCCTCTTAAAACATCTTTAGGTCATCAATATTGAATTCCCAGAACAAAATCTTCAAAGAGCTGCATTGCATCTATCTAGATACCAACCAATAGATTCTGGTAGCTGTTGTATGGCATTGCTCGACAGCAGAAGGTCTTGTAAATTTTCACACCCAGAAATTCCATCTTCCACCATTTCGATGTTGTTTTTTGACAGATCTAAGTATGTTAGTTGCTTCAGACTTCCAAGAAACTATGGCAAAAGAAAGGAAACTCTATGTAAGACATCGTATGACTGGTGCTCAGACATTGATCACATGCATACTTGTCCTCATGTAAGAATCTCCACATTCTTGACAAAGATAGGCTTTTCAATGTACTTTGAAACAAAAGTGGATCTTCTAGAGCAGGGGTAGGGAACCTCCGGCTCTCCAGCTGCTGTGAAACTACAATTCCCAACATGCTCCATTCATTTCTGTGGGAGTTCAGAGAAGAGCAGAGTAAGTATGCATGCTGGGAGTTGTAGTTTCACAACAGCTGGAAAGCCGGAGGTTCCCTACCCCTGTAATCTAGAGGGTTCACATTTCTGAAATGTTTACCTCCTGCATGATGCTTCAAAGGAATGCAGAATATATTTTCTTGACTGTTTGTCTAAAAACGTAGACAGTATGTTCTGCTGAGGTCACCTGTGTATACATCATATTCCTGGTGGGCTAGGTTACCACGCATACATACCCCTGGAATATAGGTCAGCCTATTGCCATCCATCCAGAATTCCTTCAACCCAGTTAATTGTTCAAGTACTTCAGGCTAAAAAGAAAAGCATATGAAATCTAAATCATACATGGTTCGCCCGATTATTGGTAAAATTTACAAACATATATGCTACAGGCAATGTGTGAAATGCAGAAATGAATAAAAACTATAATAGAGCATGGTGATGTCAAAGGGCACTAATGGGCAGGCTTTAGTGCTACCTTAGCCTGTAAAACAACTAGGGCAGCGCTAAAGCCCGCCCTTTAGTGCTGTTGACGTCACTGGGAACACTGCTAGGCGGAAGCCTCTGCCTAGCAGTGTAAAAAATATATAAAAAAAAAAAGCCCTTGCCCTGCGCGATAGGGTTTGGGAATGTGTATAGATGAATTTATTTTCTACATTGCCTTCAAGGTTTAGGCATGCTATACAATACCTGCATATCACACACTGCCAGTGACACATACACAAAGTGGAAGTACAGTCACATTTGTAATAGTAAATGTAACAAGGAAGACTGCAGTGGATAAATTCTTCTTGTCTATACGACATGAAACATATAAGGCACGCCGCCTAGAAGTGATCTTGGTGACGTCACCAGCCCTTTATCGCTGCCCTAGCCTGTAAAATAGCTTAGGGCAGCGCTAAAGACCACTGATTTGTGCCAGTGATGTCACTGGGCATATTGCTAGGTGAAAGCCTCTGCCTAGCATACCCTCAGAAGCCGGTACATCACTGGTAGGGAAGAAAAAGCCCTTGCCCTGCGTGATGCAGCAAGGGGGAGCATAGTAACATAGTATAGGAGCAAGAAATACCCCAATGCTCCACTCATACAGGTTAAATGAGTGAAGGGGAGCTTATGTCTGGGTTCAGCTCTGAACCTCAACAACCTCTTTAAGGCTCCATTCACACGACCGTATGTTGTCCGCAAAAAAACGGATCCGTGTCCGCAAAAAAACGGATTGCATTCCGTTTTTTTGCTGATCCATAGACTTCAATAGGACATGGCCCTATTGAAGTCTATGGATCAGCAAAAAAACGGACACGGATCCGTTTTTTTGCTGACACGGATCCGTTTTTTTGCGGACACGGATCCGTTTTTTTGCGGACAACATACGGTCGTGTGAATGGAGCCTAAGTCTCTGCTCTTTCTGAGTCTGAGTTTCTGAGACTGCCATCTCCGTGCATACATAGAGCCTTGAGCTCAGAAAGAGCAAAGATATAAATGAATAAAAGACTGACTTATTGAAGCTTTTCCATAAAACTATATATCGATCTGCTCAGCTCCTCCTGCTCTATAACATGCTGCCTGCAGATTGCACTGCATTTCATGGTGACAGGTTCCCTTTAAAGGGAACCTGTAACCTCAAAAGCACATATTAAACCGCCAGCATTACCTTACAGTAGCCCACATTGTGTTCCTAATCTTGTGTTTCATTCCCCCATCCGTGGCTGCATACTTTATAAAAAAGCAGTTTGAATCTTCATCAGCGCTATCTTCTGAGCCAGCTTGAAGTCAAGGGGGCAGTGGCCTCCTTGCTTCAAGTCAAGCTAAGCCGCACCTTCCACGTCCTCTCTTTAATTTGACTGACATAATGCCGTGAGGCCGGGATGACACTATTCTCGCGCATGCGCGGTGCGCTCCCTCTTACACCGCAATCCCGGCTCCCGCACTCACCCGACTGTAATTGTCTTACTGACGCAGAGGCAAAGAATCGACAGACGCATGGCAGTAAGACAATTGCAGCCGGGTGAGTGCGCGAGCCGGGATCGCGTTTTAAGAGAAGGGAGCGAGAATAGCGCGATCCCGGCCTCACGGCATTATGTCAATCAAATTAAAGAGAGGATGGGTAAGGTGCGGCTTAGCTTGACTTGAAGCAAGGAGGCCGCTGGCTCTGAAGATAGCGCTGATGAAGATTCGAACTGCTTTTTTATAAAGTATGCAGCCACGGATGGGGGAATGAAACACAAGATTAGGAACACAATGTGGGCTACTGGAAGGTAATGCTGGCGGTTTATTATGTGTTTTTGAGGTGACAGGTTCCCTAAGGTAGAATGAGCCTGAGATATACAGCTCCAGTTCTTCAATACACATTAGAGAAGTCACGGCTCACATCTATGAGGAGCTAACAAGATCCTCTCAGTTAAGGCCAAAAACGACATCATCCTTAGCCGACTGAAAAAGACCAATATTAACAGTGGTCACTCAACAAAATCCATAAAATAAGAAGGGTTGTCTAAAACGGGCATGACATTAATAGAAAATTGTAGAAAGTAAAACTAAAAAGTACATTCAGCTTGATTGTAGAAAAGACTTTTGCTGATAAAATGTTGACCATTAACAGGCTGACCGCACTGCTGGCCACAGGATGCATGGAGATGTTTGGCCACACAAACCAAAGGCCTATAAGGAGATTAAGCTGTTTACCCCTTACATCATACAGTACACCAAGGTCACGTTGTGTGGTGGAAGAGCAACCAGAAATGAGCATCATACTAAACAGAGAGTCAAGAGTAGTCTAGCTACACTTTAAAGATAGATTATAGTAGACTACAGAGATAGATAGATAGATAGATAGATAGATAGATATGAGACAAACAGATATGAGATAGATAAGGGATAAATAGATAGATAGATAGATAGATAGATAGATAGATAGAGGAATAGACCAGTGTTTCCCAACCAGTGTGCCTCCAGCTGTTGCAAAACTACAACTCCCAGCATGCCCGCACAGCAAAAGGCTGTCCAGGCATGCTGGGAGTTGTAGTTTTGCAACAGCTAGAGGCACACTGGTTGGGAAACACTGGGATAGACAGATAAGGGATAGATAGATAGATAGATAGATAGATAGATAGATAAGGGATAGATGGATAAGGGATAGACGGATAAGGGATAGACGGATAAGGGATAGACGGATAAGGGATAGACGGATAAGGGATAGACGGATAAGGGATAGACGGATAAGGGATAGACGGATAAGGGATAGACGGATAAGGGATAGACGGATAAGGGATAGACGGATAAGGGATAGACGGATAAGGGATAGACGGATAAGGGATAGACGGATAAGGGATAGACGGATAAGGGATAGACGGATAAGGGATAGACGGATAGATATCCACAAAAGGTCCACGGCACTTCCTTCAATAAAAGCATATCTTTATTTTACCAGGTGTGACGTTTCGGTTTACATACTGAAACCATTATCACTTGCTTGAGAATGGTTTCAGTATGTAAACCGAAACATCGCACCTGGTGAAATAAAGATACGCTTTTATTGAAGGAAGTGCCGTGGACCTTTTGTGGATATTTTGTGGATATCTATTTTGGAGAACGGGATCTCTCCAACAGCCGCTGGCACCCGGTCTTTTCATATTTGCAGCAGTGCGGTTCACAACCTTTTGCCTATTGTAGATAGATAGATATGGGATAGATATTATTACAGATATAAAATCATAATACTAGTGTCAGCAGGGTTTTACTTACCACTTCTGTGAATTCATTACTTCCGAGATCCAGTCTCTCAAGCTGTGTAAGTCTATTCATAGTTCTGAAAGAGGAAGACATCAGAGAAGCAGGTTATACTTTTATAGTCAAAGCAGAACATGTATAGACTTAGGTCTCATATTCTCATGGCACGACTGGTGGAACTCCGTAAGATGGTATACAAGGGCAATAAAAAGTGGCAGAAGAGGCACAAATGGAATAGTTGAGAAGATTATCAGGACTTTAGCTTAAAGGGGTTCTCCAAGTTGTTGTTTTTTTTTTACTGATGTCCGATGAACTTTTTCGAGGCCATGTGACGTCACGTTAATCAGTCACATGGCCTAGGCGCAGCTCACCCGCATTGAAGTGAAAGGGGCTGAGCTGCGATACCAAGTACAGCCGCTATAGAATGTACGGCGCTGATCTTGGTGAGCTGAGAGAAGGCTGTGGCGCTCCTGCGAGGCCCGGTGACTGCTCAAACATAGGTGGGGGTCCCAGGTGTCAGACCCCCACCGATAGAGATCCTGATAATAGGTCATCAGTAAAAAAAAAAAACACTTGGAAAACCCCTTTAAGCTAAAGTCCTAGTAATCTGGTCCAGGTTTATGTAAATAAAGTTTAATCATTGTATAATTATTGTGTAACTTTCTATTACTGTGGGATCCATATAACACTTTGAATATTTTGCTTGCTGTCAGTACGCGAGAGTTCACATCACCGTTATTTTACTGTTCTTCTGATCCATCAGAAGAACAGAAATATAACTAAAAAATAAAAAAACGGATCCTGTATTTTAAGAATCGATTAGGCACATCTGGCATCTGTTTGAGCCATTTCCGTATGAGATCCGTTTTTTTTTAGACAGAAAAAAAACTACTGCATGAAGTACTTTTTTCCTGTCTAAAAAAAAAAAAATAGAAATAGGTCAAACGGATGCCAAATGTGCTTAAAGGGGTTGTCTCATCATGGACAATGGGGGCATATCACTAGGATATTCCCCCATTGTCTTATAGGTGCTGGGACCCTCACCTATATTGAGAACGGAGCACCGCAAGTGAAGGCACTGCGCATGCCCATCCGCCCTCCATTCATTTTCAGTTTTAATATAAGCAAATGAGCCGCTAGGAGCACCGGGGGCGCTCCTAGAGGCTCTGCTCTCTGTAAAACTGACGCGCCCTCTGCACTTTGATTGACAGGGCCAAGCAGTGAAAACATCAACATAGCCGCCCTTGTCGCTCAAAGTGGAGCGGGCACAGCAGTAGCAGAGAGAGCTGAGCCTCAAGGTGTAATGGTAATGCCCCCGTTGCTCCTAGAGGCTCATTTGCATACATTAAAACATCCTTTTTATCAGCAATGGGGGCACATATAGACATAGGATCAACACAACTCATTACCCAACGACTAGCAGCTACTCGGTTGGGTGCTCGCATCTTTACGCAGCGCTACATAATAATCATTGCGCCATGTAAACAGGTATGCGGGGGCGACACATGAAAACTGTATGGGGGCGAGCGATGAACGACACCAAGCGAGCACGGATCATCAATCGTTAATCTGTCCCACAGGGACGTTTAGATATGAGAGGAGATAGGAGAAGGCGTTACTGCTGACACGTTCTCAGCTCTTAGGGCTGTATTACACCAACAGATTATCTTTACCAATATCTGTCCAATCAGGTCAATAGTTGGGGTGTATAATAAAAGATCTGTGTGTGTAATAGGCCTTCTGACCAATGATTGGTCAGAAAATCTGTTAAATAATCTGTTGGTGTAATACAGCCCTAAGTTTGCCTTTCTTTCTGGTCAACCGCTGAATCGTTTCTTCTTTATAACATCATGAACAGACCCAACATTGTTGCTGGGCTGGTCCCATAATAACCATTGACCTGCACAGAATGAAGCGAACAGAAAAACATACAAAGATCCAAGAGCGTGATGTGGTGGAATGCAAGTTCAACAAACATCCTTGTCCTAGCACTGACAGTATAATAAAGGGTGTGCCTAATGAGACACAGACAACTACTGCAGCCAAGGCACCTCGCTGCAGCTACCTGGCACTATACCATTAATTAGAATTAGCGTGCGCTGAACGTCAGGACCATAATACACACAAACTGATGAGATTATGCAGAAAATGTAGCATCTGCTCTGTAACAAGCCCTGCCTATATGCATCTATCTATTAATATGTATGAATAGGATAGATTTTGTCCCCTATTGTTGTCTCAGGCGTGCTACAAATCAAACTTTGTTGCCAGGTAACCCTAATTGTTAGATGGTGACACAGCTAAAAAAAAAGATAAGCTCCAGCCACATCTCAAGATATCGCTCTTGTAGAAACAATACGGCTTCCATGGCTACATCCACTAAACGCTGGCACGTAGCCCTAGGCTAATGCCCATAATGGTTTGGTTTTAATCTGCCACATACTTTATTACAAACAACACTCTGAAAGCCAGGAACTAATTGCTCTGAAACAGCACAATTAATAAAAAGTTTTACTATGTGGAAAGAATAACAATGAGGGGGACTTACTGTAAATCCCCTATATAACTCAGTAACATATCTGTCTGCAATGAGCTCCCCCTAGAGGCGGCAGCAACAGCTGGAATTTTATAACTTAGAAAGCTCTACATCAGAAAAGAGATCCAATTCCTACATAGATATCTCATGAAATTATTGGAGTTGTTCTGTCATATATACTGATGACCTATCGTCAGAATAGGTCATTAATATCTTACTGGGGAGGGTTCGACACCCGGTACTCCCACCGATCAAACGTTTGAAGAGGAGAAGGGGCTCCATGTGAGCACAGCTTTCTGTTCATCACAGTGCGCTTCCTTCGGACGTGGAGTGTAATACAAGTACCAGCTCCATTCACTTGAATGGAGCGAGTATTTCTAATTACACTGTGCAACCGCTCCACAGGAAATGATGAGTAGTTTAATAAAGAGGAGGCAGCGCTAGCATAGTGCGCCGCCTCCTCTTCAAACAGCTTATCGGCAGGGGTACCAGGTGTCGGACCCCTGCCGATCAGATATTAAAGACCTACCCTGACGAGAGGTAATCAATATATATGGCAGGACTTTAACAGCATTATAATGTTGAACCTTTTTAGAAATAAAATATAACAGGCACATTAAATAAGACCACCAAGAACTGATCACAGAGCTTTAGCAATCATATATAAGGATAAAACGTACAATGTTAAAGGGATCTAAAGAAGTACCTACTTTGGTAACAATTTCAACTGGTTCTCCCGAAGTTCCAAAATTTGAAGTTTAATTAACCTACAGGAATAATTGATATAGATAATTAAAAGATTATAGGAGCAGATGAAAACTAATGACAAAGCCTGTAAACGTTGTAAAATAAAAAAGAAGCCTCACCTTTTTAATCCCCTTCTGATCCAGCACAAATGCTCTGGTGGCCACCCAGGCATCTTCGTTTACAGGCAATCAGCAGTAATGTGCCATACTAGAATGTGACCACTGCAGCCAAACACTGGTCAGTGATGTCCTTAAGTACAGAACATTACTGATTGCCTGCCGTAGTCACATGTCTTTAAGGCACATCATCACTGGTAGCCTGTAATCAACTCCGGTACATAGTTGTAATACGGAGTTCTTATTGTAACCCGGGATATTCCACAAAGGTCATGCATGATATGACTTAAAGTTAAGACTTATGTTCAAATAATAAAAGAAGTCATACCTATCAGTTCAAACCCCCTGCATTCCAGCACCACCACTCCGGTAGCTGGATTTTGTTTACATGGCTGCAGAGGTGAGATGTGGTATGGGTTGCAGAGAGCAATGAGGAGAAAGCAAATCTATTAAATATTTTATCCCCATTGTATTCACTGAAGAAAATAAACTGTCAGATGAAATGCAGAATGTAAAAGTAAATTCCCCATTAAAAGTGCCCTGTCTGACCCAGGAAGAAGTAAAGCGGATTCTTAAAAAAATGAAAATAGACAAATCATCGGTACCAGATGGCATACACCCCCCATATCCTAAGAGAATTAAGTAATGTCATAGCCAGACCCTTATTTGTGATATTTAAAGGACTCTATACTCACAGGGAATGTTCCACAGGAACATGGCGCATAACAAATGTGGTGCCAATACTCAAAAAGGGTCCAAAAACAGAGCTAGGAAACTATAGGCCAGTAAGTTTAACATGTGTCGTGGGTAAACTGTTGAAGGTTTTCCAAGAGATGCTGTCTTGGAGTATCTCAGGAGGACCTGGACTTCTCCAAAGCATTTGACATTGTACCACATAAAAGGTTAGTATATAAAATGAGGATGCTCTGACTGGGAGAAAATGTCTGCATGTAGGTAAATAACTGGCTGAGTGGTAAAAAACAGAGGGTGGTTATTAATAGTACACACTCAGACTGGGTCACTGTCACTTGCGGGGTACCTCAGGGGTCAGTATTGGGCCCTATTCTCTACAATATATTTATTAATGATCTTGTAAAAGGCCTGCACAGTAAAATATCTATTTTTGCAGATGACACTAAACTGTGTACAGTAATTAACATGGAAGAGAACAGTATACTGCTACAGAGGGATCTGGATAGATTGGAGGCTTGGGCAGATAAGTAGCAGATGAGGTTTAACACTGACAAATGTAAGGTTATGCTCATGGGAAGAATTAATGCAAGTTATCAGTACATACTAAATGGTAAAACACTGGGTAACACTGACATGGAAAAGGACCTAGGAGTTTTAGTAAACAGCAGACTAAGCTGTAGAAACTAGTGTCAGGAACCAGTGTCAGGCAGCTGCTGCCAAGGCCAATAAGATAATGGGTTGCATCAAAAGGGGCATAGACGACCGTGATAAGAAGATAGTCCTGCCACTGTACAAATCACTAGTCAGACTACACACAGAGTATTATGTACAGTTCTGGGCTCCTGAGAACAAGGCAGACATAGCAGAGCAGGAGAGTGTTCAGAGGAGGGCAACTAAAGTAATAACTGTAATGGGTGGACTACAGTACCCTGAAAGATTATCAAAATTAGGGTTATTCACTTTAGAAAAATGATGACTGAGGGGAGATCTATCAACTATGTATAAATATATCAGGGGTCAATACAGAGATCTCTCCCATCATCTATTACGAGGGGACATCCTCTGCGTCTGGAAAAAAGAAGGTTTGTACACAAACATAGAAGAGGATTCTTTACGGTAAGAGCAGTGAGACTATGGAACTCTCTTCCTGAGGAGGTGATGATAGTGAGGTCACTAAAAGAGTTCAAGAGGGGCCTGGATGTATTTCTGGAGTGTAATAATATTACAGGCTGTAGAGATGGGTTGTTGATCCAGAGAGTTATTCTGATTGCCTGCTATTTCCTGGCTGCAGAGAGCCTTTATAACAACACGTATAGGGAGTTTGCTGTGGTAGTGAAACAATACTGTGAGTCAGTATAACATGCAGATGACAGGCGTCGCTCTTAGAATCACTGCACACTTCACTTATTTGGGCCGTCATGGGGCCAAAACTGACCAAACTACTCAAGTATGAACTCAGCCTTAAAGGTCGATGTTAGCACCATGGAGCGCACTTCTTTTACACCGTCATCAGCTGATTCCACATAGATGACTACAACCTGTTATATTAAACGCTTATAGAAGTAGAGCCCCCCCAACAGAGTGGAGAGGGTGTCAACAGAAAGTTTGTGTTGACGTCACTGATTATTTTTTCCCTTCCACTGATCCGTCAGAACAATAACCCCCAAAAAACGGATCCTGTCTGTGGAGCATCCACCTTCACTCGATCAGCATTTGGTCAGTAATCAGTCAGTATTGCTAAAGCCAAAAAAAACAGGAGTGGATCCAAAGCAGAGATGACATGTGAATGGAATATTTGCATGTCTTTTGTGTTTTGTACCCACTCCTGCTTTTGGCTACCAAATCATAAGCCATTTCTGATGCAAAATAGGGACCATGTCATGCAGGCCTTACAGATGTTACATAGACAGGATCCGTTGTGTGTCTCATTTTTCCTTCCTTCTGACAGATCAGAAGAAGGGTCAAATAAATGATGATGTCAACCAGGCCGAAATGCTGACATCCACAGGGTGGGAAAAGCATGAGAAGTCCACAGAGTGGCCCTATGACATAGTGGTGAGGTGGAAGCAGCATGAGGAGACCACAGAGTGGCCCAATGACAGTGTGGAGATGGCAGCAGCAGCATGAGGAGACCACAGAGTGGCACAATAACAGAGTGTGGAGGTGGCGGCAGCAGCATCAGGAGGAGGCCACAGGGTGGCACAATTACAGTGTGGAGGTGGCAGCAGCAGCATCAGGAGGCCACAGAGTGACAAGGTGACATAGTGCTGAGGTATCAGCAGCATCAGGAGGCCACAGAGTGGCAAGGTGACATAGTGTTGAGGTATCAGCAGCATCAGGAGACCACAGAGTGGCAAGGCGACAATGTGGAGGTGGCAGCAGCATCAGGAGACCACGGAGCGGCAAGGTGACAGAGTGGCCAGGAGGGTGGCAATAACAGTACCAGCTGGAAATGGTGGGTAAAAAGAGCACTTGGCATCATATATGTGGCATCAGGCAGGTGGCAGCATCAGAATAGTAGCTGAGGCAGGTAGCCAGAAAAAAACGTTCTCTTTTGTCAAAGTGTTGGTGTGGCACCATGGATAATCTAGTCTGATGCATCAGGCATTGGTGGGTGGAAATCCTGGCTGGTCCACGCCTGATTCATCTTGACAAAGGTCAGTCTCACCACATTTTAGGTGGACAGGCGAGTTCTTCTTGGGGTAACTATGGCCGCCGACGCACTAAACACCCACTCTGATGCCACACTACTGGCCGGGCAGGTCAGCTTTTCCAGGGTAAACTCTGCCAGTTGCGGCCACAAAATCCAGTTTGGCTGCCCAGTAGTCCAGCAGATCTTGAATGTGGGGTGGCAGGGTTCTGTCCAAGTATGCCACCACCTGCTGGTTCAAGTCCTGCTCAAGGTCTAGCTGCTGCTGGTGAGTAGTTTCTTAACTAGGCGGGTGAAGAAAGCTGCTCATCAGTGACTCTAGACTCAAGTTGCTGCTGATAGAGCTGGAACTGCTCCTACCCCCCCCACCCTGCCATAGCAGCCATGGCAGAGGAACGTGAGCACAGGGGGTCCCCCCGGTCAGACCTGCGAGAGGATGGACGATGGCGCAGATAGGCAGCGGCCAATTGACTACATAGGATGTCTCTATAGTAGTTCAGTTTGTCCTCCCTCTTAGCGGGTGTAAAAAAAGGCCCCCATTTTGGACCGGTAGTGATGGTCCAACAAGGTGGAGAGCCAGAAGTCATCCCTCTGCCGAATGGTGACAATTCGGCTGTCACTACGCAAGCGAGCATGCATCGGGCCATTTGTGCAAGTGACTCGGAGAGACTCCCTGCCTCAATCTCCACTGCATACTGTCACAGTGTGTCTGGGTCCTCTGCCTCATCTTCCTCATCACCCTGTAGCATCTCTGGCTGCTCCTTCTCCTTCTTCTTCTCCTGTCACCTGTGTAGAAAAACCACCAATTTCGCTACACATTGCTTGTGCTTCAATGTGCTCCTCCTTCTCCTCCTCCAGTTCAGCCCCTACAGGGCTCACGTGGCCATGAGATCTAGGCGCCACATCTTCAGTCCCCTGACCAGCCAGATTTACCAGCATCTGTTCCAGTACATAAAGCAGTGGAATGACGTTGTTCATCCCGCAGTCCTGGCGACTGACAAATAACGTGCCCTCCTCAAAGAGTCTGAGCAAACGGCAGGTGTCATGCATGAGCTGCCACTGGCTGCCATCAAAGTTACACAGGGGAGTACTCCTGTCCTCTTGGATCATCAAGAAATCGTTTACGACCTTTTTCTGTTCGTATAGTCAGTCCAACATTTGGAGGGTGGAAACGCCCCATATCAGCCTATGTTGGGGGATACCATTCTGACACTGCAGCTCAAGGAGGGTGTGCTTTGCAGTGTACGAGTGGCTGAAGTGCATGCAAAGTTTCCTGGCCATTTTTAGGATGTCTTGCAGATGGGTGGAAGACTTCAGGAACAGTTTGACAACCAGATTGAACACATGCGCCATGCAGGGCGCATGGTTCAGCCGTCCTTGATGCAGCACTGACACCATGTTCTTCCTGTTGTCAGTCACCATTGTTCTGATTTTGAGTTGTCGCGGAGAAAGCCAAGATTGGATTTCTAGATTAAAGACACGGAGGAGTTCCTCCTCTGTGTTACTCCGTTCGCCCAGGCAAACGAGGTGCAGAACCGCGTGACACCGCCGTGCCCTGCACATGTGCTATGCTGGTGGGGCACTGTGAATTGTCCCTACAGTGGAGGATGAGGAGGCAGAGGCGGACATTGTCGCAGGACCAACTCCACACCTTGACACTGACCGGCTCAAGGCTGGCCTACCTTCTGTTCTACATACGTGTGCAGGGCTGGTACTGCCTTTTTCGCAAAGAAATGACGGCTTGGGACTCTCCACCAGTTCTCTGAAAGGTGCAGAGTCCACCACTTGGAAAGGGAGGGACTGCAGCACCAGCAACTTGGCCAGGAGCAGATTCAGCTTTTGCGCCGTTGGATGAGTGCACACATACTATTGTCTCTTGGCAATCACTTCGGTAATCGATTGCTAACGGAATGACGGACGAGGAGTAGAAGGAGGAGCAGGAGAATCAGGACCAGCAGATGATGTGGTGGAGCCTTGACTGCCTGAAATCGGGTGTGTGCCACTGGGTGATGCAGCGGTTACTGCGGCAGGCTGGACCACCACATTAGACACCCCTGGCCACGCTTCACCATCTGCCCACAGATTCTACAAATGGCCATGTTCAGCTCCTCCTGCGGCTTAACAAAAAACTGTCACACCGCTGAGTAGGTGATTTTACCCCCAACATTCCGTACTGACTGACTGCTACCGCCGCTGCTTCCGTGAACCCTGCACCACTACTTTTCAGGGCAGGTAGGCTCCTGCGAAGCGAGTGGTCTACCCTGGGCACGTTTGGCTCCGGACCTCCCAGTACTGCCACCCTGCCGACTCCCGGCCCCGCTAGATCCGCCGCTACCTCACAGGCAAGCTTCCACCCTCTTCTCCCGATGATGCTGAAGCCCCTAATTCACCCGGCCCCCAAGTGTGATCAGCTACATCATCATCATCGAGTATTGTCTGCACATCACTGATGTCCTCCTCAACAGTCTCTTGGTCAGGAGCCTGACCGCTCACCACACCAGCTCCCACGCCATTCTCCTCACCACTACTTGCCTGCCTACTGGAGGAAGAGGCAGATTTCTCCTCTACATCTTGGCTGGCCAGTAGCTGCTGACTGTCCACTGGTAGCTCGTCCTCGCTGTATAGTGGAGCTGAGCCCACAGCAGATAGTACTTCCGTGGCTGAGGGAACAGCAAAAGACAGAGGCAGGTTGAGGACAGGTGAGGGCACAGGGCCTGCTCCCAGGCCATGCCAAATAAGAGTTGTGTCTGACGAACCCACCGACTCTTGGCTGGGGTTGTCTGATGTCACTTGGGACGAAGCGGATGACCGTATCAACCATTCAAGAACCACTGGGTTGCTGGTCAAGACATGACCTCTAGATGACACCAGGAGCTCAGGCCTCTCACTAAGACTCCTGCTGCCACGCCCCTTCACTCTGCTGCGACCTGTGCCTGCGCCAGAAACATTTAAGTCTGTGCCACTCCTCTGTGCATGGCCTGGCACTTCTCTGTCTGACATACAGTTTGATCAAATAAATAAATAAATAAATAAATAAATAGGAAATTAAAACACTTCAACACCCAATGGCTATAAGCCCTTTTTTCCCACTAATACACACCAAAAAGGGCTTTAGAACATATAACTGCACCGCTGAATGGCAAATAGATAATTTTTGTGCCACTAATACACGCCAAAAAGGGCTTTAGAACATATAACTGCACCGCTAAAGGGCAAATAATATACATTTTTGTGCCACTAATACACACCAAAAAGAGCTGTAATTTTCTCACTTCACAACATAATGGCTAATAAGCCCTTTTTTCCCCACTAATACAAGCTAAAAAATGCTTTAGAACATATAACTGCGCAATGGCAAGTAAGACGTAGAAATATTTCCTTGTAATAAACCCTGATAATGGCTGTATCAAACAGCACTTGCACCCCAATAACAAGAACGGTTTGCTGGAATTACAGAGCTGTATAATGGCAATTTGGATCCGCAGTCAGTGCAGCAAGGTGTAATAGGATTGTTCCTATTACCCAGGCTGTAAACTCTCCTACTGAACCCTGTTCTGCTTCAATACTGTGGAATGATTCCTCCCTATCCTTTTCGTGAACTTCTATACAGCAAAATAAAAGTTTTAAAGTCTTTTCTACCACTGTCCCTAGCGCCTGCTGACGTCTCTGCATGTACGAAGTACACCGGAAAATGGCTGAATCCAAGATGGCTGAGGCCATTTATAGGGCTGTGATATCATAGAGCTGACTGGCTGCTGATTGGCTGCATTCATGGCATTGTGGGCAATCTCTCGTTTCCAGAGTTCCTTGCTCCATGTCCTAACACGTGCAGCCGCCATTTTAGGAAAAAATGCGATTCGATACCACGAAGCGTGAGCAACTTCGGATTCGGTGCAAATTGAATTTTTTCTGAAATCCGGATCGAATTCCACTTTGTCAACTTCGATTCGCTCATCTCTACTGACCACCAATATACGGTTCCTGCACAACAGACCCTGAGTTAAAAAAATATTTGGGTGTCAAAGCTCCAAAGCCTGTTTTATTCTAGGATTAGAAAACCCTACATAATAGATTACATTTATCCCCAAAAGCTGTGTCCCAGTGTGGAATTTCCAATACCTGCATGGGAACAGCTCTTCTCTTATTGCATTACATCACTATTCAATAAAACATGGCCAGCGAGCAAGTAGGTCTAAAAAAACAATTGGTCCCTCCCCAGCCACAGAGCTGAACAAGAAGAATAGGTTTTAGGTCATTGATTTAGACTTCTACAGCAATTCTTTTAAAAACCTCATAAGAATCACACCATGCAAAAGTCAGTCAAACGGAAATCTTTAAAAGCATCTAAAATCAATGCGAGGCCAAGAAAATAAAACTCAGAGCCCATAGATATCAACCTTTAAAATATAAAGCTGGAGCAACTTCTAAGGAGGCTTCCCATGTGGGTTAACAAGAAGAAAAACCACGGCAGCAAGTTTATTTGCTGACTTTCCTGGAGTTCAGCAGTGCAAAGACCTGGTATTTTTAGTGTGAACTTGGCTGGAGACCTTAATGAATGCTGGCTGGAAACTACAAAGAGCACCAAGCAGAAATGCTGCGCTCATGTCTTGAGAAAATCAAAACAGGAGGAAGAAGGGTACAGAGTCATTGTAAGGACAAAACAGAAAGCGACAAGCAGAAGAAAAGAAAAACAATGTAGTAAAGTTGGTAGCCAAATTACTGTATGCAGTTAAAGGGGAGGTCCAGCTATTTAAGGCTCCGTTCACATCAGCATTCAGCCTTTTGGTTCTCCTGCTCCGTTTAGGAGCAGGAGAACAGAAAGGACAGATTCGGCAGATAACTGAGCTGAACGGAACCTAAAGACCCCATAGACTATAATGGGGTCCATTAGGTTTTCTGCTCAGAAGATGATTTTGGAGCGGAGACAAAAGTAGTGCATGCAGGACTTTTGTCTCCCCTTCAAAAATCTTCTTCTGAGCGGACACCTAACGGACCGCATAATAGTCTATGGCAGTGATGGCGAACCTTTTACAGACCAAGTACCCAAACTGTAACCCAAAACCTACTTATTTATCGCAAAGTGCCAACACAGCAATTGAACCTGAATGCTACAGTCCAATACAGTATATCTTCCATGTACTTTATCATTTAGCTATAATAGCCTGCCTACATTCAGTGCGCTGCCTGTGCTGTCCATAGTGCGCCCTGCGCTGATGAAAGGCAGGAGAAGTCTAAGGCATATTGGTACACCATAGACTTTTTCCAGGGCATGGGTGCCCACAGAGAGGGCTCTAAGTGCCACCTCTGGCAACCCTGCCATAGGTTTGCCAACACTGGTCTATGGGGTCCTTAGGTTCCGTTTGGTTCAGTTATGTGCCGAATCCGCCCTTTCTGTTCTCCTGCTCCTAAATGGAGCAGGAGAACGGAAACGCTGAATGGTGATGTGAACGAAGCCTAAGGCTAGTTTCACACTAGTGTTCGGGAGATCGCCAGGGAAAAGCTTGCTGGGTCTCTCTGGATCCGGCATTGATGGAAACTTCATGAATGCCATCTGGCTGCATTAACTATACCTGCAACCCAGTAAATGTGCAGAGAATGGGCCAGACAAATGCCGGAACAGCCTGCCAGATCTCCCGAACGCTAGTGTGAAACTAGCCTAAATTTAAAAAAAAACTAAGAATGGTTCAAAATAAACCACAAGCAGGCCACCACCCCTAAAGCCAGTCACTGGCTACAGTGGTGCATGAGACCATGCACCTCCAGAAGAAAAGAGCATGGGGACCGGAAGATGGAGACAATGGAACCAGCACAGAGAATCGGAGCGGTGTGCAGCAGGTAAGTAAGATTCTTCTGTTTCAGGGACTTGTTGAGGGCACTTGCTAAAAAAACTAAATATAATAATTATTATTCCTCGAAAAGCCCTTTAAGGCCCTCATACACATTAGTTGGCCACTGGCCAAACGGCAGGCTCTGTAGTCAGTTTCAATATGTATGGGAGCTCCTGATTCTCCTAGACAGATTATTTGAACGTGAAATGAATATTTTCAACCCTTTTGTTCTCCCAGAAAATACCCTGCCATAACCAGAAGCATCCGACAACGGCTCTCTCCTCCTGGAATACAGGTCAATAAGTGATGATATATGAGCCAACCAGCGCTCAGTCTGCCTATCACTCTACATATTGTCAGGGTGATGTGCTGCTGGCAAATGACAATCTGGGGCCGCATAAAAGATGAAATCACCTGACAAAAGAGCGTTTTACATGGGGAAATTATTGGGAATGAGGGTACATATAAATATTCACTCTTAATAATTTGCCTGATCCTCAGCCACTGTGAAAGGGCCTTTAGTCAAGAAGGGCTACCAAGACTATAGGGGTCATTTATTAAGATCGGCGTTTTACATGCCTCTCCATAATTTTGGCGCATCCAGTGCCAGTTGTAAGTGTAAGACAGCTTCCTTGCTGGCTTACATTTAGACCATTTTTTTACGCCTAAAACAAGCATAGAAAATGAAGAATAAGATGGACCTACCGCCCCATCCCCTTCCCCACCCATTTTTTTTAGACCTGGCGTGTGCGGTTGTGAATTTCAGGTTAATAAATGGCTATGTCTATAGGCTGATATACACACAGAGATCTCTGCATACATGGCCCATATGCACAGTATATAAATGTCAAGACCCAGGCAGCCACAGCCCCAACGTTTTGTAATGGAGACTGAAAAATATTATTCAAGTCCAGACTCACTTAGGCACACATTTAAAGTGGTAAGGAATATCTGTTCATGATTTCTATATGGTGATCTATGCTAATACGCTTAAAATGCCACAGACAAAAATCATATATAGAAGCTTGTAGAAAGATAAAAACTAGTAAAATGAGCATACAAGCATGCAAGAGGACATGGCCGAGCGGAGTTTGTCAGGCGTAGAAGTCTAATTTGTCATGTGTCATCTGGGGTTTGCACAGGACTGCATCTTTAGTGTGAGGATGACTGGCAACAGTGAGGCAGAGTTGAAGCTGTGCTCCGAGAGGCTAGGCCAGCCCCTCGATGCTGCAAGCACCTAATTTGCATATTTAAGTATAATAAGAACTTCTCTGCACCCATAATACCAATTGCAGAGAAGAAGGGCTCATTTTAGTCACAATGATCAACTCTACCAGTCTGTATGCCTGGCTTCATAGGACTGATCATGGAGATGGGTGGTCTGTAAAAAAATGCTGTTGATCAATATTCATGAGGGGGTTTCATCCTCGTCCATCCAGCTTTGAATATAGGGCCACATATATCATTTGAATATGCCAATATGCAAACCTTGGACAAGCGCTACTTTACCAAAAAGATGGTGTGGCAGGAATGGGAAGGGGCCAGTGGCACCACCACATTTATCATCTTCTACGCCAGCATACTGCACTGATTCTTATTAGTTAGAGTCTCCACTGCATCCTAAGCCTTTAGACCAGGGGTGGTCCACAATGTGACATGTGGTCCACAATGCCACTCTCTGCAGCCCCCAGCCATCTCTGGATCTTCCTTATTTTGAACTCCGCTCTGTTCAGTACGCCACAGAGAAAAATATGGCTGTCCTTAAATGTGGCTCTAATACTTGACTGTTTTTGTAATGCTTGTAAACTTCAATGGACCTAAGCTTGCATATGAGCAGGGGTGCACCAGCAATGAGGCCAGGTGAGGCGATCGCTATTTGTAAAAATGTACCTGCTTCTTCGACATCCCTATTTCCCCCTAGCCATAGAGAGATATGTACATCAGAGGTCCATCATAGTCATTACTCTCCAGACACAGGTTTAATAGCAGTGTCGTTCCAGAGACATCTGCGACCAGATGACTACTGCTTTTGACCAGTTAAATTTTCTAATGAAAAACTGCATCCCTTTAAATCAAGACATCTGCAAATAAAGTATAGGATGGTCTGAACTCACCTGCCAAAATTAGCTGGCAAGAAATCAAGAAAAGCATCATTTAGGTATAACTGAGTCAAGTTTAACAGCTGTGAAAAGCCATCTGGGAGCCTGCGGAGAGGGAAGAAATTATTACTAAAAAATGAGAAAGAAAAGATAAATAAAATCAGTTTGCAAACAGGAAATAGTTTGGTGGTATATCATACGAGGGATCGGATGTCAATCGGAACAAAATTATTAATAGAGGACATAAAACGGTCACATCGGCTCAGGATAATTAACACAGTAAATTTTCATTGTCGCGTTCCAAGATCTATAACTTTTTTATTTTTCTGACTATATAGCTTTGTGAGGGCTTGTTTTTTTGGGAGTTGTAGTTTTTAATGGCGCCATTTTGGGGTACACAACTTTCTGATTAACTTTTATTAACTCTTTCTGGGAGGGAGATGGGAAAGACAGCAATACTGCCCCTGCGTTTTTACATTATAAATTTTATTGCGTTCATTTTTTGGTATAAGTAACATAATATCTTTATTCTCTGGGTCACTACGATTACAGTGATACCAAATACATATAGTTTTTTTTCTGTTTTACTACTTTTTTGCAATAAAACCCCCCCTTTTTTTTAAAAGAAAAAAATGCTTTTGCATTGCTGCTTCCCAAGACCCATAACTATGCAGTTTTGTGAGGGCTTGATTTTTGCGGGACGACTTGTATTTTTCATTGGTATCATTTAAGAGTAAATGGTGCTTTTTGATCACTTGTTAATACTTTTATTTGGTGGCAAATAAGAATAAATGAGCAATTCCGTCTATTTAAAAAAAATTGGTGGCAAATAAGAATAAATGAGCAATTCTGTCTATTTAAAAAATTATTTTTTTACGGTGTTCACGGTAGGGCATAATTTACGTGATATTTAAGTTGTCCGGGTCGTTATGGACGCGGCAATATGGGGGAGATTTTTTTGGGGCAATTTTTTTCATTGAAATGCATATTCTGGGATTTTTTTTATTGAATAAATGTGTTTGTTTTTTTAACTTTTTTTTTCACCACTTATTCTGATTGATTTTAAAATGCATTGCATTATCCCTATAGTGCATTGCATTTTAATATCAGTGCTATTCTGGCGCAGCCTGCTGGAAATGACACCAGGCTGGTCTGAGGCCTACACGAGACCCCAGCCAGCCTTTATACACATCGGCACCCTGCGATCGCATTTGCGGGGTACCGATGGGAGTTCGCTTCCTCTGTCAGCACTTTACATGCGGCAGGTGCCATTGCCTACACAGCATGTAAAGTGTTAAATACACTCCTGCTGGTCCAGGCTGTTAGAGCAAGGGGCACCCACAATGCTTAGACTGGGCCGCCGTAAAAAGGCGGCCCAGGAGTTAATAAATGCAATGTACCACAAGGGCCCTAAAACTGCAGACTACACAAGGGAGCAGGTAAGTGACTCGGTAAGTAACAGTAACTCAATTTTTAACAAATTACTACATTTCTGACACGGAGATTATCAGTACTCTTTAAAGGGCATCTGTCAGCAGATTTGTACCTATGACACTGGCTGACTTGTTACATGTGCACTTGGCAGCTGAAGACATCTGTGTTGGTCCCATGTTCCTATGTGCCCACATTGCTGAGAAATATGAAGCTTTAATAGATGCAAATTAACCTCTAGGAGCAACGGGGGCGTTGCCGTTACACCTAGACATTTTGTTCTCTCTGCAACTGCCGCTCCCTCTCCACTTTAATTGACAGGGCCAGGCAAAGTAAATGTGATTCCGTCTCTCCCTTTCAATCAAAGTAGAGTGGGCGTGGCAGTTGCAGAGAGAGCAGAGCCTCTAGGTGTAACGGCAACGCCCCCGTTGCTCAAATAGACTCATTTGCATGTATTAAAACTTCATTTTTCTCAGCAATGCGGGCACATATGAACATGGGACCAACACAGATGCCTTCAGCTGCCAAGTGCACATGTACTATGGCAGCCAGTTTTAGAGATACAAATCTGCTGACAGATGACCTTTAATTAGTTGGATTCAAGTATGACTGAAACGACCAGTGTGGTCCACTCCTTTCTGTCACCAGCCCCTCACCTGCCTGCTTTGCCTCTGCCTGGACCTGTCAATCAAAGCAGCCAGGGAGAGGCTGGCGACAGAAAGGAGCAGAGGTTGGGTGCAACAAGAGCAATGGTAACGCCCTCACTGCACAAAAGGTCAAATTTGCATAATATGAAAAGGTATCATTAATCGGGAACGGAGCCTCAGATCAACAAATGAGAAACAGCATTTTAATCAGGTGAACCACAACTATGTGTCTATGCAAATAGCCAGGAGGTCTCTGGTGCCCGATTCCCTTTAAGGGGATTTTGCCAAATTGTAAACTTATCCCCTATACACAGGTGTAACATTGGTGGAGATTGGGATTCTAGGACCCCCACTGATCACAAGAACGGGCACCCCGGGATCCCTCAAAATGAATGGAGAGGCTGGTTAAGCATTTGCTATGCGCTTTATTGTCTATGGGACTTGCGGAGATAGCGAATTACGGTGCTTGACTATCTCCAGCAGTCCAACAGAGGAGCGGCAGGAACCCCATTCTCGAGATCAGGAAAAAGGGTCATACTACAAGTATACCCCCTTTTTCAGCACAACCCTCTAAACTGTAGAATATACGTGACGCTAATGGTGATTTAGAGCAGATTAGCCATATAAGACAATTAGTGTAGCGTATTTGTATAATAGAGAGCCTTGATATAGTATGTCGTTTCCTGCAGTTTCTCTACTATTAATCAATGAGGCCACGCAATCTACTTCGAGTTCTTGATTGGTTGGCAAAAAAAACGCACTTCTGCAAACTGTTCAATAATCCATTTGCTGTTAACGAGAGAAAACCTTTAAAAAATGCACAGAAGCGAAGACACAGAAAAGAGCACAAGGCGTTTGAGACTTGATTTCCGAGCTCTCGTCGCTAAGCAGTTTTCAGTAATAATAATCATTTATTCCCCTGGGTTGCGTGTAACATGTCACAAACCTCTTAATTATCCCCTCCTACAGTCCCCAATTTGGAGCCTTTACAGGCTTCGAAAATAATACATTTTCTGAAATCACCTTCATGGATCAAGAAATCTGCCGGAAGCACTGGAAAATCTTATACGCGGCTAGATTAAGACCATGGCAAATTAAACTAATTATTACATAGCGGTTTAACCAATTATTTATAGCTCTCTAGTGAAAGAAGGAATCAATGACGGCAACTTAATGCAACACTCAATCCAATTCAGGTGGAAGATCGAGGGCTTTGTGATACTTACTTGGAAATTGGATTGACGCTTGCTTCGACGATTGTCAAAACTTTACAATTCTTAATATTTTCTGGAAACTCCTGTATACCTGTCGATAACAAACGTAGCAAAGGAATAATCAGTGGTGATGGAGAATATATGACCAAGTGCAAATATAGCATGGGCTTCAGGAAGACTTAAAGGGGTTGTATCACTTCAGCAAGTAGCATTTATCATGTAGAGATAGTTCACACCAGGCACTTACTAATGTATCGTGATTATCCATATTGTTTCCTTTGCTGGCTGGATTCATTTTTCCATCATATTATACACTGCTTGTTTCTATGGTCACAACTAGAGTTGAGCAAAGCGCGTTTCATATGCTTAATCCGAAGTCGCTTTGTTCAAAACTTTGGAATAATACTGTACAGAGATTCGTCACCGTACAGTATTAGTATGGGCTCCGATGAGCCGAAGTAAGAACTAACTCGGTTTCGGTTCCGAGGTACTAGTCGGAACCGAAGCAGAGTTCAGTTTCAAGTTATAAAGTGGTTTTCCACTTTAAAAATCAACTACTGGAGTTATTCAAGTGAAGTCACATGGCACTTCGCAAATAACTTACTTTGGCTCATCGGAGCCTATACATTCTTATACTGTACGGAGACGAATCCCCGTACAGTATTATTCCGAAGTTTTGAACATAGCGACTTCGGATTAGGCATCCGAAACTCGCTTTGCTCAACTCTAGTTACGACCACTTTGCAATCCGTCAGCGGTCGCCGTGCTTGCACACTATAGAAGAAAGCTCCGGCCTCTCTTGTGGCAGAGACTGTGGATGATCACATAGGCTGGGGCTTTTTCCTATATAGTGCAAGCACGGCCACCACTGATGGATTGCAGGGTGGTTATAACTATGGAAACAAGCAGTGTATAATGTAATGGAAAAATAAATGAATCCAGCCAAAAAAAGGAATCAATATGGATAATAATAATACATTAGTAAGTGCCTTGAATTAACTCACTCTTCATAATAAATGCTATTTGCTGAAGTGAGACAACCCCTTTAACATTATTAACAGTGGCCGACACTTATAATAACTAGTGCGGCTGCTGCTATGGTATTGGCATAGATTTGCATATGCCAAACCATGTCTGTAAATAACCCTCGATATAAAAAAAAAAAACACAATGACTCACTGTTCGCCCACATTGTAAATAATTAAAATATCTCAACCTTAGGAAAAAAAGGATAAAAATGATATATGAGTGCAGGAGAGGTTGCGTTGATTATTAAAATATCATTACAAGACTATACAGTTCAGCTGCAGAAATACGCCAACATGGGGTTTCATCAACCACAATGTGATCCCTATGTCGTGGTTGTATTTTTGGGATGGCCTCACGGTCACTTGTATAGGGGAAATATTAAAGGGTAGTTAAAGAGGTTTTTCCGGGAATCTAGTATTGATGGCCTATCCTCAGGATAAGTCATCGGTATCTGATTTGTCAGGGTCTGACTCCCAGCATTCACCGACCAGCTAACCAAAGTGCCGCAGCTTAGTAAGTGACGTCATGTTCATCGGTCACATGACTAGACGGAGCTCACTCCCATTCAAGTGAATGAGCCCTGGGCTGCAATACTAAGCACAGCCGATATCCGATGAACAAAGCTGTGCTTGGTATGCTCACAGGGGCGCTACAGCCTCTTGAAACAGCTGATCGGTGGCAGTACTGAAACCCCACTGATCAGTTATTGATTACCTATTCTGAGGACAGGTCATCTATATTGTATTCTATGGCACCTAAAAAACCAAAAAGAACCAATGAAAGCCAAAGTAGCAGAGCCCTCTGAGCAGAGTGTCTTTGTGTTTTTTACCAAAGGTTTAGTTACCCTTTACGGGCTTATTGGATCAGTTGGATAATTTTACCGCCGGCCTGCCTTAATACCACACCCTAGTGGAGTATACAGAGAAGAGGAAAATGTGCACCACCACTGTGATGTTTGGTTCTGTCACCCAGGACCAAAAAGCCTGGTGTTTGTATCCTACCCTTCTCCATGACCCATGGACCAATTTTTTTTCATAGAGAAGGACAAAACTAAACTTTTGGTCCTGGGTGAAAGAACCTAGCACCCCAATGGTGGTAAACAATTTCCTCTTCTCCACCTACTCCACTGGACCATGGTATTAAGGCAAGTGTCTGTGACAACATGATGTTTCCAGAAATTCAGGGGACATTGTACAATGAATGCAGCTTCCCAGGAGAGGAGAGAGAAATTCTTTGTAGATTCTCCAAATTACCAAGATTATGGGACAATCCACAGTTGGACGCACATTCTCCAAGGGCCCCATAATCTGCCTCTGTAATACATATGCCCTCCCTGCACCCCACCGGTGGTTTTCACTTGGGTATGGGCAGACAAAAGGATTACACCTGATAAGAGATTTGTTTTGCCCCTGGGGCCTCATTAGCGCTGGTCAACATGTGGTGGTCAGCAATATGAAAAGACACTCCTAATGACTACTCACAAGAAAAGGGGAGCGTGATCTAGCAACAAACCCCTTGGTGTAAAGACAGGATGCAGGAGACCCTAGAAAGCTTTCAGAGGAAAGGAGGGTTTCCTTTTCCATTATCATATCACAATGGGTTATCTGAATGTCATCCCTATAATAACTGAGGTCAAATTGTGTGAACACCAGCATGTTCAGGATTTGGAACTTTTTCTCAGAACTGTATAAACATACACCATAGATACTTTGAGCTGAGCATTCCAAAGAAACTGAAAATACAGCTATTGCCAAGACTGGAGACGCCCACCCAAAAGTCTCACTTAAGTGGTCCATGCCAATTCGAGGGCTCAACGAATGTCTTCTAGCAGGGTGCTCCTACAGCAAGCCTGTATTTTTAGGCCTGAGCAGTGGTTGTCATAACATGCCCAGGAACCTGTATAGTAGATGGCATTAGAGTGAGTCATTACAGAAACTAAAATACAGATTCTTGGGTGGGTCATGACAACCACCACCAGGACTCGAGGGCGCATGCATGCAACAGGAGATCAGCAGGAAGTATGTAGGTCAGATTTTGGGTCTGGGGGGTGTGCCACCACTCTATCAAGGGCAGTCAAATCATTCTGCATTTGGGCAGAATGTGCCATGGTCAGAAGGGGTCCACAACACTCCCAAGTACATGGCCTACAGGAAAAGATGCTAGGGTTAAGTGCTCCTAAAATCCAATCTATTAATCCAAACCAAGTCTATTATGGCTTAGGCTGCGTTCACTCACTTAGGCTGATCTTGCATATATGTCCGCTAGACCAAAACCGCTGCATGCAGTGGTATTTGTCTGGCCCGAAACCTGGCATTTATGCCAGTAAGCGGCCGGATCACTGCCACATCAAATTATAGTCAACAGGGATCCGACGGTGATCTATTGTATCCCCTGCCAGAACTGCCTGCCGGAAACATTCACTGGAGATGTGAAAGTAGTCTTCGATAGGTTGGTCATGGGCTAATTATCTATGAAGCATAGATCATTCTCAGTCTACCCTCACTGGAGAATTCCGATCAGTTGCGATATTTTTGTGCTACAGACAGACATGGAGAATGCTTTGGTCGAGGACCCTTGACTGCTCTATGGCTAGCATCATGTTTGACACCTAATACATAACATCTATGCTTACTGTGAAAAGTAGCAGAGTGGAAACGCTTTGAAGGATCCATAATAGATATAAACTTGTGCAGATCTCTACTACGTGTTGCTGGTAGTTTACGTTCCTCGTTCTGTCCTGTAAAACTCATGGTTCCAAGCATCCAAATAAGGAGATCAACACAAAGCCGAGCTCAAGATGCCAAAACAACACTCGTCAGGACTGCAAAATGAGTTTTCTAAGTGGCTACTAACATTTCAGGAGGCAAATATGGTATGTTTTTTTTTTTCTATCTGACGCACAAATCAGAGCATGACAGAAAGTGTCGCACTACAGTCTTCGAAATACCAGATCAATAAAACAGAAAGAAAATATTTAAAACATGCAGAAGAAAAGTCTATTCTTTTCTTGTTTCTTTTCTAGGTTCAGGACTAAGGAAAGTGTGAGAATTACCCAGGGTAGCATGCCTCTCTCTTTGGGGGTGGTTACTGTTTCAGCAAGCTGCCTCCTTGTCAGGGGTGGATTGGGAACTTAAAGTGGCCCTGGAAAAAAACCTAAAAGTGGGCCTGTGTTGTAGGTAGGTTCAAACTGACAGAAGATGGGCCAAAACAAGTAGACAGGGACTGCAATACTGTAGTGCAGCGCAGAATACCGCCCCAGCAGAAGTAAATACCACAGGACAGCACAAAATACTGCCGCCCCAACCACAGTATTAAACTGTACCACCATCATGAGGACAGTAATACAGTTGAGCATCAGATCATTATGTACCTGGACTGCGGCCACCATGAGTGTTGAGTGGCCCCCTGGGCATCGGCCCACAGTGAAATTTCCCTGTTGGGTCTATGGTCAATCCGCCCTGCACCCAGTGTTAAAGCAACTCTATTGTCACCTGCACTAGAAGTGAAGGCTGTATTATTACATGGGGCAGCACAGGATTAAAAAGGGGAGACATGATGTACTATTAGTAAGTCTACTGGCTCTCTAGAACTACTAGGCCCCTTTCACACCGGCGAGTTTTCCGCACGGGTGCAATGCGTGAGGAGGACACATTGCACCCACACTGAATCCGGACCCATTCATTTCTATGGGGCTGTGCACATGAGCGGTGATTTTCACGCATCACTTCTGCGTTGCGTGAAAAATGCACAATATAGAGCATGCTGCGATTTTCACGCAACGCAGGCCCCATAGAAGTGAATAGAGTTGCGGGAAAATCGCAAGCATCCGCAAGCAAGTGCGGATGCGTTGCGATTTTCCCGCATGGTTGCTTAGCAACGGAACCCGATCTCTATTATTTTCCCTTATAACATGGTTATAAGGGGAAATAATAGCATTCTTAATAAAGAATGCATTGTAAAATGAAGTGGAAGGGGTTAAAAATAATAAAAGTTAACTTACCTTAGCCACTTGATCGCGTAGTCGCGATCTCTCCTCTCTTTCCCTGCACGTCATCACAGGTCCTTGAGATCTTAGCTGATGCTGGGAAAGAGAGGACAGATCGCGACTACGCGATCAAGTGGCTAAGGTAAGTTAACTTTTATTATTTTTAACCCCTTCCTCTTCATTTTACACAGCATTCTTTATTAAGAATGCTATTATTTCCCCTTATAACCATGTTATAAGGGAAAATAATAAATTCTCCAGAATACCCGAAACCGGACTTCAGTGATGAAGTCCGGCTTCGGGTTGGGTACCAAACATGGCGATTTTTCTCACACACGTGCAAAACGCGTTACAAATGTTTGCACCCCCGTGGGAAAAACGCGCATATTCCCACAACGCACCCGCCTCTTATCCGGGCGTCAAACATGACGCCCGTGTGAAAGAGGCCCTAGTCCTAACATACTGGTTAGAGCCATTTTATGAAGGCAGCAGAATGGAGCTGTAATTGCAGATATAGCACATGTACAAGAGTGGCTCTACTTCTGGAAAAATGAAAATCAATCCCAATAAAGGGGTTTTCCAGGAAGAGAAAATTTGGGGCCAGGTCCCCGCTGCTGTCCACTTCCTGGTCCCAGCTCAACACGCAGGAAACGGCTATAAGGCTCCTCTCCGCCAATCACTGGCTGCAGCAGTGGCCCGTCTCAGCTATGGATTGGCAGAGAAGGAATTTACGTCCGTTTTCTGTCTGCCGAGCAGGAACTGGGAAGTAGCAGGGACTGTAGCATCATCAGAACAGCAGCGGGGGACTGGTAAGGGTAGAGTAATGCTTTATTTTCAGCCATTTCTAAAGCAAATCTTTTCCACCCAAAAATTCATGAAATATAAAGGTATTTGTTCTTATTCTGCTATGCAGACTTTGCATGTACATCGCGGAGTATTATTTTGGAAGACTGAGAAAAGATTCAAATCTAATGGTTTATGAATATTGCCTTCAACTTTCATCAGTCAAGCAAAAGCATGAAGCAAAGTGATTCCAAGGTGTCCAACCTGTAAATGAGTGACAGGTAAAAGTCCCGAACCCTCAGCAGTGCAATCATCTAATGCCTATTACATTTTCATTTTCTGTTTCTACATCCCCAGAGCTGAGCAATTTCCAGGCTTTGTATCTAGCGCATCAATTGGTAAAGTGCAAGGTGTCATTTTTTCATTAAGGGTACTTTCACACTTGCGTTGCTGGATTCTGGCAGGCAGTTCCGTCGCCTGCCGGATACGGCAATCTGTATACAAACGGATACCATTTGTAGACGGATCCGGATCCGTCTCACAAATGCATTGCAATACCGGATCCGTCTCTCCGGTTGTCATCCGGAAAAATGGATCCGGTATTTATCTTTTTTAAAGGTCTGCGCATGCACAGACCGGAAGAGCGGATCAGTCAATGCGGTAATTTTAATGCCGGATTCGTCACTAATACATTTCAATGGAAATTAAAGCCGGATCCGGCATTCCTGCAAGTGCTCTGGTATTTTCTCCGGCCACAAAACGTAAAAGTGACTGAATTGATGCATCCTGAATGAAATGCTCTCCATTGAGAATGCATTAGGATTAAACTGATCCGTTTTTTTTCGGTATTGAGCCCCTAGGACGGAAATCAATACCGGAAAAGAATAACGCTAGTGTGAAAATACCCTGAGGGCTGAGTCACCACCTGTGACTCAGCCCATGATACATTCAAGATGTCACCTCTGCCGACAAGTAAATCCTCTCATTTTGATGCCTTACAGATCATAAGGAATAAAGCATATCTTTAGGGTATAAATTCCTGGAAAGGGAAAGTACTTTAAGGACATTCCAGGCTGCATTGTTTACATTGCCTGCCTTGTAAAGTGGAAAACTGATCTGCAAATGTAGATAAAAAGTAGGTGAAATCTGGTGCACGTCGTCGAGCAGCTGGATAACGTCAGGTGTCACCCGGACCTTCAGCCACCCCTCCCCTTTAAAAAGAAGCTTTCATCACGAAAAAGAATGCAATTTGCAGGCAGCATGTTATACATGTGTATTTCGATAAATCTGAATATCAATGAAACGTTCAATGTGAAACTTGTAAATTGTCGGCAGGGAAGGGGTAGGTGTCGTTGGGGGACGAGGGGTCGACTGCCAGGCTGTCCATCAGCGCGCCGACCTCCCCTTCCCTGCCGAGACGCATCCACTACCATCACTAATTGGATCACATAATAGAATATAAAGAGGAAGAAATGGAAAATAAATAAAAACGTTTAAATAAAAATAAAAACGTTTATTTACTTATCCATTATATACAATAGGATTATCCTGAGGAAAGTATGGAAATAATGGATGAATTATTACTTGATATATGTCCTCTTAAATTATATGTATATGATACATGTTTTTATATCATATAGATTCGGTATATATTATATAGGGATGACGTAATAAACAATTGATTTGACTTGAGGGAAATATGAAAATTAATTTACTATGAGGGAATTTAGAAAATACTGGATATCAAACGATATCACTCCATTGAAATGCATAAATAAAGAGGAGAATAAGGATAGATAACTTGATACTATTAAATATGCATCAGCCTATCGGAATGGATGGATACGAACAATCCCACCCCATTGATGACGTTAAATGATTATTACAATTAACCATCTACTATAAAAAGGAACCTATAAGGAATTACTGGTGACCACTGAGGAAGGGACTGTAAACGCGTATGGTATAAGAAAACACCAGTATCAAATAATCGAGCACTCAATATTCTAAATTGGAAACTTTGCAAAGAAATCGACATCCCGCATACCACGTGGGACGCCACGTGGAACGCCGACAGTGCGAAACAAACCACAGGCGGGAAGGGAACGGGCCAAACATACTCACGTATGGAGTATACAAGGGAAACATCGAGTGGCAGACATCACGCAACTCGAAAAAATTACCACACACCGGATCGGTAAAGTAGCCAGTGTGGCACAATATTTATTAAGCAATATTCAACAAAGTGAGATAACAGCAATACTCATTCTGCGATTATACTCGCCAATAACGGAACTATGATAATTAATGGAGAGACCTATAACACTAACTAGTTTGTATCATAAAGTACTGCGACCCACTCACTGAGGTATAGCAGCTGATGGTGAAACTGGCAACAGGGTACATAAGAACATTTATTATTGTGACCTGCTATTTTAACCATTAATAGCTTATTGTATATAAACTATACACAACTGTGACTTACTCCAGAGGAATATCAAACAGGAGCCGGTAAATTTGACAACAATTTTCACAAGGACATATATTTATACGGTCAGAAGCTGCAGACTATTTATGAACTATTATTGTGAATGATATTATTGTTGCCACTAGTTTTCATTTTATGGGATTATTAACTACTGAACAGGTGAATTATTACTCAGGTGGCACATGCCGGATTCATGCATGAATTTTTTTTATATATTCATGAATTTTTTATATTTATGAATTTTTACATTTAATCATTAACTATTTTAATCATGTGTTGTAATAAAATTGTATAATTTTAATATATCACCAAGTTTTATGATCCTAGTGTCTCTAGGTAGACGAGTGCCCTCCCAACCTAGCTTTCTCTATAAATTATATATGTTTTCCTGCCCCTGGCCACAAGCACTGAGGGAAGGGGGGCCTAAGCTGAACCCTTTAGCTATGCCCCTGGCATGAATTACTGAATCAGTGCGTGTTATAAAAAATCATAATCTCCCCCATATTTTTTGTTAATGTTACAATTTACCCAGACTTTCTAATTTATCTTGGCATAATACGTCTTAATTTCCAAAAACATTACAAACGGTGTCACGGCAACATAATAGACTGGGTGACAACCCTTATACACGCTGACATGATGGCTACATGATTGTCACCAAGTGTGGAGACAACCAAAGTGGCTAGGAAACTGCAAAGAGTAAAGTATCCAATGACATCCAAATATTACACCAACCGCAGGACTTGGAAGCTTGTTGGTACACAATTCAATTAACTTGGGAGGGTACTTACCATTCTTGCTGACATCTAGTTCCCTGAGATTAATGAGATTTGCTATAGATGCTGGCAATATTGTTAGGTCATTGTCTGGCAAACTCAGCTTGTGCAGAGACTGGCAGTTGAATAGTTGCTATTGAAAAAAAAACAGAGAGAAAAATGGCAGTCAGCTTCCATTTTCTACTTCACAGCTGATGGTGGGAAACAGAGGGCGAAACAATATGCAAGGAGACAATGGGGTTTAGGGTTGCAGAGCTCCCAGTGCTGCAGTTTAATACCATCATAAGTGACGGCGTACGTTACAGACCGCAGGGTCTTGTGTTTGACAAAGACCTAAAATATGTGACGTTCATGGTCCACTTTGATCAGAAAACACTTAATTTAAGGCCTCATGCACATGACCGCATGGATTTTGCAGACTGCAAATTGCGGATCTGCAAAACACTTCTATGTGTCGGGGGTTCACATTTTGAACATATTCTATCTTTATGCGGAATGGAGATATGGATGCGGAAAGCACACGGGTCATCCCTGTGCTATCGACACATGTATGTCCATTGCGCAAAAACATAGAATATGTCTGCAAAAAGTGGACCACATACCCACAGACGTCAGCGAGTCTGCAAAAAACAACAAAAACAAAATGCAGCCAGCACACAGACCGCAAAACGGACACGGCTGTGTGTACGAGGCCTAACTGCATGTCTGTTTTAGTGACTATGTGCAAAACAGTTCTGGAGCATCTATTCTTATGAACAAGTTGTGCCGTTCTGTTATTCCTACTAGAAGTTTATGAATAAATTGACGGCAGTCTGCAATAAAGGTCCATCTGGGTGTTACGGTGCACAGTCTGACACTGTCTAATCAGTGCCACCAGACTATACAGGGACATACCCCAACTGGTGACACCCAGTTGGACCTTTATTGTAGACTGCTGAAAATTCATTCCTATACTTCTAGTAGGCACAATAGAGGAATAGCACAAAATAGACTCATAAGAATAGATGCTCCAGAATTGTTATTACATGGAGAATGCAAGTAATTAGTAAAGCAGACATATCAGGAGAGGCGACAGGTCGATTTTAACTTGCGCTTCAGTTCAAATATAAGCCCAAAAAACACACAAGGCTACTTTCACACTTGCGTTGTTAATTCCGGTATTGAGATCTGCCAGAGGATCTTAATACCGGAATTAAATGGATCTTCTTTGATTTTGCACATCAGGATGCAGTTGTGTGAAATCAAAATGGAAAAAGAACAGATCTGTCACAAAATACATACAAAGTCAATGGATGATGGATCAGTTTTTTTAGGCTTCCAAAAAAACGGATCCGTCACTATTGACTTATATTGTTTTCAGTGCTGGACCCGCTGATTTCCATTTTTATCGCCGGACACAAAACTGCAGCTTGCAGCGGTTTTGTGTCCGGTCACAAAACGTAATCCTGACGGAACGGAAGACGTCCTGATGCATCCTGAACGGATCGCTTTCCATTCAGAATGCATGACGACTAAACGGAAACATATTTTTCCGTATTGAGATCCTCTGCCAGATCTCAATACCGGAAAACAACAACGCAAGAGTGGCAGCAGCCTAACACAGCGATAGCATGTTTAGTTAGAATTGCTGACTTTGTAAACTGAACAGGACATGGCAGCAAAGGGTGGCAAAGTCTAAGGTTGTACTTTGGTCCTGGAACTTAGGGGACCTAATAACCCCCCTGCTGGCGGTATCAGAATTGTGCAATACACTGGCTGGGAACTGTAATTCTTCCTAAGCGTTCCAGTTCATGGACAGACTGTTCTAAGTAATATGTCACCCGGGTGGGGAGTATAGAAAGTCTAGGCATTACCGCTGCTGTCATGGATAGTAAGCAGGCTTTTAAAATACAAAACATTATCTATGACTATCGGGAAATCTTCATAACATCTTATCTGCTATTTCTGTATAAATGTGTAAAGAAAAGCATGAAAATGACGGCAGGTGCTGTATACACAGTATAAATGAGGCTGGTGCAGATGTGCGGGCACCTGTCAATGTAGCCAGGCGGCAAGGAAGCAGAACTCCACCCCGAAAAAGTATAGCATTAAGCAAGGAAACTTTTCTTCAAACAATGACTAAGGTTACATAAAAGTGGAAAACTCCTTCATGGACACCAACATTTCTCCATGACTTTCTTTTTATTTAAAAGGAGTTTTCTAGGATTCTACATTCAGGGCTTATTTCCACAAGATCTCTACAGATCAGCGGTGCCAGACACGGCTACGGTCGCTGCTTCTTTATTCTGCTTATCAGCGGGAATCTGGGGCAGGTGATCACACACATATCCCATCCTTATCCTAGGGCAGTGATGGCTAACCTCCGGCACTCCAGCTAAAACTACGACTCCCAGCATGCTCCATTCCTTTTAATGGAGTTCTAAGAACAGCCAATCAAGTCGTCCTAATGCATCTTGAGAGTTGTAGTTTTACCACAGCTGGAGTGCTGGAGGTTAGCCATCACAGACCTAGGGCAATAATGTAAATTCCCACGTACACTAAAGAGAACTCGTCATGGTAGGAAACATCGTATTCCCTGTCCTGAGCTCCAGCTTCTAGTCTAGAGGTCAGAAAATCCATACCTCTGGAGCTTTGTATGCAACTGATGGGTCTTTAAAGGAAATGTGTCACCGACATTTTTTCTGCCAGTTAAAACCCAATAGTAGCACATTTCCTTTTTTTCCTAATATGTTCTTTGATCGCATGTCCAATGGACAAGACGGCAAAGGCTGAGGAAGAGGACACAGCGCTCATCTGTGCTCTGCGGCCCATTCCAAGAACTGTTAGGTGGGGGCGTTGGAGGTTGGACCCCCACCGATCAGATAATAATGACCTATCAGGACAGATCATATTTAAATCACAGAAAACGCCTTTAAAAGGGGTTTCTGAGTTTTCCTAATTGATGACCTACCCTCTGGATAGGTCATCAGTATCTGATTGGTGGGGTCCAACAGCCGGGACCCCCGCCGATCAGGCACCCGTGCTCTCAGTAGTGCGGCGGACTTCTTGCAGCTTTGCCTAGGCCATGTGACATCACGTTTATCGGTCACATGACCTAGGCGCAGCTCAGCCCCATTGAAGTGAATGGCGCTGAGTTGAAATACCAAGCACAGCCGCTATACAATGGATGGAGCTGTGCTCGGCAGTGGTTGAAAAATTTCCTAGCTCCACTGCCCTAGCATTTGGTGGGGTTCACAGCCAGGGCCAGAAAATGGGTCCCTGAGCAACAAGCAGCATCATCACACTTACAATTATTAAAGTGTTGCCATTGTAATTTCAGCCTATATAGCACAGCCATATGGTGCCAAGATAATACATCCACACACCACGCACATAAAACGGTTATACTGTGGTGAAATTATGTGTGGTAACCAAATAATGTTGCCCTAAAAAGCCCAATTAACACTGCAATTCAGTTCCAACTGCTACAAAAAACCACCGCATTCCCCCTGATTTAATAGTGAGAGAGCTTTTTTCCCTAGGGTTCCCATCTTAAGGGGAGTGCCAAGTAAGGGCTCATGCAGACGGCCATTGTTTGACAGTGCCTTTATTGCGGCCTGCAAACAGCGGGTCCGCAATATGTGGGCACCGGCCGTGTGCACCCAGCATCACAGATGCGGACCCATTCACTTGAATGGGTCTGCAATCCGGAAGGCCCTTGCGGAATGGAGGCACAGAACCCCATGGATGCACTATGGAGTTCTATTTTTTTGGCGGAGTGGACGGATCACGGACCCATTCGTGTTGAATGGGTCTGGATCCGTTGCAACGTCCAATTTAAAAGAAAACTTTATCAAATACAGGTTCCTTATTTGAGAATTAAGAGTGAATAGGGAAAGATCCCCTGATTAGGAGAGAGGTCACAAAGAGTGCCTCTCGCTCTGGAGGACCTGTCCTGTCCTGCATTAGGGCTCATGCACACGACCGTATTTTGTTTCCTTGTCCGTTCCGTTTTTTTTTTTCCTGATAGGATGCAGAGCCATTCATTTCAATGGGTCCGCAAAAAACGTGGAGAGCACACCTTGTGCTGTCCGCATCAGTATGTCTGTTCCGTAGCGCCGCAAAAAAAAGAGAGAATATCCTATTTTTTTCTAGTTTGCGGACAAGGATAGGCATTATTACAATGGATCCGCAAAAAAAAAAAGGATGCAATGGACGTCATCCGTTTTTTTGCGGATCCGCAATTTGCAGTCAGCAAAACACATATGGTCGTGTGCATGAAGCCTGACAGACAGCCAATTGACATTAAAAAATAATATGAAAGCCAAGTAGCCACCGAACTCCAAGACTGTGCTGCCAGATCTGGGCCGGTACAAGTACAGATAATGTTATTGATATCACCTGCAGTCCTATGTAACACCACAGATAAAACAGTGATGGCTATCTGAGTACAGAAAATGCTGTAGTGTTACCTGCAGTCATATTTAAAACCACAGATAACACTAGTGCTGATAATGTGGTAGTGTTACCTGCAGTCCTATGTAAAACCACAGATACCACTAGTGTAGATCATGTGGTAGTGTTACCTACGTCCTTAGTGTGCCTCCCTGCATCTCTCCCATGGACTCTATGCTGGCGGCGCTGCCTCCCCTTCCTTCTTCTTCTCCTTGCCCCACACAGAACGTCTTGATGCAGAAGCTTATCATGACATAGGAACACTGTGGGCATAGTGATGGTGACACACAGGGACACACACAGGGTTGGTCAAATACACACAGGGACAAACACACAGGGACAGCCACATCTGTGCCCCTTCACAGTGGTAATACCCTTTTTGTGCCCCCTCACAGTAGTTATGCCCACTCTGTGCCCCCATAATAGTTATGCTCCGTCACAGTAGTTATGCCCTCTTTGTGCTCCCTTCACATTAGTAATGCCCTCTGTGCCCCCTTCACAGTAGTAATACCCATTGTGCCCTCTTCATATTAATAATGCCTATTGTGCCCCCTTCACAGTAGTAAAACTCTCTGTGTCCCTTTATAGTAGTAATGCACTTTGTGCCCCCCTTATGGTAGTAATGCCCACCGTGCTCCCCTTATGGTAGTAATGCCCACTGTGCCCCCTTTGTAGTAGTAATGCCCACAGACCCCCCCTTTGATGGTAATGCCCACTGTGCCCCATTTGTAGTAACAACGGTACCTACTCGCCTTGTCCCATTCCTAAAGCTCACATACCTCTCTCCCCTGCAGACACAGATCGATTAGCGGCACAATGTGGGCGGGGCTTATGAAGATTCCTGGGATGTAGGCTCCTCCCACACATGCCAGCAGTGCGGGGAGAAGAGACACACAGCATTATAAAACCTTACAATGCTGTATGGTTCTGACACAGAAGCAGAGTTTACTATGGGAAATCATGCTCCTACACAAATTAGCCATCAGATATTGATGGCCTATCCGGAGGACTCCTTAAATGTCAGCGGTCCTCAGAGATAACAGACGATTGCTGGGAACCCTGCAGGAACAATTTCTTTCTCTACTTTTTGACAAGGAACTAGTCTAAGAAATATTGATTCTCCAAAGTGGTTTTAAATTGCAGCTTGATAGAAATGATGGCAACATGACATGTTCATATAACATCATGGTGACAAAACTGCACCCACTGAGTATGATGGATTCATATGTGACTCCACTGGCAGATTCTGTTTGCCTGGACCTCCTTTCAGCCTAGTTCACACCAGTGATTTGGTCAGTATTTTCAATCAGTGATTGTGAGCCAAAACCAGAGGTAAAGAGCCTACAGAGATAAAAGGGAAAGATTTGCATCTGTTCTGTGTTTTTGACATGCACCTGGTTTTGGCTCAAAATATGATATTGGGCGACCACGTGATATTATACTGTACAGGGAAACTAGGGTCTGGAAAAAATATGGGATTTACGGTATGCATCTATGGCAGAAGAACCCTGACAACTCTTCAGTAGAGAGAAGGCCTAACCATGAATTTGGACAATTCTGAGCTCTATACGAGGTAACAGTTCCAGGTCAGCCTCCCAAACTTTGACACTTATTCTACAGTGTGGTCACATTTTAGGAAAAAATCTGCAACTGATAAATCAGTTCCAGCCATTGTTTTGGTGACAACACGTATTTCTGCAATAAATCTGGGATGGTCTGTGGTGATCCCTTTACTCACAGAAAGGGTATTCACTGAGACTGTGTCACACAACTCTCCACCCTGACAGCAGACCGAGCACTTTATCAACTGTGACATGGTGTTAAGTGTGGCATGCCTATTCCCAAAGTCAAATGAGCTCATAAATACCAGATGACTTTGTATCTTCATATCCTTTGTGACATTTATGAGTCTTCCTGCCTATAATTTATGTCCAAAGTAAAACTATAAGTCAGCTTTAAGGATGAGTCAATTAATTCTATGTCTGCTTTGCGCAAGCTTGACAAGGGTCCAAGGGTGGACTGGGAGCTTAAAGTGGCCCTAGATAAAACCTACAAGAGGCCTCATGTTTTAGGCAGGTCCAAATTGACAAAAAACACGGGGAGACACGAGGAGGCGGGGACAGCACTACCATAGTGTAGCACAAAATGCTACCCCAGCAGAAGAAATACCAGAGGGCAGCACAAAATACTAACGCCCCCACTGCACTGTTCAACTGTATCACCGTCCTTAGGACTGTGATCTAGTTGAATTCAGGAGGGCACCTGTAGCATTAATTACTACTGAGAGCATCAGATTATTAGGTATCCAGCTGGTGGCCATAAGGAGGGCTTGAGCTTCTTTTTCTTATGGTTTAAAGCAGTGGTTTCTACTGGAAGAAAAAAAGCCCTCATGAAAAAGAAAGACAAAATGACATACTCTTCAGATAGTTGTCAGGCGATCAAGTGATTCCTACTGACCCCCCAGATACACATACATACCAGGTCGAGTATGCATTTGGTCTGAGAGTGGAGAGGGGAACAAGCTGCCACCAGGGACCTCTGATGGTGGCTCTTATTCCCTGAGAACAAAAGGGTCAGGTGTTGAAATTCAACTGCTCAATCCTTAATTTCTCTGCTATCTGCAGTCAGGGAAAAGCTGGGACAATCCTATAACACAATAACAGCAGACCACTGTTTTTCAGGCATTAGAGATGGAGAATGTCACCTGTGGCAGTGGAGCTGCCAGAAGGCCATAGGAAGGCCATTCAAGTGGCGTATCTCACCCAGAGAAAGCTGGGTGAGAACAAGAAAGGTTGGGGAATAGTTTTTCCCACTGTCTGCAGCAGTCAGGCTGGTAATGGGGATAATTAGCAGCCAGCTGAGGAGCTTGGATAAATCGTGGCTGAGCTTCTCAATCAGGGCTCCCAGTCTGGGAAAGGAGCAGGCTGTGTCAAGGCCTGTGGGAGCCGGGACCCTCTAACCCTGTGTGTGTAGGGTAAGCACTGGTGATGTGTCTTGGGGAGCTGGGTGGTAGACCCAGATCCTGATAGAGAGGGAAAGACTGTTTAGTCAGTGGCCAGACGGCCGAGGATTTATTTTTATGATTTTGTTGTACTGCTGTTGTGACAATAAAGCTGGTCGTGGCCAGTTTGCACCCGAATCTACAGTGGTGGAGCGGCTTCTTGATGTGTGCCAACCGTCTAAGGTGATAAGACGGCGATCTGGAAGAGCTAAATGACCCCGAGTTGTTACACACCATAAAACAGTAACAAAGGACTATAAATGAAGACATTCTGCTGTACTTAGAAATAAACTACTACTAAATCCATTCATGAGGCCTGTGTGGAAGAACGTGTATCCGTCCATAAATGTTAGATCTATGTATAGTTCACACAATTTCCATGTTTGCTCTATGATACATCACCCATTTATGTGATGGTCACAGGACAGAATAAGTGACTCACAGGGACTGGTACCGGAAGGCCAGGGACTTAAATGTGCTTTCATTTACACCAATGACTGACAAGCATCACGTGGAAGCAGAAAATGGAGCCATGACCTAATGACAAGCTTAACAGCTTTAAACATCCTCACCCAGCAAATAAGAAAGAGGAATGACAACGCGGAGAAAAGGGAAGAGAGAGCGTGGAGCAGTTACGTGTCACATCTCATTGATTTTCTCCATTTCAGAAGACTCCTTGTCTCGTGGTTACCAGCTGACGTTTAACATTTCATGTGAACTGGGAGTGGGAAATTCTACAACTCATATGCAACGTCAATCATATGCACTGGTCTCATGTATCAGGAGGACTTCTGCCACTTATGGAGGCCATGCTGCTCATGTATTAATGCACAAGCTGCCTGAATGGCAATGGAAGCTTCTAATGGTGGATGATAAAGGTTATGATTTTGTAATTAAAGTGGGTTCCAATTAGCCAGCCAGCTTCAAGAAACTCCACTAATAATCCACTGGAAATGACTACCAGGGAGCTAGGACAGTGTAGTTTCTCAGTGATTCGCCCCTGGGATCCTGGGTTTAAAGAGGTTATCCAAGAAAAGATATTGATGACCTATAGTCAGGATGGGTTATCAGTATCAGACTTGGGGGTGGTCTGACACCCCTGACAATCAACTGTTAGAAGAGGATGGGTGCTCCATGAGCGTAGCAGACTCTTTCTAGACCATGTGATGTCACCATACATCGGTCATTTGGCCTAGCTGCAGCTCAGCCCCATTCAAGTCAATCGGGTTGAGCTGCAATACCAAGCACACTCGCTATATGATGTACGGCGCTGTGCTTGGAAAGCTGTCAGGAGCCAGCAGAGCTCACCAGAGCTCCTATGGGCACAGCAGCTCCATGAAACAGCTGGGATGCCAGGACTCAGACAACCGCGAATGTGATAATGATGACCTATCCTGAGGATAAGTCATAATTATCTTTTCCAGCATAACGCCTTTAAGTTCTCCAACATTTCTACAAAAAGCTATTAAAAGTGCTACTGTAGAATTCCTTACGCTATAAAAATACTGGAGCAGTGGCGCTAAGGGCTGTATTTGCCACTAGGCACCTTGGGGCCGGAGACCACGAGATTAAAGCAACCCTCCAGTCCAAACCTAAGATTTGGCTACATATGACACATGTATAGTCAACATACCTGATGCCATTCAAGATGGCTGCCACCATCTCAGACTTCCCCATGCAGACAGTCAGCAGTAGCAAAGTCGAAGACACTTCGGCCTTCTAGTGACCTTGGATGGATCATTGCCAATGACCTAGGTATGGTGTCTATCCAAGATCAGTGGAAGTGTGTGCATGGGAAGGTCCGAGACTGTAGTGGTCATCTTGAAATCCAACAGGAGACCAGAACGGAGTAGTGGAGGCAGCATGGGAGGAACAGTGGGCCCGAGGAATGTGGACTGCATACATGTGTCATATATAGTCAAATTTTAGATTTGCACTGAAGGGTCACTTTGAGAATACAAAAGAAGAGCATTAGGCGTTCTTTAGGCTGGCGAAACGAACAGCAGAGGTAACAGCAAGAGGACGATACTGAGAAAGTACAGCAGACTATACGTAAGTGTGGGCCAGCACTAATAAAACCTAATAACCTGAGAAATCTAGGTCACAAACTAAGCAAGAAAGAAGAATAAAGAATTATGAAGCTTTCATGCCAGCTTCAGCATTCTAGTTTTACTGTGCAATTATAGAAACAGAAGTGCTTTTTGCTGATAGACCCGCATCTGCTGAAGGCAGCGCTCATCTGCCTGGAAAGTACAGGGACCAATAAGTTCATTCCAAAATGTTACAAGATAGGAATGTTAACTATTCTAAACATTTTACTGAACATAGTTTTAAAGAGATTTTCCATTAAAAACAGTTGTATTTCACATATCCATCCCCAATCCAATTTCTAGTAGTAAATGCAATATTAACTACACAGCTGCTTCTTGCACTCCAGTATATAATGAACGGCTGAATTTAGGAGACCACATATGGTCAAAGGGTAAACTGATTCTGCCCAACAGTCATTGCGGCCAGATCCAAATACTGCCCAACATGACAAAGTCCTGGTGGTACTTGTCACATGTGGCCTGGAAACCAGCTGTACAAAAGCTTGAAGACCCTGGCTTAGCATGCCACATTCATATCAAGTCCCAGTTTTGCTTCTGTTCTTCTCCTGCAGGAGCCACCTGTTCACATGGCCCCTACAGAAGAGGTTCATTTCAGTGAAGCACCATCTTTGATAAACCTGGGCTATATATTCTGAAAATCAAGCATCTGCCATCATTGTACTATATCTATTATTATTTTCTTTGCTAATGTACAATACGTGGAAACACAATTTCTGCAGGACCCTAGAAACCATCAACTTGCAGAAAAGAGGCTGTTGTCAGATCTGGCTCATTGAGGTGGGCGTCAAGATGAAACAAAACTCTAACACACATAGACGATGGATTTATATTCGCTCACTAGGTGAGCTTATAGATAATGTCATCATAGCTTTATTACATATATGGCTTACTGGTCGCCAGACATTGTTACATCAAGACAACCTCTTTTCATATGCATATGGATGCATGCTTGAGATCCCTTCTCTATTAGGCAGTGCGGGAAAAACTGGAAATAGTGGCTCACTTTATGGAGGAAGGGGCTCTACCATATATTATAGCGGTCTTCCATTCATTTAAATGGACACAATGCAAGAAGACATCCACTGCCACCAGTTTTACCACTACCAGATTCACTAGTGGTAAAAGTGCATTATGCAGTAGGAAAAGAGATTATCCCATTAAAGGGACTCTGCCACTCCAATTCTGGACCATTATCTAAAGTAACACATGAGCAGTACTCCAGATATGGAGTCCAGATCACTATTTTTTATTTTCCTGCTGCCCCCCTGTTCCCCTGCTGTCAGCACTCAAAGCTGCATTGAAATACATTGTCAGGACTGTTGCACATGCTCACGGAAGTCCTCTGCATTATGTTACAACAGCACAGCAGTCCTGACAATGTATTTCAACACAGCTCTGAGCGCTGACAGCGGGGAACAGGGGGCAGTAGGAAAATAAATTATGATCTGGACTCCATATCTGCAGTACTGCTCATGTATTACTGCATATAAATAGTCCAATATTGGGGTAACAGATTCTCTTTAAGGTTAATCTATAATTATTAGCTTGACCGTGAAAAATCATGTGAAAGGCCTGCTAAGCCTTTACATATAGAATATTCATTTATAATACTTTAGTATCATTCACGATCATCCATGAACATTTTGAATATTATCTTTGCGACATCAAAATTGACTCCATAGCTAACTCCATTTGACTAATGTGCCTGCCTACGTGTGTGCTGCCACTTATACACTAGAAAGGGGGATCAGGTGAGAAATGACATCAGATTTTGACAGCTCGGATGGTAGGAAAACGTATGAACATCTGCTAGAGAACAGATGTAACAAGGTGCCAACTAATTGAGGACTTTGAAAGTGTAAGGAACTCCCTGGCCGAAGCTTGCGCTCAAGAGATGGAGTTAGAGTTAAGTGAATGGTTGGCGCGGGATTCTGCCAGGAAAGCTAGAGCAGCGACGTGAGCTAATGCCCATAAAACACAGCTGGAAGAGACCCAAGAGAGAGGGCTGCTTGTCATCAGTGTCATGGAAAATATGAATCCTATACAGAAAAGCGGTACCTTGGGAAGCTCTTCAATCTGGTTGGCGTCCAAATAAAGTTCCTCCAAGGTTTTCTCGAATGTGAAAATCTCTTTCGGCACCTGTTCCAGGCTGCAGTGAGAATAGTCAAGTGAGGTCACAGTTTCTTCTTCTCCCCGCAAACACCGGCACGGCACCAACCGCACAAACAGGTTCCTTTTTGCAGTCATTTTCAGGCACTAAAAAGAAAGCCAGATAGAAGATAAATGTCAATTAAAATCTACATTCTCAGCAGGTTATGTGCGCGGCGCAGTCCTGAGCAAATACTGTAGTAGTCCCAGCACTTCTCCCTCCTGCCTACAGATTTCTAATGCACACTGAGACACAGTAAAAAACCACAAGACGCTCCTCCATGAAAATCCAGCTAGACGAGTTTGGATGCGGAGGAATCTTCAGGAGGATCGGCGTCCTGTAATAAGAACAACAATGTCGTACTTGTCGGATGACGGATGACTTTAACCAGTTCGAGGCCGGAGCACTATTGGTGTTATTTATGGTACGCGGCTGGCCTCCCAGAAACTAGTATTGTACCATTTCTATTGTACAGGAGTGGCAGCCGGAAGCAATCAGGATTGCCAATTATATTATAATGATGAGAACTCAGGTCAGTCAGGTACAGTAATCAGTAATTAGCACTGAATCTGTAAAGAAAGATGTCTCAAGGGGAAAGTTTATGGTGAGCACCAGTCAATAGTATGCTGTGCCGGCAGCGACGTGAGATCTGAAGCACTGGTAGCAGCACTGGTACAGGGCAAGATGTTACTCAAGTATTACTTAAGTCATGTTTCAGGGGTATTAAAGGGGTACTCAAATCAGCTATGCCTAGCTGATGTTGGAATACCCACCATACATGGCAACAGACGTGTTCTATTCTACAAATTGCACATCAAATAAAGAAGGTATACACAAGAGCCTCCATATTAATCTTTCATAATGGCCTATCCTGCAATATATAGACAAAGAAAAAAGTCATGAAGTGTTTCTTTAAGGACACAGCCACATAGAAGTGAATAGGAGCTAAGGAAACCGCATGGCTCACTGTTTTAAATGTTTCCATAACTCCCAATCCCTAATGGCTACTTTCGCACGGTCAATTTTTCAAGGGGTTATTTGGCCTTGCCCCCATCAACTCCTGGGATCCTAACCTGAGCCCCTGAACATAAAAAAAACCTGCTCACCTCTCTGTGGTCGTGAATAAATTGCCAACAGTTTACAATAAAGGTCCAGATGGACGTTACCAGTTGGGGGGGGGGTGTCCCTACACAGTCTAACACTATCCAATCAGTGCTAGCAGTGGCAGACTGTGAAGGGACACACCCCCAAGGGCTAACACTCAGCTGGACCTTTATTGCAAACAGCTGGCAATTCATTTATAACTTCTAGGAGAAATAATAAAAGGAATGGCACAACATGGAGTCATAAATAAGAATAGAAGCTTTAGAATTGCTATTACATGGGGACAGGGAGGATAAAAATCAATGGATTTTTTTTATTCAAATCTGATTTTTTTTTTTAAATTGGGTTATTTTTTTTTTATATAAGATGCTTTTTGAGGATAATATATTACCATCCAAAGGTTATTCCATCATGAAATAAAGATTAGCTTTTTAATTATGTAGAATAAGGCTGTATATGGTTATTTTTTTGGTAAATAAATTCCATTAATCCATTCACAATGTCAGGCTCTTCCAGAGGTTTTTGTAAGATTATTGGGCAGTTTCTCCGCCTACCAGATATTATCACAGATGCTTCGGTCACTTTTGCAGTTCTCAGCAGAGATCACCTGACTCTTCTTCACAGCAAAAATGTTATAAGATGAACAGAGCTGAGAAAAAGACCTTAATCCTAACTTCTACAAACCTATGAATCCAGAATCAGCCCCTTCAGTGCTAAGTTTAAAGACGTTCAGTGAATAGAACAGAAAGAATATTTTTTCTCCTTCCTAAGTACAACAGAAAAGTTGTCCAAATATAAATGATTAACCTACAAAACTGGGCATAAATAAACTAATATGAAAAGTTGTTATTCTAAAAATCTTCATCTACTTGCATATTATAAGTTATACCAGCAAGAATTAGTCTTTATGTAGAAAACTATGATTTAAATCGTGATTTAAATCAGTTTGATTAAAATCAAATCCACCCTGCATGGGGAGTGCAAGTAGTTCCTAAAAATGACAAGTCAGGAGTGGTGAGAGGTCCTCTTTAAGAAGGGAATACTCTGTGTGCCGATAATTTGCCACCGGAATCCTTGGGCAGTATATAATCCCCCCGCTCTGCTATAGGAAATGTCCGTCAGTGCATCTACAGGCAGACGGCTGCCGCGCGGGCGAGCTGTTCATCCATTTCCATGCACCGCCAGAACAAGCCGCTCACAGCCATCATAACCGGCTGTCAATCCTGTCGGTGCCGCGCTCAGAGGACTAAATCTGCAAAGCTAATAAAGATCATGATACACTACGAGGCAGCCAGCGAAAACGCACAAGGATTTATTGTACAGCAACAGACCATGTAAAATTACTCCCAAAGTGTCCTGCGTTGGATCAGAAACATTATCACAATAAATTAGTAGTCATGGAGATGGAAATTTAACAACAGAGCGGAGCTAGAACAGAAATCGGAGCACCTCGGATATATGGATCTAACCCCCTCCCCCCTCTGGAAAGGGTGAAAAACGAGTGCGATACATGGAACGTGGCTTGAAGAAGCTGCAGGTCTCGGCTGTAACTAGAAATGATCAGGCCCCACAGCAAATTTTTTTTTAACAGACCCTCCCCCAGCAACTTCTTCACAACTCCTGACTTCTGTGCAACCCCCACTCCTGAGGCTGGTCAAGACGGCGTTCTCAGACGAGGCCCGGCAGCCAGTCCATCCGTTTCCTACCCTTATACACGGTATATGACGTCATTGTATAATACTGTTGAGGGGGCTTGGACAATAACATCTTTTAGTCCTCCTCCTGGGTGGGCCCCAAAGCAGCAGCTTCCTCTATAGCTATGCCCCTGGACTGTACGGTAGTATTTAGCAGGATAATGATTTTACTGTATTAAAAATGGAGTCTAGGTGACTTCTAAGCCCCCGTACACCGTAGTGTCTGCCAATACCGCCAATATAACATGTATGGGGAACTCCCTTCACTTTAATTCTGGCATTCTATTCTTAAAGGGGTTGTCGGAGTGTTTAAAACTGATGACCCATCTTGCTCACTCCCCCCAACAGACCCATCTATCACAATCAATGACTGCACACTCTCCCCGGTCAACCAAGTCCGCTGCCTTGGAGTGACCTTGGATTCTGCCCTCTCCTTCCGACCACACATCCAAGCCCTTTCCACCACCTGCCGTTTCCAACTCAAAAACATCTCCCGCATCCGCCCTTTCCTCAACTTTGAATCTGCAAAAATGCTTATACATTCCCTCATCATCTCCCGCCTAGACTACTGCAACATTCTCCTCTGTGGCCTTCCATCTAGCTCTCTCGCACCCCTACAATCTATCCTCAACTCTGCTGCCCGACTAATCCACCTCTCCCCCCGTTACTCCTCTGCCAGTCCCTGTACTGGCTCCCCATTGCCCAGCGAATTCAGTTTAAAATACTAACCCACACATACAAGGCCGTCCACAATCGGTCCCCTCCCTACATCTCTGAGCTACTTTCCCGATACATCCCCTCACACAATCTCTGATCCTCACAGGACCTCCTTCTCTCCTCTCCTCTTATCACCTCTTCCTACACTCGCCTCCAAGATTTCTCCCGTGCATCCCCTATCCTCTGGAACTCGCTACCCCAACATATCAGACTCTCACCTACAGTGGAATCCTTCAAAAGCAACCTGAAAACCCACCTCTTCAGACAAGCCTACAACCAGTGACACTGCTGCCTCTATACCGCCATGACCAGCTTTACCCTCGCCTACTGGCTCCTTCCCCCATACCATGTAGATTGTAAGCCCTCACGGGCAGGGCCCTCTATCTTTCTGTACCAGTCTGTAACTTGTCTCGTTCATGCTTAAGGCAATTGCCTGTATTATGTATGTGTACCGCTTATGGTATGTACAGCGCTATGGAATGAATGGCGCTCTAAAAATAAATAATAATAATAATAATAATAATAATGACCTATCCTCAAGATAGGTCATCAGGATCTGATCGGTGGGGGTTCACTTCCCGGCACCCCCGACCATCAGATGTTTGAAGAGGCAGTGGCCTTTGGCGAGTGCCACGGCCTCTTCCTACGCCAGTGACATCACGTCCATCGGTCACACGTAGTTTTGTACCATTCAAGTGAATAGGGCTGAGCTGCGATACCAATCACAGCCACTATACAATGGACATAGCTGTTCTTGGTAACCTGCGAGGACCCACCCCTTTTCAAACAGCGGATCCATAGGAAGGGTCATCAATATCAGAATCTCAGAGAACCCCTTTAAATCAATCAGGCTGAGCCATGCTAGGGGTCCGTCAGAGATAGGAGAGTGTATAAAAATCTGCAGGGCATGGGTTCGTGGATACACAGAAATTAAATGGTAAGACATTTTCTAAAATATCCATTTGACCTGCTCAGTTATTCCTCCAGACCCATCTGTACACTTGCATGCTTGGCCATGTGTGCATGTGCTCTGCCTATAGATCCTGGTTGCGCTTTGCCTATAGCTCCTGGTTGCTTAGGACTGTTTGTACCCCTACTCCCTCAATGTATGGGGTGGTCCTGCCAATTACCATAGCTCAGAACTGCTGGTAGATTGCAACCCGTCAAGTAAATGTGCACACATGAAGTAAGGGCTCTAATCCAAAGAGCGGCATGCTGCGTTTTCCCCAGTTGAAGCATTTTTATGTGAACTGTATGTTATATTGTTGATTATTTCATCCAGCAAAATTAAAGAAAAGGGAAAAAAAGTGGCTGCATTCACCCAGAAACAGCACCACTCGCATCTACAGGTGGTGTTTGGTACTGCAGCTTCGCCCCATTCTTTTGGCTGCACTCCAGTACCGCACACAACCTAGGTACAACCTGATCATCTTGTGTCACGAGACGACCTGAAACTGAACTGGGTGGAAACAATTTATGAAAGACGAAAGCAAATATTTACACAGGGTCATTAATCGGCATTGTGCAGTCTGAAAAAGCGGCTTTTCCACTTAGTGAAGCAAACAACGCAGCCATTCCCATCAAACAACTTTTCCTTACAGACCCATTACCATCTGTGTTCTGCAAGAACGCGTAGTGGAAGCCGAATATCAGTGACGTCTAAAAATGAAGGCCATCATTGGGCTGATACTTTATTGCGGCCTCTGTAGTGAGTGGGAACTTTAGGGTAAATGCACACATTCAGGATTTATGTGCGGACAATCCGTACTGAAATCCACAGGTGTTTGCAGGGAAATCCGTGCGGTCAATCCACATCAATTGGTGCGGATTTTCCACTCCCTATTGAACTGAACGGAGAAAATCCGGTCAGGAAAAATAAAACAAATTGACATGCTGTGGATTTTAAAATCCGCATTGTGTGCATGAGAATGTCAAATTCTCATAGAATACAATGTGCATGACCTACAGTGCGGATTTTCTGCACACAAATCCCTGCGCAATCCTGATCGTGTGCATTTAGCCTTAAGGTTAAGTTCACATATTGTGGAAGTGCTGAACATTTTTCAGCTGGGATTTGTAGTCGCAGAGGAATGCACTGCTCCAGCAGTACTGTCCACCTATGAGATTTGCAGAATATATCCTGGAAGTGATGATATGGCCCCCACAGGGTCCTGATCTCAACATCATCAAGTCTCTCTGGGATTAGATAGAGACAGAAAGATCTGAACGAGCCTACATTCACAGTAGATATGTGGTTCGTTCTCCAAGATGTTTTGAAATAACCGCCCTGCCAACTTCCTTAAAAAACTGTTATGTGTACATGTACCTAGAAGAACGGATGCTACTTTGAAGGTAAAGGGTGGTCTTTAGATGTCCCTTTTGTTGATTCATTGCATTTTCCTAAATTAATAAAAATAAACCATTAACACTTCTACTATTGAAAGCGGTCTCACTTTGCAGCATGTTTTCCATGCCTGCCTAAAACCTTTGCACAGTACTGCATATTAACACCCAAAGTGAGCTGCACCAACTCTATGTAACCTATAAAGAGGACCCCTGCTCTAGTAACTACTTGTATTCCCCATGTAATAACTATTCTGGAGCATTTGTTCTCATTACTCTATGTTATGCCACTTCTCTCTTATTCCTCCAAGAAGTTTATATATGAATTGCCTGCTGTTTGCACTGAAGGTCCAGATGGGTGTTACCAGCTTGGGGAGTGTCCCTGCACTGTCTGACACTGGCAGCTCTATTTGGATAGTGTCTGTCTGCGCACGGACACCCCCCCCCAACTATTAACACCCAGATCGACTCTTCATTGCAGACTGCTGGCAAATTCATTCATAACTTCTGGAAGTAATAATAAAGGAAAGGTCCTCATTAAATCTGAAATAAAGGTTTCAACAGATCGGCTCTCCTGATGTCAGGGATTCATGTCTGCGTGCCGTCAGTGTTCCCCACAGATAGCACAGGGATCCATAGATTTTACTGTGTTTATTCACATATCCTTGTTTTTCCACTGATTGTAGGTTAGTGGGAAAAAAACAGAAGCACGCACTGCTTTGGTCCATTGTGTGGACCGAAAACTCCCATTCAAATCTATGAAAACCAGGGACAGAACTAAGATAGCATTATGTGAATAAGGCCTAAGTAAATGCCTGCATTTTCCATGAATGTCCATGAGCATCTTTTCTCTTTCTTGTACAGTTTCTTTGTTATTCCTACTGGAGATGTATGAATAATTTAATGTGTGTGTTACCAAGTTCCCTTCATTAATGGGGTGTCCCCCTACATACGCCAATCAGTGCTGACCGTATCAGACCGTGTAGGGACACACCCTACAGACGATGTTTCTACACATTTTCGGGATAATATGTATATCTTTGTAAGGTTTACACACAATACTGGCAGGTCAGCCATGTACTCGCCCCTGGAATAATAATGGCAGATTGAACCTTTGTTTCCTTTACAGATTTATTTACATAGCACAAATTATATTTAAAAGGTTCAATGTGTACAGCTTGGGAATAGTTGAAACTTGGCCAACAGCGGTTTTCAGACCTTTTCCTTTGTCTATAATACAATGCATTTTGAGCATTCACTGCTTAAAGGGGTTCTCTGGGAATCAAGAAAATGAAAATACTTAAATATTACTATAAATATATAAATATATTCTGAAATACCTTTCATTATTTAGAATGCCTCGTTTTGTCTGGGGAGCAATCATCAGGGGAAACAAAATGGCCGCCGTTCTATTAGTTTACACAAAACCTGTCCTGATCACACATGAGGACAAGTTACTTTACAACACTGAGGTAAAAAAAACTACCTCATCCTCCTCCTCCTCTCCTACTTGTCAGGGATTATGATCCTGAATACAGATAAGAACTTTAGCTGAATCTCTGTAGGAATTTAGTTCATGAGGAGACATGAAGTACAGAGAGGATGGACAGGACAGACTGCAGTAATGGAGACTGTAAACAAGTGCTGCTGCTCATTATCCACACCTCACTCTCCTCTCATGTCTCCTCGTCATCTCCATTCCCACAGAGACTCACCTGTTCTCAGGATCATGATTCCTGACAAGCAGAGCAGAGAGGAGGATGAGGCAGCACTATGGCTCATTGTAGTGAAGTATGGTAACTTGTCCTCCTGTATGATTAGGACAGGTTTTGTGTGTACAGATAGGACAGCGGCCATTTTATTTCTCCTGGTAATTGCTCCCTAGACAAAACAAGCCATTATAACTAATTAAAGGTATTTGTGAATATATTTATTAGAGAAAAATATTTAAGTATTTTCATTTTTTTTAATTCCCGGAGAACCCCTTTAAATAAAGTGACCACCAAATATTAACACAACACATTCTCTTTGTCACTCATCAAAAATGGACTTACTATTTAAATCAAGTTTTTATGTTAACCCCTTCGTGACATCCACTTTAAAGATGGTGCCCAATCAGGAGTGTTTTTTTTTTCATTGTTTCACCTCCACCAAAAAAATGCAATAAAAAGGGATTCAAAAATCCTACACACTGGTATCAGTAAAAACTATAGATTGCCCCTCATCTCCTGTGGAGCGGTGGAGTAGTGCAATTACAAACAGTTGCTCCATTCACTTTCAAGACAAAGTACAGGGTAATGAACAGGAACAGGCGCTCAATGGAGGGCTGCCTCTTCGTCTCACAGGTAATTGGTGGGGGAGCCGGGTGTCGGACCCCCACCGATCTGATATTGATGAATTATCCTGATGATAGGTCATCAATATTAATGGCGAACATTTAGATGAATGGCTATATAATATATCTATGACTCGAGTCCGCCACAGTAGGAGAGGGAGTCTCTCCTTTCTGGCCCACAGAGAGGGGTCTCAGGCAGGGAACCCACTCCAAGATATCCATATGCCCTAATATGTCATGTGGCTGGGGTTTGTCATCATGAGAAAACTTCCTTACGAAATCAAATTAACGTTCTGATTGGTTTTGATAAATGAGGCCCACTGTATTTAACGAATACAACATATCATGACTGATCCAAGTATCAAACATAAGTCTTCATTGGACTGAGGTTTGTGTAACAGTCTAGAAGAAATATAGAATTCAATAAATGACTTTCTTTCCCTTGAATACACTGAGGACGTTGTCTACGATATATATTTCCACGGTTATGGAGGCCAAAATGAACTTACAGAAGTGGTAGAAAGAACCCAATTTGTCATTCATACCTCTTATTACAGTAGATGTTTTAGGGTTTACAGCATAGATGAGAAGATGAAAAGAGAAAACGGACAACACGGGAACACAGAACTATGTAAGGAAATACCTCAGACTCTTGTGAGCTAGGAAGGGAAGTGGAAGAAACATTACAGAATGTGAAAGAGAGAAGCATCTCAGGCACCACAAATTCCTCAGACACTTATGCTGTGAGAAGGGTGGAATTATCAGAGGAGACGGAAGGAGAGGAATACTAAACAAAAGGCTTGAAAGGGAGTAACTTCTTCCTGAGCATCTAACTACATAGAAGAAAGACTTCCAAGACGTACGCACTGGTGCAGCGCTGCAACAAGATCAGGAAATGCCAATATATCAATAAACACAAATGGTCAAGTTAGGGAAAAACAGTGCATGTGGAAAGTCTTCAGACTCTTTTACTTTTTTCATATTTTATTATGTTGTGGTCTTGTTCTGAAGTAAAAAATAAAATAAATCATGTTCCCCCCCCCATCATCATTCTGCACTTAATACCCCATAATAAAAAAAAATGCCATGGACTTTGCTATGACACTTGAAATTTAGCTCTGGGGCCTACCATTTCTCTTTATCATATTTAAGATGTTTCTAAATCTTGACTGGAGTCCACCTGTGGTAAATTCAGTTGATTGGACATTTTTTCGGAAAGACACTGTCCCGTCTATATAATGTAACAAAGCTGACAATGCATATCAGAGCAAAAACCAAGCCATTAGGAGGAAACAACTGCCCGTAGAGCTGAGAGTCAAAATTGTGTAGAGACACAGATCTGGAGGAAGGTCCAAAAAAATCCTGCTAAACTGAAAGATCCCAAGAGCACAGTGGCCTCCATAATTCATAAATGGGAGAAGCTTAGAACAACCAGTACTCTTCGTAGAGCTGGCTGCCCCACCAAACGTTATCAGGGAGAAAGGACAAGAGAGGCGACCAAGAACCCAATGGTCACCCTGGCTGAGATGAAAGTTCCCAAGAGCACATGGCCTCCATAATTCTTAAAGGGGTTGTCCGGGTTCAGAGCTGAACCCAGACATACCCATAATTTCACCCAGGCAGCCCACCTGATGTTAGGATCGGAGCATTTCATGCTCAGATGCTTTCCCTTGCCCTGCGCTGGATTGCGCACGGCAAGGGCTCTTTTATTTACAATAACACACTGCCGGGCGGTCTCTATTTTATGGCAGAATTGGCATAAATAAGCTTTTCCTTAGAAAGAGACACATGAAAGTTCGCCTCGTGTTAGCAAAAAAAAAAGCACCTAAGGGATTCTAAGGCCTCTTTCACATGAACGTGAGGGATTAGGTCTGGATGCGTTCAGGGAAACTCGCACCATTTTGCAAGCAAGTTAAGTCAGTTTTGTCTGCGATTGCGTTCAGCTGTTTAGTTTTTTCCCCGGGTGCAATGCGTTTTGATGGCCCAGCCAGAGCCCTGACTTGAACCCAATTAAACATTTCTAGAGAGACCTGAAAATGGCTGTCCACCGAAGGTCATTATCCAACCTAACAGAGCTTGAAAGGATTGGCAGAGAAGGATGGCAGAAAATCCCCCAATCCAGGTGTGCAAACCGTGTAGCATCATAGCCAAGAAGACCACAGGCTGTAATCACTGCCAAAGGTGCTTCAACAGGTCTTGAATAAAGGGTCTGAACACTTATAGCAATTCAAGTTTTTAGTTTTTTGTTTTCAATAAATTAGCAACAATTTAGAATATTCTGTTATCATTTTGTCATCATGAGGGACTGCGTCCAGAATGATGGTGGAGAACGAGATTATTTATTTATTTGGAGGATAGGTCAATAGTAAAATCTCAGAAAACTTAATATATGCGAGTTGCAGGCCGTCACCTTACCACCATATCTACTACTTTCTGATGACTAACTTTGGGATCAGGAGACCCCCATTCTGCTTATCAATGGGAGACCCGAAAAATGCCAGATAATTGGGGGCTGCATAGAACAATATCATAGGCCTCAGGTTGTGCAACCCTGCTATACAGTAATAACAGTGGGAGACGGTACGGCATGGTACATATTAAACAGATATAAGGCCTTGATTCCCACAACACTATTTTCCATCTTTGTACTGTCTAGACAGCACACAGACAGAATCGGGCCCCTTAAAGTTAAAGTTGTTGTCCAGGTTCAAAGCTGAACCCGAACATATCCCGTTCTTCCTTCACTCGGCCCCTGTGACACCGCATCTGTATGGCACAGGGAATGGGCTTTTTTTATTTCATTTTTACACTCCTTGGTGGAGGCTTCCGCGCCTAGCAGTGTTCCCAGTGACATCACCAACACTGATAGGTGGGCTTTAGCTCTGGCCCAGCAGTTTTACAGGCTAGGGCAGTGATAAAGCCTGTCCATTACTGCAGGTGATATCACCGGGTTTACTGCTGGGCAGAAGCCTCTGCCTAGCTTACCCATGGAGAGCCCGGTACGTCACCGGATCTCCAGAAAAAGCTCTTGCCCTGTGCGATTCAACTCAGGGCAAGGGAGAGCATCATAGCATGAAATTCTCCTATGCTCATGTCAGAGGTGCTGTGTAGGGAAAGAAGGGGATATGTCCGGGCTCATCTCTGAACCCGGACAATCCCTTTAATGGTGCAATTCAGAATGCACCAATCTTGTCCCATTTCGTCAGGGGCTTATTTATTAAAATGAAAAAGTTCGCAAAATAAACAGGCACACCCAGACGCCATCTAGATGCCCAGATACGTCCAAACTTTGCTGACAAAAATCAGAATGGCCGTCTGAATCAGGCCTAATACTGAGGAATGGTACAAGTGCTATATACTAACCAGGCATAATAAGGGACTGCATGACATACAAGCCTGCTGTGGGGTATGATACCAATATTGGGAGTCTGAATATATTTATGCCACATTTGTCAGGACCCGCTGCTTAAAGGGCTCTCCTAAGATGACACCTCTGAAAAATGGCACCTAGTCCTGGTGGTCGCCGCGCACGTCTGCGCCATTTATAGGTTAGAGTAGTTTCCCACTTGCAGAGGCTTCCTTGTCGTGGAAAGTGGGCTTATGTTCTTTGATCAAACTGTAAACTAATGCCTCTTATGCACAGCATACAATGTATTACAAATTGTGCGGATATGCCACGTAATTATGCTGATACAGTCATTATATCAAAAGCATAGTGTTGAGGATGTGCGATCCAGATTCACTCTCTAGTATATATCCAAATTACTCATTCGCTTTTTTTCTTTTCTGGTATCAGCACTCCTCCCATTTGGACTAGGTGTTTTTAATTAGCCTTAGCTGCAAGGGGTTTAAAACTCCCACTATCTCTCAGATGCATTTCCTGAGGGTCGTGACTGGGTGAGCTCTTTGCACTGCTCACATGGTGCAGTACTGCGTGTCGGCCATTGCTGCCTCAGTGCTGTGCTGGCGGGCGGTGGGTCCCAGAGCCAAGGAGGCTTTGCTGCACAGTGGGGTTGCTGTGTGGCTCCTGGGTCCCGCTGTCTGCTGCTGGTGCAGTGCTGGGGCGCCGGTGGTCGCCGCGCACGTCTGCGCCATTTATAGGTTAGAGTAGTTTCCCACTTGCAGAGGCTTCCTTGTCGTGGAAAGTGGGCTTATGCTCTTTGATCAAACTGTAAACTAATGCCTCTTATGCACAGCATACAATGTATTACAAATTGTGCGGATATGCCACGTAATTATGCTGATACAGTCATTATATCAAAAGCATAGTGTTGAGGATGTGCGATCCAGATTCACTCTCTAGTATATAGTCCTGGGATAGGTTGTACTGAAGTAAAAAGAAAAGGTGGTGCCGGGCACAAGGCTTTGTAAGACTGATAATGGGTGAGTTTTGTAGAGGAGAATTAGACATTTAAAGGTCATCTTTTCAATCCTTTTCTGTGAGAACTTGGAGTCATTACAGCTCCCACGTGATAGAGGTCTCTCCAGTAATGAAGGAGAACCTCTTTACCTCTGGTCCAAATAAAGACAAACATCAACTATCTCATCATGGGGTAAGTTTATGAAATGTCTTATTCTATTATGTTGACCAAAGGTCTTGATAACAAATGCGACATGCAAGGCCTTAAAAATAGGAACAATAGTATTTCACAGCGCGGCTGGAGGTAGGAGGTGGATATTTCCAAGGAAAGAGGAAACCATGTGTAGTAAACAAGGCCAGAAATACAGCGCTGACGAAAGCACGAGCAGCCAAAGTGAGTGAACTGAACTAGAAAACCAAAACCACTGGGTTACTCCACGCACAGCTGCCACACAAACCACCATTGTCTACAACTATAAGCAACCACACAGGCAATTTGCAGTCAAAGCCCAACATTTCTTTTACTGCCTTTGATGAAATCCTCCAATTCAATAAGCGCTAATGACAGTACTTAAGATGAGTAAGAACACGGCTACCGAGGATAGCACAAGACAATAATAGGGGAATTACAGCGCACAAGACGTCAGGATCATTGAGATGCTCCAGTTTTCTGATTCCTAAGACGTAAACATGTCTTAAGTGTTTAAAAAGTGAATTTACAGTACATAGCTTATCGCTAGGGATCAGTGAGTCAACTTCGGATGAAACATCCGAAGTCGATTCGCATAATACTTTGTTTGTATACGGTACGGAGCGAGTACAGTATTAGAATGTATTGGCTCCTATGAGCCGAAGTTATTACTTTGCGAAGGCTCGTGAGACTTCGCATAATAACTTCATAAGTCAATTTCTACTGTAAAAAAACATTTCCCGAACTCTGGTTCGGTTCCAAGTGGTACCTTGCTCACGCCGTACAGTTTTCAAACGAAGTATTATGCGAATCAACTTCGGATGTTTCATCCGAAGTAGATTCGCTCATACCTAATTATCACGTTAAAATGGTCAGAAGATTATCATTAATGATCAGAACTATTTTCTGACAGGTAAGCAGTCTTTCAGTTGTCAGTGAATCACACGGATGTGTGCCGTCCATGGTCTCCACGGATAGCACACATACCCATATCCACACATCAGTGGTTTTCCACGGACCATGGGTCAGTGGTGACACCATGTAGGCATGCACTATTTTGGTCCGTGATTATGGATCCCTCAAACACATTATATTCTATGGGTCCATGAAAACCTATGGACACAACATGGCATTAATAGGAGATGCTCTGGAAATTAATTTTCAGCCTAGCCATGTCCATGAAATATGACACACAGATTCTTCACAGAATTCTTCACGGACAAACTAGGGACTATCTTGTCACGGATGTCATTATGGACGTGTAAAGAGGCCTAATGATAGTCATTATGTCTATGGCACTAAGTACAATCTGTTATAATTGACAGAAATCAGCCTCTTTGTCCAGAATACTTAAAGGGAACCTGTCATCAACTTTATGCTGACCTCACTGAGGGCAGAATAAAATAGGGACAGAAATGCTTATTTCAGCGATGTGTCACTCATGAGCTAAAAGTAAGAGGTTGCTGAGAGCCAGTTTCATAATCATTACAGCCCAGGCCTTGAAAAAGAGTCAAATCTACCTGAGAAGAGTCATAAGTCATATTCATAATCTCCCGCTCTCCCGCCCATCTGATGATGATTGGCAGTTCTCTCCTAGAGAGAAAGGGAGAAAACTAGGTAGAAGACGGTCAGTCATCAGCAGGAGAGCAGGGATTCATGAATAACCAGGACTCTTCTCAGGTGTCCGGGACTCTTTTCCAGCCCCAGTCTGCAATGATTGTGATGTTGGTTCACGCAACCGCTTACTTTTAACTTATAAATGACAGACCACTGAAATCAACTCACCTTTCTCTACTTTATTCTGCCGTTAGTATGGGCAGCATAAAGTTGATGACAGGTTCCCTTTAATACTTGCATCCGGGGGCTCCTTTTATGGTTTGTACATCTTTGAATAGTTTGCTTATTTGCTTATGAAAATAAAAAAAAGGAGATAAAATAATGGTCAGCTGAGCCAGACGCTGGTGAAGATGTCTGTGGCAGAGGCTTATACCCACACCTCCACAAAACCAAGACAGTCTAGGCCAGGGATGGGCAAACTGCGGCTCTCCAGCTGTTGTAAAACTACAACTCCCACCATGCCCTGCTGTAGGCTGATAGCGGTAGCCAGACAGAAGTTGTAGTTTTCCAACAGCTGGAGATCCACAGTTTTCCCATCCCTGGTCTAGGCAAATTCAGGACAGTTGGCAACTATGAGTGGCCTATTTTCAGGATAGGCCATCAATATTGTATTGGCAGGAGATTGACACCCTGCAGCTTCTGAACTACACAGCTCCGTCCTTTGCGTAGTGGATGGAGCAGGTTATTGCATGGTTGCTCCCATTCACTTCAGAGCAAGTAGTGCTGCAGTAACCAGCTCTGTCTACTATACGATGGATGGAGATGTGTAGTTCATGCACCAACTTGTGCCAGAGCTGCAACGTGCAGTTATTGTTGATTGGTGGGGGTAAGAGGTGTCGGATCTCCACCAATAATATCTGCCATGAGAAAAGAAAATGTAACTCGCTGCACACTGATGGGTGTTTTTCCTTTCGATTTTTCCCCTTCTCTAACTTTCTGCAGAGTATGTAAGGGAAACAGGTAGTTGTCATTGCCTGGGGGCTGACAATCAATCTGCTCTTTGCTTACCGCTCCGTACAATGCAGAGCACACAGGGGAGCCATGTCATTTCCAGGTGCCACAAAAACAACCCTGCCTGTGTCTAGAAAACATCCGATAAAGGCACAGAATGGATGTAGAATGTAATAAACCATACAGAAGCTGGAAATGCAGAGGTTGGTGCAATATCATGAGAACTGGAAGACAGAGATACGACTTTTATTGCACAGTAATTTTTATTTCATGGATAAACAACTGTATTAATGCTAAAAAACTGCTTCTCTTTAGACTCACTTGAAGGGGTTGTTTCGTCTTGAGAACCCCTTTCGGATGTGAGACACACCCAGCCATCGGCTAAATGGCATAATATTAAAAAGAGGACTTCACAAACCCATGATGATCAGTTATTGTAAGCTGCATCCAGTCGTACATGTAGTATTACATGGTGGTAATTCAAATAAATGCCCATTAATGTAATACATGGGCGGGTCAGGTAGACCAGGCATTTGTTGCTAATGGTTTTCAACTCATCTTCTAGGACGTCATATGCCCACTTTAATATTATATACATATATATTTATCATCATATTTTTCAGACTACCGGACGCACCAGACCATATGACGCACCTAGCATTTAGGAGGAGGAAAATAAGAAAACAAATATTTTTCATCAGATCACAGATCAGAACCCCCAAATCAGACCTCAGATCAGACTGCTAATCTTCATCAGACCTCAAATCAAACTCCCATTACTGATCAGACCTCAGTTCAGACCCCCAAATGAGATCCCCATATGTCATCAGACCTCAGATTAGACCCCCCACAGACCTCAGATCAGACATAAAATAAATAAATATACTCGCCTCTCCTGCTCCAGTCGGCACCGCCCCTCTGGTGATCCACTGCGCTCTCCCTGCACTCATCGCTCCCTGGTCTTCTTCCGGCGCCACACTTCACTATGACCTGAGGACTCACAGCGTCAAGTCACAGTGTGCTACATTCTGACGCTGTACGCAGTTACGACACATTGCAGTGCGGCGCCCTGAGAAGACTAGGGAGTGGCGAGTACAGCCAGCACCAGGAGTGCTGTATTCACTGCACTCTGGTTCTACTGTACTAATGAGTGCTTCTATAACGGAAATGCTCATGAGTATTCGCTTCGTAAGATGGACTGTAATCCCCCCCCCCACCAACACTTTTGGGGGGGAAAAGTGTATTAAGGAGCAAAAAATACAGTAGATATACAGCTGTATAGTAAAGAAAATGCATTATACGATCCTGTAACAAGGATCTGTCCCAATTGACTTGCATTGTGGGTCATGACAGATCCGTTTGCTCCACATCCCAGGAAGGAAGGGAAACCGCAGCATGCTGCGGTTTGCTCTCCGGTATGAGAACGCAACGGAATGCATTTTGGAGAACTCTGTTCTGTTCAGTTACGCTTTGTCCCCATTGACAACGAACTGAAGCGTTTTTTTCCGGTTTTGAGACCCTATGATGGATCTCAATACCGGAAAATATTAACGATAGTGTGAAAGTAGCCTCAGAATAGTAAGAAATAAAATCTATTTATGTAGCAGACTGAGAGCATGATGACAACTTTCCAGTTGTACTGTAGATAATAGCGCCATATATAAAGCTCTAGACAAACGGCTTACATTAGGAACTCAAAACCGGATAATAAAGTCAACGAACGCCCTGACATTTAAAACCAACAACAGCCGATGAGATCTGAATAAATGCTGGCAATATTAGACTATAATAGAAGTAATCTCTCTAGAAGAGGACATTAGGGCCGGACTGACTAATGCCCAAAGGATTATTTCATAACTTGTGATGGAAGCATCATCAGGGAAGAAGCGCTGAAAAAACCCATCAAGACTGTAATACAGAAGGGTAAATTTATCTCAGGGGCTGCATGAAGAAATAAGGGTACATGGACATCAAAGAGGGTGGTCCCCTTCTGGGGAACCCCTCTATAAGGCCTCTTTTACACTTGTGTTCTGAGGATCCGGCGGGCACTTCCGTCCCGCTGGATCTGTCAGAACACAAGTCGCCTGAAAGCATTCTGAAGACCAGGATCCTGATCAGTCTTCGAAATGCTTTCAGGTTACCATGGCAGCCAGGACGCTACTGAAGTCCTGGCTGCCATGGTACTCCGCAGCAGTGTACTTACCTGCACTGCGGCCTCCGGGCGCTGCTTTATGACGTCGCAGGTCCCTGCGGCGCATAGATCAATGCTCCGCCTGGACCTGTGACGTCATGAAGGAGCGCCCGGAGGCCGCAGTGCAGGTAAGTACACTGCTGCAGAGTACTTACCATGGCAGCCAGGACTTCAGCAGCGTCCTGGCTGCCATGGTAACTGATCAGAGCCCTAGCTTACACTGGGGCCCCGATCGGAACTGCTTTTGCGCATGCGCAGAGCTAAACGTCGGATCCGGCGATGCGCCAAAATGACGTTTAGCTCAATTCCGGATCCGGATTAATGCACTTCAATGGGCATTAATTCTGGATCCGGTGTTACAGCATGTCTTCCGGACGGAGACAAATCCGCAGCATGCTGCGGTTTTGTCAACATCCAAAAAACGTTCACATACCGAACGGATGACATCCTGATGCATCCTGAATGGATTTCTCTCCATTCTGAATGCATTAGGATAATCCTGATCAGTATCTTCCGACGACGGAACTCTAGGACGGAAAGCAAAAACGCAGATGTGAAAGGGGCCTAAGCCTGAACAGAGAGCCTCCTTCTATTACATCAATGGCAATTCATCTGAAGGGCTGCCGTTTGTTACAACTTTAAAAATATATATATATTTTTTTTTTTTTTGCATTGCCATATTCTGACCCCCATAAGTTTTTCCTATTTAAGTCTATGGAGAAATGAGCGGACTCATTTTTTGAAGGGCGATTTGCAGTTTTTATTGATATAATTCATTGATAGTGATAATTTTGAGGTGTGTATGACTTTTTGCTGACTTTTTAATTCAATTTAGATTTTTTTTCCCGTTACCACATTCACTATATGATATAAATGCATTTATACTTTATAGAAGACGTACCATTTTGGGATGCAGGGATGCCTATGATCTTCATTTTCTTGTTTTATTTGTTTATATTTTTTAAATTTATTTATTTTTTACACTTTTTTAAAGTCCCCCTAGAGGACTTGAACGTGTAATCATCTGATTGCTTCTCCCATGGGCTGCAATGAATTACCACTGCAGTCTATGGGAGATTCGCCATCTTGTTTTACAAAGACGGGGCCCGGATCCTTTACAGGGCCTAGGGCTGCCATTGCAACTGAACGGCTCACTCAACCTCAGCAAAAGGGAGACGTTTGGGCATGTACAGTGGATGTTGGGAAGGGGTTAAATTGCATACTTTTGCTTTAAGAAATAAAGGGTCAGAAACCATACAGGATCTAAAAACAGTGGAGCAGTGCGGATTTATTTTATACATGCAGCTTTCCTATTGTACTATACAATGTAAAATACTAGGAAAAAAGTTTTTGTACAACTATATAACGATAGAGAATTCACGCAACAGGGTGCCTGAGCTGACAAACCACAAAAATGCATAATAAATTATTGGTATACTAGAGAAAAAAAAAGCAACAAAAAGTTTTCTATACACGTCTGTGCCATACAATACACGTACAAAAAAAAACCCATTTAATTCTAACCAACACAGAATCAGAAGTAGTACAGGAAAAATCAATACAACATCACAACTTTCCAAGAACACAAGGTCTTTTGAGGTTTCTATAAGACATGTACGTAGTCTACAAAGATAAAGAGAGCTGCTTTCGAACTACACCACGGAGGCCAATTAAAATGAAAAAACTAAGCTAAAAGCAGCACCAATCTTAATGTTTCTTTATGGAAGATTTTAGAAATTTGTTATACCGAACCAGCAGATAAATGGGGGGATGTGCATTTCAAGACAGAAGAATTGCAAATGAAAGCATCAGAGCAGATACCAGAAAATACACATTATAAGATGCTCGTTCTTGAGCTCCTCATTGAGTGTGTCGAGTACCATTAGGGCAGAATGGACTGCAACAGTGAATTTATGGAACTTACCAACAATCACTGATCGGAGCAGAATATTAAAGGGGTTGTCCAGGCTACAGATATTGATGCCCTATCCTCAGTATTAGGCCTCATGTACATGTCCATAGACCTTCCCTTGAATGGGTCTGCAACAGGCGCCTCCCCCTAGGGCCCTCTATAATGCGACCCAGGTGTAGGAATGCCGAGTGGTATAGTGCGGCCTAAAATGTCTCTTTGTGTGTGTCATGGTGCTCCTACCTGGATACGACTGGACGCCAGGCTTTGGCTTCGAAGCAATAAATAGGGGGAATAACTGAGGGATAAAATAACAACTTGAGTCCAAACCTTGAGATGAACTTCAATGGCAGCTTTACTTGAATAAACGTTTTTCAAAAACAGTTTACAGGCTTTGTCTTGGTTCCAGGAGGCTTTAACATAAACCTGGCAGGCAAACTCCATTCTGCTATATCTGTTTCTCTCTGGCTCTGCTGTACTGACAGGCTGGCTGTATAACTCAGCTTCTTCTGTATGCTGCACTTCACTTTGTAGTCTGACTGGTTATGCCAGGAAACTTTTCTTCTGGCTTCTGAGGCTTTAAGCTTTGGTCTTCATGGCCAGGAGAGCTTAAGGTGCTCTGGCTGGCGTGGGCACGTCCAGCAGAGACATGCCCCTGGACACCCTTCCCCTAGCTTGGGGTAAGCTAGACTAACTCTAACTTGTCACCACCCTTCCTGCAGGAAGTAGGACTAGCCTACTTCTCTCCAGAGGGGGGTTAGAAAGGAATGGTAAGTTTCATTCTATCTAAGAATAGCTCTGCCGTGTTTGCTGCCACCTGCTGGTGAACTAGGCATATTACCTGAACATAACATTTGTAAACAGATTATGAATGCACAGTTAAAGATATACATAAGATGACATTATTTTAGCCCATAGTGATAGTGGCAAAGTGCAGTAGTGGCAATACCACTCTGGGGTGTTACAGGTCCGTGATCCGTTTGCAACACAAAAAAATAGGACATTCATTTTTTCTGATACAGTGGCACGGACAGAAAGCCCACTGAAGCTCTCCGTAGTGCTTCCGTGGGCTTTCGTTCCGTGTCGCTGCTCCACACTGCACCATATCTGGCGGATTGCGGACCAAATGAATGGGTTTGCATCAGTAATACGGAAGGCACAGGAGCGGTGTCGTGCATTGTGGACCGGCTGTTTACAGCCCGCAGCACAAGCAGTGTGCATGGGGCCACAAACACAGTTCATACAGTGATTAGGAAAAAAAATAGCACTTAAATGAAATAAAATAGAACATGTTGGTAACACAGACAAGAATAGGACAAGTATAGGACAGTTCTATAGAGGGCAGGATGTTCCACTCCACAAAATGCGGAATGCACACAGCCGGGATCTGTTATTTGCGGATGCTGCTACGGCCGTGCACATGAGCCCTTAGAAGCGGATTGATAAAGGAGTTTATGTTGAAGTCAATGAGGAATCAGAAAAAAAAAAAATTGCTAGCAGTTTAGGCTACTTTAACACTTGCGTTGGTGCGGATCCGTCTGTTTATTTGCACAGACGGATCCGCACCTATAATGCAAACGTTTGTATCCATTTAGAACGGATCCGTTTGCATTAGTTTTAAAGAAAAATGTCAGTCAAAACGGATCCGTTTTGAATTACATTGAAAGTCAATGGGGAATGGATCCGTTTTCAAATGCACCATATTGTGTCATTGAAAACGGATCTGCCCTCATTGACTTACATTGTAATTCAAAACGGATCCGTTCAGCTCCGCATCTTCGGAGCTGCGTTTTGGTGTCCGCCTCTAAAACAGAATAGAGGCGGAACGGAGCCTAACTGATGCATTTTGAACGGATCCTTATCCATTCAGAATGCATTGGGGCTTAACTGATCCGTTTTGGACCGTTTGTGAGAGCCCTGAAACGGATCTCACAAACGGAATCCAAAACGCTAGTGTGAAAGTGCCCTAAAAAGCGTTTTTAGAGGCGTTTCCACCACCAAAAACACTTCTTAATTATATCCCAAGCAAGGGTTGGATAAGAAAAAATACTCGCAAAACGTCTTCTAAAACCTCTTTTATCCTCTTCTTAGGGCCAGTTCACACAGAGTTTTTGGTGCCGATTTTGGAGTGTTTCTGCCTCAAAATCAGCTCCAAAAAAAGTCCCATAAAAGCCTCCCATTCATTTCAAAGGGAAGCAGCACCACGTGTAAAAAAGAAGCAGCATGCCTTATCTTGGGGCAGAATCTGTGCCGAATCGCATATTGAAATGAATGGGAAACAATCATAAAAGAGCTCCAAGTAAGTCAAGTTTTTTTTTTTTGTGCGTTTCCACGCCAAAAAACTCAAGTTCAAAATGCAGCTTTGTATTGAACACCCATTGGTTTAATAAACAAAAGCGTAAAAAATGCACACAAAAAATCTGTAGTGTGAACATACCCTAAATTCTCTTCTAAATCCTCAACCAAATAAACACTAAAATGGCTCTTTATACGCTTCAAAATCTGCCACCAAAAATGAATAATCTGCTACTGATTTTGGCGTGTAAATTCTGCCTGAAACTGCTAAACATCCAACAAAAGATTTTAAAAAAATATACATAATAATAAAAGTTTTTATGGAAAATATCTAGTGGCTTTCTATGTAAATGTATTATAACAGTTACTGCAGGATAGCCTATAGATGAGCAAACAAATTAGAAGAGTCGCAGGGAGATTCCCCCCGTGCCCTCCATCAGATCCTGAAAACCATCACATTTTCTGGCAAGTGTCTGCAGCGCTGCTGGAAAACCAAAAGTATGTAGGAATCCAGAGGAATATGGCGCGGAGCCAACGAACAAATCATCACTGAGTGCAAGCAGGAAAGGCTTCTTCTCCCTCCTGGATCTCAGGCGGAGTACCGCGTGTATGGCAGTGCCTGCTTACACAAGGTGACTGAGGACAAGACCGGGCACAAGCATGGAAGGAGAAGGCTCTGGGCGTTCCCCTTCCTGCCCGGCCAGAGGGGCTAAAATGATTGCAGTAAAAAACTAACACCAATTACATCTCTGGTAGACTCTCTGCTGCGCAAAACAAGACAGAACGTCTCTGATATAGAACAGATTATTCTAATAACGAGTGAGTCTGAAGCAAGAAGCAACATACGGTAATCACCCATTTACCATGCCGAGATACATTATACATACTGCGGTCATTTTAAAGTCTCATTCCCAATATGCCCTTAAGTTTTGTAGGGTATTCGGTAGTTTTGCGAGATTTTCTCCTTTAACGCACAGGCGCAATTCATTTTTTTTTCTCTCTGTGGCACAGAGGTGGTAACAAGTGCTATTGATATGGATAGATGGCGTAAAGTATTTTTAATAGTGGAAACCAACATCTTAAAGGGGTTTTCTTCTTTAGGAACTTCTGATAATCTAGGCATAAATTATAAGGGTCCTTCAAAATAATACAAATTTTTTTGTATCCGAGCAGCCTCGGAAGTAAAGGGTAAAGGATGAAGAATTTAAGACATTGAGCCCTTTATATTAAACAGGAGCTTTCATCAGTTTTGACATAGGCTAACTATGTCAAAATCTTGTAGTGCGGCCCCCACTGATGTGGCGTGTGTTTTTTTTTTTTTTTTCATGTCACTATACTTAGATTGTACCTACATTTTTGAATATACTTTATTTAAAAAATATATATTCTAAATGCCATAAAATGAATATCTTTAATATACTTTATTCTGTTCTCCTTACAAAATAGGCCCCTGAAGTTCAGAAGCCTAAAGCGCATTGTCATCTGTACACTCATGTGACATGTCAGCGGTGTATGGGAGTACGGATTCCACCGTGGGGCCGCAGTGACACATATTGCTGCTGCCTGCGTCCACTCTGCTGAAGACTGACACAGCATATTGGTGGCTTTGGCAAAGTGGAATGGGCGCAGGCAGCAGCAGCGATATGTGTTCCTGCCTGTACATCATTCACTGCAGCTCCACGGTGGAATCCGTACTCCCATACACCGCCGACAATACACCGCACAATAGGCACTGGATTCCAAATATTCATTTTATGGCCTTTAGAATAGTAAAAAAAAAAAAAAAAAAAGATATTCCAAAGTTTAGGTACACAAAAAAATATCTGATGCCACTGGTTGCACTGATTGGATAGTACCAGATTCAGCAGGGGCACACCCCCAACTGATAGCACCCATCTGGACCTTTACTGCATACTGCTAGTAGGAATGTGAGTAGTCATAGAAACAGACATGTCAGGATTGGCGACAGGTCCACTTTGAAAGCCATTTAAGGTGCTGACAACAGAGACTATACACGAGTATATTAGAAAGTAGGGGGTTAGGCTACTTTCACACTAGCGTTTTAGTTTTCCGGTATTGAGATCCGTCATAGCGGCTCAATACCGGGGGGAAAAAACGCTTCTGTGTTGTCCCCATTCATTGTCAATGGGGACAAAACTGAACTGAACGGAATGCATTCCGTTCCGTGTAGTTGCGTTCCCATACCGGAGAGAAAACCGCAACATGTAGTAGTTTGCTTTCCGTCCTAGGATGCGGAGCAAGACGGATCCATCATGACCCCCAATGCAAGTCAATGGGGACGGATCCGTTTTCTCTGCCACAATAGAAAACGGATCCGTCCTCCACTGACTTTCAATGGAGTTCATGACGGATCCGTCTTGGCCATGTTAAAGACAACACAACCGGATCTGTTCATGACAGATGCAGATGGTTGCATTATTAGTAACGGAAGCGTTTTTGCTGAACCCTGCCGGATCTGTGATACATCAGACCCTGACAAAGTATCTGAGCACATCTGTGAACATGGTTAAAAGGAAGATTTATCGGCAGACAGTTTCCCAGTCCAGTAAGCTTCTCAATATAAAGTATCACAGCTTTAGCCCATGGAGGAATTTGCGGTAAATTGCTTAATGCATCATTCTGCTATCACATAAGAGACGGGCGTATTAAAGATTGCAATAAATCTCAATGATAACACTGGAATTTAACAAGATTTTAAAGGGCACCAGCCAAACCAACCTGCAATTAGAAACATGAGCGGGCCTGTGCAGGCTCATCGCACCATAGGAAATGATCTGTTCCTCTCAGCCAGCGATAAGCCCGATGCCGCATAAATGCAAAATAAAACTACAGGTAGCATGCGCAGCTAGATTATGACTTGGATTACACGGAGATCCTCACACAGTGCTCCATCCGAGTATACGATAAAGAGGTCGCTACAACTTCCTGAGGCCATTAAAGGGCATGGTTATCTAAAACAGTAGAGTTCCCCATTCCGTACACCCTAAGGGCTCATTCACATCACCGTATGGTTTTGTGGTCCATTTTTAATGGATCTGTTTTTCCGTTTTCGCTTCTGTTCCGTTTGGTTCTAATTTGTGATCCGTTTTTTTCAGATCGCAAACGGAAGCATATAATAATGTTTTAACAGTAAGTACAATGAAAAATTGGGCTGGGCATAACATTTTCAATAGATGCTTCTTCAAACACTGAACGGATACGGAAGACATACGGATGCATTCTGTGTTTTTTTTTTTTTACAGTTCCATTGACTTGAATGGAGCCCCGGAACGTGACTTGTTGGCATTAATAGGGCATGACTCAAAATGTAGCGGAACAGAAAAAACAGAAACGGAATGCATACGGAGTACATTCCGTTTTTTTGCGGACCCGTTGAAATCAATGGTTCCGTATATGCAAAAAAGCGGCCCGTATACGGAACGCAAAAAAAAGTTTGTGTGAACGAGCCCTAAATGAGCTAAATCCTAGGCCACATTACCATTCCATACAGTTCAACATGGCTTAATACGGCCTCCACAGACTTCTATGTAGTCCGTGGTACCTCTGGATGCATCCATTTTGATATGAAGTTTTACCATATGAAAACAACAGAAGTTACGTCTCTCGGGCATGCGTTGATGGAATATTACAGCTCAATTCTCCCCACTAATCATTGCTTCTAGAAGTGACCCCCCCACAAACACAGAAAATAAGGTTCCACGTGTAGCAGGGGGTGGACCTAGCCTTTCTGCTGCCTGAGGTGAAAACTGAAACTGCGATCCCCCCCCCCCCCCCATGCCAATTTCTTAACCTAACCGCTCATTGCCCATGGCTGCCCCCCTCCCTACCTGGTGCTGCCTGAGGCGATCGCCTTACCTGGCCTCATTGGTGGTGCACCCCTGACGTAGAGCGCCATATAGCAGTACATGGAGTGCCTAGTATAGAGCTGCAGGAGAGCTAGGTGCCTCTGTATCGCCTCCTGGAAAAGCTCTAAGAGACCTAAAACTGCTGTAAACTAAGCAAGCTTTGGTTTTCTGCAGTTCCTAGCTCGGAGGATACAACTTATTTGTATTTATTTCTTACGATCCCATCATTTCGTGAAATAAAATGCATTTTCCAAATTTGTTATGCCAATTGGTTTCACTGCAGGAATGAGTTCTCTTTGCACAGTAATTCGCATAATCCGTTTCCCCTACTGAAAAATGCAGTCAAGTTCAGGCAGTTCAGCCGTCCAGGGAGTGGCTGTTCTCTACTTTCACAAGTCTGTTTCCTGTGTTCTGGCGCAGGCCTCTGTCACCGGCACATGCTATGTAACCAGACAGTAAACCTCCACTGGTCCGACGCTGCCGTTGACAAGATCTTGCAGGAAAATTCCTGAATAATAGGATTTCTGGGGTTGTGATCACCTTAATATGTTCCTGCTGGGCATCCAAAGTGATATGAATGAATATATGGATTATATTCTGGCTTTTGCTAAATTGTGGTACCACAACTAGAAATGCAACAGGACCACAACATGTCCACACAGTCTAAACTACCATGCTACAAATCCAAAGCCAGGATCATCCATGAATGGGAGCAGCACTCTGGTAACCAGGCACGGCCATGGTATGACTGGGAACAGAGCTGGTACCCAAATCTGACAACGTGGGGCACATTTATTAAGACCGGCGTTTTAGACACCGGTCTTAATGAAGCCTTGTACTGGTGGTGAATAAACCGCAGTTATGTAGAGGCGTCGGCCACTTCTAAATGTAAGACGGGTTCTTGTCTGCGGGGAAAAGTCGTCAATTGCGGCGCAAAGTACCAAAGTTTCTGCGCCAGAAATAAACCTAATAGACATATTTATGTTTAATAAATGACCCCCATAGTGTCCAATGTCTTGGGAATTGTTATCCTGCAATGTGGTAGGTCTCCTTACATCAACTGGTACATCTGTTGATATCCTACACTTGGTTCAACCTTTTATAATTTCAGTTAATCCAGATTCCTATCAATCAGTGGAAGAATGCACCATTGAAAGGCACCAGTATGACCATGAAAGGCACCAGTATGACCATGAAAGGCACCAGGATGACCATGAGTTTACTGGCCAACAGTGAAGCCCAATGGGAATCTGTAGGATTTAGTGAATTGCCATGTATCTTTGGGGCTATCACATTAGCATGACCATTTCCAAAATTTGCAATATGTACCACAACTAAGTGGGGGTTTTGACCACAGAAGTTTGCCGTAATAATTTATAGGAAAATACAAAAAAAAATACAATTTTTTTTAATAGGAAAATACAAAAAAAATTGCTCAATTGATGTGCCACAGACTAGAAGGCCATGTGGTTTTGTTCTCAGCATGGATATATAATATTACACAGGCATGCTCATTCACATTTAAATAGAATAGACGTACAAAATTCTAGAAAAATGTGGCAGGAAATATCGTCTATATATTATTCAAGACATAGTCTGATAAACCAGGAGCAGGCTCTTCACGGCAAGGTCATAAGTGCTGGTAAGGATCAGTGAGGAACACAGAACAAGCATCTGTAGTCACACTGGAGAAATGATTCACTGCACTGTAATGAGCCAAGGGTGATGGCAGCCACGGAGAGCTTGCAGGCCTCTATCGTTCTGCTACAGATAACGAAATGTGCAGGAGGTATCTGGTAATACATCACATTCCTCCTTGACACACAGAGATTATACAAGCTTGCAAATATGTGGGGGTCATCCAAAAGAAAAGGTGTTCTTTTCACACAGTGTAAGTAACTTACTGACTCCTATAATCCAATATGGGTTCTGGTCTTTAGATCCTACTAGGCTAACCCCTATAATATGCCAAAAATGTCTGATTCGAGGGTAAAAATGTCTTAAAAGACTCATCTCAGTGACTACGTAGAGCTTAGATAAGGCAGTTTTTCTTGATCTGTGATGATCAGCTTCATTTTATGGCGTCCTTTGCTCAACGCAGGTCAAAGGTGGTATTATCACTAATAACTTTCGAAAATACAAAAATCTTGTAGAACCAGATAACTGTAATACCTTCAAGGTCTACTCTCAAGACTGTAAATCTGGAGAGCATTCCTTATTGAGCAGGTTCTTCACCTTAGTCTCATGTACACAGACGTCTTACGGCTCCACACAAGCATGCTGGATCCATAATAGGGCACCCACAGTATATGGGGCCCTACTGTACCTTCATATACCTCGAATTTCACACATTTTTGTTTTGTCAGAGTTTGTATCAATCAGACCCAAAAAATTATGGCCTGCTCAATCAGGAGCAATGTTTGAAGATTTTCTACTCTATCATTGCTCTTAGGCCTCATGCACACGACAGTATTTTTTTGCGGTTCGCAAAACGGGGTTCCGTTGTTCTGTGATCCATGTCAGTTTTTGCTTCCATTGTGTTTCCGTGTGTCTTCCGTTTTTTTTAGCGGACATGACCAAAAAGATATTACCAAAAGACAGGCTGACAATTTGCCAAATGACTGCCAAGGGATCTGCAAAAAAATGCGGACGCAGAACGCGGATGACACACGGATGGCCATCCGCTTTTTTTCACGTTCCCATTGACTTGAATGGGTCCGCGAACCGTTTTTCATGGACAAGAATAGGACAGGTTATATTTTTTTGACGGACAGTAATCACAGACGCGGAGGACAAACGGTGCATTTGACAAGTTTTTTTTTTTTTTTTTTCAAAACATTTTTATTGTTCATGAGACAAGCAAGTGTACAGTTTTACATAAAATGATCACATGATACATCCAATGAACATTTTCCAAACAAAAATCTAATTTGTCAGAAATAACTAACAATACAATTGGCTGTCCACATAGAGCATTCCCACCCATAGATCACACATGTAGACGATCCTTATGATTAAACCTGCATGGTATAACAATTGTGATACAAAACCTATTTAGATCGCCTGACTCCTTATAACAATAAGACCAATATTTTATGGTCTTTGCTGCAGTCTACCCAAAGAATTCTTAAGTCGTTCTGTCAGGTACCATTTCGTCAGAGTGAAAGGTCTCATAACATTTTCAATTTCCCTGTCCGACAGGATATGTAACATAAAACCACGCCACCTTTTCACAAACTTTCCCACTTTCCTCTCCTTATGTTTCTCCACATCCCTCCGTTCCAAAAACAGTAGATCTTTCAAACTTTGTATCAGAGATTCCTTGGTAGGACATGTAGGCTGCAGCCACTGTGCTAATAGGGACCGCTTTGTCACCATGCTAATCGCATGGAATAAAATCGGTAAGTAAGAATCCCCCCGACCCTCTACTGCCTCTGGGTCTTTGTAGTGAAACAGATACGTAATAGGGGCAAGTGGAATCTCCTTCCGCCAGATTTCCTTTTGACAAGTTTTTTATGGACCCATTGAAAACCAATGGGTCCGCAGAAAAGCCTGAAAAACAGCTCAGCGGACACGGAATCAAACAACGGTTGTGTGCTTGAGGCCTTAGGTTAGAATATCTCCATAATATGGTGCCATATAGGGCCACAGGGACTCCTTAGAGGGTCTGCACACCTTGGTCACCTGTCTGCACAACACCGTATTTTGTAAGGCGTCAGTAAGACAGTCTGCCTAGATTTTTCATGAGCTGTGCTAAAGCACATGTTTTATAAAAGAGCCACCTCAGGAATTACACGTGCCTAGTGTATATGGATATATAATGGTTGAGTCTATCTGCCTATGAAACGCGTAACTGTTCACGCATCAATAAAGCCCTCTAAGAAAGGTTCAGTTTTTTCCATTTCAGTCCAACATATTGCCTCCTGGGCATCTGATGACCCAGGGAGGTCTCCATGTTGTAGCTGTACAGTTATTATAGGCTATCCAGGATACTGTGCTCCCAGGTTAGCATAACCTTGATATCTACTGATATGATGCCCTAGATGGGCCTCTGCATCTGTTTTCTGAAGTATGTGAAAGTGACAAGTTGACACAATAAGGGACGCGGCAAAAAGCAGTTTCTCATAATTTGCAAAGGAGCCACTGACAAACAATGCGGAGATGTGCATTACGACATACTGAAAAAGATTATATTCTCTTACTTGGCCTTCAGAGCTATCTTAGCAAAGGATTGATTTCTAAAGAGCAGTAAATGTTGATCGCTCGTCGGCTTTTGCCAAGGAGAATAAGAAAATAGGACGGACGCCATCTACAGTGGGCCTGCTCTCTCCATAGACTTGCATGGACATCTGCCTTGGATACTGGACGATATTGACTTTATCTCTTGATGAAGCCTATGGATGCTAGTTACAATGTTAATTTTGGTGCCCCTTCAAATCGACCCTGTCACCAGATCACCCATATTAATCCAAGCACATAGCCTGGTAGGGGTGATCGTGCAGTTTAAATGATACCTTCCTCCTCAATGTCGGCATTATGGTTGTTGATAAAATCGTACTTTTATTCCTTTGCTGGCAGGCAATTTCGAGCACCAGGAGGTGGGCTTTTTCAGACGTGAACCGCTATGCAACGCCTACCAACATCTAAACACACCCCCTCCCCTTGATTGAAAGAGCTAGCCCAAGCCGAACGCTAGCGCTGGCAATCAAGGGGAGGGGGGTGTTTAGATGTCGGTAGGCATTGCATAGCGGTTCACGTACTGAAAAAGCCCGCCCCCTGGTGCTCAAAGCTGCCTGCCAGCAAAGGAATAAAAAGTACGATTTTATCAACAACCATGGCGCCGACAATGAGGAGGAAGGTATCATTTTAAACTGCAGGATCCCCCCTAATAGGGATGCTCTGGTGACAGAGCTGCTTTAAGGATGGTGGATCAGTGGTTAGCACTGGTGCCTTGCAGCACTGGGGTCCTCGGTTCAAATCTGACTAAGGGCAACATCTGCATGGAGTTCGTATGTTCTTCCCGTGTTTGCGTGGGGGTGCAACCTTCTGTACTCCAAAGACATCTAGACTGTCAGCCCCAACTGGGAATAGGGAGTAATGATAATGTAAAGCACTACAGAATATGTCAGCGCTATATAAGCAAGAGACATACACGTAAATAAGGACCATGATGTCTGTTTGCATCTGATGCATGCCAGGTCGGCCTATACCCCATCTCAGCGCATTAAAAAGAGCGATAAAGCAGGTTTCATTTTCTATCTGTTTGCAATCAGTTGGTCTTCACATTATCAAGAACGCATTTGCTGAACCCTTACAAAGAATTTAATGATGTCCCAATATTCTGGCTAGAGGGGGTCAATCAATGGCTCATTCATCATCTGTGACGCACATGTCGCAGAAGAGAGAAAATGCTGAAGCTATGGTTTCTAAAGCTGTAATCACAACGCTTCCCGCTGCTGAACATTCCTCTCCAACATCGCTTACTCCCATTTTCAGCTTTGTATATGTTCTCATCACCCGTGAGAATACAGTAATTTACCATAAGCTATGGCAGTGGGTGTAAGGCTTCGCCTTTCACACTTGTCTCACACTTCCGTCTTTATCGCATCGTGGAGGAAGGCGAGGCCAACCTGTCTCTCCATTGACTTAAAGGGCATCTGTCAGCAGATTTGTACCTATGACACTGGCTGACCTGTTACATGTGCACTTGGCAGCTGAAGGCATCTGTGTTGGTCCCATGTTCATATGTGCCCGCATTGCTGAGAAAAATGTAAAAGTTTTAATATATGCAAGTGACCCTCTAGGAGCAACGGGGGCATTGCCTTTACTCCTAGAGGCTCTGCTCTCTCTGCAGCTGCCACGTCCTCTGCACTTTGATTGACAGGGTCAGGCAGGGTAAATGTCTTCACGCCCGGCCCTGTCAATCAAAGTGCAGAGAACGTGGCAGCTGCAGAGAGAGAGACCAGAGCCTCTAGGTGCAACGGTAACGCCCCATTGCTCCTACAGTCTCATTTGCATATATTAAAACATAATTTTTCCTTAGCAATGTGAACACATATGAACATGGGACCAACACAGATGCCTTCAGCTGCCAAGTGCACATGTAACAGGTCGGCCAGTGTCATCGGTACAAATCTGCTGATTTTTGGTAAATTTTAACAATCTGCTCCATTTTTGGTTAACAGCTTCTAATGGCCTGGACCAGTGGCATAATTACAAGTGGATATTTGCCGAAATGTTCTGTTCAGAAGAAAATAACTCAGAGAGGAACAATCTAAGGGCTGGGGAACACGGTCGTATTATAGCTCGGTTTCCTACTGAGCTGTAAGGTCTCTTTCACACAAGTGAGAGAGATTGTATCAGGATCTGTTCAGGAAGAAACTGATGGTTTTGCACACAAGTTCATTCAGTTTTTTTCTGCCACTGTTCAGTGTGTGCGGTTTTTCCATCTGGATTGTGTTCGGATTGCATGCGTTTTTCACATGCGTGAAGAAAAATTGTAGAATAACACGTCTACGTCACCTAGAATCCATCAGTTAAAAACACATTGCATCTGGATATTTTCCGTTTTTCACTTCTATGGAGCCAGAGCTAAGTGAAAAAACATAAAATATAGAACATGCTGAGATTTTTCCTGAATGCAAAGATGCCCCTTTGAAATTAACTTGTCAAGATTCAGTCCAGATACCATGCAGTATCACACACAACATCTGGATGGAAAACCCGCTCATGTGAAAGAGCCCTAATAGGGCCGCCATGGAGCGCCTGATACCTGTACTTCACCTCCATATGGAAGTTTTTTTTTAGTTCGATTCTGTATGATTGCTCCATAGGTATCAGTATGTACAGAGGTATTCTCCCCTTTGAGGGTAGAACATCTGCATAAACGCAGAGCTCGACAGAGCCCCTACAGCAATGCACAAAGCCTGCTCCGCTCTATATTCTATACAAAGAGATCCACACTGTGAATGAGGAACAAGGCTGACCATAGACATTAGTTCTGGGGGGTTATTTTTGGGGGGAACTGTCTATTTTAGAAGGATTCTCTGGCAATCTATTGCTTATGGCAGCAGAAAACAGTATTGGCCATACTCTTCTATGGTTTAGGCCTCATGCACACGACCGTTGGTATTTTGCGGTCCGCAAAACACATATGCACCAAAAATATGGATATCGTCTGTGTGCATTCCGTATTTTGCGGAACAGAACAGCTGGCCCCTAATAGAACAGTCCTATACTTGTCCGTAATGCGGACAATAATAGGACATATTCTTTTTTTTTTTTTTTGCGAAACGGACAAACGGAAATGGAATGCACACAGGGTAACTTCCGTTTGTTTGTTTTTTTGCGGACCTATTGAAATAAAGAAACGAATGGTTCCACATATGGTCCGCAAAAAAACGGAACGGACACGGAAACAAAATACTTTTGTGTGCATAAGGCCTTAACGGAAACCAGTGATCAGTTCTGACTCCCCCAAAAACTGTTCACCCCTACATAAGGCCTAGAGTGACCTTTCAGAACATATCTATGTATTCACAGTAGAGAAAAGAAGCAGCGCCCATGTTCACAAGTAACATTTCAGCTCACTTGTTGGAGCCATTTACAAAAGGTGCGGCCCTGCCTTGGTGGGTCTGATGAAAGAAAAAATTCCAATATACGTATCTTCCAAAATGCTGCAGTCCTTATAAGAGGTGGGTAGGTCTCTAGTCAACAAGTTTAAATATTAAATGGACCGCGCAGAAAGTACTTCTTTTCTCACACCAAAGGGAATAATCCTTGACCGATCTTTGACATCAAGCTCACACTGCTTCCTTTCTTATGTATCGATCTGTACAGATTGAAAGCAACCACACATAGTGAAGTATTGCCAGTTAAAACCTGCAGACACTCTGGAATTGCACTCACCGTGCTCTAGTTGTAACACTAGCGTATCTAGATGTTTAAACACAGGTCACCGGCTTGCTTTCCTTCATCCTATGTGGAAATAACTTCTTCCATAGTGAAGACCGTAACACAGCATATAAAATTCCAATTTTAATCTACTTACAAACTGGTGAATAAAATCACAGCGTATAATAAAAACAATCGCGTCTGCCCGACCCGGGTTTCGCTCCAAATGGCTTTGTCAGGGCGTTGCCGCGGTAACGCCTCTGACGAAGCCATTTGGAGCGAAACCCGAGTCAGGCAGACGCGATTGTTTCATTATACGCTGTGATTTTATTCACCAGTTTGTAAGTAGATTAAAATTGGAATTTTATATGCTGTGTTACGGTCTTCACTATGGAAGAAGTTATTTCCACATAGGATGAAGGAAAGCAAGCCGGTTACCTGTGTTTAAACATCTAGATACGCTAGTGTTACAACTAGAGCACGGTGAGTGCAATTCCAGAGTGTCTGCAGGTTTTAACTGGCAATACTTCACTATGTGTGGTTCCTTTCAATCTGTACAGATCGATACATAAGAAAGGAAGCAGTGTGAGCTTGATGTCAAAGATCGGTCAAGGATTATTCCCTTTGGTGTGAGAAAAGAAGTACTTTCTGCGCGGTCCATTCAATATTTAAACTTGGTGGGTCTGAAGCTACGGTGCTGGTCCTTCATCCTTTATATCTTAACATATTCATGAGCAGGAGCAGTAATAAAGCAATACCTTAGAAAAATTTTTACCAACTTCTGAATCCTATGTAAATTAATTTCAATGTGTCACAGGCCATTATTTGAGAAGAAAAGTATCCTGTAATCGTGGCAGGATCTAGGCTTGACTGACATCTCCGATGCCTCTAGTGTCATCCACTGTCCTCCTGCAAAGGCAGCAATTTCTATTCATGCTCTAATTTTTCACAGCTAAGGCTCGGTTCACATCTGTGTTAGGATGACTTATTATAGGGTCCGACAGGCTCTATGGTCTAGCAATTTACCATGCAGCATACTACGCTTCTTTTTCTGGCAAAATGAATGGATGAGGCTCCTAACAAGACCTCTAATGCAGATGTGAAATTTCCCCTCGGTTAAATCCAGTCAGGAAGATAATCAGCAAGGAAAGCTGCAAGTAAAAACAATAGCATTTCACAAGGAGCAGAGGCAGTTCTTGGAGAATGTCTGCCAATAGCTTGGCACAAGGATAGATAGCATTAGCCAGGCAGACAACTGCGAGAGGAAGAAACAGCCATACCATATTACTCCCACCTAACCCTCCTCTGCTCCTGGTCCTTCTTACTCCTAGATGGCCAAGATGATAGAAAATTACATGATCTGCAGCTGTTTAAATTAGATGGCGACATATTCATCTAGTCAATAAGCCTCTTTAAACACTGGGTGACAATAGGGTCATGGTTGCCCAATGACATGCATCATGTACAGAACTTTTGAGTCACACTCCTTTCGTGCTCCAGATCCATCTGCAATCTCTAAACCACTGGTCCCTGTGCCTGCCACCTATAGTTATACCACTGGTCCCTGTGTCTGCCACCCATAATTATACCACTGGTCCCAGTGCCTGCCACCTATAGTTATACCACTGGCCCCTGTGCCTGCCACCTATAGTTATACCACTGGTCCCTGTGCCTGCCACCTATAGTTATACCACTGGTCCCCGTGCCTGCCACCTATAGTTATACCACTGGTCCCCGTGCCTGCCACCTATAGTTATACCACTGATCCCTGTGTCTAACACCTATAGTTATACCACTGATCCCTGTGTCTAACACCTATAGTTATACCACTCGTCCCCATGCCTGCCACCTATAGTTATACCACTGGTCCCTGTGCCTGCCACCTATAGTTATACCACTGGTCCCCATGCCTGTCACCTATAGTTATACCACTGGTCCCTGTGCCTGCCACCTACAGTTATACCACTGGTCCCCGTGCCTGCCACCTATAGTTATACCACTGGTCCCTGTGTCTGCCACCCATAATTATACCACTGGTCCCTGTGCCTGCCACCTACAGTTATACCACTGGTCCCTGTGCCTGCCACCTATAGTTATACCACTGGTCCCTGTGTCTGCCACCTATAGTTATACCACTGGTCCCTGTGTCTGCCACCCATAATTATACCACTGGTCCCTGTGCCTGCCACCTACAGTTATACCACTGGTCCCTGTGCCTGCCACCTACAGTTATACCACTGGTCCCTGTGTCTGCCACCCATAATTATACCACTGGTCCCTGTGTCTGCCACCCATAATTATACCACTGGTCCCTGTGCCTGCCACCCATAATTATACCACTGGTCCCTGTGCCTGTCACCTACAGTTATACCACTGGTCCCCGTGCCTGCCACCTATAGTTATACCACTGGTCCCTGTGTCTGCCACCCATAATTATACCACTGGTCCCTGTGTCTGCCACCCATAATTATACCACTGGTCCCTGTGCCTGCCACCTACAGTTATACCACTGGTCCCCGTGCCTGCCACCTATAGTTATAGAACTGGTCCCTGTGCCTGCCACCTATAGTTATAGAACTGGTCCCTGTGCCTGCCAACTATAGTTATACCACTGGTCCCTGTGCCTGCCACCTATAGTTATACCACTGGTCCCTGTGCCTGCCAACTATAATTATACCACTGGTCCCTGCGCCTGCCCCCTATAGTTATACCACTGGTCCCTGTGTCTGCCCCCTATACGGTATCTATACCACTGGTCCCTGTGCCCGTCCCTTATAGTTATACCACTGGTTCCTGTGTTTGCAGCACTCGCATGGAGGCAACACTGTGGTCACTGGTTGATTTGAAGTTAAGAAACACAACACCTGTATATGTGATGACAGGTTCCCTTTAAAACCTGACAGCCATCAGATGTTATAATCCAATGGGTTGAAGCTTAAAGAGGACCTTTCATCGGTTTTGACATAGGCTAATTATGTCAAAACCTTGTAGTGCGGCCCCCACTGATGCCCGAGATGTATTTTTTTTCTCATACCTTCCCCCCCTCCCCCGTTCAGCCGGTTCAGAGCCCCGCGAGCTGTAATCTCGCAACAGGGCGGAGACGCCATCTTCTGCTGTGGGTGTCTCCTTTTCCCCGGCTATAATCGCACAATAAAGCCGGCTTTGAGCGGTCCACTCTGATTGGATCGCGATCATAGCCGATAGTAATTGTGGTGCTTCAGTGAGTGCTGCGGCCTCTTCCTAGTGCAGTGAGTCACATGAGAGGCAGAGACGATGGGAGTAGTTGTACTCACAGTGGCAGTCTTTGCTATGTTGCTCCCCGGGCTGTGCAGTTTTCCCTTTGGGGAACACATACCTTTTGGGGCTCCTGCCTGATGTAAGTCCCTTGGTATAAATGATTTTTGGCGTGCAAGGTAGGGTCCCTAAATTGTGTGGCAGCAATACAGGTGTTGGTTCACACAATGATAAGGTCAGGTTTTATGTAACAAGTCCACTGTACTTTGCTGAGAAAGTCCAAAAGATGTTTTACACAGGCTCCGTACACAATAAGCACAGTTTTTACAGTTAGCATATACAATTTCGAAGGCTGTATATGGGAGGCTGGTCTCTCTCGCTCTTCAATCAGGCTGTACAATCTCCCTTCCCCAGCTCAAGGGGTGTAATTTTCCCTATATATATATATATATATATATATATATATATATATATATATACACACAGGGAGTGCAGAATTATTAGGCAAGTTGTATTTAGGCAATTATTAGGCAAGTTTGACCAATATAGCCACCTTTCTTTGCAGGGACACTCAAAAGCCTGCCATCCATGGATTCTGTCAGTGTTTTGATCTGTTCACCATCAACATTGCGTGCAGCAGCAACCACAGCCTCCCAGACACTGTTCAGAGAGGTGTACTGTTTTCCCTCCTTGTAAATCTCACATTTGATGATGGACCACAGGTTCTCAATGGGGTTCAGATCAGGTGAACAAGGAGGCCATGTCATTAGATTTTCTTCTTTTATACCCTTTCTTGCCAGCCACGCTGTGGAGTACTTGGACGCGTGTGATGGAGCATTGTCCTGCATGAAAATCATGTTTTTCTTGAAGGATGCAGACTTCTTCCTGTACCACTGCTTGAAGAAGGTGTCTTCCAGAAACTGGCAGTAGGACTGGGAGTTGAGCTTGACTCCATCCTCAACCCGTAAAGGCCCCACAAGCTCATCTTTGATGATACCAGCCCAAACCAGTACTCCACCTCCACCTTGCTGGCGTCTGAGTCGGACTGGAGCTCTCTGCCCTTTACCAATCCAGCCACGGGCCCATCTATCTGGCCCATCAAGACTCACTCTCATTTCATCAGTCCATAAAAGCTTAGAGAAATCAGTCTTGAGATATTTCTTGGCCCAGTCATGACGTTTCAGCTTGTGTGTCTTGTTCAGTGGTGGTCGTCTTTCAGCCTTTCTTACCTTGGCCATGTCTCTGAGTATTGCACACCTTGTGCTTTTGGGCACTCCAGTGATGTTGCAGCTCTGAAATATGGCCAAACTGGTGGCAAGTGGCATCTTGGCAGCTGCATGCTTGACTTTTCTCAGTTCATGGGCAGTTATTTTGCGCCTTGGTTTTTCCACACGCTTCTTGCGACCCTATTGACTATTTTCAATGAAACGCTTGATTGTTCGATGATCACGCTTCAGAAGCTTTGCAATTTTAAGAGTGCTGCATCCCTCTGCAAGATATCTCACTATTTTTGACTTTTCTGAGCCTGTCAAGTCCTTCTTTTGACCCATTTTGCCAAAGGAAAGGAAGTTGCCTAATAATTATGCACACCTGATATAGGGTGTTGATGTCATTAGACCACACCCCTTCTCATTACAGAGATGCACATCACCTAATATGCTTAATTGGTAGTAGGCTTTCGAGCCTATAAAGCTTGGAGTAAGACAACATGCATAAAGAGGATGATGTGGTCAAAATACTCATTTGCCTAATAATTCTGCACTCCCTGTATTCCCCAGTATCCTCAGTAGAATACAGTGTCTGAACAGAGGGCCCTTCTCTCGTTTTAATATGATGGGAAACTTAAAGCTTATAACTCCCACCAGTATGCAGAGAAGTCTGTGGTCACAATGTAGGTGTGTTACCTTCCTCCTTGTATGGCCTATGAACATTCTGCTACATTAAGCAACTCTTTCCTTTAAGGGGTGGCACATATACCGTCACTCAGTTGCTTTTGTAAACCAAAGGGGAAGAAAGCTTCCCTAGTAGGCTCTGGTCTTTGCTGCACACACATCTGCAGCTCACACTACACTGAACTTCTTTCTTGAGAGGAAGGGGTGGTGCCAGCCCTGCCTAGCAACAGTAGCAAGAAACCTCCTGCTCCCTCCATATACGGCCGGTGGGACACACAGTGCTCAGAATACAGTGACATCAACACTTATATGGACATGCTGGATGCAATCAAATATACCTCTGACTACAGTCCTCAAAAGCAGCATTCAGGCACTAATTTTACAGAGAACATACATTACCTCTGAGAATTAGCTGAGCAATATGCATCGGCAGACACGGTCAGTTTGGCTAGATCTTGTGTCTACTGCTCCACAGAAGGAATACAGATTGCAGTAAACAGCAGCTGGGCAAGTCTGAATCTGAATTCCCAGCAGTCCCTACCAGGGGCAGATTGGGAACTTAAAGGGATTCCGTCACCAGTTTTCACCCCTTTGAGCTAAACATATGCTCATGCTCAGGGTCTCTTCATGATTCCTAATGTGGGCTTATAAATGCGATCTGTAGCTTAGTTTTGCCAAAAAAACAAGTTTCACTAACCTGTCAGTGATAAAAATAAAGTGCCCAGGGGGAGGTCCAGGGATGCAGGGTGCCCGGCTGCAGTCATCGCCGTTGGTGCCCAGCGCCGCCTTCCTAGAGTTCTGCCCTGCCTCCTACTTCTCAGTGCCGCCTCTCCCTCCCTCCCGCTGTGAGATGCCGCGCGTGCGCACAGGCTCAGCCTGATGCGCCCGTACGGACTGCTTGGATGCTTCTTCTCTAGCGAAGTGCCGGCGCATGCGCACTACGCTAGAAGAAGCCGATGCTCAAAGGGGTGAAAACTGGTGACAGAATCCCTTTTAATGTGGCCCTGGAAAAATAACTAAAAGTGGCTCCATGTTGTTAGGCGGGACTAAACTGATAGGAGACAAGGTCACACAAGTAGGAGAGGACAACAGAAGCAGACAGGGCCTGCAATACCATAGTGCAGCACAAAATACCGCCACTCTCTCTACAGTATTTAAAATGTATCACCGTCCTGAGGATGGTAATACAGTTCAGGAGAGCAACTGTCCATGCTGAGCTTAAGATCATTATGTACCTGGCCTGCGGCTATCAGGAGAGCTTGGGTGGCCCCCTGGGCATTGGCCCACCAGGAAATTTCGCTGTAGGGTCTACGGCCAATCCGCCCCTCGTCCCTACTATTGAACATCACCTGCTGTGACAACAGGAATTCAGATATTTTGATTATTTGGGGAAATTTAAGCAATTTCCTAATAAAAATAAATGTGAGATAAAGCTAGACATTAACTAGCAAAACAAGTGTGTCATTAAATAAGAAAGGTTAATAAGTCGGTGGAGGAGATCTTACATTATCGTCACACACAGCACTAGAGAGTTTGCAGTTCAGTAGGAAGAGCCTGTGGCTGCAGGGTTTGGCTCTCCTCCATGAGCTAACATATTGAACAGCTCATGTTATGGAAGTCACTTTTAGTTAAAAAAATAAAAAAAAAAACATCTCAGATAATGGTGCAAAATGGAAAAAATGCCAACAGGTCCACGCAGAATCAGTTAACAGTGCACTTACCTCTCTGTTTTTTGCTCCCTGCTATTTCCTCCCTGAGCTTGCAAAGCCAACATTCTGCGGAGACAAGCAAAGACAGTTGTGACGTTACTGTGAGCATCTGCCATCAGCTTCACAATGCTGCGGAAGGAGGCAAACACTGATCTGAGGAGCCTTTCAACTTCCGTCTGAGAGTTAAGAGCGAAGTTCTGTCTGCTGCACATCTTACGTTTTCCTTTCCCCCTTCCTAGTATCTGAAGAGCAAACGCCTAAAGCACTTCTGCTAAACCAAACTCTTGTTTTATAATGGTAGATCACAGCAAGATTAGCGTTCACAGCAGAGCGGACGTCTTGGCAGGGTGCAAGAAACCCTAGCGATAACTCACCTGCTTTTAACCATTTGTGTGAAAAGCAAAGAACAATAAACTCTAGATGTATGCAGGATCTGTCATGTTCACTGCAATAAATTCCCCAAAGAAATATCAATTCTGGATTTTATTTATTTATTCTTCATTCAGTTGTTCCTCTGTTATGGCTCCTGGAAATATAAGAATAAACTGGAAATACGGCGCTACCATTCCTCTTATCGGCAGAGGGTGTCCCTAGAGGTTGCGACACCGTCAGTGCAATCAGAGCTGATCCGTCAGACTGTGAAGGGACAAACTTTATTGACAAGGGGAATGGTGACGCCCAGTTGTCGGTTTATTGACACAGTTACAGGAGGGATAATAAAGGAACTGCACAAAGCAGAGTTCTGAGAAATGATGCTCTAGAATGGCCAATGTATGAGGAATTGAGACTAATATATATATATATATATATATATATATATATATATATATATATATATCAAACAACAACCAAATCCAGCAGCACTCGAGGTAAAAGGCGGGTGCAATCCTTCACTGACAACCGACCGCGTCGTCACAGTCATACAAATCCAAAGAATTGAAGCAGCACTCCAGATATGGTGAAACAAATGGCAAGGGGAATAAAGTCGGTCCACCATTTGTTTCACCATATCTGGAGTGCTGCTTCAATTCTTTGATAGATATATATATATATATATATATATATATATATATATATATATAGATCCCAGAGAAGAGGCAGCACTCCTGAGTTAAATGGTGATGACTAATTTATTCCAAGGCAACGTTTCAGCCTACTCCATGAGCTTGACAAAGGCCTCATGGAGTAGGCTGAAACGCTGCCTTGGAATAAATTGGGTCATCACCATTTAACTCAGGAGTGCTGCCTCTTCTCTGGGATCTATATATGTGTGGAGGATTGACCGTCCTCCTGAGGATTTTGCACCCGCCAAGGACGTGCTGCTGCCTATCTCCGGATATATATATATTTGGGTTCATGGGGAACCAGAGTTTGTTACGGCTATGTTCACATTTTGACCCTGATTTCGCTCTGTCTTCAGAGCGAATTAATGCGTTTCCACAACTTCATTAACACGTATTGGAAATGTTCTGCATGGATTTAATCCATGGCAAATAATAGATATTTCCCTTATGTGATGCGGATTCCAACTCTATGACAACGGGGCAAATCCTGATGCAGATCGGTGGCAGTAGAAAGTGCACATCTGCGGCAGAAATCCAAAGGACAGCCTTGAATGTTTGCTACAGAAATACAGATGAGATCATTATCCCTCGTGTTAACATAGCCTGGCTGCTCTGGAAAATTACCCGTATGATGGAAGTTTACTTGTTTGGCCAGATGACACAGTATAGGTAGAGGGTTTGGAAAAAGATCCGTGTGAAGCACGCCCTTTTGGTAAGAATTTTCTCTTTTTAACCAGGAAGAAAACGGAAAGTAAAAAAACAATAGCATTTTACAAGGAGCAGAACCAGTTGTAGTCCAATTTCCGCCAACAGTTTGGCACAAGGATAAAAACCATCAGCCAAGCAGAAGATAAAACAGCCATACCATACTACTGTCATCTAAGGCTACTTTCACATCAGCGTTTTTGCTGGATCCGGCAATAACGCTTCCATCATGTTAATACAACCGGCTGCATCCGTTACGAATGGATCCGGTTGTATTATCTTTAAAATAGCCATGACAGATCAGTCTCTAAAACCATTGTAAGTCAATGGGGGACGGATCCGATTTCTTTTGTGTCCGAGAAAAGGGATTCATCACCATTGACTTGAATTGTGTGTCATGCCGGATCAGTCTTGCTCTGCATCCCATGCCGAACAGAAAAATGCTGCTTACTACAGTTTTCTGTCCGGTATGGGAACGCAATCAAATGGAACGGAATGCATTCTGCTGCACTCAGTTCCCTTCAGTTCAGTTTTGTCCACATTGACAATGAATGGGGACAAAATGGAAGTGTTTTCCTCCAGTATTGAGGTCCTATGACGGATCACAATAGCGGAAAGGAGAAACGCTGATGTGAAAGTAGCCTACTCTTCCTCTGCTCCTGGCCCTTCTGACTTCTAGATGGCTAAACACTACATGATGTGAATTGAGACTTATCCATCTAGTCAGTGATTTCCTGGGAACCCTGGGTGACAATTAATAGGGTCACCACTATGACTTCTACAGAAGTATCAGTAAGTTAGGTTAGGGGCCTTCTGCAAGGATCAATGATCACTGCCCTGTATAAACACAACACCTATAACCAAAAAAATAAGCAAATGCTTATTTGTTGGGTGATCGTATCTTTTACCAAAATCACCAAAAACAATTGTTTGCCGTCATCACATCGTCCCGTGGAAATGAAAACTGCATGGCAATCATAGTTCATATTACAATCGTTTATCCAAAACTCCTGACAATTGCCGCATGTGAACTTAACACTTAACTGCCTATCGACACACTGTATTGACAATCAATGCTTGTAAAAGGACCAGAATTTCACGCTCTCCCCTTCCCCCCAACTGAAACCTCAAACAGAAAACCTCTTCCTGTTCTTATTCAGCTCCAAACTACTCGTCTTATCACAATTTTAGAACTTGCTTCTTCAATGCCCGGGTTTGTGGTGGCCCCAACTAGCTGGGTCCCCTGGACACCGTCAAGTGCAAAATATTACAGGCAAGTCATTGAGCTGGCTTCGTCAGTCTCCTCCCTGGCAGAAGGTTTCATGCAGGGGAAAGGCCTGAGCTAGCCGCCCCTTTTATTCTCAGAAGGCTGATACCCTGGCCAAAGGCTCAAGGCCCAGGGTCGAGGCTGGCTCTCTGGTTAACGGGATAGTAACCCGGGGGTCTGTGGCTCAGATCCGACATCTTAGCGTCTTCTTCAGGTGACTCCCCTACTACGCTCTGGTCTCTATCTGCAGGCAAGTATGGGCTCTGACTGTTCTCCTTGTATGCAGTTTCTAGCTAAACTAGAAACATCTAGCTGGGAGGATGGAGAAGCATAACCTAAGCAGAAACCTGTTGCAATTTCTGTCATAGACTTGTACAGTTTCAATGCAAGACTATGGGAAAGACAGCAGCTTATTCAGACATAGAGTTATACCAGACCATCAGTAGGTCTGTTTCTTTTCCCTCCAAAACGTATTAGGCTGCTTTCACACTGGCGTTTTGGATTCCGTTTGTGAGATCCGTCTAAGGGATCTCACAAACTGTCCAAAACGGATCAGTTCAGCCCCAATGCATTCTGAATGGATAAGAATCCGCTCAGAATGCATCAGTTCGGCTCCGTTCCGCCTCCATTCCGTTCTGGAGGCGGATACCAAAACGCAGCTTGCAGCGTTTTGGTGTCCATCTGACGATGCGGAGCCGAACGGATCGTTTTGACTTACAATGTAAGTCAATGGGGACTAATCCGTTTTCAATGACACAATATGGTGCATTTGAAAACGGATCCGTTCCCCATTGACTTTCAATGTAATTCAAAACGGATCCGTTTTGACTTTGACAATTTTTTTTAAAGCTAATGCAAACGGATCCGTTCTGAACGGATACAAACGTTTACATTATAGGTGCGGATCCGTCAGTGCAAATACCAGACGGATCAGCACCTAACGCCAGTGTGAAAGTATCCTTAGCTGGCTGTGCATTAACCCTTTTCACAGTGCAGTGCAAATACAGTGCAAATGAACAGGATATATTACAATAACACACTATAAAACAGTAAAAGTGTACACAACATAATAAATCTTAGTGATAGTTAACTCTTCAAAGTGCAATAAAGTATTGAGCTGATGGCTTTGCATAGTAGCAAAAGGGGGCAAATGTCCACAAACATCCAAGTCCAAACTACCCTTGCTCCAGGGCACTATACTTCACTCTTGGTCAAGGTGAGTGTGTAAGTATATAGGAAGGGGGAAGGAATAGCCAGCTCATATGGCCAGCTGAGGCCAGGTTGACATCTGTGTGGGAGACTTTGTCGCAGCTCTGACATTTTTGTTGGAAAAAATAGCACAGCACTAAGAGCCATTTGTGAGAGACACTGATGGAACCTGAAGGACCCCATTATAAGTCAGTGGGGTCTGCTGGAGTCCACCCCGTGTTGGATTTAGCACTGGTGTTTTTTTTTTTCTTCTGCTCCTATGATGGAACATAAAAACAGAAATATGAACACATAGAACTGGCATGGTGGGTGTTCACTGGTGAAATTAGTGTCAGAACCCCAATAGCTTTATGGATCAAAAATGTTCGACACTGTACAACCTGCACGATGGACAGGGACAGTGTCAATTATACCGCAACGTCTAATCTGTACAGCAAGTCTCGCCAAAACATGGAACTACTGTAGGGGCTAAATTGTTACCAGTGATCAGTGCGTTGGTGCCTATGGGGGGCTTTTACTTTCTTTCCTCACCTAAGAAAGGATAAGGAAGGGAGGTCCGAAAGAAGGACCAAGAACAGTCTGAAATGGGTCAGAAAGCATGATAGTAACATTAAAGGGGTTGTCTCATCATGGACAATGGGGGCATATCGCTAGGATATGCCCACATTGTCTTATAGGTACGGGTCCCACCGCTGGGACCCGCACCTATAAAACAGTGGGGGCATATCCTAGCAATATGCCCTTATTGTCCATGATGAGACAACCCCTTTAAGGGCCTCTTACTAATAGTCTATCATTTATACAGAGCTGCTTATTGCATTTCAGTATAAATACTATTCCAGAGGAAATTATCCTTAAACATATTCAACTGCAGACTAATTAATTACATTTATTCCAAACAAATATTCAATTAATGTATCATCAAGGGAGCGCTATTACTGTAGTTTCTATTAGAGATCCAACTTGTGTGCAACAGAGAGGACATGCTTCCGACGCTACGCTACACCGAGGCTGGATTCTATTAGTAATGATAATGAAATCCTGCATCACAGCCTTCGTAACGAATGCTCTGTACAAGATGGAGGCAGTGCAAAGTTATAGTACATCTGCGGGCATGTGCACATCTCGTTGGGTCCTGTAATCATATGTGAAGTGTAACACCGCCGAGTGGTGTTGCCACTCCTACACCCTACTACTGTCCTTAATGGTCTAACATAATGTCATCTTATGTATTTATTCCAGGTCCTCCACACTGTGCATTTCTAATGTTTGCAGCTGTTTATAACATGTAAGGCCTCTTTCACACTTGCGTTGTGAGGATCCGGCGTGCACATCAGTCTTCAAAATGCTTTCAGTGTTACTATGGCAGCCAGGACGCTACCAAAGTCCTGGTTGCCATAGTAAGTAGTGGGGAGCCAGCGGAGCAGATACTTACAGTCCGTGCGGCTCCCGGGGCGCTCCACAATGACGTCAGAGCGCCCCACGCGCATAGATCATGTGATCCATGCGATCATGTGATCCATGCTCATGGGGCTCTCTGACGTTATTGTGGAGCGCCCCGGGACTCGGGAGCCGCACGGACGGTAAGTATACTTCTCCCCTGCCTCCCCACTAAACTTTACCATGGCAGCCATGGTAACTATTCACAAAAGCTAAACGTCGGATCCGGCGATGCGCCGAAACGACGTTTAGCTTAATGCCGGATCCGGATTAATGCACTTCAATGGGCTTTAATTCCAGATCCGGCGTTACAGCATGTCTTCCGGCTTTTTGGACGGAGACAAATCCGCAGCATGCTACGGTTTTGTCAACGTCCAAAAAACGTTCACATACTGAACGGAAGACATCCTGATGCATCCTGAACGGATTTCTTTACATTCAGAATGCATTAGGATAAATCCTGATCAGTATCTTTCCGTCCTAGAACCCCAAGGACGGAACTCTAGGACGGAAAGCAAAAGCGCAAGTGTGAAAGGGGCCTAATGTATGCAAACACGGCAGAGCTATTTATAGTTAGATAGAATGGAACTCGCCATTCCATTCTAACCCCCCTCTGGAGAGAAGTGGGCTAGACCGACTTCCTGCAGGAAGAGTGGGGACCAGTTCCATTAGTTCTAGCTTACCCCTGCTAGGGGAAGGGTTTGCAGGGGCACTTTAAGTTCTGCTAGCATTGAAGGCCTTCAGGAGCCAGGACACCAGGAGTTTGTATCAAAATAGAACAAGTTCAATAATTAGGAAAAAATATGGATGTGTTCAGGATTCCAGAGAAACAAATGGGTCAATGTGCTATTCACAAAAAAGTGTGGATGGCACACAGATAAAAAATACTGTCGTGCACAAGACCATACAGAGGAGGACAATAAAAGTTATTTAAGCGGGGGTTTTCTAGGTTGAAAGGGATGCAAGTGAGAGTTTAACAAGCTCTGCCTCTGATGCCACCAGATGTAAGGCATCTATATTATTAGTTAATTTTCGACCTTTTAAATAGGCCTTGAGATATGACTTGGATATTAAAATAAGTCAGTAACTCATCTGCAAACAGCTGTTTTGGGGTGATTGCCCCTCATCAGTGCAGAGCAGAGAATACGGGCTTAACTGGGTGAGAGGCCTAAGACAGGATTTCGGGGGTACTATCTCCTTGGGGAAAGAGTGCCTTAATTAGCGCAAGGAGATAGGCCATACATGCTCCTCTGGAATTCTGGGAAGTCTCCTCATGCCAATTAAGGCGTCCCCCCCCCAAGGAGCGATAGTACCCCCTAAATCCTGACTTAAGCCTCTCACTCAATTAAGCCAGTACTCTCCGCTCTGCACTAATGAGGGGCAATCACCCCGAAACAGCTGTCTGCAGATGAGGTGCTGACCGATTTAATATCGGAGTCATGTCTTGAGGCCTATTTAAAGGTTCGAACATTTACGTATAGGATAGCTGCCTTGCATCTGGAAGATTTATAGGCAGAGCTTGGAAAGGGCTCATTTGCATCCCTTTCTTCCCAGAATTCCTGTGGAGCATGTACGGCTTATAAGTCTCCTCATGCCGATTAAGGCACTCTCTCCCCCCAAGGGGAGGTTTTACCCCCCAAATACTTTTTTCGGTTGGAAATACTACTTGAGAACACTTCAAGGACAAAAAAATTGACTACTATGCTTGATGGAGGACTAGAGGACTGTGGTAAGATGTAAAGGCGGGTTTACACGTCCCAATGCAACAGCCAATTGTCAGGAAGGAAATGTTCCTTCCAGACGGTCGGCTACTCGTTCAGTGAAGGAGACCGCTGAATTTACATGCAACGATCAGCTCCAGTACGAGAACAAGGGATCGCTATTGTGATCGCTCATGCCTATACAGCTGCATTGTTTCTGAGCAGCAGATCGCTGTTTAGACCACCCGATCGGCTGCCCAGAAACAATAATTGGTGTGTCTGAACGAACGACAGGATCACCTGATGATTGCGCTTTTCGCTTATTCAGCGACACATTCAGATGGCCATCAAATATCGGGTAGTGTAAATCCACCTTAAGCAGCCTAAATCTAATAGCAGATCATTACCAATAAGGTATATAAAAAGTCAGTACAAAAGAGAGCATAAAAATGTATAATTAAAGATGTAAGTGCGCAAGGAATTACTCATTAAACACAAAAAGAACATATCCTAGTGTAGAAACATTCAAAGTCATACAATCACAGTTTATCAGACGTAGGAGGGGGAAGGAGGAAGAGAGGAGTACCTTGAGGATCTTTAGATGCCAAGTCAAGGACACATTGGAAATTACTGTAAATGCAATTACCTAATGATGGGATCAGAGGCGCTGGAATGGCAACTACTATTCAACCCTTATAGGGATACTTTCATACTAGCGTTTTTGCTGGATCCGGCAGGGCTCAGCAAAAACGCTTCCGTTACTGATAATACAACCGTCTGCATCTGTTATAAACGGATCGGGTTGCATTATCTTTAACATACCCAAGACGGATCCATCATAAACTCCACTGAAAGTCAATGGGGGACGGATCCGTTTTCTATTGTGTCAGAGAAAACGGATCCAGCCCCATTGACTTGCATTGTGGGTCATGACGGATCAGTCTTGATCCGCATCCCAGGGCGGAAAGCAAACTGCAGCATGCTGTGGTTTGCTCTCCGGTATGAGAACAGTACAAAGCATTCCGTTCTGTTCAGTTACGTTTTGTCCCCTTTGACAATGAATGGGGACAAAACGGAAGCTTTTTTTCAGGTATTGAGACCCTATGACGGATCTCAATACCGGAAAATATTAACGCTAGAAAGTTATATTTAGGGAAGTGGGGACATATTCATATGCCAAGGCCAAATCTGTATGTGGTGTTGGTTGGATTCATATTAGATTACCAGTAATCAATAAAATACAATAAACAAGATCTAAAAAGCTGCATTTTCTTTCTGAGTTTTCTAAGAAACATGCAGCACCCAAAGAAAGTCTAATGAGTTCAAACGTCCAGTGCAATTCACTTTTGCCACCATGTGGGAAAGTCTTATGACAAATGTCAAACATGTACAAACAAGACAATAGCTTTAGATTCTGCTTAGGCGGGGATAGCAAATAGTTACCAGAACTGCAGCTAAAACTAAACTAGTTTTCAAAAATTCCCGCAGGTGGATGGATGGTTATTTTGCTATATCCAGACCTGTTTGGAGAGAGGTCATCATTGCCCATGTCTGGTGTCAACTCAAATATTCAGGTGGATGTTAGGCCTCCGATGGGACTCATTAGGTGGGATGAATTCATAGCTGGATTGTAGCCAAGAAATATGAGGTCACTTTGCAGGAGCAGGTGCACCCAACGGAGCAAACGCTGTTCTATCATAAGCACAGTTTCACATTCCAAGAAAATAGTGAACTCCAACACAAGAATAAGCAAATTACAGGGCCAATTTAACGACCATCACTGAACTTACACAACATAAACTTGGAGACGAACTAACTGCAGTGTATGGGGCCATTTTTGTCTCCATACAGCTGAGGATGGGGAATAAAATGGGTAAGGGCTTAAAGAGACTAAAGATTTTTTTTTTATTTGCCTATATAGTGCAGGTTAAAGGGAACTTGTCATCAACTTGATGCTGACCTCACTGAGGGCAGCATAAATTAGTGATAGAAATGCTGATTTCAGCGGTGTGTCACTCATGCTAAAAGTAAGTGGTTGCCGAGAACCAGCATCATAATCATTGCAGCCCAGGCCTTGAAAAGAGTCAAATCTACCTGAGAAGAGTCATGGTTATTCCTAATCTCCTGCACTCTCACCCATCTGCTGATGATTGACAGTTCTCTCCTAGAGAGAAAGGGAGAAAACTAGGTAGAAGACTGTCAGTCATCAGCAGGTGGGCAGGAGAGCAGGAATTCATGAATAACCAGGACTCTTCTCAGGTGGCCGTGACTCTTTTCCAGGCCCAGTCTGCGATGATTTTTATGTTGGTTCTCAGCAACCACTTATTTCAGACCGCTGAAATCAACTCACCTGTCTCTACTTTATTCTGCCGTTAGTATGGAGAGCGTAAAGTTGATGACAGGTTCCCTTTAAGCCATTATTAAAGAATAAGATAGGAGCTCTTCTGTATACCCGTTTTATTTGACTTGCTATTTGTGGGTTATCTTGATTCCATCTTCCCCTAAGATATGGTTTTCCTATTGAATCCTACATTTTCCATCATGCCTGATATTGCAGAGACGGAGGTGGTGGAGTCTCATCACACTGCACTACTCTGTGTAAGGGCAGCCATGCCAGATTAGTGACATATCAGCTATCCCCTCATATTGCAGGGTCTCCATGTTTTCTTATGTGATGCAACTTTAGCCTGTCGGCCTCTCATCTGTCTCTCCCCTGGCAGCTTTTACAATGTAGGAGTCAGCAAGACCAGTGCGAAGCTCCATCTCATAGAACAACACTGGAGAGTCAGCACACACAGATAGTACAGACCGGCAGTGTGAGCCAGGAGGTTTATATACCTGCAGTTAATTTCTGTATACATTAACCTACTATATATCTCCACTCTTCATCTTGAACAGAATACAGAGATATACACAGGAACATGGAGGGTACGGATCTGAGGGGCCTGAGACCTGCCAGGAGGGAATTGATTGGTTATGAGGTCCATCCTGTAGTTCACAGGAAGTTAGCCACATGGGCGAGACTGAGTTCTTGTTTACACATGAGAAGCAGCTCTGGACTGCTGGTCAGACTTGAGGTCACATGACCAGGTTCCCATAATGAAAAGGTTAAAAATGTATGGGAACAACTGAGCTGGGGTGTAACAAATTACACTGCTAGAATATTGGTGGTAAGTTAGCAATATATGTAAAAGAAAAAACTGGAGCACTTCTTTAATCATTTTTGAGTGCCACTGCAAACAGGGTGGGGGGAGGCTCCTGCTGCAGCCAATTATCTTACAGCCAGACAAGGGAACACTGAGGAGGAGCAGGGGGCACAGGACAGAGAACATTTCTTAATATATTTTTAGTTCCAAACTGCAATATGACACAAAATAACAACAACGGAAGTGAGGAGATTAAAAGTAGGAGTAGGGGTTTGGTCGGGGTTTTTGCTGTGACTTTTCTACATACACTGGGTTTGCACCAAATGGCAAATGATTAGGCGAATTTGGCCAGTCATGCCATAGACTTTTTCTGACCACGGGATGGATCATATTTTCAGGAGACAATAATCTGCCATCTCTAAGAATGGTCGGCTGAAATGAACAAAATTGTCTTTTTCACCGACTTGCATCGGTAGTCTCAGCAACAGAGAATTTAAAAGACTGGAGTCATTATTACTATGTGGAGGAAAGCACACGATTTAAAGGAAAAAGGACTAACATAATAGAAAACCGGCGACCTGGCAACAAGCAAGCCCAAAAATGCCTTTAGACACTGCCAAGCGCTACTCAGTCAAAATCGACTTGAGGAAAGGGCAATATATTTAGAAAAAGGCAGATTGAACTCCAAAATACACTTAAAGGGGTTTTCAAAGACTTGTTTTTTACTGATAACCTATCCTCAGGATAGGTCATCACTAACTGATCAGTGGTGGTCAAAGATGGAGGACCCCCGCCAATCAGCTGTTTGAGAAGGCATCGGTGCTCGCATTAGCACTGTGGCCTCCTCTCTGCTCACCAAGCACAGCGCCCTACATTGTATAGCGGCTGTGCATGGTATCACAGCTTATTTTAATGGGGTTGACGTCACATGGCCTAGGCAACACTGCGAGAACCCCCATAGACCAAATACTACCTATCCTGAAAATGGATCATTAGCTGAAAAATCTCAGGAAACCCCTTTAATAAGCTTAATGCAATGACAAAAAAGAGCTACTTGTATGGAATCTGATGCTTTAAAGGGCTTCTGTCACCCCCCAAAAGTCATTTTTCATTTTTGGGCATATTAAAATCCTTATTGTGCGACTATTCAATATATAGTGCTCTTACCTTGTTCTGTGGCTTAGTTTCTTTAAAAATCGTTCTTTTATAATATGTTAATTACTTCGCTACTATCAAGTAGGGCAGGCATCCTCAAACTGCGGCCCTCAAGCTCTTGCAAAACTACAACTCCCAGCATGCCCAAACAGCCTACAGGTATCAGCCTACAGCAGGGCATTGTGGGAGTTGTAGTTTTACAACAGCTGGTGGGCCGCAGTTTGAGGATGCCTGAATTAGGGCGTTTACTTGCTTGTAGCTGCCGCATCCTCCTTTCAAAAAAACGCCCCCTCCTCCAGTTGATTGACAGGGCCAGCGAGCGCTGTCCTCCTCTGGCTGGCCCTGTCTGCGTTCCAAATCCCGCACCTGCGCCGTACCGGTCTTCAGTCGGCGCACGCGCACTGAGAGGAGGGCGCTCGCTCGGCCGCTCCTTCCTCAGTGCGCCTGCGCCGATGACGTCACATCTACACCCGGAGAGAAGACGTCGGCATCACTGGTAAGGAGAGTCCGGTGATGTCGCTGGATGCTCGAATCAGGTAAGTATTTTCCTAATAAGCATGCTGCCATAAAATCCACCAACGAAATGGGGTAAAATAATTTGAAAAAAAAAGGATAATTATAAACACTATACCACCAACGTCCTCTCTTCCGGATCTAGATGTGACATCATTGGCGCAGACGCACTGAGGAAGGAGCGGCCAAACTAGCAGCCACCTCTCATCTGCAACAGCAAATCCACAGCTAATCAGTCATCTGTGAACCCAGCCGAAAAACGCAATAAATAGTGCGAATTTCTGTGCATTTTTTGTGCTGTTTGGTGCAGATTTCACGCAGGTGCTCTTATAGTAACCGACACAACACCAGCTGCATCCATGAACCAGTACCCAAACCTGCAATGCAGTAACAACCACCAGGAAGCAACTGGTTAAGAAATTCCAGTTATCTCAGTGTCCTTCTGGTATTTCCTGCGCTTTCCATTAGCTCTATCTTATTTGCTCTGTACTTTCCGACATAATTACCAGTCAGAGAGGTTTCTGCGCGACCGTCCTGACTCTGGGGGGGGACTTTACATGACATCAGTTATGCAGCCTCCAACATGCTGGTTTCTTTCATCAGTTCTTATTGTGCCATTGCCCTCCAGGATAAAGAGGCCATCGGCTGTTCTGAGCAGATGTGACAGCACGGTCGGGGTTAAAGGCTGACAGGGTGTAAAAGCGGGTCACACAACGACGCAGTGTGAGCCAAAAGGCATGGCAACCTATCAGATCAATCCTTTCATTTTCCATAGGAGCTGTGGAAATTGAAAGGTGAAATCTAATTGGTTGCTATGGGCAACTAAGCCAGTTCCACGTTACACCAGTTCTGCTAAATCTCCCCTATAGAGTCTGAGAATGTTCCATTTACTTTCCAGTAAAGAGAATAACATTCTGTGTAAACCAGTCTCTCATCTCTTCCTAGTATTTTGCAATGGTTTACAGATTTCTTAATTTGTATGAAAAATTTCATAAAGAGGTTTCCAGTCCAGTCCTCTGATCGGTGGGGGTCCGACACCCTGCAGCCCTGCCGATCAGCTGTTCTGCATTCACTTCTATGGGTGCAGCCCTGCCGTAATCGGCTACGTCCAGTACACAGAATGGACGTGGCTGTGTGATTCAGGTGTCAGAGCTACTGCAGAACGGCTCATTGGTGGGGTGTTGGGCCCCCGAAGATCAGAAAACCACTTTAATATTTTTTTATTGTGGGTCAAAGTACCTTATATCGCTAGGATATGCCCCCATTGTTTGATAGGTGCGGGTCCCACTGCTGGGACCCGCACCTATATCGAGAACGGAGCGGGGAGAGCTGTGGCTGGAGGACCCCAGATTTCCCAGGGTCCGTCCACCACCAAGCGCTGCTCCCCGCCTCTCCCATGGAAGTAAATAGGAGCGCACCGCGCATGCGTGGCCCATGCTCCCATTAATTTCTATTGGGCCGGCGGAAATAGCCAAGCCAGCGCTCCGCTATATTCGCCGGCCCCATAGAAAATGAATGGACAGCGGCTGCGCACTTTCAGGGGCTCTGTTCTCAATATAGGTGCGGGTCCCAGCAGTGGGACCCACCCCTATAAGACAATGGGGGCATATCTTAGCAATATGCCCCCGTTGTCTGAGATGGGACAACCCCTTTAAGCTCAATGCATGAACTGTATACAGCAAGCTCCCTCTAGTGGAGGCTAGAAGCAGCCAGAATTTCTGTGGTAATCCTAGTTACACTAGTTAGTATTCATACTTGACTGAGAAGATGGCAAATCTAATAGTGCCATGTATGTAAGACACAGATCAAAGCCTGCGTACTCCGCATGTAACCCGGCAGCTGTATGTAGACGGCAGGTAATCATCATTAAGGAAACATGTTTTATAATAAGGTTTCGCAGCAATGCTGCCAATTTTAAATTAAGGACAAATGACCCGGTAATACTGTAAACAAGCCATCATACAATTGCAGCAAACTAGTATTTAACTGCAGAGAGAGCAATCTGCTGTAATCTGTTTATACCGCGCTTAGCACAGCATCCTCTTTTCTAATTTTAGACACTGGAAATGAAATTAAAACCCAGGACATGAGACAAATCTGGAAAAATTAACTTTTTCCATATAAAACAGACCCATTGTAAAAGTTAAACAAATCAATGGAAACAGTCAGACTTATCAGCACTCTGATTTCATGGCAGGCAGTGCTTTAATTCTTTCAGATTTAGTTCCCCCGGTTTTAAGGTCACTGGGATAAGGGCCACATTCTGTAGACTGAATGTAGAGGACACAGACTGCCATAAACAGCACCTGCGCTATGCTGAGAGGGTCTTCAGGGAAGTGCATAGGGAGTATTTCCAATTGCTGCTTTATTACTGCTCCCAAATGGAGCGATTCAGATACCAGCTATGTATTAGGCGAGTGCTTCTGATTGGGTTCCCAAATATAATAAGTAAAACAGATGGATACGCAGGTAGAGAGAGCTAGATACGCAGGTAGAGAGCGCTAGATACGCAGGTAGAGAGCGCTAGATACGCAGGTAGAGAGCGCTAGATACGCAGGTAGAGAGCGCTAGATACGCAGGTAGAGAGCGCTAGATACGCAGGTAGAGAGCGCTAGATACGCAGGTAGAGAGCGATAGATACGCAGGTAGAGAGCGATAGATACGCAGGTAGAGAGCGATAGATACGCAGGTAGAGAGCGATAGATACGCAGGTAGAGAGCGATAGATACGCAGGTAGAGAGCGATAGATACGCAGGTAGAGAGAGATAGATACGCAGGTAGAGAGAGATAGATACGCAGGTAGAGAGAGATAGATACGCAGGTAGAGAGAGATAGATACGCAGGTAGAGAGAGATAGATACATCAGTCAGACAAAATTGGGGTCATTTATTAAGAACTATACGCCATTTTTTGTCATATTTAAGGTGCAGATTTTGTGGCCAAATCTGCGACTTAACTTCTCACACCACTTTTCCGAGGTGGCGGAAAATGTATAATTTTATACGGCAGTTAATGGCAAGAGAGCTTGCGCCTCTACATAACTTAGGCGCATCCGCCGCCAGCGCATGGGGATTAAGACCAGCGTATAAATCACCGGTCTTAATAAGTGACCCTCAATGTGACTACGTGGTTAATTTTCCAGTGCACAGGTTTAATATAATTAATCGAGATTACCGTCATCAACGTGACAGACCAAGACTTTGGCTCTGTTCACACTACATTACCCCCGCCCATCTGACATATTCAGCTTACCGTTAGGAGCATACGTCGGGATATTTCCCCAGGATGTACACCAGACACAGAGAAGCGCACAGACCCTTGGCTGTACTTACTTTTAAGATTTATGCTGGGGCTACATGGCAACACGTGTAACATGAAAATCTGGCGATGTTGCCTCTGATTGTCAGTGGTGTCAAAATGTGGCACCCGCCATGACGTGACTGCAACGACAACTGCAAAAACTCCAACACTGCTAAGTTGCACAAGCCTTTGTTATCATAGGCCACCATGCAATTTCCATGCAACTCCGACTTGCCGGCAAATTTTTTTGCAACTTGGTGGCGTTTTTACAAACAAATCACAACTCTAAAATAGTCACGTGAGAGCAAGTCCCACTCTATCTTCTGGTCCAGGGTTTTGTTTTCTTCATGAATATGGTCTCCTGATCCTCTTTAGCCAACCGCTGGCTTCAGCAGTTATGTGTCCACTTCTTCACCTATGGGGGGCTGTCCACACAGATGAAAAGGCACCCACCTATCACAAGACTGACTTTGCCAGAGATATAGCCCAGTTATCCAGGGGTGGTCTAAATGTCCCGCCATGTCAACTTGTGGCAGATGGGCACCTCTTCACGGTGAGGAAGCCCTCAACAGGTGAGGAACCTCTACAGATGATACAAATTGATTCATTGAGATCGATTCACTCATCTCTACCTATGAATGGTATTCTGTGGGATTCGGTTCATGAATTTGAGGAATCGTCTGACTTGATTACAGGGTGCAGAATATCATACAGACTTTTCTCTTTTCTAAAGAATGGCTGTGAACTCGAAATGAACCCAAGCTTCAAATACAGCTAGTTATCCCATACTCTTCATGCATGGATACAACTCTTTTCTCTGGCTTTAAAGGGACTCTGCCGGTAGATATATGCTGCCATAACCACAAGAAATACTGACAGGCTCCCACATCCCAGGCTCACACGGGAAGGATTGTCCACTGGGTGTTTCTCCTCTAGCTTCACCCTCCACTTGAATCTGCCCAATTCATAGGTTTCTGCCTTTTCATGTATAGCAGGGATGTCAAACTCATGGCCCTCCCACTGTTGCTAAACTACAGCTCCCAGCGTGCCCTGATAGCTGTAAGATGTCTGAGCATGATGGAAGTTGTACTTTGGCACCAGCTGGAGGGCCATGAGTTTGACATGTGTGGTGTACAGGGGGACACATGCATGCTCGTGGAATAAGCAGTTCCCGGCTCCTCAGGCAGAGGCTTATCTTCCTTGAGAACAAATGCTCCTTAATGTGCTCATCTGGTCTCATAGGAGAGTCAGGAAGCCCCCACAGATATTAGATGGTTGGCCGATCCCCCAAACTCATCTAATGTGTAGGACAACCTTAAGAAAGTTTCAAAGGTTTCATCATTGAGCTTAAAAAGGCTCAATAGATCAAAGGGTCATGACTGATATACACGGTGAAAGACAGCTGGAGAAGAAATTAGACAAATAATGTAACTGGTGCTATGCAAGTAAATCACGCCAAGGGATGCCGGGCTGTAACCTACATACACACGCCTGCAGCTGGTGTCATGTCTGGTAAAGTGAAGGCAGCACTACAGCTACAGCACCACAGGGGGACGGAGACAAGACTGGACAAGGTCAAACCAATGATAAACCAGTGACACTAAAAACATAGGCACCCAAAACTCAATTCAAAGATGGTCAAAACTGATGAGCAGCAAACAGAAAAGAAACATTTAATAGATGTTTTATTAGTACATGATACAAAACCTAGATAAGCCAGAGCAAAAAGACACGGGTTCTGGTAGAGATAGAAGGCACCAAGGGTGATGTCTGCAGTACATGTGATGGGAATGACACTGGTGATGAGCGAATAATTGAAAAGTTCGATTCGGCCTATTTGCCGAATTCTACAAAAAATTTGCTTTGTGACTAATTACTTCGTCACGAAGCACATTTTTTTTTTTTAAAGTAGCGGGTGCAATGACAGAGAGCTGCTATAGCGCTGGCCCCATCATTATACCCCCCAGATGCCGCGTTCATACATGATCGTGGCATCTAAATGTAAAAACTGTGTAAAATTAACAATAAAATTTTTTTTTTTATCAAACTTACCACCTCCATTTGCTCGAGAAGGGCCGGCCACGCCATCTTGCTTGAAGATCTTGAGTGAAATCTTGCACGCCGCGAGATTACGCCATCACGTCGGCCGGCGTGGTGACATCATAAGTCACTACACACAAGATTTTGGCTGAGATCTTCAATCAAGATGGAGGCTGGCAGCCCGTCGCAAGCAAATGGAGGAGGTAAGTTTGAATTTTTTAGTTTTTTACATTATTTCAGGTTAAATCGATTTGGTGACACGAAGCATGAGGAAATTCGGCTTCAAGGCAAATCTGAATTTATCCTGAAATTCGGATCGAATTCCACTTCGTGGGATTCGATTCGCTCATCTCTAGTCTCAGGAAATCGCCTTGGTCTTCTCAAAGAGGTTGTCTTTTAGAGAGGTTTTACTGTGTGTAATATAGCTAATGTGTGTGTATATATATAGTTTTTCATTATGTTTTGAAGGTTGTGTGTTATGTTATTGAGACCTCAAGCACACGTCCAAATTTTTATTCTGCATCCAATCTACATTTTTTGCAGATTAGATTCATTTCAATGGGGCCGCAAAAAATGCGGATAGCAGCCCATGCGTGAAAAAAATAGAACTTGTCCTATTCTTGTCCGTTTTGCGTACAAGAATAGGTATTTTTACAATGGGGCCTGCAGAAATTGTGGAATGCACACGGTCGTATCCGTATTCTGCAGTCGTGTGCAAGAGGCCCGAGTCTGAAGAATACCTCCAGGCTACTAAAAGAAGATTTTTGAAATAATGAGAAATAAGATTTTCACTGTTTTTTTTCAGCAACCTCCAGCTGTTGTTAAAGTACAATTCCCGGCAAGCTACATTTACTTGGGAGTTTCAGACAACAGCTGAGTGAGTGTGCATGCTGGGAATTGTAGTTTCACAACAGCTAGAGTGCAGAAGGTTGCTGATCCCTGCTTTAGGTGGTAATGATGCACCTTTGTCACATGTCACATTGCCGCATCTTGCCATCAGGCTGAAATATTAGTGACCGATATTAGGTCATTAGAGGGGTTCTGGGGAGGGGGGGGGGGGACATTGATGTGTGATTGGTGGGGATTCAGCCCCGAAACCAAGCACTAATCAGCAGAACGAGACTCTATGCCTGGATATAAATTGAAGGGCGCGGTTCCTACATACTGCGGATCAATGGGAGTTCCAGGGATTGGATCCCAATAATCACCATGGAAGATGTATTCTACGGTAGGCTGAAAAAAACCTTTACTCAATGAATCATTACTAGTCATTTCATCAACTCAAGACAAACTTTGCATTAAAAAAAGAATACTTCTTACAGCCCCAGGCTTGAAATAAGATAAGAACTGAACATAGATAAAACATGCAGGGAGCTGATGTCGGAGGTGCTAATAGATAACCACGAGCGTTTAGCTAGTATACCGGACCTTTCCTCCGCAGACCCAAATATAGTCAAGGCAGAGGGGGGTGATTAATGATGATGCTGATCATGATTTGGCAAAAGAAATGCCTTAGCTGGGAGTCATCCTTGTGACGTGTACACCCCATGACTACACAGAGGATCCAGACATGGAGCAGTAACTTTACACACACTTGTCAGGACTTTGACCCTATGCCTCAAATATTTGAACATCCAACATGACTATGCAGTAAGGAACACCTGCCCGGACACTGGTCAGCTCGCTCCTTGATATATTAGTAGTTCTTAAGACATAGGCACAGGGCAATGGCCTGTGAGGATACAGAAGGGCTACAGGACTGAGCTGCAGTACCTGGGACAAACACAGATACAGACATGATGGAGATGCACAGCCACACATGGACACGAAAGAGACTCAACACTCACTTTACACTTTACTTTTACACGGGACGACGATCTAGCAGATTGTAGAGAAGGAAGCGCTCCTTCCCGACAATCTGCTGATCGCTAGAGGAGGAGACCAGTGCATTTACTTGCAGCGATCTCCTCTAGCTCCCCCAGAGTATGGGGAGGAGCGATCACTAATGCCATAGCTCTTCCTCATACAGACTCGTTGTTTCCTGGCAGCAGATCGCGTTTACACAGCACCATCTGCCACCGGGAAACGCTGATGTTTTGTGCTGCACAAAGATAGTTACCCGATGAATTATCGTTTTCCTCGGTCATCGGGTAATCGGCAGTGCATTTAGACCGACAGATCATCACTAACAAGCGTTACTAGTAACACTGGTTAGCAATGATCTGTTAAATTCTCGGTCCGAGTAAAGGGGCCATTAGTGTCCAGGCAAAATAGTTCTGCTTATTGGTGGTGGTCTGAGAATTGGACCCCCACACTGAGAAAACATTCTAAGGATAGGCCCCCTATTTAAGTCCTGGAAATACATAGTAACATAGTACATAAGGCTGAAAAAGGACATCTGTCCATCCAGTTCGGCCTCTTATCCTGCAAGTTGATCCAGAGAAAGGCAAAAAAAAAAAAGTGAGGCAGAAGCCAATTTTTCCCATTTAAGGGAAAAAAATTCCTTCCCAACTCCAATCAGGCAATCAGAATAACTCCCTGGATCAACGACTCCTCTCTAGTAGCTATAGCCTGTAATATTATTACACTCCAGAAATACATCCAGTCCCCTCTTGAATTCCTTTATTGTACTCACCACCTCCTCAGGCAGAGAGTTCCATAGTCTCACTGCTCTTACAGTGAAGAATCCTCTTCTATGTTTGTGTACAAACCTTCTTTCCTCCAGACGCAGAGGATGTCCCCTCGTCACAGTCACAGTCCTGGGGATAAATAGGATGATGGGAGAGATCTCTGTACTGACCCCTGATATATTTATACATAGTTATTAGATCTCCCCACAGTCGTCTTTTTTCTAAAGTAAATAACCCTAATTTTGATAATCTTTCAGGGTACTGTAGTTGCCCCATTCCAGTTATTACTTTAGTTGCCCTCCTCTGAACCCTCTCCAGCTCTGCTATGTCTGCCTTGTTCACAGGAGCCCAGAACTGTACACAGTACTCTATGTGTGGTCTGACTAGTGATTTATAAAGTGGTAGGACTATGTTCTCATCACGGGCATCTATGCCCCTTTTGATGCAACCCATTATCTTATTGGCCTTGGCAGCAGCTGCCTGACACTGTTTTTTACAGCTTAGTTTACTGTTCACTAAAATTCCTAGATTCTTTTCCATGTCAGTGTTGCTGAGTGTTTTACCATTTAGTATGTACGGGTGACTTGCATTAATTCTTCCCATGAGCATAACCTTACATTTGTCAGTGTTAAACCTCATCTGCCACTTCTCTGCCCAAGCCTCCAATCTATCCAGATCCCTCTGTAGCAGAAAACTGTCCTCTTCAGTGTTAATTACTTTACACCGTTTAGTGTCATCTGCAAAAATAGATATTTTACTGTACAAGCCTTATATTGAAGAGAATAGGGCCCCAGTACTGACCCCTGAGGTACCCCACTAGTGACAGTGACCCAATCTGAGTGTGTACCGTTAATGACCACCCTCTGTTTTCTGTCACTCAGCCAGTTACTTACCCACATACAGACATTTTCTCCCAGTCCAAGCATTCTCATTTTATATACTAATGAACCTTTTATGTGGTACAGTGTCAAATGCTTTGGAGAAGTCCAGATATATGACATCCATTGATTCACCGCTGTCAAGTCTAGAACTTACCTCCTCAGAGAAACTGATTAAATTAGTTTGTTATGACCGATCCCTAATGAAGCCATGCTGATATTGCTTATTTTCATTGAGGTACTCCAAGATAGCATCTCTTAGAAAACCTTCAAACTGTTTCCCCACAACAGATGTTAAACTTTCTGGCCTATAATTTCCAGGCTCTGTTTTTGGACCCTTTTTGAATATTTGCACCACATTTACTATGCGCCAATCCTGTGGAACACTCCCTGTCAGTATAGAGTCCTTAAATATCAGAAATATAGGGTCTGGCTATGACATCACTTAATTCTCTTAGGATATGAGGGTGTTTGCCATCTGTTCCTGGCGATTTGTCTATTTTAATCTTTTTAACATACCGCTGTACTTCTTCCTGGGTCAGACAGGGCACTTTTAATTGGGAATTTACTTTTACATTCTACATTTCATCGGAAATCCTCTTTAAAATTATTGATCGCTTTGTACAATGTATTTTCAATAGCATACTGGCCGATTATATATTATATATACATGTGGATACATTTTTCTATTGGAACCCTATGGTATTTGTCAATTATATTAATAAAATCATGTTTTTATGGGGAATATTAAATGCTCTTGGTGTTTTTTGTCAAAGACATATGGATACACTTTATGCATTTAGAACATGTGTTCTATGTGTGTGTGTATATATATATATATATATATATATATATATATATATATATATATATATTATGCATATAATATGCATTTTCCACCATATGGGTGAACAAATTTTTATCTATCACGGATTTTTTGGAGTGCAGTCCAACTTCTTTCATTTTATACTGCTGGGGATTGCCGGATCCTGGAATTGGACATTGCCCCCGCTGTTTTCATGGATAGTGCTTCCTAGGACTTTACTTTCTATATATATATATATATATATATATATATATATATATATATATATATAGAGATATATTTTATATACACAGACATAACTATACAAACACACACGCTCACAGATATACATATTACAAGCACTATGGACGATGGCAAGCATACTTGTACTAGGCTCGAAAATTTTATATTTTAAATACTGATATAATGTCATGACACAACTGTTACAAAAAAATGTGTCCCTTGGGGTAAAACGTTGAGCAGGTTGAATTATAACTCAATTCTACACGTGAACTAACATTCCCATCCAGCAATAAACATGTAAACGGACAGGGGAAGGTTTCTCACATTGCTGTCATAACATTTGCATTAAAGAAGCTCCACACCTTAATGCATTGGTGGTAAAGGTGTATAAATTTGCTGAAATTGGTTTTGGGTCCAATTTGTACAATTTGATCGTCAGATTTGGTTCCAAATAAATTTGACACAAATTGAAAGTACGGAACCATAACTGCCCTGAAAAGTCATGACAGGAGGTCTCCTAGGGCTGTATCCAAGCTCTTTAATGCCAATACAGCACTAGGATACCTGCACACAGTACAGATCTGTATGCAGAAGATACGCACCAAAACCACACAAAAAAATCTGGGCATCAGGGCTTATGCACGAGAATGTGTGCACCCCATGCTGCGATCTGCAATGCACAGGCACCAGCCTTGCGCCAGGCGTTTGTGGATGTAAACCCATTCACTTGAATGGGTCCGCAATTCGCAAGATTCAGTTCAAACCGCAAAAAAATAGAACATGTTCTTTTTTTTTTTGCAGTGCAGAGGCACGGACCGAAATTCCACGGGAACATTCCGTAGTGACTCCGTGGGCTTTCGCTCTGCGCCTCCGCTCTGCACCACTCCGCATCTTGTAGATTGCGGGCCCATTCAAGTGAATGAGTCTGCATCCGTGATGCGGAGCGCACGCGGCCAGTGCCCGTATATTGTGGACCTGATGCTTGTGGGCAGCAATACGGGCATGTTCATGAGCCCTAAATCTGCTCTATTTATCGCCGTTTGTTGCCTTTTTTGTGGTGGATTTTCAGTTTATGTTAACAACTCGATTGACGTCTATCAGGAAAACCACTCTGCAGAAGGTGCAGAATCACACAAACAACTAACATGGTTTGGATTTTAAAATCCGCAGAACATATCAATTTCCGCATGGAAGAAAAAAGCAATCTGTACATGAAATTTGACATTGCTGGTATTTAATTATGCTGTGGTTTTTCATTGCAGGAAAACCACACTTAAGGCTACTTTCACACTAGAGTTTTTCCTGGATCTGTCAGGGATCATCAAAAACTCTTCAGTTACTGATAATACAACATCTGCATCCCTTATGAACGGATCCGGTTGTATTATCTTTAACATACCCAAGACAGAGCCGTCATGAACTCCATTGAAACTCAATGGGGGACGGATCAGTTTTCTATTGTGTCAGAGTTAAAGGGATCCGTCCCCACTGAATTGCATTGTGGGACATGACGGATCTGTCTTGCTCCGCATCCCATGACGGAAAGAAAACCGCAGCATCCTATGATGGATCTCAATACCGGAAAATGTAAAACGCTTGTGTGAAAGTAGCCTAATCCATATCCCATGCAGGTAGCCTAAGTGACAGTGACATATATGGCTATATAGGTACATGGACAGCAGCCGATGGTAAAAGTCTAATAACACAATATGCTCTCAGATTTAATGGTTATTAAAAATAAAAAAAATAACAAGGCCATCTCCCTGATAAAGGGCTAGCTACTCTGATTTAGGCCCAAAAACCTCAAAATTATATTTTTGGTTTAAAAAAATCAGCAGGGTCAGGTATTCAGTGAGGATACAGATAAGGCTCTACTAGCTACAAACTTTTTCGAAAGTATGCACAAAACGGAATTTTTGGGAGAATTAAAAGATGTTAAGAGTTTCTTGGATTTTATATGTGAGGTCTCTAGAGAAGGAGCAGCGGGAGGCTTTGGAGGCGCCGATATTGGTTCAGGAAATAGATTTGGTCTTCAAGTCTAGATGGACTCCCCTATGAGATATATGTTATGCTCAAGTATATCCTCCCTCCGAGATTGTGGGAAATGTGGAATTATTCAAGAGAAAGGGGCTTTCTTCCTGATTCTCTGAGGGAGGCACTTATTATTTTAATTCTAAAAGGAGTAAAAGGATCCTAGTTTATTGTACTCATATCACCCGATTTCCATAATAAATTCGGATTGTAAGATACTATCTAAAATATTGGCTGATAGATTAAAGTCGGTCATTACTACAATTATTCATGAAGATCAGACCGGATTTATTCCAGGTAAATCCACATCAATTAATATTAGGAGATGATATCTGAATATGCAGTTGAGGTCGGACAATGTGGGTCAGAGGTTTCTTTTATCGATTGATGCCTCTAAGGCCTTCGATACTGTAGAATGGACCTTTCTTTTTGAGACCCTGGAAAAGATGGGGTTTGGACCATATTTTATTCAGCGGATCAAGCTGTTATACTCTGATATAAGAGCTAGAGTCGGCCTCAATGGGTTGTTTTCTGAGCCATTTCGGATTCAGAGGGGGGTACGCCAAGGGTGTTCCTTTTCCCCTCTGTTATTTGCAAGTGCCTTAGAGCCCCTAGTATCTAAAATAAGACAGGATAAAGATATAGTTGGGTTTAAGTTTGGTTTGCATGAAGAAAAGATCACGCTATATGCGGATGACTTGATGTTGTTTGTGGGTTCTCATGGATCCTTAGCACGAATTTTGGAGGTCTTTGAAAACTATAGACGTGTAGCTGGGATAATTTTTAGCCTGATGGGCCCTTACGGACTGCTTGGATGCTTCTTCTCTAGTGAAGTGCCGGCGCATGCGCACTACGCTAGAAGAAGCCGATGCCAGCAGTTCGTGCGCATCAGGCTCAGCTCAGGCTCAGCCTGATGCGCACGAACTGCTGGCATCAGCTTCTTCTAGCGTAGTGCGCATGCGCCGGCACTTCGCTAGAGAAGAAGCATCCAAGCAGTCCGTACAGGCGCATCAGGCTGAGCCTGTGCTCACATGCAGCATTTCACAGCGGAAGGGGGGAGGGAGGGACGGCACAGAACTCTGGCAAGGTGGTGCTGGGCACCAACGGCGATGACTGCAGCCGGGCACCCTGCATCCCTGGACCTCCCCTTAGGCACCTTATTTTTATGACTGACAGGTTAGTAAAACCTGTTTTTTGACAAAACTAAGCTACAGATCGCATTTATAAGCCCACATTAGGAATCATGAAGAGACCCTGAGCATGAGCATATGTTTAGCTCAAAGGGGTGAAAACTGGTGACAGAATCCGTTTAAGCTGGCCACACACATAAGATAGAAGTTGGCTGATGGTTGAACAGCAGTTGAACAAACAACCGGTGAATGTTCATTTCGCAGTATCGGCCACACACATTTTACTCCATATTGGCCGTTACAATGGATCAGACTGCCCACACATGTTCAATGAAACTGGGCGATGGGCGAAAGACCTTTCTGGGAACGTCTTTCCAAAAAAATGATCTTTACTCCCCAAACAATCTTTCTTTAGACTTAAAAGATCTTTTGTCTGACTATTGGATGAAAATATTAAACATGGCCGACTTCTTGTTCGCTCATTTTGAAATCGTCTGTTTGGAACAATCTAATGTGCATGGCCACCTTTACCAGAAAAACAAAGGGGACATGGCAACTTTTCCATTCTAAAAAAAATTATTCCCCACATAAGGGCTCATGCACACGACTGTATCTATTTTGCAGTCCGCAAAAAAACGGATTCGCAAAAAAATACCAATGACGTCAGTGTGCATTCGATATTTTGTGGAAGAGAACAGCTGGCCCCTAATAGAACAGTCCTATCCTTGTCCGTAATGCGGACAATAATAGGGCATGTTCTATTTGTTTGCAGAACGGAAATACGGATATATGGAAACTGGCACTTAGCAATTTCTCCCAATCCTACTGAACCTCTGACATGGGCTCCTGATCTTCTGTCAGTCACCCCACTCCTCCTCCACAAATAAATATATAATGGCTTTCAGTCTCATTACGTTACATACAGACATGTACCATCTGCCAAGCAGACATGATCTGTTTCACTGACGTTATCTCATTACACTTCACAAGACTAATGTTGCCGTTTAAATCTCATCGCTTCAGCCAATTTATAAACATTAAAGCTTGGCGCTGATTCAGGCCCGCCAACTACCTGGAGGAGAATACGGCAGAATGGGAAAGACGACAACAAAAAATGACAATGCCGCAGGGATCACAGAGGCCCACTGGAAGGCATGGCTGCCAAAGCCTAAGTAACACAAGGGAGCGGAGAAGAGACTGCGGCACCTGTCACCAAGGCAAAGAGGGGCTAGAGCGGCAGAACAGGTCTACAAAGCAAGTATACAATATGCAGACACAAAACACGTTGGGTGTGTAGAAAAGCATAAAACTGCACAAAAAGATAAAACATCAATTTTTACATACCTACAAAAATACGTATACACACAGTAAAGCAACCTCCAAGGCCATGGGTTGAATCCGACTGATGATTTTTCAGAAAGGGTAAGCACAAGTGGTAGCGGTGATGCCAAGAGGAATTGGGCTTTTAATGTACACAGACAATTATCCACCGCACAAACCTTGCTTGTCAAAAGTTTTGAGTGATTGACAGCTATGCCTGACAGCCTTCTTTGTATAGATTTGCATGTGGTCACTGATAGGACTCCCCCCAGGACTACTAAAGGGTTGGCCACTTTCTGGTTACCGTTGACCAATGCGTTTGTTAGATGATTATATGGCACTTACTAATATGGCCATTGTTGAAATTCTGCCCCATTTTCTATATTTAATGAGGTATGCCCTCTTGTTTGCCAAGTCTTTTGTGTCCATAAGATGGCCACTGATGAAGGGTCATCTGACCAGACAAATCACCTCCATGTAATGTCTCCTGCATTCAAATACACTGCACCCGCCATCTGCACTTGTTCTGTGGGATGTTAGTGCAGGTGCAGTGTGTCTCAATAGAGGAGACATCACATGGAGGTGATTTGAGTGGTCACATGACTCTCCATCAGCGGCCATCTTATGGACAGAACCTTTGTGTGGACAGCACAAAAGACTTTGTAAACAGGAGGCATGCCTTATGAAATATAGAAAATAAGTAAGTGCCACATAATCATCTTACAAACACGTTGGATAACAGAATCCAAAAAGTGCCCAACCACTCTAAGTAGGATTTAAAACTAAGAAATGACTACAAGTAACATAGAATCTTGTGACAGGTTCAGTTTTAAGATAGTTAAAAATGATTTATTTCAGGTCAGCATAGCTACCAATTAGGACAAAATTTTATATCTGGAAAAATTAACGTGATTCCAATCTAGTTTTTATGCTACTATGTATGTTAGATTGGCAATATTTATTAAAAACTAATAGAAAACATAAAATGTTTTGAGTCCAGAATAAACAAACAAATAAATAAACCTTTAATGTAATCTTTATTGTTATTGTTGTGCGAGGATCATCTGCATCCGGTCTACACTCTCCCACAGTCTCAGATACAATAAGACCCATAAGACTGAAACAGTCTTACGTTGAATGTATTTTGTAATGTCTAACTTGGGTCTATACCCTATTCCCATTTAATCCCTGGCCAATAAGTTCAAGATGGCAACTTACATTTGTAGACAATAAACCTGACCATCGAGAGCAGCAGATGGACTAAGGCAGGCATGCTCAACCTGCGGCCCTCCAGCTGTTGCAAAACTACAACTCCCAGCATGCCCAAACAGCTTACAGCAGGGCATGGTGGGAGTTGTCGTTTTACAACAGCTGGAGGGCCGCAGGTTGAGCATCCCTGAACTAAGGAAAGGAATTGTGAGTGTTATTGAGTTAGTGACGGGAAGGAAGACGAATGTGCAACATGAACATCGCAGACGCAGCAGAGCTCAGAAACCACCGGCTGATGAAATCAATGATTATTTCGTATGTTTCTTTGCTGCACAGCAACATCAACCAGACACCGTATTCCCAAAGAACGGTCAAACACCTGTAAGACAACCTAAAATCTGATATGTGCTCTGACCATAATGATCCGCACAGGCTGTCGGCTGTCTGTTGCCATAAAACGTCCCATGTGATAATAGGGTGACTTCAATGGGGTTTGTCTCACTTCAGCAAATGGCATTTATCATGTAGAGAAAGTTAATACAAGGCGCTTACTAATGTACTGTGATTGTCCATATTGTCTCCTTTGCTGACTCGATTCATTTTTCCATCACATTATATGCTGCTTGTGTCCAGGGGTTACGACCACCCTGTAATCCAACAGCGGTGGACGTGCCTGTACACTACAGTAAAAAGCGTCAGCACGCAGGCACGCATGCGCAGCATTCTCTGTCCCGGCCAATTGTGCTTGTAATCCCTGGATACGAGCAGTGTATAATACGATGGAAAAATAAATCAAGCCAGCAATATGGACAACTTTGTATAACTTCATCTACACGATAAATGCCTTTTGCTAAAGTGAGACAACCCCAACAAGTCAAACAATGAACCCCGCTAACCAGCACTGCTGAATGTGAGCATCTGCAAGATAAGTCAATAAATGCAGATTTCCCACCAGTTATCCTGAACCATCCACCATCATTTAGATGTTTCGGCTTCTCTCACTCATGGAAGATAAAGCATGGAATCTCTGTTACTCAGTCTGTAAATGTTTGAAGGTTTAAGCTATTACAGATTTTTGTTCTTGTGTGTAGCTTCGCCCTCCTCATAAATTATACATAATTCTGCTCCAATGAAGCTTTTATTATGGTGGAATGTGTCCCAAGAGACGAGCTTGAGGCACTTGGAAATGTCATTTCTACAGAAACCTGCACTATATAAAACGAGTCTATGGTCTATACCACAAGTATCCCACGGATGTATCCAGCGGTATTTTCACACCCGCTGTGCCAGGACAGTTACTATAGCTCAATTTGTTGTAATACTGTCATGTGTTTTTTCTGTGTTAACGTATTAAAGGGAGTGACCCACAAAAAATATTCTACAGTTTTCAAACCAGCACCTGGATCGGAATACTTTTGTAATTGCATGCACTAAAAATGTACATACAATGTTCTTTTCTGACCCATCGTAAGTTGAAAGTAGACTCAACGTACAATGTCTCAGACTCAGATCCAACCAATCACGGCCACTTCTCTGGTAAAATAGCTGGATTGGTTGTTAGCTATCAGCTATTCCTGACTGTTATATGTAAGGTCAAGTTCACACTTCATGTATTTGATCAATTATTTCAATCAGTTATTATGAGCCAAAAACTGTAGTGAAGCTACTCAGAGATCAGGTATAATGGGAAGATCTGCACCTGTTCTGTGTTTTTGCCCCACACCTGGTTTTGGCTCACAATAAGGCCTTATGCACACGACCGTATGTATCTTACGGTACGCAAAAAAAAAATACGAAAAAAAAAAAATACGGATGACGTACGTGTGCATTCCGTATTTTGCGGAACGGAACAGCTGGCTCCTAATAGAACAGTCCTATCCTTGTCCGTAATGTTCATTTTTTTTGCGGAACGGACATACGGAAACAGAATGCACACGAGTAACTTTTGTTTTTTTGCGGATCCATTGAAATGAATAGTTCCGCATATGGTCCACAAAAAAAGAAAAACTGAACGGACACGGAATGAAAATACATTCGTGTGCATGAACCCTAACTGATCGAAATAACTGATCAAATAACTGAAGTGTGAACTCCTAGGGACTTAGTTATCTGCTTATTTTTCTTAAATCTTAATTTCCTCTTATCTTGGAAGACATTTTAGGGCTTTGGAACCAATTACTCAACTTACAATGGTTTTAACATACAATGGTTGTCCTGGAACCAATTATTGTAACTTGAGGGACCACTGTATATCTATCTGTATAGCGTCACCTGCTGTTTGCTTTCCCCGAATTTCTCTGTCCTGCTCACCGAGATCGAAGTACATGCTCACTTACATCCTTTAAATGCCACCAGCTGCAGCAGAAAGGATACAGCCCTGAGAAAGGACACGTCCCCTAAGCGGGCTGCTTGAAATAGATCTAGCAGAACAATTGAAGCAATGAATGGTGAGATCTCTGGATCCATCTGAGGTACAGGGCTGGTGTTCTAACTTTGTTAGAAAGAGATTTTATTGTACTATATCTGGGATGCCCAACCTGCGGCCCTACAGTTGTTGCAAATTAGTAAATGCTGGGAGTTGTAGTTTTGCAACAGCTGGAGCGCCACTAATTGAGCATCCCTGTACTTATACTATTCATGGGATAACCCTTTTAAGCTAGTAAAGTAATGGTGGCAACATCTGTACATACAGCAATTCACTAATAAGTCAGGACAGAAGACTATAATATAATAATAGGTTCTAAACGAACCGTAAATTTTCCAACAAGCTTTAAAGGGGTTAACAAGAGGTCTCTTCCCACTGGCACACCACTACATCTTTATCAGCTATGCTTTACTTGGCATCTGACAGACTTCAAGAACCTGGAAACCTGGAGAAGTGAGCCATGGAAGCGTAAGGACAAGTGGAGAAGAAACATAGAACTAATGATTTCCATAATACATAAATGTAAAGTATAAATCTAAAAACCATCAACCAACAAGACAAAAACATATGAACATTTATGCAAAACGGCTATGGCCTCCTGCACCACCACACCATGGACTTTTAGCAGAGTCTCATGATGGGAGCTGTCCTACTTCATACAACTTCAAAACCAGTTTTGTAGGCTACACCCGAGGCTGGCAGGTCCAGCAGACAATGCCGGGAATCGGTCAGACAAAAACCGCGATTTGGCCAATCTCTTGGCATATTTGCCGCGTAGTGTCCGGATCTCTGCAGGGGCCCATTATAGTCAATGGGGTCCATTGGGAAGGCAGCAGTATTACGCAACTGGAGAATTGTCAGGCTGTTCTATGCCGGCACGGCCTGCCCGAGTTCTCTGCCGCAGATGTGAAACTAGCCATACTCTCCATATGGCCTCCTTGGATCTTCTACTTCAAATAGGTGGTCATTGATGACATGTTAATCAGATATGCCAGAAGGGGCTCTAGGTGCTGGGCACCCTACCAATGTCCAGCTCAGACAGCCCTATGAGATGAAGAAAAGACTATCCAAGAACATCGACAGACAATAAAATCAAGGCCTTACCCTTTTCCTTGTTCTACTACAGAAGGGATCACAATGACCCGTAGAGTACGTCGATGCCCATATACAGGCACACAAATATACACGCACACAATGTCCCAGCACCTTAGCACAGACAAGCCAGGCGCCTTCTACAAGAAAACCTGTGTTTTCACCTTTGCAGACCTTTATGTTAATAGTTCTGTACTTCACAAAGAACAGATTGTGCCGCAGTTATTAACACACTCTGAATATGTAGAAGCAAAGTCATTAAAAAATACGCTGACTTAATAGAGTTTTTCAGAAAAGGGTCAGGCTGAACCTAAAACTTCTCTGCCCAACCTGCTTGTACACGCCTTTGGAAACTACTAAACTATTTACAACGTGTCCTTCACCTATTCTTGGTGTTTGCTAGGCAGGACTTTCATAAATGAGGACCTGTCCCCTCTCCTGACATGTCTGTTTTAGTGACTACTTGCATTCTCCATGTTAGGCTACATTCACACATCCGTGTGTGTTTTTCAGTTCCACGGATCCACAAAACACGGACGCTGGCAATGTGCGTTCCGCATTTTGCGGACCGCACATCGCTGGCACTCTCATAGAAAATGCCTCGTCTTGCAGTTTGCAATGAAGGTCCGGATGGGTGTTACCAATAGAAGCTGCACAGTCTGACACTACCCAATCAGTGGTGCCAGTGTCAAACAAGTGTCAAGTGCAGGGAACCCCCCCAACTGGTAACACCCATCTGGACCTTCATTGCAGACTGCTACTAATTCATTCATAACTTTTAGCAGGAATAATAAAAGGAACAGCACAACATAGAGTTATATCCATAGATGCTCCAGAATTATTATTATTATTACAAGGGGAATGCAAGTAGTTACTAAAACAGACATGGCAGGCTCTTTTTTTTTTTTTTTAAGAGATGCAGTATATACGGCATAGTATATTGAATTCTACAGCACACAAAGCATGACATACAGAAAATACCTCAGAGAACCTGAGAGTTGTAGTTGGTCATAGTTTAGAGACCACTGCTTTAATCATCTAAGCATCAGTGAGGCACTCTATGGCATAAGGCTAGGGAGGGCAATGCCTTGTGCGACATCCGTACAGCGGCAAAGGGTCCCTTTAAGAAATATTTGTGAAGCCAGCTGCAGTGAATCAACAACGGGACAGAGTCCTTTTAAGAAATGGTGTTGGTACCCAGGTGTAAGAATGGCCAAGTGGTATAGGGTGGCCTACAATGTCCCTTACTGTTTTGTATGTGTCACGGTGCTCCTACCTGGATACGCTGGACCCCAGGCGTTGTCTTCCGAAGCAGTAAATAAGGAGGAGGAGGGTTGGGTAGTTAATTTGGGGATGAAGAATAAATTGAGTCCTGGCCTTGTGATGAAGTTCAATAACAGCTTTACTTGGCATAAACGTTTCTCCAAACGGGTTACAGACTTTGTCTTGGTCCCAGCAGGCTTTAGCAATAAAACTCTGGCAGGCAAACTCGTCTCTGCTACATCTGTTGCTCTCTGGCTCTGCTGTAATAACAGAGTAGTTGTATAACTAAGCTTCCTCTGGATGCTACAACTTCTCTCTGTCTCTTAAGTAATACCAGGGAACTTTACTTCCTGGCTTCTGAGGCTTCAGGCTGTGGCCTCCATATCCAGCAGAGCTGAAAGTGCTCTAGCTGGCTTGGACATGGCCAGCAGGGATGTGGCCCTGCACAACCTCCATTAGCAAGGGGTAAGCTGGAACTAACTCAACTTGAATGGACGAATGCAGACCCATTCTGCAAAAAGATAGGACATGTTCTATCTTTTTGCGGTACGGAACCCCAAAGAAGCACTCCCTAGTGCTTCCGTAGTGTTCCGTGATTACGTTCCGCACCGTTCCACATCTCCGGATTTGCGGACCCATTGAAGTGAATGGGTCCGCATCAGTGATGTGAAATGACAACGGAACGGTGTCCCGTGTATTGCGGATCCGCAAATGCGGTCTACAATATGGGAACGGGACACCAACTGGTCGCGTGAAAGAGGCCATACTGATAGGGAACTTAGATTGTGAGCCCCATTGGGGACAGTCAATTAATGATAATGTCTGCAAAACGCGCGGAATACGTCAGCTCTATAGAAGTGGGCAAAATAAATATAAAATAATAAACTGTTCCTCAGATTAGCAAATTAATAACCCAACAGTATCATGGTTTTACTAGTTGGAAAGGATCGAGTGAGCTTCAAGGTTCAAGGTCACTAATTCCCTTCCTTCCAGTAAAGTTGATCAAAGTCATTGGGAGTGGGGGGGAGGAGTTATCAAACACTTCAGAATTCTGGCTGAAAAAAGTCACAAAATAGAACTTTGTGACTTTTTGGGCTTATTTGCACAAAATTAGTTTTACTGCGATTTTGTAAAAAGTCACAAAAATTTCACAATCAGAACTCCAGTAAAGGGGTGTATTCTTATGCAATGGTCAAAACTCAAGCTCAGAATGTAATAAACTAGAATCGATGGTTTTAAAATGACAGTTCAGAGTAATATTGCACGGTTTCCTGGTCGATCAATGTGGTCAGGATGTAAAACAGAAGAGCATCATAAATGGGACAGAACAGCAAAGAGTGTTAAACACAGGACTGTGGCAACATCTAACCCAAAAGTCAATGGTGAGACCCAGCGTATGAGGAGACTAAGAGCTGTCCTGATAGACTGGTTAGGTTTTCATCATGACAGCAGTGACAAGAAAGATCCTTAAATGACAAAAGATCCACATACTTTCTATTGCCAACAAGTACAGGCATCAAAGAGAATACAAATTCTAAAGGAAAAACGCAACCCTGGTCTGTTATACATAATCTATCTGTAGCTAGGACTGAAATCACAGGGTCAAACAGTAAAACTGATCACCGGCGCTGAAGGCTATCTCTCAGCTGCAATATCACTATATGTCCATTTACATATAGAATGTAGTTAAACCAGTGAATATAAATGCAGATATTGCGCTAGTATGGACCTAGTTATTTTCGTACTGACACTGACTCACTGTACAGTAATGAAATCAGTCACAGCAGTAATAATTCCATATTGAATATCGAGGCTCTAGGGATGGAAGGTTGGGGGGTAATGACCTGGGCAGTGTCCCTACTAAGGGATAGCCAAGGAACCCGGAACTTGCACCCTCTCTCCCAACACTTAGGGGGTAGTTTATTATACTGAAATACGCCTATATTAGGCTTATTTGGGGCGCAGATGGTGGCACGCCGGTTAGTTTTGGCGTTATCTGCAGCTTCTCCCTGATCAGGCCAGGTCTAAAATTGTGGGCGGGGAAGGGGAGGGGGGGGCAGGCGCCTCTTCAGAACTTCGGCGGATCCACCGATTAATAAATGTGCCCCAAAATCCTTAAATATTTGGAGGGCAGACAGACCAGTGCAGACTGCAAGTTCTAGCTGCTGTAAAAGATTCTCTTTAAAGTTCAGAACTAAGTTAGATGACATTTGCGAGGGTCATGAAATCTAAAAATAAAATTTATAGAAAGTCTTAGAACAGATAATATGTCTTTAGTGGACACGGAAAGCAGAGGTCCATCTTCAGTGGTTAGAAATCAAGCACTATATTTATTGATGGTGATAAATTTTAAATGTGTGACGTCATACGCTAAATGGCAGCAGGATGGACTCCAAAATCAGTGCTTCTCAAACAGGTGCCGATGAGGTGTAGCTGGACAGGGAGCATTCTATATATTACATAGACCTATCCAGCACTGCGCCAATACTAACAGAATTAATTCTTTTTATCATTTTTCTCTTTTCTTTTTAAAATCTTTTTATTAATTTTGAAAATGAAGAACAGTTCGTATAACAGAGATAATACAATTGTTACATATATAACTATGCCAAACACGACATACAAAATTAGGTAGTTGTGATCTCTTGGTGGATTTTTAAAGGTGTACTGGGCCAAATAGGCATTAAATTAAAGGGGGTTCCTATCGCAGACATTGATGGCAGGTGGCTAGGATATGCCATCAATGGTGGGAACCACAGCCATCTCCAGATCTGGGCCCCGAAGCGAAGGAGAGTACATTGCAAATGCGCAGCGTGCTGTCCATTCACTGCTGCTGTTCAAGCGCACTCAGCTATTTTAGGTAGTGCCATAGAGATGAATAAAGAGTGCACTGCACGTGCACAGCCACCTTTCCATTTACCGCAATGGGACTGAAGGAAATGGCCAAGACAGTGCTCAGCTATTTTCGGAACTCCCATGGCCATGAATGACGGGTAGCCCCCTGCTTACGAGGTGTGCTCTCCTTCACTTCAGAGGGCACGTTATGGAGACAGGAGTGGGTCCCAGAGGTATTAATATTTATTATTTTTAAAACAGAGAATACCTTGATCTAATTAGAGCTGTATTGCATGAAGACCACTAACCATTCTAAAGAGGACCACTCCAGACATGTCTGTTTTAGTAACTACTCGCATCCATCTTGCAATGACAATTCTGAAGCATCTATTCTTATGACTCTTTGGTGTGCTATTCCTTTATTATTCCTGCTAGAAGTTCTGAATCAATGATAAATCAATCGAAGTTCTGTTACCAGTAGAGGGTGTGTCCCTGGACAGTTTGACACTATCTAATCAGTGCTGCCAGTGTCAAACTGTGCAGGGACACACTCCTAGCTGGTAAGACCCATCTGGACCTTCCTCCCAGAATTGCTATTAGATGGGGAATGCAAGACATACATGTTAGGAAACAAAACAGACAAAGGTCCTTTTTAAAGGGCTTGTCCAACCCTCTACAAGTGATTGCCTATGCTTAGGATACTCCAACATTATCGGATCGGTGGGGATCCAGAAAGCACCACAGCTCCATCCGTTGTGCAGTGGATGGAGCAGGTAACGGCATTCACTTCAATGGGAGCAGTGCTGCAGTGACAAGCTCCATCCATTGCACAGAGGATGAAGCTGTGTAATTCTGGGGCCAAAGCTACTGCAGAAGAACTGATGGGCGAGGAGTGTCGGACCCCCACTGATCCTATAGTGATGGCCTATACCGAGGATAGACCATCAGTTGTAAAGGGTTGGACAACCCCTGTTCCACACTGCCGGCAGTAGTTCTGGCAGCTTGTTCTGGCAAAGAGTAGCCAGGAATGCCTGTCGGCCCCATTGACTATAATGGGATCTGGCAGGGTTCTGGCTGCTAACCTGGCAAATAAGCCGAGAATCAGCCAGACAAAAAATGGTGCGTGCTCGGCGTTCTCTTCTGGAGCAGCCTGCCAGAACTACTGCCGGCAGTGTGAACCAGGCCTAAAATAAGTTTGCTATTAAAGCACCCAGTAAGGATGAACACTCAACAGGCGAAAACCCATGTTTCTCTATGGGCATGGTTCTCACCTGAGCGTTTTAAAGCGCGTACGAACGCGCTGTAAAACGCCCTATGCCCAAAGAAGTACAGGAGCTTCTTTGGGGCATTTGTCGCGCGTATTGTGATTGACGCCAAAGTGGTCAATCACACGAACGCGCGAACAACGCGCGTTTTATATTTTCAAAAACGCGCGTATCAAATACGCTCAAGTGTGAACCCAGCGTTAACTCTTCTGTTTTTTTTTCGAATTATGTGACTCTCCAGACAATCCAATCCATTAAAAATGAGTTATGAGCAAACCATCCTGAAAGTGGTGACGATATCGGAGTACTTGTTTCCATTTGCTGCATATCTATCCCGGTAATGTAGTGATCTCATCAAGAGATGTATAACTATGCACTCAATCCAATCACGTTGCGAGACTACATTTTACGACGGTTCTTCTCTTGTATAAGCTGGCACAGTATTTCATGTAGCCCGGCTATGCCATAGTAGAAGGAACATAAACTCACCTGAACAAGCCCTTTAGGCCAATAACTATAAAAACTGAAATAGCTTCTGACTAAGACTGAAATTTCTATTATTATGGGTCTCAGTCATCGTCATGTGTCATTACAGGATGCAGTCACAAAACAAACGTATGATACTGTAGTCTGAAGTCCACACCTGCTTCACATATCACCGTATATGTGACATCAGTGAAAACCTATGGCCATCTTCCCTCTATGTTATGAGGTTGTATGAACCAATTCCTTTGATAGTTCTTACATTAATAAACCATCATTGTCTGACCTGAAATAGAACCGCCACTCACCCGATATCACGGCCCTTCCTGGCTTTTTTTCTCCAGTTCACAGTGTGACAGAAAGGATCTCCTGAAAAGTCGGCATCCGTTCTCAAGTCAGATACTAATCCAGCAGACACCTAATGGATGCAATAATAGATGAGAATTAACATAGTGCTTAAAGTCATGTATACCATTTACCAGACAGGAGTTGGCTAGGAACTTTCTAACTTTCTATCCACCATAAGGACTGCCTATTTAAAGGAGAAATCATAAAATATAGATCATGGGAGTCTGACCACTGTGATTCTCATGATGCTATGTAACCCTTAGAGGTCTCAAATGTATTGGATAACACTGACATAATGCTGTCAGTGTTATCCAATAATTTCCAGAACTGTACATAAATATCATCATAAATCAATATAATGCTATACGAGCCCAGCAGTGCTGGAAGTTCAGGACAGGGTGTACAACTCGCTCATCTGAAAGCTGCCCAACAAAAGATCTGTGTGTGTAGCTGGCCATCTGACAAATGGTTGGCCAGAAAATCTGTTGGTGTAACACGGATCATCGCTCATTAGCGGCAGTGGTAATTGGAATCTTTTAGCAGGTTGAAAAATTATCGTTTGCCGGAGGCAGATGGTGCCATGTATGTAATCACGATCTTCTATCTGCTATCGGCAAACAGTGATTCAGTATGGGGACAAGCAATGGCATTAGTGATCGCTCCTCCACATACTGAGGAGGCGATCGCTTCATGTAATAGCAGCGGTCTCCTCTGCTGACAAGAAGGCGATTGCCGGGGAGGAACGCTTCCTTCCCAACAATAGTCTTGAAGATCTGCGCATCTAATATAAGCCTTATTTCTCCATTTTCGTCTTCTACACACTACATAGGCGCAGTATATATTTTGATTTTAGTAGGAATGGATGCATGTGGTTTGTCCTTAAGCACCTCATTCTCAGGATTGATGGGGTCTCATTCACACTGTAAAACACAAACCATCTTATGGGAGGAAGCCATATGCCGTAAGAAGATGGTACAAGGTTATTTGCTTTTCGACTGTTAACTAAGGAAAGCACTGGCGACCAGAAACTTCTCATGAGGGACCGTCCTACACAAATCCTCGGCTCCTGGAAGCCACTGGCTATGGTAACTGTAGGGTACCGCGCTGTCAGTCTTCCCTCCATAGACTCATCATGTCTATTTACTATTTTTGACTCCGACTAAAAAAAGCCCATTGAGCATCTGCAGTTCATTAGCCACACTTCAATGATAATAACATTACCAAAACCTATTTCTAGATTTGTTTTGCTGAGTTCAATTCTCTGGGAGAAAATTCTACTTAAAGAAACAAAATCATTTTTCATCACGGAGGCTCCGACGAGCACAACAGCTGCGCTGAAGCTTACAAGGCAAGTATGTCAGAATGATCGCTGCGTTCAGCTGCACGCTTACACCAATGAAAGGCTAATTATATTCAAACATATTGCTGTTTGTAAAGGGTAGGTCAGACCCCAGCACCAAGACTTCAATCTTCATAGACCATTATACGGCCCAACGGGATATTTATTAAAGAGGTTATCCTCTTAAAGAGAAACAGTCACGTTCAAAATGCAGTCCTATCAGTAGGCAACCAAATTTTGAGTTCTGGGGGTAGGAGTACAGTGGGCGGTCCTGATGGCCAGCTCTGTATCCACACTAGGGACCGCCTACTTGACTCCTAAGTCCAGAATAAGTAGAAGTTTAAACGATTAAATGCCAAGTTATATTGAATAATTTCTCACAAAACAGATGCCTCCTATCCGGTTCGGACTGGCCCACAGGGGAACAGGTAAATCCCCGGTGGGCCTCTGAGAAAGATGGTTCCCTATTCCCCCACCTTCTGCACAAGTAGCACATGGCACAGTACAGAGAGTGACTGCACCACATGAAGATAAGCAGCATACAGCACCTCAATCAGATAAAAACTGGATAGATTATTTTGCAAACTACTAACTGTTTATTACTGTAGATGACTTCTAGGTACAGAGGCAGGCCAGCCATTATCCTTTTTTCCCAGGGACTCACCTTCTTGAAGTTAACACAGGGCCCCCCCCACAATAATCTTGAAGGTCTTGCTGCTGCCGGTGTGTGAGCGGTAGTATTTGCTTGTAACCTTATAGTGGGCCCCCAGAATGAATTTTACTGGTGGGCCCTAGGCAACCCAGTCCGACATTGCCTCCTATCCTCAGTGCCTGTACCATGGCTCAGTAATTTTTGCACTCTACATCTAAGGGTGTTTCTATTCAGAAAGGGCATACTGACATCTGTTTATGCCCATATCGTATCTGCCCTCTGACAACCCAACTTTTTGTTGGGAAATCGCAAGCGTCGGGACATCTATTGCTTTTGAAATCAGGGAACATACAGGATCCAGTAAGGGCTTAGCCACTGAGAGGTGGGGTCGCTCTTTTCTGGGTGGGTGCTCTGCTTGTAGGCTGGGATAGTTTGAGGGGCATCCTAGGGACAGGAGAGCTTGGTCCCAATCATTAAAGACAAGATTACTGCCACCATAATTGTTTTCTCAACAAGCCGTGACTAAGAAGAACCATAATCAGCCTGGTCCCATCTATGGGTATCCTGTGTCCATCACCTGTATTTCTTTACACCATTGTTGTCTTATGTTACAGGGGTTTAGTTTTTAATGCATATCATTAACAAACATTTTATATTAATTTATTAAAATAGGGAGGTTTTTTCTTTATTCTGATTTTCCACTCCCGAGGTATATCTTCTCATTATGGTGAATTGTGTTGACATTTCTTACAAAACTAGACAATAACCTGCTCAGCTCCTCCTGCTCTATAACATGCTGTCTGAAGATTGGACTGCATTTTCCGAAAGATGAGCTCCGTTTCAACAACCTCTTTGCAGACACTTGGATAGAGCATATACCTGTAGATTAGGACCCGTTTATGCACAGAGCAGATCTTGAGGTACGTTCATTCTAGCGTTTTAAAATCCTATGCCAGAACAGCCAGGTAATGCCAGGAACCACCCCGGATCCCCATTGACCACAATGACAACATATGTGGATCCGGCTACTTCCCAGCATAAATGCCAGCTTTGGGACAGATGAAAAGTCCTGCATGCAGAACGTTTGTCCAGCCAAAAGCTGGCATTATACCGGAAAGCAGCCAGATCCCCATCGGAGCCCATTATAGTCAATGGAGATCCGGCTGTTCCAGGACTCGGTGAACACCGGAACAGGCTGATGTGAATGTAGGGTAGCACATGAAAACCCCCTCCGTCTGTGCATTACTTGCATGTCCGAACATTATAATTACAGACTGTAGCCTGGCATATTTAGGCTATGTTTCCATAGAGGAGCACATCAATCTATAGCACTTACAAGACAACAGTTTATGTATATTTTAATACCAAGTTATACCTCCAATAGAAACCATTAAAGAGATTTGTCACTATACTTATAGAGCTGTAACAAGGGATTTAAGGGATAATGTGACTTAACTTATGTCCAAGGAAATAAATTCACATAATTCATTCAGGAGTAGACATGGTGAATACGGTTTCTCTGTTTCTCTGATCATTCCTATTGGTTTCCATCAGGATGAGAGCGTCTGATGTGTTGTACATTATTGATGGGGTCATCGCTGAGTTAAGGGTTTGTCTCACTTCAGCAAATTGCATTTATCATGAATAGAAAGTTAATACAAGATCCTTACTAATGTATTGTGATTGTCCATATTGTCTCCTTTGTTGTCTTGATTAATTTTTCTATCACATTTTACACTCCTTTTATCCAGGGAATATGACCACCCTGTAATCCAGCAGCGGTGGTCGTGCTTGTACACTATAGGAATAAGAACCGGCCTACGCACACTCCCATAGTTCAGGCTACCAGAGAGGCTGGTGCCTATTACCATAGTGTGCAAGCATGACCACCACTGCTGGACTGCAGGGTGGTCATAATCTCTGGACATGAGCAGTGTATAATGCAATTGAAAAACGTATCAGTCCAGCAAAGGAGGCAAATTTCAGATCTCCAGAAGTGGTTCAAGATTATGAACTTCTTGAACAACCCTCAGAAATGTGCCGGGGTAGCTGCTTTAATGACTGCCTCCCACAATATTTTGTCTTGCCTGAATTAAGCAGAAGAAAAAAAAAAAAAGGAGATTATTTTAAAGAGTCTTCTCTAGGGTATGCAAAGTTAAATGATGCATATCGTTTCCAACATGACATTAGTTTCAAACACACAATTTTGAGACTGATGTTTTAAATTCATTATTTATCAGCTAGAAGGCAAATTCTCCTGACATTTTACTCAACCTGGGAAACTTCCCGTAGTCCAGAACACAGTCTTTAATAAAACACTTCATCTTCCGGGCTGCACAAAAACATGACACTGCGTCTTAGGTTTTGCACGTAGCGGTCTACAGAAAAGTACGGATAATTGATGACCAAGTTATACAATACAACAGGAGGAGGGGAGGGGGGGGTGATTTATGGGACAGACATCAGCCAAAAATAATAAATGGGTTAACTGAAACAAAACACGGCAGTTGTTCAATGGATGTTTGGGTGTCTGCCATTGGGTGAAACAAGAATCAAGCTCGTTGGATTTCGACAAACCTGATCCTTTGCTCTCCGTCGGATACACCATCATAGTCTTATCCCTCACTCCAAACAGCCAATCTTGCATGTTTAGAATGAGGTTGAGGGATATAACAAGTCTTATGTGTATGGTCTGTATTAGAGCTCACAAACACAAACCTTATGGTTCTGTAGGAACCCCAATAGGTCACCTACATAAGTCTATCTGTTATGGTTCTGTAGGAACCCTAATATGTCACCTACATAAGTCTATCTGTTATGGTTCTGTAGGAAACCTAATATGTCACCTACATAAGTCTATCTGTTATGGTTCTGTAGGAACCCTAATACGTCACCTACATAAGTCTATCTGTTATGGTTCTGTGGGAAACCTAATACGTCACCTACATAAGTCTATCTGTTATGGTTCTGTAGGAACCCTAATACGTCACCTACATAAGTCTATCTGTTATGGTTCTGTAGGAACCCTAATATGTCACCTACATAAGTCTATCTGTTATGGTTCTGTAGGAAACCTAATATGTCACCTACATAAGTCGGACCATACTGTACCACCACATAAAACGATAATTAAAATATACGTTTATGGTTTATTCTACATTTTTCCCCAATTTGATTGAATTCGTTCATTGGTCAAACAAATCTAAATGACAAGCTTGAAAGAGGACCTGTCACCACTCCTGACATGCCCGTTTTAATAGCTTCCTGCATTTCTTTATTTCTACTAGAAGTTATGAATGAATTGCTAGCAGTCTGCAGTAAGGGTACAGAGGGGTGGTAACCAGTTGGAGGTGTGTATCTGCACAGTCTGACAATGGCAGCACTGATTGGATAGAGTGAGCCTGTGCAGGTACACACCCCCAACTGGTTACCTCCCCTCTGTCCCCTTACTGCAGACTGCTAGCAATTTGTCTAGTAGAAATAATAAAGGAATGGCACAACATACAGACATAAGAATAGATGCATGTAACTATTGGGGGATGCAAGTAACTATTAAAACAGAAATGTCAGGAGAGGTGAAAGGTCCTCTTTAAGATAAGACATTATACGGAACAGAAATAAAACAATAATTCATATCAGGCTCTGATCCTATGAGGGCTAAAATTCTAATTATTTCCCCTTTAATCACAGACACAAAGGGCAATGTCATTGAAGCCCAGAATGTTTTTGGACTGTGGAAGACACTAAAATAGTAAAATAGATGGAGTCTAATACCAATACACACACACATAAATATATATCTCATATTGGATGATGCCGGTGGCAATGCTGTAGAGACATACATACTTCAATGTCTCGCTCTGACCCCTCAGCATCCCTGTTGCTTTGCTGAAAACATTCATCTTCCAATAAATGCTGCCTCCAGACAGTAATTACTAAGATCCCGTTTTAGCTCCACCACACTCCCTAATAACCGTGTTTCATCAAGTACCCCAGCTGCCTTCCTATACTCATGTGCCTTAATCTTCCTTGCAAGTCTTAAACCTTACAATAATCAGGACCCCCACCCTTTTGTCACTTGGAAGGGTCTAAAGATTTGTTTGTCTGTATTATCGCCCCAGACAATGAACTGTAATCATGGACTAAGGCGTGTGCAATATAAAAAGTTCTCGGTTGCAGATGAGAAGGCTATTTTGACAAAATCATATAATTCCCAAAATAAGCATTCATTGGTGGATCTTGGGTGTGATAAGTGGTACCCGCCTGAAAAACCCCTTGTTGATTAAATAAAATGGATTTGATGGTATCCAGGCAGATAATCAGCAGCTGCATATTGGTCTACTGGAATGACATCTACACCAAGGGACATAAAAAAAGGATCAAAACACAATAAAAATGTAAAGTTTTATTGTAGGGTGGGGTGTTCTGAGCTGGGAGTGCTGCAATACTTGGCTTTCCTGCAGAGGTTTCCACAGTGATAGCTTTCTTCTTAAAGGGAATCTGTCACCAGCTTTTTGCTCTGTTGTCAGCAGAAACTAGTGACAGACGCTGACTGAAATGCGGGGTCACTTACTTTTTGGCCCAGTCAGTTCTTTAGAATTCCTATTTAGTATCTCCAGTGTGAGAAAGTGCAATGGAGTCCGCTCAAACTTGGGAGTCCTCGTATTCATGAGCCCACTTTCTTTCTTTGCCCACTAGCATCTGATTGGCCCTTTCTTCCAAGGGATGGCGGGGGCAACCGCAGCTCATGAATATTGGGTCTGGAGTTTCTTACTGGGCCAAAAACAGTAAGTGATGCAGTGTTTGAATAAGGGTCTCCATCACCAGTTTAAAGTGGCCACAGATACAGCAGCATAATGGTAGGTTCAGGTATGCATCTGAATTCTGGTATTCGGTTCTGGCATAAGAACAGATGGAGGATCTGGTCATTCCGGTATTAGGTCAGACACTGCAAGCACCCAACGGATTCCATTCACTAAAACGGGGTCCATTGGGTTTCAGTCTATTGGCATTTTGCTAGAGAAAATATAGATATAGTATTTAGACTTTTATTTTTTTTTATCTGCTAAAGCCAAAATCTGTGATGGAGTCTCCTGCCAGAATCTCCGGCATGGATGTGAACCTAACCAGTGACATAACTAGAAATGACTGAGCCCCACAGCAATTTTTTTAATAGGCCCCTAAACGTAGCAACCTTTTTGCAACCCCCTCCTTCTGGGCAACCTCCACTCTTGTGGGTAGTCAAGATCGCTGTCTCAGACCAGACCCATCAGCCCCTTTGTCCGTTTCTGTTACTGTTGAGGGGGCCTTGACAATAACATCTTTTAGTGCTCCTCCTGGGTGGGCCCCTTATGAGTTCTGGCCCCAAAGCAGCCGCTTCCCCTATAGTAACGCCCCTGAAACTATCATTAAACTGGTGACAACTTCTTTAATCGGTTTATCTAGAAATGCCTTGCAATCTAATAAAAGTTAAATAAATCATATGAAAAAGTTTAGAATTACTACACTAAAGGAAATTAAAATATACATTTCTTTACAATCATCCATGCCAGGCCGAGCCTAGTGACATAAGAAAGGGTTACTGGTAGAAAGAGGGAAATGCACCGGTCTTAGACACAATTTGATGGAATATACTTGTCATATAGCTATAAGCCAAGCATGACCAAGTACCGGGCTTCTGGCATCGCTGAAAGACTGTCCTCCGAGAAGAAGCGGAGGGTAACTCATCACTCCTGAGGATGTCAGCGAGCAGCAGTCACAGCTTAAATACTTACTAATAAATGTAGAAGCTGTTCAGTGGAAGATTTTTCATGCCATCATTTTTTTTAAGATCATCACTTTCTAACTAAAAGCTCCAGTTTTTATGGTGAAATACTGTTTTATAATAATATATATGTTTTATCAGTGCAAAAGTTTAAAGGGCTTATCCAAATTCTAAAAGGTCCCACCCTCAATGCACATGCTTCTCGTATACATTATACTTATCTGCTCCCTGGCATCCGTCTCAGACTCAGGATCCCTGCACGGCCGCCGCTGCATCAAAACATCTGGCGACGGGAGCAGCCAATAGCAGGCTGGGGATGAGCCTCCGGATTGATCCGCGTGATGGGGAGATGCAGCAGCGGCCATGCAGGGATCTGGTGCCACACGGGTGCCAGGGAGCAGGAAAGTATATTGTATACGAGGGGCCTGGGCATTGAGGGGGATGTTTTAGACTTCAGATTACCCCTTTAAGCCTCATGGCCTGGCTCCTTACTCCAAATTCATTGTCTGCAGCACATCGCTCTGAATAAACAGGCATGTGCCCCCAACAAATCATCTGTAGTAGGAATCAATCATCCCCATACATCAGAGATCATTATTGCATGGTAATGCAGCTGAAGCAGGCAATGATCCGTAATAAAGGGTTTGTTCCTGATCATGGTCCTCTATATCAGCCGATGTAAAAGGGGTCCTTCCATTTCCAAAAAGAAATTCCAGACCTTTCCAGATTAGCTATTTGCTAGGCAATGCTCAAATCTGTTTGGGCCCAATCCATAATTCCATATCCGGCTCACTAATTTTTTGCCAAACACCTTTGAATGAGTCAGAACGTTTCCAGATGTTTAGAATTCATGCTCTGTTCCTACTCAAGTTCCTGCAGTCACCTTCGGCTCATTTACGCCTATTTGCAAGCCATAAGAAGGAGTGGGCCCAGATACAGAAGAGGTGCAAATCTCCCCGTTATACTTTTTCTCTGCAGGTTCCACTCCTGATTGAGCCTTACAAATACTGATGCAAAATACTTATCTAAACACACAAGTGTGAATCAGACCTCATAAGAAAGAAATTAATGGCCAGACTCCTAAGGTTTCATAATCTAGTAGATAAAACAGAAACAAGTAAAAATGATTGATAGTTAACCTGCAAGGGTACCAAAAGTGTCGTATCAGTTAATACATTTTAAAATATGTGCTATTAGGCAGTTTCATACACAAAGTGAAGTCACAATATTATTCTAATAACCAACTAATATCCAGAGTAGCCGTCGTTGCAGCACGGACAGGCTGGGGGTGACTCAGTAAGGTCCTGGTAGGTTGTCACAGGTATCTGGAGCCATGCTGACTGCAGACGATCCCACAGGTGCTGCAGGGTGCGCGGGACAGGATCCATAGGGTTAACATGACAGTTGAGGTGGTCCGACAATAGCTTAATTGAGTTCCAGTCTGAGAAATTAGAGGACCAGGGCAGTACTTTGAAGTCTTGGTCATTCTCTTCCAACCAATGTCGGACATTTCTAGCCGTGTGACATGTCCCATTGTCTTGCTGGAAGATCCCATCCGCCCCAGGGAAGACAATCAGCACGTATGGGTACATGATCTGCAAGGAAGGATTCATACCCAAACTGGTTGAGAATGCCTTCCACATGGATGAGTGGTCCCAGAGAATGGTACAAAACTACCGTATTTCCCAGACCGGAACGCTGCCGACACCACCAGCTTGTGTTCTTCCAGTAATGGTTGCAGGGGGTTTGTTTTATGAGGTTTCTTGCCTAACACGCCAACATCCATCAGTTGCATGAAGCAGAAAAGGCAACTCGTTAGAGAAAGCAACACTCTGCCAATCATCGGAGGTCCAATTCCGATACTGCTGCGAAAATTGAAGATTTTTCTGCCAATGCAACTTCATTAGCAGAGGTGCAGTGACCACCTGTCTGCTTCAGAGCCCCATACACAGTAGATTCCCTTGAACTGTTGTTTTAGACATGTCTGGTAGCCCCGGGTTCATTTTGGTAGTGAGCTGCTCCACTGTAGCGCCTCGGGCCACCCTCACGCACCTTCATAGCCAACGTTCACCTCTCACATCAATGGCACGTGGTGCTCCGCAGTTTCCACATCACTTATTCTCAATGATGCCATTTTTCCCCACACACATTACACTTTCACCATAGCAGCACGAGAACAGTTCACATACTGCGCAGTTTCAGAAATACCGCCACCCTTGGCCTAAAAGCCAATAATCATCCCTTTTTGTAACGCTGATAAATCGTCCCTTTTACCCATGAGAACATCGAGGGATACGTGTGCAGACAGCCTATCACACACCTTATATACCCACCAACCAGCTCACCATACGGGACCTACTTCATGAGATACACGCTGCCAACGCCAAAAGTAGGAAATGGTCATAATAATGTGACTCAACTGCATAGAAACACACATACACTGCTAATGTCATACATAGCTTCATAGTCCTCCTAAAACGCATCCATGTAGTGATATTTTTACAGCTGGAAACATCTTCTGATTCTCGCTCCTTTATATAATTTTCCAATTAGGCCTGTGGAGGATTAGGGGTTTAAATATGTTATAATATGGATGCGGAACCTGTCAAGAATAATGTGCCCATGAAATTTCCATTCCAGTCTTTTATGTCATTTTCCATTTTTCCTTCCCTCAATGCTATTCCTTATATTTGATGTGTAACCCCTGCAATATAACATTTAAATTGCCGTGCATTCTTTTAAGATGACATAATTCTAACCTCCCTTTGAGCGAGACTGGACTTTATCAACGCTCTACAATACACCCAGAAATAGCAAATGAAATTCTCGACATTTTTACGTTTCATCTCCCAATGAAAAATAAATGATACTGGACATAGTCTTATCGCAAAGAGGGAAAAAAAAGCGTACTTCACGTAGCACTGTAGTTCTGCTATGTTCACATCGGCGTCATTGATTTCTGTTGTCCGTGCAAAAATTCCATCATGTGTACGGATTTAGGCAACATGCACTTGGGGTGTCGTTTATGCAGATTTTTATTTTTTTGATAGGATTTTGCTGTTTTTCCGCACCAAAATGTGCATATGCTACTTGCAGATTTTCACGCGGATATACCACAGATCTCACCCTTTACATTGCAGGGTTGAAATCCGTACTGAAAAATCTGCACCACAGGTCAGTTTCCACATGGCAAAGAAAACGCACTGTGCCCATAAGGTTTAGGAAACCTCATTAGCTTTGCCAGTGCTGTATTATGCCTTATTCACACAGTGTTCGGTCAGTGAAACCAATTGGTCCTTTACATAGGCCGAGAATCCGCCATATAATCGTTCATGAGCATTCATAGGAACGCTGGTTAGTGATTATCTGAAAGTTTTTATCATAAAAGTGCCACCGATTACCAGATGAACAAGCAAAACACTCGCTCGTCGGGTAGTTGGATTGTTTGTGCAGGCACCTAAATCATCGCTTGCCGGCGGCAGACCATGCTGTCTCAACAGCCTCTACTACAAGCAAACAAGGAGTCTGTATGGGGATGGCATTAGCGATCACTCCTCCCCATACTGTGGAGGAGATCACTGCATGTAAATACAGCGGTCTCCTTCACTGACAGAGCAGGCGATTGCCGGAAAGAAACACTTCCTTCCTGACAATCGCCTGCTGATTTGTCCTGTCTACAGGGACCTTTAGTGCATGCCTAAACACAGAACAGCAGCAGATCTTTCCCTTAGGCCTCTTGCACACAAACTTTTTTTTGAGAGTGTACGGGACGTTTTTTGCATTCCGTATACGGACCCATTCATTTCAATGGGTTTGCAAAAAAAACGGAAGTGTTTCCGTATTTCCGTTCCATTAGGAGATAGAACTTGTCCTATTCTTGTCCCTATCACGGACAAGGATAGTACTGTTCTATTAGGGGTCAGATGTTCTGTTCCGCAAAAAATGGAATTCAGACGGATGTCATCAGTTTTTTCTGCGGACCGCAAAACCATACGTTCGTGTGCAATAAGCCTTTTACCTTATGTCTGTGGAGGCTCCAATCCTGGTTTGGGCTCACCATCACTTATGGAAATTGCTAACCGAACGCTGACTGCGTGAATAAGGCTTAACACACATCATATATCATATACCCTAAGGGGTTGTCTCATTGCCAAAATCCTTTTAATCTAAAGCTGGCCGTACATGTCAATGTTGGTGGAACCCACCATCCATCTAATGTGAATGAGGATGACTCAACGTATAAACCCCCCCGCCCCCCCCCCCTCCCGTCCCTAAACATGCCCGATGCTTTTGCACTCATGGGAGATAAGCCTTTTGCAGAGGTGTCTGGTAGTCGCTTCCTCACCTCTCCCAATTCAGAACATATCACAATGTGCTGAAATAAGCACACGTATACGGCAGTAGGAAGGATAAACTGACGACCATACGAAATTTAATTTTTTTTTTGGGGGGTACATTCAGCCATCTTTGTAATGCATATCCTTTTTTGTTTTTTTTTTTTATCCAGTTTTTATTTTCTGATTAGATTTTTTTAAATTCTATTTCCTGAACATGATTATGGGGGCGGCCATCTTGCCTGTGCTTTTCTTAACAGCATTTAGAAAGCATTAAGAAAATTGCTTTACGGCAGCCCCATGGTCAGTAGACCCAATGGTCAGGAGTAGAGTTGAGTTAACTTGTGTTTTAAGTTCGGCGTCCAAAGTTCGGGTTGGGGTTATCGAAGCATCCCGTTATGGATTCCGCTACCACGGACCACAACGGCATTTGGAATCCATAAGGGGATTCTTCAATGAACCCGAACCTTGGACAACACGAAGGACCTGGGGTGACGTCACAGTCATGTGATCAGTGCAGGGGGCGTGGCTCAGTACTGGATTGGATAAGAGGTGGTAGGCCGTGGTAGCGGAATCCATAACGGGATGCTTCGATAACCCGAACCCAGACTTTGGACGCCGAACTTAAAACACAAGTTCGCTCAACTCTAGTCAGGAGGGGACCCTATTGACTCCTATGGGAGAGTTTCCTGGGCATGCTCTGTGACCTGTGCAGAGGTCATTGTACAAGGAAAGAATAGATAAGCTCTGACAATCACCTATTGTGAATGGTGGATCCCGTCTTACTATACACAGGGGTTATATATGTACAGACCAAGTGGTGGTGCCTATTAATAGGATATGTGGCCAGTGCAGGATTTTAGTATTTATGCTAAAATATAGCTATTGATGTGGAAAATTAAAAATAAAATCATTAAAAGGTCTTTAAAAATATGTTAAACATAAAAACGTGAATTAAACAATAGGTCATTTTTTCATGCCGTATTCCCCTTATGAAGGACCTCTCTTGACGTCTGTTTTAGTAACTAATTGAATTCCTCGTGCAATAAGAATTCTGGTTAATCTCTTTATATACTTCTATGCTGTATTGTGGACTTTAGCTTCTGCAGGGAGGGGGAATATTTACATCCAAGTGGGATCCATTCTCCACAGTCCTCTATGGAGCTTATACACGCATCTTGTCCATGGAGACCACCTATATGATGAACAATCCCCCTGTAATAAAACATGCTTCATGTTAGCTTTCCCTAATGAGCTGGTCATATCTTTATTAATGAGGCGAAACGCGTTGGTGCAGAAGCACATCTCCCTCTTATCGACGTTTATTACTCCCTACATTAGATCTTATTTCCCTAATATATAGGTTACATTAGGATAATGTGGGGGTCTTGTTTCATTAGTCAGTAAAATAAATTCTGTGGTGCAGGGTCAAGCGATGAGAAAAAATGAAGAGGGAGAGATCAGCAAGAACATGAGTATTGTACATTGGATAGTTTTCGTGACCTGTAAAGGTCTGGCATGGATGTAGATGAAGACACAATAGCTATGTAATTGATATTTCACTCCCCTACTGGACCTAATCACAATTTTAGAGCAAAATCATAAACGAGCAAACTCTGACGGTGCTCTGGCTGCAATGTAACGACTCGGTGATGTAGGTAAAAAGACTGAAGTTTAACAAACAGGAAGTTACATGAAAGCTGAAGAAAAACCACAAAAGCTAAAAAAGTTATCCCACCAGATACCACAAGCACCCCAGGTATATTACACTGAAATGTAAGCACTTTTTGCAATGTTCTAGGCAGAAGTTAAAATGCTCATAGGCAAATGGCCACTACAGTAATACAATAATTTCATATACGACGCCACTGAAGACATTTATGGCACATCTGTCGCAGCCCCTCAGGAACCCCCACCTATCCCCTTTCCGCCTGGAGGCATGGGGATTTCTCTGATGGCTTCTTCTGCCTTTATGTAGAGATTGAATGAAGAGAAGTGTTAAACACTTGACACATTTTCTGGATTTATATAATGTCCATACTTTAGTTTCCATAAGGACCTCTTTCACACAAGCGAGTTTTCCGCGGGGATGCAATGCGCGACGTGAACGCATAGCACCCACACTGAATCCCGACCCATTTATTTCAATGGGTATGGGTACATGAGCTGTTTTTTTCACGCATTATTTCCGCGTTGTGTGAAAATCGCAGCATGTTCTATATTCTGCGTTTTTCACGCAGCTCTGGCCCCATAGAAGTGAATGGGGCTGTGCGAAAAACGCATTGAATTCGCAAGCAAGTGCGGATGCGATGCGTTTTTTACTGATGGTTGCTAAAAGATGTTGTTTGTGAACCTTCAGTTTTTTTTTAATCAGGCGCATCAAAACACATTGCATTGCACAAACTGAACGCAATCGCAGACAAAACTGACTGAACTTGCTTGCAAAATCGCAACTTTTTTACTGAATTCACCCAGACCTAATCCATCAGGCTCGTGTGAAAGGGGCCTAATACAGCTGATAACTTCGATTTTTTTTTTTAATGATTTTGCCATTGCTCATTCTATACAGGACTCTTACTGGAAAGAATATTTTACTTTGTGATTCTAGGTAAAATTTGGCTCTTGACTTATCCCAGTTACAGATGCTTTAGGTGTAGTTTTCCCTTTTCCATACCTATTGACATTGTAGTTGGTATAAATGTGGGTTTACATCCCTAAGAACCACCCATTTCGGCCCAGGGAAGACCTATATTTACCGGGACTGTCTCAGAAAATTAGGGACAGTCCACCATGCAAATCTAGGACTGTTGACAACTATGCTTTCAGTCTTTTTTCCCTGCCTATGCCCTGGCCCCCCCCCCCCCCCTAGCTCAGGAGTCAGAGAGGTGGGGGAGCACTTTCTGGGGAATACACAGGACTCATAATTCTGTGTCTGGTGTACTCTATCAGTGTTCCTAGTAGCCAAATAGCACTTTTTTGGGGGGCCATTTTGGCTACTAGTATTACGGATCCATTGCTGATATATGTTTAGCTTTCAAGGGGCAGCGTATTAATGGGTTGTCCAATTACATCAACTTATCCCCTACCCACAGAATACCGGATAACTGTCTGACTGGCAGGGGTCCAACTGGTGAGGACTTTGCTGGTTACGAGAAAGGGGGGTGCGTTCCCTCGTTTCAATGGAGTAGCCAATATGCATGCTCGTCCATCGCTCCATTCAGCTATAGGAACGTGAGTACAAGCGCTTGGCTACCTCTGGCAGCCCCACAGAGTTGAACATTTCAAACAGGGGACCACAGCCTCCAATGTAATGATCAGTGAGGGCCTCAGTGGTTGGAAGCCCATCGATCTGACTTATCCCCTATTCTGTTCTCACTGCAGATTTCACTCTCTGTAATGCACATTGTAAAATCTGAAGCAAACCTTTTGTTGCGAATTCTGGCAGATGTCCCCTGTGATCGCAACCTAAGTGCATATCCTCCATTTGTACCACTCCCAATACAAATACCAAGATAAAGAAAAATATGAAAGCAATAAAGACACAAAGAGAACATTCTTGCACAGTGAATTTCAGTGACTGATATCGTTGAGGCCAACACCACTGCCCATTTCCCAGGAGTCAGCAGTTTTGCAGCAGGCCAGTAGATTTTGACTGACTTGACAGATGGCCATCATTGTGAAACCCTCGTTTGCCAATGTTAATTACTCTTACATGAAAAGATTAACATAAGAAATGAGCAACAAGTCGGATTAAAAAAAAAAAATCCTTGCAGGTATGTCTCGTGCCACCACAAGTCCATATATTTTCACTGAAAAGGCAGACAAAAAGCAAGCAGCTTAGAGACAAAGCATTTGCTTCTGTCTTCAGATAATACCACCATGCAATGCACAAACTAAGACCACCACCCAAATTAATGATTCCTAAATAACAATGCCACATAGCGCCCTAATAACGCCGACATACAGTGCCTAACAGTGCTTACACAGTACCCAGATAAAAGTGCTCCGTTCCTAGGTTTCCAAGCCCTAGAAACTTCTATGTGACATGACACATTCTGTGGAGAATAAAGGATTAATATAAAAAGACTATTTCCCCCTAGGGGTTTTCGCCAAGATTTCCAAACTGTTAAGCCTACAGGAATGCAGATACAAGAAGCGGGCGTTGTAAAGCTTCCCTATTTTTTCTTGATTTCACATTCATTTTCACTACCAAGCTTGCTACATAGTAAAATAACCAAAATTTTAATTTTCAATATTGTTACTCTTGCACCTAGAGATGAAGTTTGGGGAATTTCGATTCAGCTGCTTCACCAAATTTTACAAAAAAATTTGCTTTGTGATTGAATACTTCGTCATTAAGCTCATTTTTTTGTAAGTAGTGGGTGCAGTGACAGGGAGCTGCGGTAGCGCCACTTCCCATCATTGTATCCCTCAGATGCCGCGTTCATACATGATTGCAGTATCTAAAAGTAAAAACAGCTGCCATCTTGCTTGAAGATCTGGTGCAAAATCTCGCGTGGCCCGAGAGGACGTCATCATACGTCACCATGAACGGGATTTCGGCCAAGATCTTCAAGGAAGATTGAGGCAGACGGCCAGTCGCGAGTAAATGGAGGAGGTACAGCAAGTATGATTTTTTTTTTTTTTATACTATTTCAAGTTAAATCGATTCGACTTCCATGCGATATCTGAAGCTGATGTATTTTTGCCTAAAAAGAACTGCAAAAAATGACCAGCTACCAAACACCATGCCAGGAAAGTCCCATGTTTGACATCAGCCATAGGAACATATCTAGCTACTATTCCCGCTTGAAAACTACTGACAAATCTATACCAAGAAGCAGCTATCAAGTCCTATGGAAAATATGTGAGGAAATCTTCTTCTAGGCGGCACTGTCATTAGGCAATTCTAAGAAAGACATAGGACAGCAGAGTCGTTCTTGGCATGAAGACCTGCACTTTGGTAAACATCTCCATGGCAGAGAGTGAGGAAGCAGAAATGAAGAGCAAGTTCAAGAGAAATACTGTGGACAACAATGCAGATTCAATCAGCAATTTCTAGGGAGAGACGTTACGATGCTACCGATTAGTGTCTTCTTGGAATTTAACCAATCTATAAGAAAAGTCAGACAATTTGAACATACAAGGGTCCGGCTACAAAGCTGATTTTTTTTTGCGACACGCGCGCCGATCCCATTCATTTCTATGGGATAACCTCTATTCTGCAATCCTGGCCTCGGCAGCTATCAGGAGACCAGTGTCACTGTGGGGCCCTACCCAAACACTGGGTTCAGACCTGAGCGTTTTGAAGCCTAGCGTTTTCTGAGCGTTCAAGACGGGCGTTAACGCGCGTTTTTTCAAGCGTTTTGGTAAATAGTGTAGGCGCGTTTGACGCGCGTTTATGTGATTGACTGCATAGTTGGCCAATGACCAAACAGCCCTCGCTATATATAGTTTGGCCAATCTGAGTGCTTTAGAGGTGTGAAATTCCATGGTGGCTGATTCAGCATGTTGCAAACTTTGAAAAACGCGCGTCCATAGGCGCGTTTTACGCTGCACAAACGCCCGAACAACACGAGTATCGCGTTTCCCATTGAAGTATATTGGCACCAAACGCTCAGCACGCCCGTGACTAGCGAACATACTTGCTTATGCGTCGGACGTTTTTAGGCGCGTTCGAACGCGCATAAAAACGCGCAAGTGTGAACCACCCCCATTGGAATGGATGGTTCCTGTACTGTTGTGCGTTTTTTTGCGCGTTCGAACGCGACGTTTTACGCGAAAGTGTGAACTGAGCCAACTCCCGCCAATCAGCTGTTTGAGAAGGCAATGGCGCTCCTCTGAGCGCCACTGCCTTCTCGCAGCTCACCAAGCACAGGGCCGCACATTGTACAGTGGCTGTGCTTGGCATCATGCTCGGCTCCATTCACTTCTATGGGGCAGAGCGATGCCTAGGCTATGTGACCGATGAACTTGTCATCACTCGGCCTAGAAAAATCAGACAAAAGAGTGCGGCGCTACTGCAACCTCCGCTGCCTTCTCAAACAGCTGATCAAAGGAGGTCCCTGGTGTTGGACCCCCAACGATCAGATACTGATGACCTATCCAGAGGTCAGCAGTACAAAAAAATTTAATTTTATTAAATACTTGGAAAACCCCTTTAATATTAGTCTTTTACCACCAAACTGTATATCAATCTACTCAGCTCATCCTACTCTATAACATGCAAAGGGGTTTTCCAAGAGTAAGTTATTGATGGCCTGTCCTCAGCATAGGTCATAGATATCACATTGGCGAGAACGGATCACTTTTTCAATGCCTGGCCCAGTGAATAAATGTGGAGAGGGGGCGGCAGTTGCCGAGAGAGCGGAGCCTCTAGGTGTAACGGCAACGCCCCTGTTGCTCCTAGAGGCTCATTTGCATTTATTAAAACATCATATGTGCCCGCATTGCTGAGAAAAATGAACATGGGGACCAACACAGATGCCTTCAGTTGCCAAGAGCACATGTAACAGGTCAGCCAGTTTCATAGGTACAAATCTGCTGACAGATGGCCTTCAAATGGGCACACAATGAAACATCTGGTGCTCATGGGGAGCGGGCGAGGACTCAATGTGGTCAGATGCATAGCCAATGAATAGGGGCAAAGCAGTGGGTCACCTGAAATCCAACACACTCAATACTTCCCGCTCAGCCCCCCCAAACATCAACAATCGGGAGACAGCCAAGAGGGTCCCATACACATGATCCTGTGAAAACAAAAGTGAATTAAGGCTACATACACACGAACGTATGCGTTTTCTGGTCCACAAAAAAAATGGATGACGTCCATATGGCATCAGTTTTTTTGCGGATCCATTGTAATAATGCCTATCCTCGTCTGCAAAACGGAAAAGAATAGGACATGCTCTATTTATTTTTGTGGGGCTACAGAACGGACATATGGATGCGAATAGTACACGGTGTGCTGTCAGCATCCTATCTGCAAAAAAACGGAAAGGACACGGAAACAAAATACGTTCGTGTGCATGTAGCCTAAGGCCTCTTGCACACAAATGTTTTTTTTTTCCGTTTACGTTCCGTTTTTTGCGTTCTGTATATGAAACCATTCATTTCGATGGGTCCGCAAAAAACGTTCTGTTCCGTTCCGCAAAAAACGTAATGCACACGGACGTCATCTGTATTTTTTGCGGCCCGCAAAATACTGAAAAAGCCATAGGGTCGTGTGCATGAGGCCTAATGCTTATGGTCAGTTTTACATAAAAGGTGCTTCACAGATATTACAGTTGTGCTGATTTCAAAGGATAAAAGGCAAACCTAGTCTTAAATACCATGAGTGAAGGTGAGCGATCGCTGCTGAGGGGGTGGGAGGCTGCAGAGGGGCGTGCCATAAATGAATGTATGATGTGGCATCCAGGGATGTGATAAGTCTGCTCATTCCTCCAGGACAACTCACAAATTCTTAGAACCTAAGCACCGCTGCCAAAGCCATGCAAAGTCAACAAGCCGTATGACCATCCTTTTTAATCAAACAAAGCTGCATAGAGATATAGATAGTTGGCGTCTTCCAGGTAGATGTCAGAGCGGCTCCTCCTGTGGCAAACAACGGTGTGTCCAGCACCCAGCAACACGAAAAGGAATCAACTGCTTCTCAGTTTCTGAGATTAAAATGACAATGTTGTGTTTCAGCCATAGACAGGGGCGGACTGTCCATATACCCTATAGGGAAATTTCCTAGTGGGCTGATGCCCAGGGGGCCACCCAAGACCTCCTCACTAGGCTTGAGCGAATGGAGCATCAGATCATAGATCCGAAGACGATTCAATAAAAAACTTTGTTTGAAATGCTGTTTCCGTACAGCTTTAAAATGTATGGGCCCCGTGTAGCAAAACTGCATTTCGGTGGAAGTTGCGCAAGACTTCGGTGAATGACTTCGGTATTTCTTTCTGCGTATATAAAAACATTTTAAAATAGGAATCAACAGTTGGTTTTGGTACTGGCTGGTACATCGCTACCAAAGCCGACTTTGGATTCCAATTTTAAAATGTTTTTCAAAAGTAAGCTGGGATTAAGGCCAAGATTGCAGACTAGATAGTAACAGGATAAAAGGCCGAAAAAAGGCATCTGTCCATCCAGTTCGGCCTGTTATCCTGCAATTTGATCCAGAGGAAGGCAAAAAAAAAAAAGATCACTTTTAACTCTCATTTATCTTCTGCAACATCCACAAAAGTCACAGAAATGCCGCAGCAGCACGCCAAGCAAGCCCCAGGAGCACTTTCGAAGATAAAGGTGTAAACCACATCACACTTGTGCCAAATTCATTATTACTGTGCACAATAGTTGGCCGGCGCATGCGCAATATTAAAAGCTGTTCATCTGCCCAAAATGGGCAGGGCAGTTCGCATGCGCCAGCCAACTAAAGACGTCCGGCCTGCCGTCTTCTAGTGCCGCTTGTGACTTTCGCTGGAGGAGGTAATAGGACAGAGGGCGGGCCAGAGGGCTGAAAGAGGGGTGTTTTTCTGGGCACATCGCCCTGGGCACCTTCAGAAGCTCACTTACATACGTTTTAAAAGTGTCTTTTTCATCATCTGGACGAGGGACACATAAAAGAAAGGTACTGTAGTAACGAGGGGCAAAGAGTCTATAACCTGATCTGAGCGATCTAAAACGCCCAGATTAGGTGAAAGACTCCCTTTAAATCTTTTTGACAACCTTGTTATCCTTCCATATCAATGGGTCTATAGTACTGGGAGCCTTGGCTGTGCACTCCGTGTCTGGGTCCAAGCGCAGCGTTAGTGAGCCGCCTTTATAGACACAATTTTATCAAGTCTATAGGTACTGTGATAACTATTTCAACCGCGTAAGCAAATGCAAAATTAGTCAACGAATGAAGCAAGACATCTAATCATCTAAGTAGAAACCAAGGTCGCACATGAACTTCCTGAATGCTGTGACCGCAGGGTTCATTCCCATGAATAGTCATTTACCGTCTCTGGGAGACCAGAGAGATATATTCTATATATTCAGTGAGACAGAATGGACTTCCTGAAGTGGACATCATGCAGACACAGCATCAGATAATCCAGCCGCTAAAATAAACTCATGACCTACTGGGACAGTGAAGAGACATGTCACCCAGGCAGATCCGGTGCAAGGATTCCTGGCCGTCTGCTAGCTAAGTAAGGTGCGCTAGTATCTCAGCACATGGGCATGTCGAAAACCAAGTCTACTGATCACTTCAGAATAGACCACTGGCCGGAGGATCAGGTTCTGTACATGTTATGTTAGGCCAAGTCTGACATTTGTCTGCCACAAATATATACCATAAAGTTCCTATAGGTTTAGGTCGGGTGTCCTTTTAGCACTTGACACAGGTTTACAGCTTGTTACCAAAAATGATGTTTTAATATATGCAAATAAGACTCTAGGAGGAATGGGGGCGTTCCATTACACCTAGAGGCTCTGCTCTCTCTGCAACTGCCACACCCTCTGCAATTGGATTGACTTTAGGACAAGTCAGGGCCAGGCAGGATGATGTTTCAGAGGGCACAGCAGCTGCAGAGAGAGCTGAGCCTCTAGGTGTAACAGCAACGCCCCCGTTGCTCCTAGAGTCTCATTTGCATATATTAAAACCTTATTTTTCTCAGCAATGCGGGCACATATGAACATGGGACCATCACAGATGCCTTCAGCTGCCAAGCGCATATGTAACAGGTCAGCCAGTTTCATAGGTACAAATCTGCTGACAGATGCCCTTTAAGCTGATGAATAGAGAAGCATCCTGTGCTTTTTGGCAGCGCGACAAAATGTTAACATTACATTGCAGACTCTGCAAATGCTGACGGGTTCTGTCATAAAAACACATATGTTTCCATCTCTCCGACTTCTAGATAATGTGGTCTCAGATCAGTGCCTTGGATTACTCAAGCTGAGGTCCATTCCTCGTGCTCCTTCCTGCTTACCGTTAAAAAAGCAAGGAACCTTTCAGCACACGGCGTCAGAGTATTGTAAATTAGGGATAGATTATAATAAGGCGCAAGGAATGTAAATTACAATCCATCAGGTCCAATACCCACCCGAGAGCTAAAGAATATCATGGGAGAATACACACAGGGAGCCCTTGCTAAGAGAGGAGCGCTGCGATTGGATGCACTCGCTGCCAGAGAGAAGAGACACCGCCCACCATAACTAAATGAAACCTCCTACTATAACAAAGTTGCCTCATTAGCATAAGAGGCGCAGAAGATACCGGGAGCGCTGCGGGCGAACTGGGGGCGTTTGAAAAAAAAAACCTATGTGCGGACATCAGCGGCAGCAGCCCTGCAAGATGGTATAAGTATCCCATGAATATTTTTTTGCTGAAAGGTCCTCTTTAAGGCCTCTTTCACATGACCGTATGATTTTTCGGTCCGGAAAAAACGGATCCGCAAAAAAAAAACTGATTACATCCGTGTGCATTGCGTTTTTTTGCAGAACGGAACATCTGGCCCCTAATAGAACAGTACTATCCTTGTCCGTGATGCGGACAATAGGACATGTTCTATTTTTGAACGGAACGGAAATACGGAAACAGAATGCATACGGAGTACCTTCCGTTTTTTTTTGCGGACCCATTGAAATGAATGGTTCCATATACAGAACGCAAAAAGCGGCCCATACACTCGCAAAAAAAAAAAAATGTTTGTGTCAAAGAGGCCTAACAGTCCATGAAGGAGAGGGAACTGCAAAAAGAGGCTTCAGTTCTGAGAAGCCTTTTGGGTACTCACCTTGCATACGCGCCTTAGATACATGCTCCACACACAGACGGAATTTGAAAACGGACTTCATATTATTGAATATGTGGTTGGCAGGGGTCTGACTCTTGCGACCACCCACTGCCTTCCCCCCAATGGGGTGTGCCTCCCTGTAGGAATGGAGCAGCCGTCAAGTGTGCATGCTGCTACTCTAATTACCTCCATGGGTCAACCAAGAAGAAGCGCTGGGCAATCTCCAACTGCCCCATAGAGAAGAATAAGGAGACTCATGCCCAAGCAACGCTCCATTCACACGGGGAGACATAGATGAGGCAGTTTGATCCTGATAGGTGGCAAGACTAAAACTCGGGACAAGCCCTTTAATTCTGCCAAAGCTCGAACAGAAAGCCTGTGAGTCCTGCTTCCCTTGCCTAAACTCTGAGGGACCGGTGATGGAGGACTCATAAGCGGTCTATGTTTTTGTGGTTTTCAATCATCACTGGACAAAGCCCAGTTGCTTGAGTATTGCAGTCTGTCAACTTCAGCCCATGCAACCTGTGCATGAGATTGTGAATCTAGAAGAACAGGTTCTTCTTCCCTATTATCAAAGAAAGCAGAAACCAAAAAATGTGTAACTTCCCCGAAAGTGTCCAGAATGAAAACAATTCATTGTGAAACACATTGCCGGAGGTATTGCTTAGGCCTGTGAGGCCAGGCTAGATCTCCATCCCAGGGTGTTCCTGTAAAGGTAAACATACACCGTCTGGAGGTATCTCTTCCATAAGGCCTAGAAATAATGACAGCTTCTGCCTAAATTCGGGTAGACAGAGGTCTAAGACTCTTCCTCCTTACAAACTTCCTGTTTGTATTCATGGGAACGTTGTGGGGAGAAGGGTTTTAACAGGGAAAGTCCTTGCCTGGCTATTCCTATATCACCCATCCTTAAGGTTGGTGGGGATTTATAATCAAAATACAAATATTTTCAGTGGGAAAACTCCTTTAAAGGGATATTTCACTCACAAGGGGGTATTTTTTTTAACTAAACATCCGTAGAAAACGAATTTAAGATTTTTTGTTGTTGTTGTGTTTCATTTTCATTTCTGCAGTGATATAGTTCAAAATTAAAGGGGTTGTCCAAGATTTGAAGGATTAAAAAAATGTCTGCCTTTTCCCAAAACTAGCACTATGAACAGGAAAGTTTTGGAAGAAAGCAGGCCTGGTTTTCTAAGCCTGGCCAACCCGTTTAAATACAAAATATTGTCCTTCTGTAGCAGAGAGATAAAACTCCTATATACAATGTATAGGTAACCTATTGTTAGTTTAGAGGTTATCTGTTAAGTAAAATAGCTTATTAATAGAATTAGGATAACAGTGTGACAGGGCTATTGTTTTCTTGATAGGCCTAGACACAGACACCCAGAGAAGAGCATTGTACTTATCAGTGTAATGTGTGATCTTCTAATTGAGTCACTCATCCCCTCCCCCTCTGGTCAGAGTAAATGGTCTGCCTGAGAAAGACAAGCCAGGCTGCTTGCAGTGGTAACAGTCCAAACAAAGGGGAAACTGTAGAGCTAGGAATAGAAGTAGAATACATTGGGTAACTTAAAAAAAAATTATACAAAAAACAACAAACCCCCCCCCCCCCCCCCGTTTTCTTTGGAAAAACAAAAACAAAGAATATTTACATATAGGCTGTTAACTGACCAAAATAACGAAAGAGTCAACATTCTTCTGTTAAAACCCCTGACGCTCCAGTGGTTCCTATGGTCAGTACGCCTAACCACTGCAGCCAATCACTGGCCTCAGCAGCCCTGCACTACATGTGTAGACTGGCACATCATCACTACAGAAGATTAAACAAGGAGCACTAAAGCAGCAGTTATTTTTATTATTTTATGACATTTTCTCTTTGTGCTCAAATTTTTCCAAATCTCAGGAAACCCCTTTAATGTGGTTGTGCCAAGGTTTTCCTGATAGGTCATCAGTAGTGTTGAGCGAAGCCCCTTTAAGTCGTCCTGCCTTGTCAGTGTGTGTAATGAAGCAACATGAAACAAATACATCATCCCTTCGTCAAGGCAAGCAGGAAGATTAGTCATTAATTAGCAATTCAGTACATCTAAATTATTGAATGTAAATGTGTAGAAGGGCAAATACCAACTTTATTACCAGTAAGTAGTATTTCAATAGACCCCCCAGTAGATAGAAAATGCAAAAATAAAACCTAACGGTACAAAAGCTCAAAATAAAGAGAAGTATGCACTCCGGAAGACACTTTGAACTAGCTCCGATGTCTTGCTAAATAAGTCAACACAAAGGTAATCAAATGTGTGGAGGCTATAAACCACAGCAAGACGTCACAGAAAGGACATGAGGGTGTTCAGCGAGGGTTGCAGAGGCACAAATGAGCAAATCCTGTCCTAGTTACAGCTAACTACTAAATGAAAATATATATATACACACACACACACACACACACACACACACATACATACATACATACATACACACACACACATATATACATACATACACACACTAGCTGAAGGACCCGACTTTGCACGGGTATATATAATCTATTTCATTTAATGTTTGTGTGTGTCCATAAAAGATATCGACAGTATCCACTATAACAGTGACCGCCACAGCTCTCACCCCCTAACACTGACCCCCTCCCCACAGTGACCCATCTCCTTAAAATAGGACCTCCACAGCAGCCCACCCCATTAACTTTGACCTTTACATCAGCCTGACTTTAACAGTGAGTTCCACAGCACCATACCCCCTTAACAGTGACCCACCCCCTTAACAGTGACCTCCACAGCACCCACCCCTTAATATTGACCATAGGTTACAGTCCCCTTAACTGACCTTCACCATTCCCAGCCCCCTTAACAGAAACCTCCACAGCGACTGCCCCTTTAACAGTGACTGCTACAGTACCCTCCTCCCTTAACAGAGACCTCCACTCTACCCCGCCCCTTAACACTGACCTCCATAGCGGACCATCCCCTTAACTGTGACCTTCACCATTCCCGGCTCCCTTAACAGAGACCTCCACAGTGCCCGTCCCTTTAACAGTGACCTCCACAGCATCCCGCCCCTTAACAGTGAATGCTGAATGCTGTTCACATTCTGACATCATGAGACCAAGACGACACCTAAATACTTATCAACACTACGTCGCCATTACGAGTCTTCAAACAGGATGTTCTCAGACAGAAGTGGCCACTGAGCTTAGAGTGTCACAGAATGTCATCAGCAGGTTGCAATAGACAACCTGCAAGGGTACCTGACCACACCACCAGGCACAGGCGTCATCGTCAGGCATCGAGCATGAGCCAGGAAGCATATACACCGGATGAGGGACCAGTGGGCCCCAGTGCTGTTCACTGATGAAAGTCGATTCACGCTGAGCAGAAATTATGCCCGCCAACGATGTTGGAGACGCCAAGGAGAGCGCCATGCATCAGCCACTGGTGAGCCTTTGATGGTGGTAGTGTTACAGTGTGGGCAGGTGTGTCTAGTCAATACAGAACTGCCCTACACTTTGTGAATGGTACAGTGACAAGCCCATACTCCTTGAATATCATCATTAATCCAGTCATTGTGCCTCTGCCTGAACAACACAAGCCTAATTTCATCTTCATGGATGACAATGCACCAGCTCATTGAGGTCGCATCATAAGGGAACGGCTGCTGGAGACTGGGGTACCTCAAATGGAGTGGCCTGCACTTTCTCCAGACCTGAATCCCATTGAAAACTTATGGGATCAGCTGAGTCGCCGAATAGAGGCTCGTAACTCTGTACCCCAGAACCTCAATGACCTGAGGGCCACCCTTCAAGAAGAGCGGGATGCCATGCCTCAGCAGACAATAAGTCCACGTGTACAGCATGAGAGGTCGCTGTCAAGCTATAATTGATGCTCATGGCCACATGACAAGTTATTGAGACATTACATTTTTTGTGGGGGTATACCCTCTACTGGTGTTGACTTTTGATTCAATAAATAGTTTGAGATGAGGAAATCACCATTGCTGCTTCTACCTAAATGCCCTACTTTCATGATATAATAATATATAATGAGAGGGAATCCCATCAGAGAAATTTCATTTGGTTCCCTACTTCTCTCCGATAGGACTTTATACAGTAAACATGGATACGTGAAGAAACCTCAAGAGTCGTGAGGGCGAGGGGACTGGTAATAATCTAAACTATGATTTACTGATGTTATCCCTTAAGACTGCGTAGGACCAGTTTACTGTAAAAAGAGATTAAGTGCTAATAATGTATGCTCCAAACAATAAGGACAAAGACCAGATTTTCAATACCTTTCCTCAGAAAGTTAACCGGAACTGGAAAAGAATGAATAGCAAAGAGTTGAATCATGAGCATGGTACGTTGATTGCCTCTCCTGATTTCGTAACATTATCAGAGTCACACTGCTTAGTGGAAAATTCTTGCCAACCTACTGGTTAGCTCCCAGAGAAAGGGATAATTCAGCAGGATGAAGAAACATGACAGATTATTTCTGTTCACATAAGGCAGGTCTACACATACAGACAAAAAGTATCGCAGAAAACCGATTATCAATAGATCAATTGCCCACCCGATGCCGAGTGCAGTCCGAATATCTGAAATCCCTTACATACATGAATATGCTACCAATCTGTAGGGTACCGACCCGTAATACAGCACCCATAGACTGCTGCGGGCTTGTACCGTACTGCTATTTCTATAAAGAGTCCAAAAGATTTTAAATACAAATCACGGAATACTCCTTTACATACCGTATTAGAGAGGTATTCTGCCCAAAAACATAATATGCACCATACAGACTTAGTAAGCAGTGCTGCAGCTAGAACAGACTGGGCCCCACAGCAAATTTTTAAACTGGCCCCCTCCCACAGCGACTTCTTCTCTTGTGGCTAGTCAAGATCAGTCTCTCAGAGGAGGTCTGACAGCAACACTACCCGTTTCCTACAGTGTCACTGTATATAATGTAATTTCATAATACTGTTGAGAGGGCCCTGACAAAATCTTTTAGACCTCTTTCACATTAGCATTGTGAGGATCCGGCGTGCACTTCCGACTCAGGAAATGCCCCCCGGATCTGTCAAAACGCAACACACCTGAAAGCATTTGAAGACTGATCAGTCTTCAAAATGCTTTCAGTGTTACCATGGCAGCCAGGATGCTACTAAAATCCAGGCTGCCATGGAAAAGTAGTGAGGAGCATTGGAGAAGCTACTTACTGTCCCTGCGGCTCCAGGGGCGCTCCACAATGACGTCACAGCGTTCCCACATCGCACGGATCACATGATCCATGCGACGTAGGGGTGCTGTGACATCATTGTGGAGCACCCCGGGAGCCGTACGGATGGTAAGTAGCTTCTCCCCTGGCTCCCCACTACTTTTCCATGGCAGCCGGAACTTTAGTAGCGTCCTGGCTGCCACGGTTACCATTCAGAAAGCTAAACGTCGGATGCACCGGAACGACGTTTAGCTTAAAGTCGGATGCGGATTAATGCTTTTCAATGGGCATTAATTCCGGATCCGTCCTTGCGGCATGTCTTCAGGATTTTTGGCCGGAGGAAAATCCGCAGCATGCTGGGGATTTTGCTACGGCCAAAAAACGTTTGGGTACTGAACTGAAGACATCCTGATGCATCCTGAACAGATTTCTCTCCATTCAGAATGCATTAGGATAAAACTGATCAGTATCTTTCCGTCCTAGAGCCCCGAGTACGGAACTCTGGGACGGAAAGTAAAACGCAGATGTTAAAGAGGCCTAAGTCCTCCTCCTCCTGTGTGGGCCCCAAAGCAGCCACTTCCCCTGCTTCCGCTATAGCTACACCCCTGTGGGTAAGTCACCATACAGTGTCCTGTCACACAGCTCCTCCATGTGTATGAACCCTTAATAGGTCATCAATATCAAGTTGGTGTGGGTCCAACACCTTGCACTCATCCATTGTGTAGTGGTCGTGCCAGCGTACCAGCATATAGCAGCTCCGCTCCCTACTGTGTGTGATGCTGTATTGATATACTCCCTCCAGTATTGCTTCCAAGGAAGAAAAATCCTGAAAAACTCCACCATACAGTGGTACATAGGGGCGGCAGGGACTGTGCGCACCTCTCTACTTCTGCTCAAATCTCTGCCATGTGCATGAGGCGCGGATTTACATGCAGAAAAATCACAGCAAACACCTCATGCACACGGCCGCTGCCGCCGGCGGATCCAGAGGCATTCAACTTGAATGGTTCCGTGATCCATCCGCACCACAAAAAAAATAAAAATAAAATAGAACAAGTTCTATTTATTCGTGGTACGGAGGAACGGAGAGAAACCTAGTTTTGGATCATTTATCCTTTCCTGATCAAAATGATGTCTACAGTAGAGTTGATCGCGAATATTGGCACTTCAAGAATTCGCGAATATCTAGAATATAGTGCTATATCTTCATATTTGGGAATATTCTAGATTTTTTTTTATCAGTACCCATGATCCCTCACTGCTTCTTGCTTGTCGGACAATGAGAAGGCTACAATATCTTTGACTTTAGGAGTAGTGTTAATCGCGAATTTTATGATTGCCGATTTTCGCCATCAAGAAAATAATGACTGGGGATCATGAATTTGCGAATATATAATGAATATTCGCAAAATATCAGCAACCTCTGACACTCCAGCTGTTCTGAAACTACAACTCCCAGAATCCTCCTTTAACTTCTATGGAAGTTACAAGAAGAGCCGAATAAGTGTGCATGCTGGGAGTTGTAGTTTCACAGCAGCTAAAGTGTGGAAGGTTACTGATCCTTGGTGTACAGGGTTTCCCAGGAAATCACGATGATGGACAATCCTTGGAAAAGTCGATTGGTCATTAGAAGTCATAATGACACTGCAAATAACCATCTGTCAGCTTTCAATACATTTGATAACAAATGGATTATAAAATCAATGTCTGTGCTACGGTTTATAGATTAGATATGTACAGTACGTGGCTGACAATCAGTGGCATCTATTCACAGTGGTTACAATCTACTGTCCCCATGTCACATAAACGAAAGGCCAATTGACCTACTTCTACGTTCTACTGGCGTTAGAAGAAACAAATATGCTGAAAGTCCAAGCGAACAAAGGGAGCGCATACAAAACCCCTAAGAAATTCAGAAATGAAGCCTACGGCCTCCTCACTGCAATCAGCAGTGATAACCACTGCACCGCCGAGCACCAATATCACGACGGCGGCCCACCACTGACTGCTACTATTGTCACTGTGCATTGAGTATAGACCCAGGAAAGGATTAAAATTGGCACATACAGAAAAAATTCCTATAATTCTAGTCAATGCAGATGTTTAAAGTAAGACTGGAAAGTCATGTGAATAGGATTTCACAAAGTTATACAAAATGCAAATGCCCGACCGGTTGTGCTGTAAGGTGTCAGTAATCTGAATTGCTGCACTCCTATGTCCGCCATATTACACTATGTCGGCCTTTTGCTGATAAAGGTTTGGAGGTCATGACATTTTTGGATCCCATCATCCATGACCTGCTGTTTCAGATTCCCTGTAGAAGCTACAGGAATATGTATGGCCTCGTGCACATGGCCGTTGCCATTTGAGGGGCAAAACCGCAGATCCACAAAATATGGATACCGGCTGTTTGCATCCCACCCTTTCCTCAGTCCCTATTATAATAGAAATGCCTACTCTTGTCCACAAAATAGTCTATTATTTGCAGAACGGCTGCGCATGTATGACATCTGTGTGCTGTCCGTATTTTTTGCGGCCCCGTAGACATGAATAGTTCCACGTGCTATCCGCAAAAAATGCAGATCGGATGTGGACCAAAATACGAATGCCTTCGGCTTCGTGCACAAAACCGTAGTGTTCATTCGTACGCTATTTGTAGTTTTTGCGGACAGCACACTGACCCATTCATTTCTATGGGGCCATGAACACATCCGTATTTTTTGCAAATCCCTGTGGCTGCTCCGCAAATGATAGAACAAGTCCTTCCTATTGATGGGAGTGAGAAAAATGCTGAATACTAATGGAAGGTATCTGTATTGAACCTGTTTGAGGACCGAAATAAGGACAAAGCCATGAGCTTGAAGCTTTCCTTGTAGGACGTCATCTATATGGTGACTTGCTGTATAGTACAAGATACCGGATAAGACTCACGTATATTATAAACATATAGGGAGATATACATCTTGGCGCATATCCATCTGTCACAGATTCGGTCGCAAAGGGAAAATGCGGCAAAATCTACAGTCATCCTATGAACACAACAGCTGTCCTTTCAGACACCAAAAATAACCCATCGTGGCCAGAGGGCCACACAACAGCTTCCTCAGTCGAATTTCCATGTCAATAGTTTACGGCCTGAATGCACTTGTTTGACCTTGTTACAAGGATCCCTAGAACCGGCAAAATTTCGCCCCTGGTACGCTTTGAACAGCTTGAAAATATAGTATCAATGACTATACGTAGATTCAGTCATGATCTAACAGCTCGGTCCGCGATCCACTGCCTTCAGAACGAGGACTGAGCATTTTGGCGCTGTCAGTGGGACATAATGTTGTCTGATTAGCACCAGACTAGATGTGCATGTCTTGGAATGAACAAAGAGCTTCACTGTGTGAAGACAAGGCAGAGGGATTAAAACCCGGGGACTACTACCCCCTACTGCTCCTGCGGATAAAGTTGCTGAAAACTGCCTCTTTGCAACACAAAAAGGTAAAGAGGCGAGAATAAAAGGGGCATAAATCATGATAAAGACCCATACAGACATATCTTCTATGAGGGAACGGCTGACAGGCCTCTGTATGAACAAGGAGGGGGAAAAAAAGAAAAGTTTGATCAGATTACCCCTGACAGCACAACATCACATCTTCCTACAGAATCTAAGCATACCCTCAGCCAATCATGCAATGTCATAAAAGTATCTGTGTTTTCCAACCTAAAGCAATTTATTTTTGCACATTTCTGATTATTTAATGATTGATAATATCCTGCCAGACATTGCAGAGCAGCAAAACTACTGGTGCGTGTACAGACACAGACAACAGGCGCACCAATCTGCAACTGCACGTTTTTCCATAGCGACACAAGCCGCCCTAGCACAACCAATAAAATTTTGCAGCATGACAGCAGCGCCAAAAGGAGCTCGCTAGAAAGTGCAGCAGCTACTACACCATACGCGATCGAGCCTGCAAAGCAACACCAATGCAACCGCGGTGGACTGGGTCCAACGTAGACAGCCGAGGCCTGTGCGAGGTGGCAACCTGCGACAAAGCCATGCACAGGAATCTCTGCTCTCATAGTCACATCTTGCTCTGCAGTGGAAACACAAACAGGTCATAAAAACTAGACTACAACTGCATCCCCTCTCCACTCCATTGTGCTCCTTTACTGCTCCTGCAACCCAAGAGTCTGGGGGCAAACCAGATTTCTAGCAGAACCATGTGGACTGTAATAACACATAGAAACCGTAAGGTAATTGTAACAGAGGTAACTTACACAAGGCGCATTACTGCTGGCCAGGTTATAAACTTCAACCTTGTGTTGTGGAAAAATATCCGGGCAAACAGCGCCATTAAAGCGGGGACACTTAATTTCTAAAAATCTGAGGGAGGCATGATTGATGTTAGAAGTGGGGCTCTCAACAGGAAGGGGGAGGGAGGCGTGAGGCTTCATCAAAATCATAATTATGGCATTTAAAACAGAAGCAACATACCTTGTGCCACCCCAAGCCTGGAAGTATCTGCCTGGTGCCTACTGCTACAGGGGAAAGATTTCTGGATTATTTACAAACATACACATTCTGTTTATAAAACAAAGTAACAATGTATCACCTACAAACAAACAAGTGGCAAAACCTACCTCCTCCAGTTCTGACTTGATCTCTTCTTCTTCTTTTCTCCTTTTAAAAGCTTTTTTTTTTTTTTCTAAAAACAAATCCAATAGAAGTTTAGACTTTTGCCTTTTAAAATCCTCCTCAGCACCTTTTGTCCCCAGAAATACAATCCAGATGAAATTCCGGCTCAAAAATCATCCACACAAGAAAGAAATGCAGAACTTCCAGACCAAATAGCAGATGAAGTTTCCCCTCTGCTCAGGCAGGTCCTTTCTTTTCCTGGAGGAGGAGGAGGAGCAATTAAATAATAAAACAAAAAAAAAAAAATCTTAAAAGAGGGATTAAAAGTGCTTGGGGGGGAAGGAGATGAGAAGTGTGGAGTGAGGAAGGATTGTGGGGGTGGGAGGGTCTGGAGAGGGAGATTATTAGTGCTGGGAGCCTTGGATGCCCCCTTAGTCCTTGGAGGTGAGTAGGGGGTGACTAGGGTGCTATTTGGGGGGTACAGTGTCGCACTCCAGAGCCGCACCCTGCATACAGACACACACAAGGCAGCACTCTCTCAGTGTCTCTCCTCCCCTGTACTGCTGCCAGCAGCACACACACTCCCCTCCCCCTCTGTCTCTGGTTTCCCCTCCTCTCAGGAGGCAGTCTCTCTCTGTCTCTGCTACTCTCACTTCCTCAGGCGTCACATTTCTCCTCTATCTGTCTCTTCCCTTTCCTCTATTTCCCCTTTTTGCATATAGTAACATTATAGTCCCCTTCTGTGAGAGGATGTCTGCAGCTCCCCAGCTTCTCCTACCTGCATGCTCCAGGCTGCTGCTGCTGCCCAACTGTTAGCTCTGACCATATGCCAGGGTGCATCATGTCTCAATGGGTGGGCACAAAAGAGGAGATGCCTGGGGGGTGGGGGACACTAGAAGGGAGAGGTCACATAGCTGGCCATGACCCTGTCTCACCCTTTCTTTAACCCTGGGATAGTTTGTGTACACATGCAGTAAAAGCCCCTCTCCTCCTCTGGCTGCTGTAAGGTGCAGCATGAGTGGTGGGTGTCACTAGCACTACAGAGGAGAATTTGGAGGAGGCGATAGGAGACTGTACCACCACTGGAGATAGAGATAAGCAGCTACCGTATCCATATGTTACCGCTTTTCACAAAAATTTAACAAAATCGGCAATCTCCAGCACACCAGTTGTGGTCCAACTACAACTCCCAGCATGCACACTTGCTTGGCTGTTCTCGGAACGACCATAGAGGTTAATGGAGTACGCTAGGAGTTGTAGTTTGACAGCAGCTGGAGTGCCGGAGGTTTCTGACCTGTGCACTATAAGGCTTAGTGCACACGAACGAATGGCTCTGCGGTCCGCAAAAAAACGGAGGACATCCGTGTGCATTCCGTTTTTTGCAGAACGGAACATCTGGCCCCTAATAGAACAGTACCATCCTTGTCCGTGATGCGGACAAGAATAGGACAAGTTCTATCTTTTAATGGAACTGAAATACGGAAATGGAATGCACACGGAGACACTTCAGTTTTTTTTTGCGGACCCATTGAAATGAATGGTTCCGTATATGGAACACAAAAAACGTCCCGTACACTCGCAAAAAAAACGTTTATGTGCAAGAGGCCTAAGAGGGCTCCACTGGCAATTATCAGCGACCAGTGGGTATTGCAGAAATGCTGACACAGTGAATACAGTAGAAGGGCTCAAGCACATGACCGTATGTATTTTAGGATCCACAAAAGATACGGATGGCGTCCGTGTATATTCTGTATTTTGCCAAACGGACCAGCTGGCCCCTAATAGAACAGTCCTAGCCTTGTCTGTAATGCGGACAACAATAAGACATGTTCAATTTTTTTTGCGAACCGGACGTACGGAAACGAAATGCACTTTTTTTTTTTTTTGCAGGCCCATTGAAATGAAGGGTTCCGTATACAGTGCGCAAAAAAAAATTAACGGACACAGAAAGAAAATGCGTTCGTGTGCATGAGGCCTTAGCGTTTCAGTTGTATATAGGCTGGTAACTTTGTGATGTCTTTTGTTTTGTACATGAACCCTCTGAATTGTACAGCGCTGCGGAATAAACATTATTATTATTATTGTTCTCGGAACAATCATAGAAATGAAGGGAGCATGCTGGGAGTTGTAGTTTGACAGCAGCTGGTGTGCCGGAGGTTGCTGACCCGTGCAGTAGATTATATAAGAGGGCTCAGTGGGGCATTGCAGAAATGCTGGCACAGTGAATACAGTATTAGGCCAGGGTCACACCCAGTCACCAGGACTGTACGTGTTGTGCCTATTGTGTGCCTATATGGTTGTATACATCTTCCATGGACTCCTATAAATAATATATACTTTAGCATACAGAGGCCACGGCACTCTCCAGCCATTCTAATACTAAGTAAGTGACACAATATGTAAATGGCGTACCTTGGCTAAGCTAACGCTGTAACGCGCTACGGCCGTTTATTTCAGGACTGTTTTATTGTATGGAGATGTCAGCTTCATTACAAATACGGCTGCCTGCAGGGGCATAGCTAAAGGCTCAGGGGCTCCGGTGTAAGAGTTCACCTTGGGCCCCCTTCCCTCAGTGCTTTGTGTGTCTTCTTATGTGGCACAAGTGTCTTTGGGCCCCTTCAGGCTCCTGAGCCCAGTAGCGACTGCTACCTCTGCACCCCCTATAGATGTGCTCCTGGCTGCCTGACAAACTACAACCAACAAGTTCCAATATCACAGCTGTAACAATATACAAGTAGGGAGACCCACAGCAACCATACATAGCCTATAACAGGTTACATATAGCTACACATAAGATAAGCGGCGGACGGTTTACCACTTATCCCTTTCCCCATTGTTGAAATGACATGCCCCTTTGGGTGACCAACGCACAGCTGTTTGGCCTACTTGTCTAATCTCTATGGAGACATTTTTCCTTTTGCCCTGTCCTGGGTCCATTCACCTTTTTTGGCTAGAGATGGCGGTATAATGTCCCCAATGGCATTGTGAGGGCAGCCTGCTTGTATGGTTTGGGATATATATCTTACCTTGGCTTTTTTAGACTCCCGATATTGATGAGCGATCCTCAGGATGGGTCATTATATCTGATTGGTAAAGGTTCAACACGCCGAACCCCCTCCCATCAGCCGTTCCTTGCAGCCTCTGGCACTGGAAATAGCGCTTTGATTGGAAGAGGACGCACCGCTCCGTTCACAGTGTAGTGGGCGTGCTGGGTGACTCATTTCTCACTGAACTCAATCATAGCAGAGCTGCAGTAACCCAGCATGAACACTGTGAACGGAGGGGTGTGTCCTCTTCCAATCAAAGCGCTATTTTTATTGCTAGAGGCTGAAGGAAACGGCTGATTGGGGGGAGTTTGGGGTGTTGGACCGTCACCATGATTATTACCAGTCATATGGTGGTATCTGATATTCAGGATATATATGTAACGACCCAGAGTGTCATTACCACCTTTGCACCCCGCTACAATCTCTTATGGTCTAATATAATGTCATCCTATGTATTTATTTCAGGTGCACTACACTGTGCATATCTATTCCTTGCAACTGTTATTGTTAATGTAATTTACCTGGTTCACCAGAAGGCGGCATCAAGCATTTACAGAGGATGGACCCCTTCTTTCCATTCTAATTCTCCCTCTTAGGAGGGGAGGGTCTTAGTTAGTTAGAGCTTAGTCCAGCTTACCCCCCGCTGGACGTGCTATGTCTAGGCCAGCTAGAGCACCTTCAGCTCTGATGGATGTGGAGGCTACAGCTTGGAAGAGTTCCCTGAATTAAGCTAGAGTCAGACTACAAAAAGAGAAGTTGCAGCACACAGCTAAGGCCAAAGTAATTCTGTCACCACAGCAGGACCAGAAAGCAACATATGTAGCAGAGTTGAGTTTGTTTGCCTGTCAGAATTAATGCTAAAACATGCTAGGAACCAAGACAAAGCCTAAAACTGTTGGAGAAACGTTTATGCAAAGGAAAGCTGGTATTGAACTTCATCACAAGGTCTGCACTCAATTTTATTAATCGTCCCCTTCATCAACAACCCCCTTTCATTGCTTCTGGGCCATGCCTGGGGTCAAGCATATCCAGGTAGGCACACCGTGACACATGCACCAACATTAAAGAGGACCTGTCACCACTCCTGAGATGCCTATTTTAATAGCGTCATACATTCCCCATGTACTAACAATTCTGGAGCCTCTATTCTTATGGCTCTATGATGTGCCATTCCTTTATTATTTCTACTAGAAGTTATAATTGAATTGCTATTATCCTTCAGTAAGGGTACAGAGGGGAGGTAACCAGTTGGGGGTGTGTACCTGCACAGTCTGAATATGGCAGCACTGATTGGATAGAGTCAGACTGTGCAGGTACACACTCCCAACTGGTTACCTCCCCTCTGTTCCCCTCCTGAAGGCTAATAGCAAAGTATTCATACCTTAAAGTGCAAATAATAAAGGAATGGTACAGCATACAGACATAAGAATAGATGCTCCACAATTGTTATTACATGGGGAATGCATATAGCTATTAAATCAGACATGTGAGGAGCGGTGGCAGGTCCTCTTTAAGGGACATTATAGACTACCCTACACCACTCTGGCATTCCTGCACCTGGGTACCATCCACAGTATCACTAAAAGAGGCCCTGTGCCCATGTTGCTTCATGCAACTGGCGTAACGAAACAAGTACTAGTACTCTAAAAGGGCACGCTGAATATAGTGCATGTAATCATGTAGTATAGATGAGCTGATAATTACCAGTCATATGGTGGTGTCTGATATTCAGGATATATAGTGGATATATAATCAGGGTATATAGTGGATATATAATCAGGGTATATAGTGGATATATAATCAGGAGGATATACAGTGGATATATAATCAGGATATATAATCAGGGTATATAGTGGATATATAATCAGGAGGATATTTAGTGGATATATAATTAGGATATATAGTGGATATATAATCAGGAGGATATATAGTGGATATATAATCAGGAGGATATATAGTGGATATATAATCAGGGTATATAATCAGGGTATATAGTGGATATATAATCAGGGTATATAGTGGATATATAATCAGGATATATAGTGGATATATAATCAGGGTATATAATCAGGGTATATAGTGGATATATAATCAGGGTATATAATCAGGGTATATAGTGGATATATAATCAGGGTATACAGTGGATATATAAGCAGGATATATAATCAGGGGATATAGTGGATATATAATCAGGAGGATATTTAGTGGATATATAATTAGGATATATAGCGGATATATAATCAGGGTATATAATCAGGGTATATAGTAGATATATAATCAGGGTATATAGTGGATATATAATCAGGAGGATATTTAGTGGATATATAATTAGGATATATAGTGGATATATAATCAGGAGGATATATAGTGGATATATAATCAGGAGGATATATAGTGGATATATAATCAGGGTATATAATCAGGGTATATAGTGGATATATAATCAGGATATATAGTGGATATATAATCAGGGTATATAATCAGGGTATATAGTGGATATATAATCAGGGTATATAATCAGGGTATATAGTGGATATATAATCAGGGTATACAGTGGATATATAAGCAGGATATATAATCAGGGTATATAGTGGATATATAATCAGGAGGATATTTAGTGGATATATAATTAGGATATATAGTGGATATATAATCAGGGTATATAATCAGGGTATATAGTAGATATATAATCAGGATATATAGTGGATATATAATCAGGGTATATAGTGGATATATAATCAGGATATACAGTGGATATATAATCAGGAGGATATATAGTGGATATATAATCAGGAGGATATATAGTGGATATATAATCAGGAGGATATACAGTGGATATATAATCAGGGTATATAGTGGATATATAATCAGGGTATATAGTGGATATATAATCAGGGTATATAGTGGATATATAATCAGGGTATATAGTGAATATATAATCAGGATATATAGTGGATATATAATCAGGGTATATAGTGGATATAATCAGGATATATAGTGGATATATAATCAGGATATATAGTGGATATATAATTAGGGTATATAATCAGGATATATAGTGGATATATAATCAGGATATATAGTGGATATATAATCAGGGTATATAGTGAATATATAATCAGGATATATAGTGGATATATAATCAGGAGGATATATAGTGGATATATAATCAGGGTATATAATCAGGGTATATAGTGGATATATAATCAGGGTATATAATCAGGGTATATAGTGGATATATAATCAGGATATATAGTGGATATATAATCAGGGTATATAGTGAATATATAATCAGGATATATAGTGGATATATAATCAGGGTATATAGTGGATATATAATCAGGATATATAGTGAATATATAATCAGGGTATATAGTGTATATATAATCAGGGTATATAGTGAATATATAATCAGGGTATATAGTGGATATATAATCAGGATATATAGTGGATATATAATCAGGATATATAGTGAATATATAATCAGGATATATAGTGGATATATAATCAGGGTATATAGTGGATATATAATCAGGAGGATATATAGTGGATATATAATCAGGATATATAGTGGATATATAATCAGGGTATATAGTGGATATATAATCAGGGTATATAGTGGATATATAATCAGGATATATAGTGAATATATAATCAGGGTATATAGTGTATATATAATCAGGGTATATAGTGAATATATAATCAGGGTATATAGTGGATATATAATCAGGATATATAGTGGATATATAATCAGGATATATAGTGAATATATAATCAGGATATATAGTGGATATATAATCAGGGTATATAGTGAATATATAATCAGGAGGATATATAGTGGATATATAATCAGGATATATAGTGGATATATAATCAGGGTATATAGTGGATATATAATCAGGAGGATATTTAGTGGATATATAATTAGGATATATAGTGGATATATAATCAGGGTATATAGTAGATATATAATCAGGATATATAGTGGATATATAATCAGGAGGATATTTAGTGGATATATAATTAGGATATATAGTGGATATATAATCAGGGTATATAGTAGATATATAATCAGGATATATAGTGGATATATAATCAGGAGGATATATAGTGGATATATAATCAGGAGGATATACAGTGGATATATAATCAGGGTATATAGTGGATATATAATCAGGAGGATATATAGTGGATATATAATCAGGAGGATATATAGTGGATATATAATCAGGGTATATAGTGGATATATAATCAGGAGGATATACAGTGGATATATAATCAGGAGGATATTTAGTGGATATATAATCAGGATATATAGTGGATATATAATCAGGAGGATATATAGTGAATATATAATCAGGATATATAGTGGATATATAATCAGGGTATATAGTGGATATAATCAGGATATATAGTGGGGCAGGCTATAAGGACACTGTCGTACTATCAGATGGGGCACATGACACGATCGATACCCCTGCAGCTTCAACCTGCTCACACAATTGACCAGATCAGCAGAATCCTGCAGAGAGGGATAGGATTATCTGTGACACTCAGTTGTGGTGAAACTACAACTCCCATCATGTGTGACATAGTGCTGGCAGTTGTAGTTCGCCACCAGCCTGGAGAGGCACAGGACGTAGTCCCCTGGGGGCTAATGATTTAGCACGTTACGTTTATTAAACCAAGAGCCGGTGAGAAAGGCTTTCCTGAACGGGTTAATTGATTGACAAGCTTTCCCGCCCATGACGTGAACATGGCGCGCCCGCTGCCCGCCCTCCTCTACCAGCCGGGGTCTGGGAGGAGAAGTCTGTTTGGAAGCGAGTCACAGCCAATCAGAGCCAGGGTTGAGAACTACATCAGCCTATCAGAAGAAGGGCAGAGAACTCCACCGACCAATCAGAGGCGAGCTCAAGTTACAGAATGGGAGGGGATTGTGTACTTTGTGTACAGGCTGGTGAGACGGAGCAGTAACCGGGCAGCGGCCTGAGAGGAGGAGCTGTTCACACTTCACTGCCTGCGTTATTACAACGGCGCATAATGTTATATACAGTGTGTGTGTGTATATAATGCAATGGCACATAACATATACACTGTATATAATCATAGCACATAAGGATGTGTGTGTGTGTATATATATATATATATATATATATATATAAAATCATGGCATAACATAGACAAGGTGTGTGTGCATATTATGTATATATATGTGTGCAAATGAATATACTCAGCACATTAGACATTAGCACTAGATATATTATCATGGCACATATACAATGTATATATACATATAATATCACAGCACTATATTATATACAGGGTGTCTGTGTACAGGGCTCCAGACTAAAAAAATTACCTAGGAGCCATTGGCTCCTAAACTGAAAAATTTAGGAGCCAAATAAAATTTTTAGTCGCCAAATTTAAATAGATATATATTCATGATAGAAAAAATTGCCTCATTAACACGTCAGTGTTTGGTCAGTGATTTTCATCAGTGATTGTGAGCCAAAACCAGGATTGGAGCCTCCACGGACATAAGGTATAAGGGAAAGATCAGCACCTGTTCTGTGTTTACAGCCGCAACTGGTTTTGGCTCAAAAATCACTGATGGAAATCACTGACCGAACACTGATGCCACAGTCACACACGGGTTCACATTATGTTTCGGTCATATGTTATATTATACTATGACCGAAACATGACGGACGCCTCAGACAGATGCCATACTGCGGCATCCCTCACCATAGGGTTCCATTGTACAAAAAATGTATATATTTTTTTCTGGACTTTACAGGATGGGAAGACGTGGTGCACTACGATCTCCCATTCTGCAAAAAAACTTATAAATTAGCATATATGGTTTTTTGTACAATGTATCTCTATTGGATGGATGCCACAGTATGGCATCTGTCTGAGGCGTCCGTAAACATACTTTTTTTTTTGTATATGTTAAACGTATGACAAAAATCCAACACTTCCATTATTTTCATTGTTCTGCTCATCAAACGGAGCAGAACAACAGAAATAAATAGTGGTGGTGTGAACAGGGCCTAAGAGGTGGGTGTGCAGGGAACCATCACCGGTCTAATAACATGAAGGAATTATAGCGAAGTGATAAAGTCCAGTCCAATATGGCGGAACTTCCCTGTACGTTATCACTTGGCTATAATAGCCTGCTGTGTATTTACTACACACTGCAACACATACATCACTGCACTACATACATCAGTGTGAGCTGTATGTAGTGATGTATACATGTGTGTGATGTGTGTAGTGCAGTATGTGATGTGTGTAGTGCAGTGTAGTGATGTATACATGTGTATGATGTATGTAGTGCAGTGTGTGATGTGTGTAGTGCAGTGTGTGATGTATGTAGTGCAGTGTGTGATGTGTGTAGTGCAGTGTAGTGATGTATACATGTGTATGATGTATGTAGTGCAGTGTATGATGTATGTAGTGCAGTGTAGTGATGTATACATGTGTATGATGTATGTAGTGCAGTGTGTGATGTGTGTAGTGATGTATACATGTGTATGATGTATGTAGTGCAGTGTGTGATGTGTGTAGTGCAGTGTGTGATGTATGTAGTGCAGTGTATGATGTATGTAGTGCAGTGTAGTGATGTATACATGTGTATGATGTATGTAGTGCAGTGTGTGATGTGTGTAGTGCAGTGTGTGATGTATGTAGTGATGTATACATGTGTATGATGTATGTAGTGCAGTGTGTGATGTGTGTAGTGCAGTGTGTGATGTATGTAGTGATGTATACATGTGTGTGATGTATGTAGTGCAGTATGTGATGTATGTAGTGCAGTGTGTGATGTATGTAGTGCAGTGTGTGATGTATACATGTGTATGATGTATGTAGTGCAGTATGTGATGTGTGTAGTGAAGTGTGTGATGTATGTAGTGCAGTGTGTGATGTATGTAGTGCAGTGTGTGATGTATACATGTGTATGATGTATGTGATGTGTGTAGTGCAGTGTGATGTATGTAGTGATGTGTGTAGTGCAGTGTATGATGTATACATGTGTATGATGTATGTAGTGCAGTGTGTGATGTATGTAGTGCAGTGTGTGATGTATGTAGTGATGTATACATGTGTATGATGTATGTAGTGCAGTATGTGATGTGTGTAGTGCAGTGTGTGATGTATGTAGTGCAGTGTGTGATGTGTGTAGTGATGTATACATGTGTATGATGTATGTAGTGCAGTATGTGATGTGTGTAGTGCAGTGTGTGATGTGTGTAGTGCAGTGTGTGATGTATGTAGTGATGTATACATGTGTACTGTATGATGTATGTGATGATCACACACTCCACTACATACATTACACACATGGATACACAACACCTTGCTCTGTCTTCTTATGCGGCCCCATCTTGATTCTTCAGCTCCTCAGCGCGCCCGGCACTCCTTGCTTCATCCACCCCCAGAGCCGGCCCCTCCTCCTTTCATCTCCCGCCGGCTTTCTCTGCTGCAGGGCGCTGTATGGCTTCGGCGCCCGCCCAAACTAACCAATAGCAAAGCTCCTTACAGTATGGAGCTTTGCTATTGGTTATTTCAGGCTGCGCTGCCTGTGCTGTGCCGCTCGCTGCGTCTGCTGAAGTATTTTTTTTTTCTTAAAGCTGCAGCGCAGCGGTGGGACAAGTCGCAAATGGCGATAAGACTTAAATTTCTTATCGCCATTTGCAAATTCCTAGTCGCATCGCCATCTGGAGCCCTGGGTGTATATACTCTTTTTTACATTTTATGTTGCAGCCTTGTGCTAAAATAGAACAAATTCTGCTTTTCCCCGTCGGCCTGCTCTCAGCACTCCATACTGACAAAGTGACAGCAGAATGCGAGAAATCTTTCCCAATTTATTGAAAATTAAAAACTAAAATCTTGCATTGACGTAAGTATTCACACCCCTGACTCAGGCCTTAGTCGAGGCACCTTTGGCAGTGATTTCAGCCCCAGTCTTGGGGAAGGTTTGCACACCTGGATTTGGGGATCTTCTGCCATTCTTCTCTGCCGATCCTCTCAAGTAGTCAGGTTGGAAGGAGACTTCGGTGGACAGCCATTTTCAGGTCCCTCCAGAGATGTTTGATTGGGGTCAAGTCTGGGCTGTGTCTGGGCCACTCCTGTGTTCTCCTCTTTGTGGCTTAGGGTCATTGAAGGACATTTAGGCCCCTTTCACACGGACGAGTTTTTCGCGCGGGTGTCATGTGTGACGTGAACGCATAGCACCCGCACTGAATCCTGACCCACTCATTTCAATGGGTCTATGTACATAAGCGTTTTTGTTTTTCACGCATCAGTTCTGCGTTGCGTGAAAACGCAGCATGTTCTATATTCTTTGTTTTTCACGCATCCCTGGCCCCATAGAAATCAATGGGGCTTCAGTCAAAAACACATCGCATCCGGGAGCAAGTGCGGATGCCATGCATTTTTCATGGATGGTTGCTAAAAGATGTTTGAAAACCTTCCGTTTTTTATCACGCGCGTGAAAAACGCATCAAAATGCATTGCACCCGCGCGGAAAAAAGTGAACAACTGCACGCAATCGCAGACAAAACTGAATGAACTTTCTTGCAAAATGGTGCGAGTTTCACTGAACGAATCCGAGCCTAATCCGTCACGCTCATATAATAGAGGCCTACTAGTGTTCCCATACGCCTGTTTCGATCCCTGTGCACCAGAGTGAGAGCTGCCTTATGTATTAACAGGCAGATGCCTCTTAAAGGGTTGTCCGGGTTCAGAGCTTCCTTTTCTTCCCCCTCTCACATGAGCATCTCATGCTCCGATGCTCTCCCTTACCCTGCGCAGGATCGGGGGCTCCCTTGTTTATGTTTTTACACTGCTAGGCAGAGGCTTCCGCCTAGCAGTGCTCCCGGTGACATCAGCAGCTATAATGGGTGGGCTTTAGCGCTGCCCTAGCCCTTTTACAGGCTAGGGCAATGCTAAAGCCCGCCCATTAGTGACCTCATCACTGCAAGACGGCGCTCTTAATACACCTCAGAGCGTCCCATTGTCAGGGACACACAACAACATCGGGCCGCCGAGGTGATCCCCCACTTGAAATATGAAGCTGCATAGATCATCCGAGCAGCAGCCGTGGATCCACTGGGACTTAAAGACCGCAACGATCTTAGTGTCTTTATGGGATAAATTTGTTTAAGTATGTTTATGTTTTACAATTGATGCTTAACCCTTTAAGGACCGGAGGTTTTTTACTTTTTGAGTTTTCGTTTTGCGCTCCCTGCCTTCCCATAGCCATAGCTTTTTTATTTTTCGGTTCACATAGCCATATGAGGGCTTGTTTTTTGCGGGACAAGTTGTACTTTCCAACACCACCATTTAATATTGCATATGATGTAGTGGGAAGCGGGAAAAAAATTCCAAATAGGGTAAAATTGCAAAAAAAAAGCAATTCCACCACAGTTTTGCGACTTTTTAAATTTCGACGTTCGATGTGTGATAAAACTGACCATTTAATTTTACTCTACAGGTCAGTACGAATCCGGCGATACCCTATATGTACAGGTTTTCTTGCGTTTTGATAGTGAAAAATAAATTCAAAAGTGGGAAAAAAAAAATCAGTTTTACTTTTTTGTCACCATGTTTTGACCTCTATAACTTTTTTGTAATTATATGTACAGAGCTGTATGGGGGCTCATTTTATGCGTCATAATCTTATCTTTTTATTGATGACTTTTTGATCACCTTTTATGTAATTTTTTGTGGAAAATGAAGCGACCAAAAATGGCGAATCCGCCATTTGGACGCTTTTTTCCGTTTTGCTGTTTGACGTATGTGGAATATTTTTTTATATTTTTATACTATGGGCGTTTTCGCACATTGTGACACCCATGATGTGTATTTTTTTTTTTTTTAGTTTTTAAATTTTTATTTTAGCAAAAGGGGGGTGATTTGAACTTTTATGTTTTTTTTTTCATTAATTTTTTTAACTTTTTTTTTTTTTTACACTTTTATATAGTTCCCATAGGGAACTATAGCTTACAATCATCTGATTGCGATTTTCATACAATAGCATTGGAATATATGAAAAAAATCGCATATTTCCTATGAAGCCTATTACAGGTTAGGCTCCATAGGAAATACTATACAGCAGCCTGGGTATCATTCATAGAAACCCAGGCTACTACAGGCGCGCTCCGGCTCCTCTGATCGCCACACGGGGGAGCCGGAGCGCAAAACGAAACGTAGTTTCACCACAGCTGGAGTGCCAGAGGTTAGCCATCACTGCCCTAGAGCTAAATGTCAAGTGTCATAGCAAAGGGTCTGAATATTTATAATTATGCAAAATCTTTGTTTTTCCTTTTCAATAAATTTGCAAAAGTTTTTAAAAAATCTGTTCTCACTTTCTCATTATAGGGTATTGAGTGCAGAATAATGGGGGAAAACTAGATTTTTTTTTATCAGCAGAAGGCCTCAAAATAACAAAATGGGATAAAAGTGAGAGGGTCTGAAGACTTTCTGAATGCATTGTCTATATATCATCATGGCACATAACATTATATAGTGTGTGTATACATATCACTGCACTATGTTATATACAGTGTATACAATATTACATGATGTTATATACAGTGTATAATTATCACAGTACATTATATTATGTACAGTATGTATATCATCATGGCATGTATAGTTCTTATATATACATATATTGGCACGGCACATTATATGTTATATATAGTGTGGACATATAGGTATATTCTAATAGACGGTGAAAATATTACTAGGGATGAGTGAATCGACTTCGCATCCAAAGTCGATTCGCATAAAACTTTGTTCTAATACTGTACGGAGCACGAGCTCTGTACAGTATTAGAATGTATTGGCTCCATTGAGCCGAAGTTGAAACCGAACCCGAGTTCTGGAAATTCATTTATAAAGTTATTGCGCGCAGTCTCTGATCTGAGCCAATACACTCTAATACTGTGAGGAGCTCCTGCTGTTTGGCTGTCCTATAAAAGTGAATGAAGCATTCTGGGAGTTGTAGTTGGTTCCTGTCCTGCAATCAGTATGGTAGTGTAACCCCCCCCCCCTCCCCCCATGTTCACAGTGCTCTGCTATCCCCGGCAGTCCAATAGAGAATGAATGGAGCAGCAGGGTGCATGCTCAAACTGCTGCTCCATCAGGACAGGGGTACGAGACTCCGTTTCTCGTGATCTTTGGGGGTCCCAGCAGTCAGATCTCCACTAACGAGTTGGTTATGCTGTGTTTAGCCAAAAGAGAGTAACATTTATTTTCTGGAATACCCCTTTTTGTTCTCTTTCCCCAGATTTGAAGAGGGGTGCACCACCAATGAGGCCAGGTGAGGCGATCGCCTCAGGCAGCACCAGGTAGGGGCAAGAGGGGGCAGCGGAAGGGTCATGGGAAATGAGTGCTTTTATTGTAGCAAATGGGTTAGGTAAAGAAATTCGCATTTTTGGGGGGGTTGCTGTTTCAGTTTTCGCCTGATTTATTATGAGGCCTGTGCCACCATAATTTAGGCATATCCTCTGGCAGCGCGGTGGATAACAAGGCCAGAGCAGCACACGTCAGTCTTGATAAATCTCCACCTTAGTTTGGCATACAGTATATGCTGCTATAAATACCCAATGTATATGGTTCAAGGGGTTTTCTTAGATATCGATGCCCTGTCCTCGGGATAGGTTATTGAATTATTAGATCGGTGGGTATCCGACCCCCCGCGCCTTTACCCATCAGCTATTTTGGGCAGCTGCCAGGGCTATAAACTGTACAGTTGTCAGAAAGCTCCATCCATGGTGCACCCTCCAGCACTGGGGTACTGCAGCTCCCATTCACTAGAGTGGGTGCTGAGCTGCAATAACCTGCACAGCTACTACACGTTGGATGGAACCTTCTATTTCCGGTTCCTTTCCACTGTATAGTGAGTGGCGGCTGCCCAAAACAACTGATGGTTGGATGTTCAAGGTGTCGGACCTCCACCGATCTGATATTGATGAACTATCCTGAGTATAGTCCAGGGATCAGCAACCTCTGGCACTCCAGCTGTTCTGAAACTACAACTCCCAGAATCCTCCTTTCACTTCGATAAGACTTACTAAGAATAACTAAGTAAGTGTGCATGCTGGGAGTCGTAGTTTCACAGCAGCTGGAGTGCCGGAGCTTACTGATCCCTGGTATAGGCCATCAATATCTCGAGGTCCCTTGCGATGCAGCAGGCGATTAGATGGAAGCAGTGGAGGAGAAAGCTGCTGTTACATGCAGAGATCTCTTCCTCAGTATGGGGAGGAGTGATCACTAATGCCATCGCTCGTCCCCATACAGACTCGCTTTCCAGCAGCAGCGCTGTTTAGACGGTATGATCTGTTGCCGGCGAACAATGATTTTTGTGTCCACACTAATGATCTATTACCCGATGAACAAGCGTTTCGGCACTTTTACACCGCCAGATACTCGGCCTGTGTAAAGGGCCCTTTAGTCCCAGAAAACCCCTTCAAATGTAGTCATAGGCTTCCATTCACCCGACATGCATCAGCATACTTTTTTCAACAGTATAGCAAAGCGCAGACTGCCCTGCCCTATAGAACGGGCAATTGCAAAAACCGCATGCTGTGCGGTATAATTTTATTTTTTTTCTACAGAGGTATCTTATGGGTGACACGTGCCAGTATAGGGCTACTTTCACACTTCCGATTTGAAGTCTGGCAGATTATTCTGGCAGAGAACAGCCTGGCATAATTCTCCCGATCCGGTACTACCAGATGCCGATGGAATATCCGCTGGCCCCATTAAGTAAAATAGGGTCCGGTGGAAATCCGTACACATTCCGGCAGACAAGCGGAGAACCGGACACAAACCACTGCATGCTGCGGTTTGTGTCCGGGGCGATTCTCCGATTGTCTTCCGGAACAGCCATGCCGGAGTTTCACACTGGAGGTGTGAAAGTAGCCTAAGGGCTCATTCACACAACTGTATGTAATTAGCAGTCCGCAAAATACGGATCTGCAGAAAAAACGGATGACAGCCGTGTGGGATAAGTTTTTTTTCTAGTGCATATACCTCTGAAGGATGGCTTAAATGCTGTGTGCACAGAGCCCTACTTCTGCAGCTTTATACACATTCCATACCCATATTCTGGAGGTAATGGGCACACCGAGCACCCATCGGTCCATGCTGTATACCCATAGGGACTCCCCTTTGGGGTTTTTCACAAGCACTGATTAAGTGAACAGCAGAGGATTTCAGATAAATCAGTCTTTCCCGCAGCGCGCTGACACAGCGTCTCGTCTAGGACACCCCGTCCGAAGAGAACTACATGAAAGAAGGAGGAGACTGATGCAACATGGATAAAGCCCCCCCGGCACAATGCTGCGTGCCTCTGCCATTCACGTTTTAAAAGGGCCCAGCAATAGCTGCATGAGCTGAATAGAAAAGAGCAGATGTTATTGAGCTGCTTTCAATGCCGGACGCGAAGCACAGAAAAAATGGAAGTGACAACCGTGACACATTCTCTTGGCATTTGCACTTTTATCTAACACACATCTTTGGAGCATGTACTAAAAGTTGGGGCACAGACAGCTATGTATTCCTGCCTGTTATGTTACTTTATCCACGCATGTATAACCAAAAGCTTGAGATTTAAAGGGGTTGTGTTATCTGAGATACCAGTGTCAGATAGGAGTGGGTCCCAGAGGTGGGACCTGCACCTATCTCCAGAATGGGGCCCCCAAAGTGAAGGAGAGCGCACCACGTTTGAGCAGCATGCTCTCTATTAATTTCTATGGGAGTTCCAATAATAGCCGATAAAAGTAAATGGAGAGTACACTGCGCATGCATGGCCACCTCTCTATTCACTTTATGAGACTTCCAGTGCTCGGCTATTTTCAGAGCTCCCATAGAAGTTAATGGAGAATGGCCGCACTTGCCTTCACTTCAGGGGGCCCATTCTGGAGACAGGAGTGGGTCCCAGAGGAGGGACCTGCACCTATCTGACATTGGTGGCATATCCTAGTGAGAGGAGACAACCCCTTTAAGTTATCTTTTGCAATAAACATGTTCACATCAGTTGTACCAAGAACGAAGTAGATATAATTAGCAAAATACATTAATACCTCTAGGAATTTACTTTTTTTTAAATGGGTTTTCCAGGATTCAAGACCATGGTCTATGTGCTAACTATAGGCCCATTTCTTTGCTCAATATAGACTTGAAATTATTGGCAAAAATGTTGGCTGACCGTCTCTCCAAATTATTACCTGCGCTAGTACATGGTGATCAGGTGGGCTTCATCCGCAACAGAGAGGGTAGAGACAACACTTCTAGAGTGTTGGACTTATTGTCCCATTCCTCCCGCACTTCATCTCCTCTCTTGCATCTCAGCACAGATGCTGAAAAAGCATTTAGTCAAGTAAATTGGAATTACCTGAGACTGACCCTGTTGCGATTTGACTTACCTGAAGCCTATGATGTCGGTGCAGTCTTTACAATGTACACACATGCTTCAGCGCACGTAATGGTCAATGGTTCCCTTTCCCCCTCCTTCGGTATAGCTAATGGTACCCGACAGGGTTGTCCCCTCTCACCTCTCCTTTTCGTCGTAACAATGGAACCCCTGCTAACTGCCCTGCGAACGGACCCTTCTATTAAGGGCCCTGTTGTTGGAGGCAGGGAACATAAAATAGCGGCCTTTGCCGATGATGTCCTGATTTAAACTTCCAAGCCCAGCACCTCCCTCCCAATCATCCAAAATCACCTAGTGCAATTTGGCTCCTTATCCAACTTTAAAATTAATGCAAACAAGTCCCTCGTTATCTGCACCGGCATCCCTCATACTACCAAACGGAAATGAATGCTGAATTCCCCTTTTAACTAGTCATCACCTACAATCACATACCTGGGAGTTAAAATAAGCCCACAAATCCACAATCTTTTTTCCCTAAATTACATCCCCCTAAAACTGTCTATTTTCCAAGCGATAGATAATCTTAATAAAAAAATCCCAACTATCTCCTGGTTTGGCCGAAAGAATCTTCTCACTTCCCTGATTCTACCCTGCCTAACCTACCTACAAGTCCTACCCATCCCTGTCCCTACCTCTTATTACACCGCGATCAGACAAAAGTTTGCCTCCTTTTTATGGCGAGGGAAAAAATCCAGGCTGTCATACTCTCGTCTAACTAGGCACAGATCGGTAGTTGGTATTGGACTCCCAGACCCTGAGCTATATGGTAAAGCCATATTACTAGCCAGAGCTGTAGACTGGGTATGTGGCTCCCCCCCATAGACTTTGGGTTTCTTTGGAATGTTCAAATGTAGGTAAACCCTTAAGACCCTTTCTACTGGGTAACGGGGTCCTGCCTCCTACGCACATGTCTGCCTACCCCATTATCAAAGCCACTTTAGCAGCGTGGTCATGGCTTAAATCCTCCCACTATAACATCCCTTTTCCTTCTCCTCTGCTTACTATTGGCAACGTTTTGGGAGTTTCCGATCCTTCCCTACTGAGTTCTTCCCCTAGCAGGGCAAAACTCTCTACCCTCCTAATTAGGTCGCTTTTAGATGACGCGGGCCAGCCCCCCACAATCATGTCCTCTCTTATTAACCCTCAGCCTTGTGACCTAACCTTAATCCCCTATTCTTCGGGGGGAACTCCACCACCCTATAGTTTGGATGGAAGCGCTTATTTCTCACGCCAACCCCCCCAACAAACCCATCTCCCTTCTCTATAATAAACTTCGCTCACCCCCAATGACCTCCAAACCGGCTTTCATCCGTTCCTGGGAACAAGACCTTAAAATTTAGATATCGCATAAAATTCTCCCTAAACCTCTTGAGGCACCACATAAAACTTCACGATGTGTACGCATCCAGGAAAACAATTATAAGCTTCTGACCCAATGGCATATCACGCCGATCAAAACAGCTCTTTTCACACCTCAGGCCTCGGATAGATGTTGGAGGTGTAAAGAGGAAAGAGGGACATTTCTCCACCATTGGTGGGAATGCACGAAGATTAACAAATGGTGGACCGACATATTCTATCATGCTAACCAAATTTGTCAAACTAGAATAACCATGTCCCCATTGATTGCTCTCCTGTCATTTTCCGTCAACCAACCACCAATACATTTGCCATATCTCTTTCAACAGCTGTTGATTGCAGCACATCTCCTTATTCCCAAGTATTGTCTCCAGACCTCCCTTCCAGACCTCGATTCTTGGGAATCCCGTACCCATCTTACCTTTCTTAAACTCTGGAACAAGGGGAAATCCTATAGATTCCCCAACCCCTCTTAACTTGCCCCGGCTCCATCTTGCCCATCATCCCCCTATCCCTCAACCCCCCCTGTCCCCATCTACCAAGTACCATCGAGCTTACCCCGTCTAGTCAGCTTGACTATCCCTATCTCCCCACTGCTACCTACTGGTTATTTGAGTACCCTTTTCTCCTCCTCAATGATTATTAATCGCTTCTTACTCTATTAACCTCAACACGACCCTTTGTTTCAACGTGAGGTGATGGGTACTAATATAAAGTTGTTGGGATACACTACCTGAAAACAGCCAGCATATGCCTTCTGTTATAAGGACCATCACAATTATTCCTGGCATACCAACATTTCAGCAGCTCCTATGTTCTGTTTACATACGCTATGTACATTTGACCCGCACACTTCTCTATGTGATAATTGCTTATTGTACTGCCACTCCATTGCCTGTACTTTTATATGCAACCGTACTTGTAACTGTTACTGCTCCTACCTGTTACTCATAGTTGTTTCTATAAAAAATTCAATAAAAAAAATAATAATGTAGTATAGCCAGTGAGCTATTTAACCGCCTTAGCCCCCCTAGCTTAAACACCCTTAATGACCAGGCCACTTTTTACAATTCCGCACTACACTACTTTCACGGTTTATTGCTCGGTCATACAACTTACCACCCAAATTAATTTTACCTCCTTTTCTTCTCACTAATAGAGATTTCATTTGGTGGTATTTCATTGCTGCTGACATTTTAACTTTTTTTGATATTAATCAAAAATGACCGAAATTTTTGAAAAAAAAATGACATTTTTTTTATTTTTCACTTTCTGTTGTAATTTTTTTTTTAAAAAACTACATTTCTATATAATATTTTCTCTAAATTTATTGTTCTACATGTCTTTGATAAAAAAAAATGCAATAAGTGTATATTTATTGGTTTGGGTAAAAGTTATAGCGTTTACAAACTATGGTGCAAAAAAGTGAATTTCTGCATTTTGAAGCAGCTCTGACTTTCTGAGCACCTGTCATGTTTCTTCAGGTGTTAGAATGTCAGGAAAGTATAAATACCCCCCAAATTACACCATTTTAGAAAGAAGACACCCCAAAGTATTCGCGGAGGGGCATGGTGAGTTCATGTATGATTTCATTTTTTTTCACAAGTTAGCGGAAAATGACACTTTCTGAGAAAAAAATTAATAATAAAATTTCCATTTCTGCTAACTTCTGGCAAAAAAAAAAAATCTTCCACAGACTCACCATGCACCTCAGTGAATACCTTGGAGTGTCTACTTTCCGAAATGGGGTCATTTGTGGGGTGTGTTTACTGTTCTGGCATTTTGGGCGGGGCTAAATTGTGAGCAGTCCTGTAAAGCCTAAAGGTACTCATTGGACTTTACGCCCCTTTACGCACCTAGGCTGCAAAAAAGTGTCACACATGTGGTATCGCCGTACTCAGAAGAAGTAGGGCAATGTGTTTTGGTGTGTATTTTTACATATACCTATGGTGGGTGAGAGAAATATCTCTGTAAATTGTTAACTTTGTATAAATTTTTTTAAAAAGTTGTTGCAAAGGATTTCACAGGGCATTTTTACGCATTTGGATTCCAGACTTCTTCTCACGCTTTAGAGACCCCTAAAAATGCCAGGACAGTATAAATACCCCACATGTGACCCCATTTTAGAAAGAAGACACCCCAAGGTATTATATGAGGGGTATGGTGAGTTTATGTAAAATTTTATTTTTTGTCACAAGTTAGTGGAATATGAGACTTTGTAAGAAAAAAAAAAAAAAGCCAATTTCCGCTAACTTGAGTTTACAGAGATATTTCTCTCACGCAGCATGGGTATATGTAAAAATACACCCCTAAACACATTGCCCTACTTCTCATGAGTACGGCGATACCACATGTGTGACGCTTTTTTGCAGCCTATGTACGCAAAGGGGCCCAAAATTTTTACATGAACTCACCATACCCCTCACCGAATACCTTGGGGTGTCTACTTTCTAAAATGGGGTCACATGTGGGGTGTTTGTACTGCCCTGGCATTTGAGGGTCTCCGCAATCATTACCTGTATGGCCAGCATGAGGAGTTTCTACTATTCTCCATATATTGAGCATACGGGTAATGAGATTTTTTTTTTCCGTTAAGCCTCTGGGCTGAAAAAAAAAAAATGAACGGCACAGATTTCTTCATTCGCATCAATCAATGTGGATGAAAAAATCTCTGCCAAAAAATGTGCAAAAAAAAAAAAAAAAGGAGTAAGGCCCCATTCACATGTCCGCAAAAATGTCCGCATCTATTCCGCAATTCTGCTGAATAGATGCGGACCCATTCAGTTTGAATGGGGCCGGCGGTGATGCGGAGAGCACACTATGCGCTCGCCGCATCAGCATTTGCAGAGCTGCGGCCGCGAACTTCCGGGTTTCGGCCCCCAAACATCCGGCCGCAGCTCCGCAAAATATAGAGCATGTCCTATTCTTGCGGACAAGAAAAGGCATTTTCTATATAGTTCTGGCAATGTGCGGATCCGCAAAATGCGGAAAGCACAATGCCGGTGTCCGTGTTTTGCGGATCCGTGGATCCGCAAAACACGTACGGACGTCTGAATGAGCCTTACAGGGGGGTGATTAGTGACAGGGAGTGATCAGGGGGTGACATGGGGTGATCAGGGGTTAATTGGGGGTTAATCAGTGACGGGGGGTGGATGGGGGGGTCTGTGTGGTGATTGGTGCACTTGGTTCCCCAAGCAAAAGGGACCACCAGAGGAGCAGGCAACAGGCATAACAAAACAGGGTCTGATATGCGATTTTTTTAACCACTACAGCCTGCCAGCGCATGATCAGCTCTGGCAGGCTGTAGTAAAACTTCCTCCGGATGCGATTCCTGTGAGCGCGCGCAAGATGACGCTGATGCGTCCACCCAGAATAACCCGCCCGGCCGCCGAACGCATCCATGCGTTAGGCGGTCCTGGCCTGGTTAATAAAATGTATCTGTTTAGCGCCACCTGCTGTCTGTTCCTTTTCTTATTGCTCTGTCCACCTCAGTATCATTGCTGAGTTCGGTGCACATACTTAGTTCCTTCCTTCAACTGCCACCAGCCATATCTACTGTGAGAAGCTGTGACAGTTACAGGGAGAGAGCTGCAGCAGAAAGGACACATCCATTGAGTTGCCAGCTGGAAACAAATGTAGCAGAGCAATTGTAGCTCTCTGGATCCTTGTGAGGTACAAGGCTGGTTCTAGCTATGCTAGATATAGATTGTCATGTTTTATTTGATTTTTTTTTATTTTGTTACATTAATGCTGGCATAGCCCCTTTAAACCAGGCTCAATGCCTTGTAGGGCTAGCCCAACTGAATGTAATGACACCTTTCAGATACCTCAGGGTGCTGGCACATGTTGCGGCTGTGCTGCGTTATTTTGTATGCGGTTAAATTGCGGTCTTGGCGCGTTTTCTTCCAGCAAGTGAAAACACACAAGAGAATTAATTTAACTCTATATAGAAGTTAATGTAATTCAGTTTTGTTGTATGCTTTTGCTGGAAGAAAACGTACAATAAATACCGATGTGTTGTTGCAAAAACCGTGTGCGTTTTTTTGCCGCATCCAGAACACAGCACAGCAGCGATGTGTGCTAGCACCTTCAGGGTGCTGCCACACGTTCAGGTCTTTTGATGCAGTTTTTGAAGTGAAAATCAAGTGTGGATCATAAAAGGAGAGAGGGTATTAAAGGAGTATTCCCATCTGAGAAAAAGGGGGCAGGGAGCAGGTAAGGTGGTGGAAGGAGGCCCCAGGTTCGGCCACCACCAAGCACTCTCCCCATAGAAGTCAATAGGAGCTCATCCAGCTTGCGAGGCCACCACTCCTATTCATTTTTATGGGGCCACAGAAAATAGCCGAGCATTGGCTCACCCTTCACCACTTTCAGGGCTCCGTTCCCGTTGTAGGTGCGGGGTGGGACCCGCACCTATCAGACAATGGGGACATATACTCGTGATATGCCCCTATGGTCTGAGATGGGAAAACCCCTTTAAGGACAAAAATCGATGAAGACCAGGAAGCGGTGAGCACAGGGAGAACGGCATTCACCGCTCCCCGTCCTACTGTACTAATGAGCGCATCTAAATTCGAAGCGCTCATTAGCATTCATCCCATAAGACAACACCCCCCCTCCACTTTGTGGATAAAAAAAGTAAGTCTTAAAGGGTGAAAAATATGGTAGTTGGAACTCGTCGCAGCTCATACGGCTGTGCGGTACAGCATGGCCATGTTGCAACTGCGACACAACCAAGCTATTTCCAGCTGTCCTGAATCATGGCAAGGGCACCTGTCAAGGGGTGCTAAGCAAGTAGACTGCCATTTCTAATGCTGCCACATGACGCTGCATTTTGAATACCTTAACCTTTGAGATGTGGTCTGGGTCATGGACTCTCATTGATGTGTCCATGGAGAAAGAAGGCTAGCCTGTGTGATCTCACTGTAGAGCTACTGTGTGCATTAGAACTGGACTATAGAGAAATAAAAGAAGAAGGTGGCCAAGTCCTTTCATTACATTATCATGTGGATGGCCAAGTATATGTGCAAAGCATACCTGGGAAAGGTGGCACCAGGATGGGAAGAAGACAAGTTGGTGGATAGGGTGCTCTAGGCAATGTTCTGCTGGTAAACCTTGGGTCCCGCCAATGATGTGGATGTTATTTTGACACTACCTGATTGAGTTATTGGTGAATACCTCGGGTCCTTATCACTCTAAACCTCAATTACCAGAACTTTTCCCCCCTGCCCCCTTACTCCAATAAAAACCAGAGACAAGAATTGGAATTAATTGGCCACAGCAGCCGTTTATTAACATATAAACAGAACATAATTAACAATAATTCTAACCGTGACGAAGGAGGTCCTAGAAGCCCACAGCTTTCACAAAAACCCCAAACAACCCGGCTAATCCACCCTGCCTCCAGCCGTAGGACACCAGCTCGGAGACACGAAGTGAGACGTCTCACCAAACCGACCAAATTCCCAACCATGGGAGTCCAGCCCCACCATTGAGGCCCTCCCATTCTCAAATACGAAGCCGTACCACCAGCTTCGAGGACCTCCTACAGCCCCGACTACCGTGACAGAACAAATTCCGTCCCTAAAACGAACAAACGACCTCATCCTCAGCCCCCTCACCCTAACCTAAAAGGCCTACTCTTACCAAGGGAGGGTGGGTGGGAGCTTCACCTAACGGTCACCAAAATGGCACCCAAACTCCCGCCTGCCCCCTATATAAACCCCATAGTCACTCATCTACTAGATAACCCCTCCTTTCCCACAACTCAATAACCCCTTGGGCCACTATTCCTTGAACCTTCCTCTGAGGCTAAAGCCTCAGTAGGGCCGCTCTTACATAAACACTGTACAGATCAAGTACACTGTTCATTGCTGCAGTTTTCCCTAATTGTAATGGCCTTTTTCAGCAGGATAACACGCCCTGCTACACTGTAAATATTGTTCAGGAATGGTTGGAGGATCATGACGGAGTTCAAGGTGATGACATGTCCTCCAAATCCCCAGATCTCAATCCAATGCGGCCTGACCTTGCAGCATACAGGACTTAAAGGGGTTGTTCACCTTTTGCAGGGCGGAGGTTGGGCAGAACTCTCTCCTGCCTAGACCTGCAAGGGGAAACATACTTAAATGGAATGTGTCATCAGAAAATCATCTGCTGTTTTTTTTTTTTAAACAATTCTTTATTGTTGCCATACCGTTCTAAAACGAGAAGCATGTATAAAATCTGTACATAAAGTCCATCGTTCTATACAAAAACTGAAAAGCATATAACATGGCAACCTTAAATTTTCAAAAGAAAAATTATTTCCCCCAAATCCCCCCATCCCTGCTATCCCCCTGATCTCTCCCATTCCCCCCTTCCCTCCTCCCCCTTTCCCCCTCCCCTCTGGATGTCCAGGCTACTTCTGCAAGAATATCAAACTTTTAAATTTCCTAATCGACCGCTTAGGTCTTCTAGCAGATACCACTCAGTGTACTTAAAGGGTCCCATTATTAAGGAGTAATCAGTACTAGGAATGTAATGCAAAATAAACCTTTTCCAAGTTTTGTAAAGCTTTTTTCCTAAGGTTTCTTTTTGGTCATGGCATTTTGCCATTCCATCTGAAAGATGTGTCTGACTCGAGTTATCAACATTTCTAAGCTAGGAACGTCAGCAGACAACCATTTTGTCAGCAAACATCTTTTCGCTTCTAGCACTATTTTATGAGCTAACATCGTCATTTTTTGACTTCACTGCTCCCCTTGTCTTCAGAAGACTCCGTAACATCCGCCTGGAGCACCACCAACGATGGTGTTAAGCCTGTTGGACGGTGTCCCGTGCGCTCCAAAAGCTGTCCCACTTGAGTCCAGAACACATCTAGTTTGGGACATTTCCACAGCCCATGAAACAAATCAGATTTCGGGGCTCCACATTTGGGACAGGCAGTGAGTCTGTCAGGTTTGGCTGTCGACCTTGGCAGATCGAAACCGTATATGGCATGATGTAGGATTTTGAACTGGGTTTCTCTCATTTTTCATTGGAGACTGCCCGGTATACAGCTTGAAGCCCCGACAGAGCCACCTGCCCAATATCTGCTATGTCCAGTTGATTACCCCACTTTTTATATAAGGACTCGCGTATGGACCCCTCCCAAGAATCCCTAAGAGTGCTATAAAGTATGGAGATGGATGTCCTGTTTCTATTTTTAATCATGGTGTCAAATCTATTGGTTTGCCATTCCTTAGAAAGATCTGTTAACAAGCCTTTAGCATAGCTTCTAATTTGTATATAGGGAAATGAGTTCACTCCTGAAGGTTCCATCTTTCCTCTAATTCCTTCAAAGTCGCCCACCTGGTTTCTTTCTCGTGAAAAAGGTCTCCCATCTTAGTCACCCCTTAGTAGCCCATGTTCGGAAGTGTTTGTCTGTGGACCCTGCAACAAACGCCGGATTACCCCCAATAGGTAAGTGTTTAGAGAACTGGTAGGATAGACTAAAAAGTTTTCTTACGTTTTTCCATGCAATGATGGTGTCCCTTAGTATTAAAGACTTCCTTGCTATCACTGGGAGTCGAGATATTCTAGTATGTACAAGAGCCATTAAATTCCAAGGGGCCGCAAGCTGTCGTTCTACATGCAAGTTTGAATAGAATATATCTGTATGACGTAGCAGAACTGGAATATTTTGGAGGGGGTACGTCAATTTTGCTGTTCCCATCATTTTGATCAGATGACTTCTCCCTACTAACGAGAGCGGCAGGTTTTGCCATCTATCTAAGTCAGATTTAATTTTGGAAAACAATGGGGGAAAGTTCATTTGATAAATTGAGTGTGGCGACTTCCCGATCTTAATTCCTAGGTACGTTATTTGTTTCGCAGCTTTCAGGATGCCCAGACCTGTAGATCTCAGATAGGCCCCCTCATCTCCCTGTGCTAAGGGCAATAGTTCGCACTTGGACATGTTAATCGAATACCCAGAATACCTACCAAAATCTTTTAGTAGGTCTACAACCGTTCCCAATTGTGTCTCCGGTTTTGCCATAAAGAGGACAACATCGTCTGCGAACAGCGCTGTTTTCACCTGAGCCTCTCCTACTCTAATTCCGTCAAACACTCTTGAGCTACATAATTCCCTTGCTAGGGGCTCTAACGCCATATTAAACAGGAGGGGTGATAAAGGGCAACCCTGTCGGGTGCCTTTTGCAGCATAAAGGGTGCCGATAAGAACCCCTGAGTATAGACCCTGGCTCTAGGGTTATGATACATTTGAGAAAGATAGGTCCTAAAAGGTCCAGAGAACCCCATTTTATCAAGTACCGCACCCAGCCATGCCCATCGCACATTATCAAATGCTTTCTCAGCATCCAAGGTGAGCATGGCTGGGTGTTCCCCAGTACTGGCATAGTATGCACCCTATCTAGGACAGTCAAAACCGTCCTTATGTTTTTCACTGCCGATCTACCCTGGACGAAGCCCGCCTGTTCCGGGCCGATCAGACCAGGTAGCAGGGTTGCTAAGCGATCTGCTACTATCTTAGCCATTAGCTTTGCGTCGACATTGATCAGCGATATCGGTCTGTATGACCCGGGCAATAAGGGATCCTTCCCTGGTTTGGATAGTAATTTGATGTAGGACATATTGTCAGTATCTAGTGGCATACGCCCTGAAGGACTCCATTAAAGACTTCTAATAAGACTGGTGATATCTGAGGTATTAGAGCTTTAAAATATTCCCCAGTGAATCCGTCGGGGCCTGGTGCCTTCGAGTTCCCTAATCTTTTAATGGCTCCTGAATCTCCTGTTCTGTAATATCTGCATTTAGCCTCTGGAGTTGTTCGATCCGTCAGCTTGGGTAAGTCGACCCTGTCCAGAAGAGTGTCATTTAGGTCACAATGTCCCTCGTCTGTGTACAGGGCCTCGTAATATTTCCCCACTATGTTATTAATTTCCGCAGGGTCGTGTATCACCACATCCTCTGAGTTTTTCAAGCATTTAATATATTGAGGGGGTCGCATTCCTTTGGCTAAATTCGCCAGGAGTTTCCCGATTTGTTACCATACCTGAATAACTTGGCCTCAAGTTCTGAGTATCTCAATGATTCTAGGTCACTCACACATTTCTCGAAAGTTTGCCTTTCCGTAACCCACCTCTTTCTATTATCTTCTGAAGGGGTAGTCGTGAAGGCAAGGTAAGCGTCCCTGACTTTTTGACTCGCTAAATTAAATGCTTGTCGAGCTTTTCTTTTGATCCCATTAACATACCCCATGATTTTCCCCCGCATTACCACCTTTGATGCATTCCAATATAAGCCTGGGTCATTCAAGTGTATCTCGTTGTCAGCTTTATATTCCTCCCACCATATTCCCAACTTCTCAACAAACTCCTCTTTTACACACAAGTTGGAGGGAAAGCGCCAGATGTAATCTGGCCCTCGTGGATATGAATCCAGGAGCGACACAGATACAGTTGCGTGATCGGAGATAACAATGTCCCCAATTTCAGCGCCCTCCACCTTGTGCATCAAAGAATGGGACAGAAATAAATAATCGATACGAGACCAGGATGACTGCGAATGGGAGTAAAAAGTATAAGTTCTCTCATCCGGGTGAAGTTTGCGCCAAGGGTCATCCAGTCCCACTCCACCCATTAGAGGTTGTAACACACGATCCTGAGGTCCATCTACCCCTATTCTATCTCCTACCCCCCTCCTATCCTCCTGCCCCTTTACAGCTGAGTTAAAATCCCCCACTACAATTTTTTTCGGGCATGAGTCACTCAGAAGGGTCGTCTCTAGCTCCCGAAAAAAGGCTCCATTATTGTAGTTCGGGCCATAAACACTGTATATACTGTATTGGGAATCTTGAACCTGTAAGAGTACTTGCGCCCACCTTCCCATGGGGTCCGCTGATTGGCTTATAACTGAGTTATTCAAGGACTTACTAATCAGAATTAGCACACCTGCTTTTCTTTCTTGTGACGGAGATCCTATAACTGTCCCGACCCACAATTTCCTCATTCTGTCAAAGTCATCTCCCTTCAGATGAGTCTCCTGCAATAAAACAACATCTGGCTTCAGTTTCTTAAGATGTCTGAGGACCATCCATCTTTTTTGTGGAGATCTCAGGCCCTTAATATTCCATGAAACTACTTTCATATCGGTCCGTCGTCAGTACACTATCTGTTATATTCCTCCCCTAACCCTGGACATCCAGAGAACCAGAATCAAGAATGAAAGTTTTAGAATCCCCAACTATCCCAGTAATCTCCCAACTCTTCCCTCCCTCTGGATTACCCCACCAGTAGGCACAGCAACCAACTGGATCAACTTTTGTAACTGAACTTCCTTTTTTCTGGGTTGCGGCCTCAGCCCGCCTCTCTGTTCGCCATTTTTGCTATCCCTCATACCCCTAGACCCGCCCACCCCTCCAATTTGCAACTGAACATAGCATAACGAAATGAAACAACAACATCTCCTGGCAGAAACATGTGACCTGGAACTACCCCCAAATGCGCCTTGGGGGACATTAATTACTACAGTCCCGGTCTGATGGAGGTATAGCTATCAATAACACCAGTAATATCTCGCCGCTCTAAACCGGTAACACATCTCTGAACACAAAAAAAAAAAAAAGGATATTAATGTCCTCTTGGAGCCATTAACGATTAACCTGCATTCAGCGTCCCTGGGTCCCTGAGCCACCTCTACCAGGAGACCTTTTACGGCTCCGACCTTGTCCACGATCTCTGGTTCCTCCTTCTTGGCCGGACTCCATTCTGCGTCTCTCTCCGTCTGACCATCCTCGACGTGGTGAATCTCCCCTCTTTCTCTGCTCCACCTCCCTCTCGCTTTGACGTTTCTGTAAAGAGTCCACCATCTCCTCCGCAACTGATGGTTCATGAAAAATGATAATGGATCCATCGGCATGTGTGACTCGGAGTTTTGCCGGATACATGAGTTGGAATTTTATTTGTCTTTTGTATAACATAGAACAGACTTGACTGAACTCCCTCCTCTTTTTCGCAACAGCCGACGAATAATCTGCAAATAGGAGGACTGTGTGGCCCATCTTATAGTCAATTGCAGGGGGAACCGCTGGGTTTGTGGCTGGTTCACATGACTCACCCCCCTCTTGTGTCTCTGGCACCTCCACTGGAGAAGGAGGGCGCGTGTCCGCCATGTTGCGCTGCGCTCCTCCCGTGCTGCCTGCTCTAATCACTTTCTGCCCGCAGCTTCTCAGGAGGTACCGCTCCATGTACCAGTCTCTACAGTCGGGCAGGGGTTCTGAGCGTCGCAATGATGGCCTCCCCCGTCAATGTAGAGGGAAGGAGGCGATTTAATAGGCGAGCGGTGGCCGGAGCTCCTTCACTCCGCTGCTCGCATCCCAGCGCCGGAACCGGAAGTCCTGTCATCTGCTGTTTTATGTTTAACATATTTTAAAAATAATTTGTGATGTTTTTAATTTTCCATGTAATCCATATATTTAAACAAAATATAAAACTGCAATTTTTGCACTGGCCACTAGGCCTAATAGTAGATGCCACTTCTTAGTTTATACAGATCACTTTACTGCAGTTAACTCCTGCCTGTAATGATATCACCCCTGTGTATAGATAAGACAGGATCCACCATTCACAATAGGTGATTGTCAGAGCCTATCTATTCTTTCCTTGTACAATGACCTCTGCACAGGTCACAGAGCAGGCCCAGAAAACTCTCCCATAGAAATCAATAGGGTCCTCTCCTGACCATTGTGTCTATGGAGCATGGGGCTGCCGTAAAGCAATTTTCTTAATGCTTTCTAAATGCTGTTAAAAAAAAGCTCAGGCAAGATGGCCGCCCCCATAATCATGTTCAGGAAATAGAATAAATAAATCTGCAATCAGAAAATAAAAACAGATGAGAAAAAAAGTAGATGTGCTACTATGTGATTTTAACTGGCAGATAAATTTTTTGGTGGCACATTTCCTTTAAATGCTCCCTGCCAATGAATCCCAGCACCTTCGCTGCCTGGGCACTGTTGCCTTGCTCAGGTCCCCTGCTGTCAACATCCACTTTGGTGCTGCTGTAGCCATCGACTGGCCTCAGCGGTGACCTGACCCTCTTCCATCATGTGACCTACAGTATTGACATGATGCAAGGGGTTAGGTCACAATCATTGGCTGCGACGGCATCAAGTTGGATGCTGACAGCGAGGGACCTGATTGAGGCAGCCAGGCAATGAAGGACCTCGGACCCAGTTGCGGGGAGCAAGTGGGCATGCCTAACTTTGTAGATGTGGCCAAACATTCCCAAGAGAGATCGGCTGCTACTGTCTTGGTGCCAGGACACGGTCGGGAGTCTTATGGAGTCCATGCCTTCACAAGTCAGGTACAAGGGGGGGCCTACACAATAGTAGGCAGACCAAAAAACACACTGGCTCCTAATTAGTTGGTTGCTGTGAGTAACGGATACAAACTATTACCCCAACATAAAAACATACAGCTAACTATATCGTACAAAAAAATTGTGATTGGTCAAATATACAACAACGAACGTGTGCTGCCCGTTGCCGTATTGCGGACTGCATTTGCGGATCCGCAATACACGGGCACGATCCGTGTGCATTCCGCATCACTGATGCGGACCCATTCACTTTAATGGGTCCGCAAATCCAGAGATGCGGAATGGAATCATGGGACCAGAGCACTACGGAGTGCTTCCGTGGGGTTCTGTTCTGTACTTCCGTCCCGCAAAAAGATAGAACTTGCTCTATCTTTTTGCAGAACGGACGAATGCAGACCCATTCAAGTTGAATGGGTCTGGATTCATCCCGGCGGCCGTATGGAGGTTGCCCGTGCATTGAGGACCGCAAATTGCGGTCCCCAATGCACGGAACAGCCCACCTACGGCCGCGTGAATGAGCCCTTAGCAGCTCAGATACACAGGAAAAAAGAAGAAAATAGGGCTCACACATTCTGCGTCATTTATCAGCACACGCAACTCCTAGATGACCCAATATGCAAATATTGAAATTCCTTTCATATCACATAAATCACTGGAGGAGAGAGGCATCAAACAGATACCACACAGTAAAGTACTTTCTCCTACTTAAAGTCAATGTCTAAGGAAGTATGCCCATACACAAGAATATTAGTAAAGTGCAGAGTGCATACAAATAAATAATACATCAAAGAGTACTGCATTCATATGATAGCGACCAGTGGAGTCCCGACCCCGACACGCGTTTCGCTGTCCCTTCCTCAGGGGATATATTTAGCTGAGTGTTCTTATGTTGGGGTGACAATAGTAGGCAGGTGATTTTACTGTTATGGCTGATCGGTGTATGTATTTATTTGTATGGTTGGCATACACTGACTGTTTCTGTGCATATTACACTATAAATCCCCTTGATAAAATTTGTCCACAACCTGTGCCCTCAAGTCTGCAAGACAGAATGCCTCAGAAGAATGGGAAGGAGTACTCTTCGATGTATTAACTTGCCCATGACAGAATGTGGGGTTCATGATGGCACCTCATTCCTTTTATCATTAACCTAAATTAGAGGCATACCTTGAATCTACTGTGCCCCGCGGCAAAATCTTTAATAGGACCACCACTGATAATACTGAGGTCTTCTTATGAGGTAAATAGGCTTTTGGCCTCCTTCAAGCACCAGGTCCTGATGCGTCTGCTACCTGCACCCCTTCTAGCTACGTCCCTGTCCAAATCCAGCAATGCAGAGGGAAAACAGCTGTGCAGGTTTGCTTCCGTAACATGCCCGTTATTTCTGCATACAACCAAACCTATACATAGTCCACCTACTAATGTATTATGATGTGAAGGGAGAAAAATGAAGCCGAATAACCTGATTGGAGATAATGTAATACTTGTCGCCCTGGCTGAGTGATGATGCCATTCTCCAGCGGGCGCGCTCACCTTTCACATGTCATCTGGTTTCCCCAGCAACAATGGGCTCCCTGGGGGCCGGTAAGGGAAGAAAATAAGATTATATACAAATGTGTGTGGCACAGGAAGAAAGGCAGACTAATGAATATTGTAATGAATGTGCTGCTTTCCCTTCTATTTTTCTTACTTTAAAAAGACACGTTTGACATTATTTTATTAAAAGATTTTAAGATCGTTATTAAAAAATGTTTACGTCCGATGTTTATTCCTTAGGCCCCTTTCACACGAGCGAGTTTTCCGGGTGCAATGCGTGACGATGCGTGATTTTATTATCATAAATGTAGAGAAACATAACTTATACAGGAGTCAATAAGTAGATAAATCGGGGGTAGATCAGGATAGATCATCAACATCTAATAGGTGGGGGTCCGACTCCCAAGTCCTCCACCAATCAGCTCTGCTGAACACTGCGACCTCCTCCTAGGCTTACCGGTCACATGACCTATGTGTAGCTCAGTCCCATTCAAGTGAATGGGTCTGGGCTGCAATACCAAGCACAGCCACTATACAATGTACAGCGCTGTGTTTGGTAAGGGTACTTTCACTCTTGCGTTGTTGGATTCCAGCAATCTGTATGCAAACGGATACCATTTGTAGATGGATCCGGATGCGGATCCGTCTCACAAATGCATTGCAATACCGGATCCGTCTCTCCGGTTGTCTTCTGGAAAAACGGATACAGTATTTATCTTTTTCCCATTTTTAAAGGTCTGCGCATGCACAGACTGCAAAACTGGATCCCTTTTTCCGGAACACTTGGGGCCGGATCCGGCATTAACGCATTGCAATGGAAAATAATGCCGGATCCAGCATTCTGGCATGCTATCGAAAAACCGTACAGTGACTGAACTGAAGACATCCTGAAGCATTCTGAACGTATTTCTCTCCATTCAGAATGCATTGGGATAAAACTGATCAGTTTTTTTTCCAGTATTGAGCCCCTAGGACGGAACTCAATACCGGAAAAGTTTAACACAAGTGTGAAAGTATTGAGGATGGCGCGGCATTGAAAAAAGGAAGCTAATTTGTATACATACTTTTAAATTCATAGAAATACAGTATAGAACTATCTCTTTAGACATATCATATGGCTGTTTATTACTGTATTGTGTGTGCTCTGTGTGAGGAAATATTTTCTATGCGAGGAGGAAGGGTTTAGCAAGAGCTTATTGCAATGCACTCCAGGGGTTGCAGGTATTTGATGAGCTGCTGTCCACCCACAGAAAGAGAAAAGTTTCCAGCTAATGTGAGTAAAAAAAAAAGAAGAAGCTGAAAATTACATTGGAAAACAGCATTTTTGCACTTATTTTGTAAAAATAATTCTGAGATTTTTTTTTAATTAGTGGGATTGCCCCTTTTAACCACTTCAGCCCCCCTAGCTTAAACACCCTTAATGACCAGGCCACTTTTTACAATTCTGCACTACACTACTTTACCCGTTTATTGCTCCGTCATGCAACTTACCACCCAAATGAATTTTACCTCCTTTTCTTCTCACTAATAGAGCTTTCATTTGGTGGTATTTCATTGTTGCTGACATTTTTACTTTTTTTGCCATTAATACAAATTTAACGACACTTTTGCAAAAAAATGACATTTTTCACTTTCTGTTGTAAAATTTTTCAAAAAAAACTACATTTCTATATAAATTTTTCTCAAAATTTATTGTTCTACATGTCTTTGATAAAAAAAAGTCCAATAAGTGTATATTTATTGGTTTGGGTAAAAGTTATAGCGTTTACAAACTATGGTGCAAAAAAGTGAATTTCGGCATTTTGAAGAAGCTCTGACTTTCTGAGCACCTGTCATGTTTCTTCAGGTGCTAGAATGTCAGGAAAGTATAAATACCCCCCAAATGACACCATTTTAGAAAGAAGACACCCCAAAGTATTCGCGGAGGGGCATGGTGAGTTCATGTATCATTTAATTTTTTTTCACAAGTTAGCGGAAAATGACACTTTCTGAGAAAAAAAAAAAAAAAAAAAAGTTTTAATTTCTGATAACTTCTGGCAAAAAAAAAAAAATCTCAGACGGACTCACTATGCACCTCAGTGAATACCTTGGGGTGTCTACTTTCCGAAATGGGGTCACTTGTGGGGTGTGTTTACTGTTCTGGCATTTTGGGCGGGGCTAAATTGTGAGCAGCCATGTAAAGCTAAAGGTACTCGTTGGAATTTGGGCCCCTTTGCGCACCCAGGCTGCAAAAAAGTGTCACTCATGTGGTATTGCCGTACTCAGGAGAAGTAGGGCAATGTGTTTTGGGGTGTATTTTTACATATACCCATGTTGGGTGAGAGAAATATCTCTGTAAACTGACAACTTTGTTTAAAAAAATTTAAAAAGTTGTCGATTACAGCGATATTTCTCACACAAAGTATGGGTATATATAAAAATACACCCCAAAACACATTGCCCTACTTCTCCTGAGTACGGCGATACCACATGAGTGACACTTTTTGCAGCCTGGTGCGTAAGGGGCCCAAATTCCAATGAGTACCTTTAGGATTTCACAGGGCATTTTTACGCATTTGGATTCCAGACTTCTTCTCACGCTTTAGGGGCCCCTAAAATGACAGGACAGTATAAATACCCCACATGTGACCCCATTTTAGAAAGAAGACACCCCAAGGTATTCTGTGAGGGGTATGGTGAGTTTATGTAAAATTTTATTTTTGTCACAAGTTAGTGAAATATGAGACGTTGTAAAAAAAATAAAAATATCAATTTCCGCTAACTTGTGCCAAAAAAAAATAAATTTCTGTGAACTTGCCATGCCCCTCACGGAATACCTTGGGGTGTCTTTTTTCCACAATGGGGTCACTTGTGGGGTATTTATACTGCCCTGGCATTTTAGGGGCCCTAAAGCGTGAGAATCCAAAATGAGTAAAAATGCCCTGTGAAATCCTAAAGGTACTCATTGGAATTTGGGCCCCTTTGCGCATCTTGGCTGCAAAAAAGTGTCACTCATGTGGTATCTCCGTACTCAGGAGAAGTAGGGCAATGTGCTTTGGGGTGTATTTTTACATATACCCATACTGGGTGTGAGAAATATCTCTGTAAATGACAACTTTTAAAAAAATTATACAAAGTTGTCAATTTACAGAGATATTTCTCTCACCCAGTATGGGTATATGTAAAAATACACCCCAAAACACATTGCCCTACTTCTCCTGAGTACGGCGATACCACATCAGTGACACTTTTTGCAGCCAAGATGTGCAAGGGGCCCTAAAACCAATGAGTACCTTTTAGGAGGGCATTTTTATGCATTTTTCTTCTCACGCTTTAGGTCCCCTAAATTGCCAGGGCAGTATAAATACCCCACATGTGACCCCATTTTGGAAAGAAGACACCCCAAGGTATTCCATGAGGGGCATGGCGAGTTCACAGAAGATTTTTTTGGCACAAGTTAGCGGAAATTGATTTTTATTGTTTTTCTCAAAAAGTCTCCCTTTCTGCTAACTTTTGACAAAGTTACATTTTTCATGGACTCACTATGCCCCTCAGCGAATACCTTGGGGTGTCTTCTTTCCAAAATGGGGTCACATGTGGGGTGTTTGTACTGTTCTGGCATTTTGGGCGGGGCTAAATTGTGAGCAGCCATGTAAAGCTAAAGGTACTCGTTGGAATTTGGGCCCCTTTGCACTCAGGCTGCAAAAAGTGTCACTCATGTGGTATCCCGTACTCAGGAGAAGTAGGGCAATGTGTTTGGGGTGTATTTTACATATACCCATAGCTTTGTGTGAGAAATATCGCTGTAAATTGACAACTTTGTATAAAAAATTTAAAAGTTGTCATTTACAGAGATATTTCTCTCACCCAGCATGGGTATATGTAAAATACACCCCAAAACACATTGCCCTACTTCTCCTGAGTACGGCGATACCACATGTGTGCCACTTTTTTGCAGCCAAGATGCGCAAAGGGGCCCTAAACCAATGAGTACCTTTAGGATTTCACAGGGCATTTTTACGCATATGGATTCTCACGCTTTAGGACTCCTAAAATGCCAGGGCAGTATAAATACCCACAAGTGACCCCATTGTGGAAAGAAGACACCCCAAGGTATTCTGTGAGGGGTATGGCGAGTTCACAGAAAAAATTTTTGGCACAAGTTAGCGGAAATTGATTTTTTTTTTTTTTTACAAAGTCTCATATTCCACTAACTTGTGACAAAAAATAAAATTTTACATGAACTCCCCATACCCCTCACGGAATACCTTGGGGTGTCTTCTTTCCAAAATGGGGTCACATGTGGGGTTTTTGTACTGCCCTGGCATTTGAGGGTCTCCGCAATCATTACACGTATGGCCAGCATTAGGAGTTTCTGCGATTCTCTATATTGAGCATACGGGTAATGAGATTTTTTTTCCGTTCAGCCTCTGGGCTGAAAAAAAAATAAAATGAACGGCACAGATTTTTTCATTCGCATCGATCAATGTGGATGAAAAATCTCTGCCAAAATCAGTGACTGCGGTGCGGTGCGGTGGGCGCTAGCTACCTAACAAGTAGCTAACTAACTGGCGGTGATAAGGGACCCTTATGCCCCATTCACACGTCCTAAATTCTGTTTGCGGAACGGAATTGCGGACCCATTCATTTCTATGGGGACAGACTTTGTCCCGCTCGGATCCGGAATTGCGGATCCGCACTTACGGGTCTGCATTTCCGTTCACAGAAAATATAGAACATGCTCTTTTCTTGTCCGCACTGCGGACAAGAAAAAGCATTTTCTATATAGTTCTGGCAATGTGCGGATCTGCAAAATGCGGAAAGCACATTGACGGTGTCCGTGTTTTTGCGGATCCGCGCCGCGGATCCGTGGCACGGATCTGTGGATCCGCGGAACCGCAAAACACATATGGACATGTGAATAGAGCCTTACAGGGGGTGATCAGTGACAGGGGGTGATCAGGGAGTCTATATGGGGTGATCAGGGGTTAACAAGGGGTTAATAGTGGTTATAAAGTGAGGGGGGGGTTAGTGTAGTGTTTGGTGCAACTTTACATTGTTACCTGGTCCTCTGGTGGTCGATCCCAGTAAATGGGACCACCAGAGGACCAGGTATTAGGTATATCAGACGCTGTTAGCAACACAGCGTCTGATATACCACTTTGATCTCATTTATTTTACATTTACAGCCTGCCAGCGATTGATCATCGCTGGCAGGCTGTAGTACAACTGCAGAGCCGCACTCTGCTGTGAACGCGCGCGCGCGTTCACAGCAGATCTCGGCTCTCGCGAGATGACGCACGGATGCGTCCAGGAGGAACAAACTTGCCGCCGCCTGGACGCATCCGTGCGTTCGGCGGTCGGCAAGCGGTTAAAGGTTGTGCAAGAATGGGGGGTGGGACCTGTAAAGGGAAGCTTACTTATCTGCTTCCCTGCGCTGGCACCCCACTTCTCCTCCTCCCAGTGCTCCGCTGGGCTCTCTCGCTGTAAGTGTCTAGTTTGACATCGACGCAGCCAATCACTGGACGTAGTGGTGACCGGCTCCCCTTGTACCATGAGAATTGGTCACATGACACAAGGGGATCTGGTCACCGCCTCGGATAACAGTTAGCTGCAGGATGTTTACACTGACGGAGCCCAGCATCAGAGGCCAGGAGGAGAGGAAAGAGCGGGGAGTAAGGAAGTAAGCTTCCATTTACAGGTCCAGTAAAGTGGGGGGTTTGCCCCCCCCATATTCTTGCACAACCCCTTTAAGGGGCCCACATCTTCCATGTGTCTTCTCATGTGGCAGAGTGGCATTTAGGTCCCGTCTGGTATCAAGGGTGCAACTGCTGCCTCTAAGGCCTCATGCACACGACCGTATGTATTTTGCAGTCCGCAAAAAAACGGATCTGCAAAAAATACAGATGACATCCGTGTGCTTCCGTATTTTGCGGAACGGAACAGCTGTCCCCTAATAGAATAGTACTATCCTTGTCCGTAATGCGGAACAGACATACGGAAACGGAATGCACGCGGAGTAACTTCCGTTTTTTTTTGTGGACCCATTGAAATGAATGGTTCCCTATACAGTCCGCAAAGAAAACAGAACGGAAACTGAAAGAAAGTACGTTTGTGTGCATGAGGCCTAAAGCTTTACACCGTATTGAAGAATAAATTGAAATTGAACTGGGCTTTTCATCAGGGTATACGTTTAACTACCTGAAAACAATCATACACCGCAATGGTTACATTCACTTCACTTATGTAAATGGAGTCCAAAAGTTTCATCTTTGGACTCCACTTGCCCTTGTTGTCATTCTTTCCGATATTATTTTGCAGGTGGAATAGCGTAGTCTACCATGCTAAAAGATGGAACAAATGGAACAAGTGAGGTCCAAAAAAGGAGACCTTTTTGGGGTTTTCAAACTCCTTGAAGAAAATCTCAGCAGAGAACTAAATGCAAAAATAAGTGATTACAAAAATATAGTCACACAACACAGCAGAGATTATAGTCATAGACGTAGACAGATGTAACTTCCAAACCTGATGAGTAAGTCTAGTCAAAGATCTCAATCTAATAAAGGGAAGTATCTGACTACTCCCAGGCATGTCATTGTTTAGTCAGGTGCTTTATTTTTGGAACATTTTAATGCGCGGGGATTACGTATGTGATATTCTATCTGACAAGCTCCTAATAAAGAAGATTTAATTACTATATATGTTACACTGCAAGAAAATTTAGACTAGCACATCCATAGTCACAGGTGCACGTCCATAAAGCTAACATGCAGGCAGCAGTCCCTAATCCCTAGTTCTATTGTTTGCATGTGTAATGGTGTGCTGCGTTTTTGTTTGTCAATGGGGACAAAACTGAACGGAACAGAGCACAGTGCGTCAGAAAGCATTCCGTTTGTTACGTTCCTATGCCGGATACAAAATTACTGCAAGCAGTGTTTTTGTGTGCAGCATGGGAAACCGAAGAAGCTGGATCCAGCACAAAAAAACATGTTTGGGTACTTTCATACTAGCGGCATAGCTATCCGACAGGCTGTTCTGGCGGGTGACATGCCTGCCGGATCCGCCATGCCGCAAGTACCCTTGTGCTGCCGCTCCGTCCCCATTGACTATAATGGGGCAGGGGGCGGAGCTACGGCGCAGCACGGCAATGCACGGCCGGAGATCGCTGGACTAAAAGCACTGCAGGTCCGACTTTTTAGTCCGGCGATCTCTGCCGTGCACAGACGTGCTGCACCGTAGCCCTGCCCCCCGCCCCATTATAGTCAATGGGGATGGAGCGGCAGCACACGGGTACTTGCGGCATGGCGGATCCGGCAGGCTGTTCACTAGCCGAAACAGCCTGTCGGATAGCCATGCCACAAGTGTGAAAGTACCCTTAGGCACGAGAAAAACGGATCCAGCGCCAATTGACTTACGATGGTTTTAAGCCTCATTCACACACCAGTGCTTGGTCAGTGATTTCCATCAGTGATTGTGAGCCAAAACCAGGATTGGAGCCTCCACAGACATAAGGTGTAAGGGAAAGATCTGAACCTGTTCTGTGTTTAGACCCTGGTTTTGGCTCACAATCACTGATGGAAATCACCAAAACACTGACGTGTGAATAAGGCCTCGTTCACATTTCCGTTTTTCACTGACGGTCGCTGTCCACACCTTCTGCGGACAGTAAACGTACCCATTGATTTAAATGTGTCTGTTCACATTTCAGTATTTTTTTACCCACCGTGGGTCAGTAAAACAATCACGGAGACCTGCACTACTTTGATCCACGTTGCGGACCAAGAACACCCATCGAAGTCTATGGATACATGAAAATCCCTGACACAGATCCGTGTTGTGTCCGTTTTTCACTGAAGACTAATGGGAGATTCTTTGGAAATTAATTTTCAGCCGAGCAACGTCAGTGAATTACGGATGACACATGGATGGTAAAAAAGGAAACACAGACCAACCACGGATCCTTCACGGACAGCTTCACGGATGAAAAACTTAAACTTTTTTCACGGACAGGACACTGACACGGAAATGTGAACAAGGCCTTAGTGTCGGATCCAGTTTCTTCATTTTGATCTAATATAACTGGATCCATTCTGAAGAAATTCAGCTGGTTGTATTATTAATACAGAAGCATTTTGCTGTGGTTTTGATATTCCCTCCCGGATCTCAAAACCGGACAGAATAAACGCATATATGAAAGTAGCCTTATTCTGCAAGTCGGTATGATTACAGTGAAAGCAAATTGATATCGTTTCTATTATGTTTTACGACCCTAAATAAATAAAAACCTTAAAATTTTCTTTGCCTTGTCATATTCTGACAGCCATAACATTTTTTATATATATTTGTCTACAGAGCTGTATGTAGTTTTTATTGTACTCCATGGGATTTTCATCTGTCATGCCATGCCTCAGACTGAGCTTTGCAGGCAGCTCACTATAACAGTCTCGGCAGCCTTCACAAGGCTCCAGGCCTTCATTACAACCGATTGTAGCCCTGCAGTTTCACTATGGGGCTTCAATTGGAAGGCAGACAGATCCCTCTCCCTCTGTGTAATCGCAAAGATGCCGCAGTCACTATTGACACAGCATCTGAGGGTTTAAATGACCAGGATCAGAGCTATCTCCATTCATGGTTACTGCTATAGGACGCACTAGGCACCCACCACATATGGAGCAAGCTCAGCACTTGAGCCTGCTCCATCCTTCTCCTTAATGCTCATGACGTATTGGTACATCATGGTGGGTTAGGGGTTAAACAATTTAGAGACAGTGGGGCAGATTTACTTAAAGTCCATTTAAGTAAAATGAGATGAATTTATTAAGAGGTGCCTCTTTATAAATTTGGCCCATCTTCTGGCAGTCCATGTGCCAAAAAAATTAAATCTGTACCAGCTATGAGGTGGCATAGAGTTGAGCTATAATTTATGCACTTTCTGATGTAAATTATATGAAATCTATCGGGTCAACTCCCCCTCCTGCTAAGCCACACCCACTTTCCTAGTGAAAATTTGGAAATGATAGGGTGAACATGGCATACACCATAATTTGCAACTATTTTTGCACTGGAAAAGTGACGTAAACCCATTTATAAATACACCCAGTATATTTTTCCTTTGTTAACAGTAAGACTTTTTTTTCTGTTATTCCGTTTTCCGTTGCTACTTCCATTGAAGTTTCCATCAAACTTTCTGGTATAATTTTTTTAAAAAAAGCAAGCTTTCTGGAGTGTTTGACAACTCTGCAGTTTCTATTCTTTCTGTTAAAAATACTGGAACCACAACAGACCCTATTAAAAGGCAATGGGGTCCTTCAGGGTACAGTAGGCTACATTGGAAAAGGACCCATCACATCTTTTATTATTCGGTTATAAATGGAACCCATGATACAAACGTGAAGAAAACCTAAAGTATCTCTCTGAAAAAAAAAAATATATATAAATAATACTCCTTCCCTTATCATATGAGTGAGGGGGTCTGACCTTAAAAGGGGCCCACCCAGGAGGAGGACTAAAAGATTTTATTATTGTCAGGGCACACTCTACAGTATTGTGCAATATATATATATATATATAGAAACAAAGAAGATAGTGAACCGCACTGCTTGTAAGTCGCTTGGTGTGCCCGTGGTGCAGAGAGGGACTTCTACTCTCCGGATATATATATGCCGTGGATTTGGCTTTTATTTTTATATATATAATATATATATATATATATATATACACTATATACAAAAACAGTATATACAGTGAAATGACATACAGTAGATACATGTAGGAGCGGCTGCCGGGCCTTGTCCGAGAGAGCGATTTTTCAATAGTCACAGGAGTGGGTGTGGCAAGGGAAGAGGGGGTGCAGAGAAGTTGCTGGAGGGTAGGGCATTCAAAAATTTGTTGTGGGGCCCAGTTCTAGTTATGCCACTGTAGTGACTGCACACAATCAGGGAGAGGTGTTATCAGGCCAGGGAACAGCCCTGGTACTTACACTGAACAAAAATATAAACGCAACACTTTCGGTTTTGCTTGAAATCCCATATTGCAAGGATCTGTACACAATTCCTGGAAGCTGAAATCATTCCAGTATCAATACTGACTGGTTTTCTGACACAATAACCCCCCCCCCCCCCCAGTAAGGCAAAACTGTGCCCATTTCAGAGTGGCCTTTTATTGTGGGAAGTCTAAGACACACCTGTGCAATATGGGTAAGGCAAAACTGTGCCCATTTCAGAGTGGTCTTTTATTGTGGGCAGTCTAAGACACACCTGTGCAATATTCATGCTGTCTAATCAGCACCTTGATATGCCACATGGGAAGGATTATCTCGGCAAAGGAGAAGTGCTCACTAACACAGATTTAGATAGATTTGTGAACAATATTTGAGAGTAATGAGTCTTTTGTGTATGTAGAAAATGTTTCAGATCTTTGAGTTCAGCTCCTGCAAAATGGGAGCAAAACCGAAAGTGTTGCATTTATATTTTTGTTCAGTGTATATAGCGACCAGGGTTGAATTACCTCTTTCTTCATATACAATTAGTCGGGCCTTTTCTTATATATACTGTTCTTAATAGCACACCACCAAGAGCTGACTCATCAGATATGGACTTTGACTTGTCCATGTTCTTCCACTCCTGGTCAGCTTTGACCTTGTGTTTAGGATCACTTTGTTGCCGAAAGTTAAACTTTCTTCAGAGCTTTAATTTTTCAGTCTAAGGCCTCTTTCACACTTGCATTCTGAAGATCCGGCGGGCACTTCCGTCCCGCCGGATCCGTCAGAACGCAAGTGGCCGGAGAGCTTTTGAAGACTGATCAGTTTCCTGATCAGTCTTCAACATGCTTTCACTGTTACCATGGCAGCCAGGACGCTACTGGAGTCCTGGCTGCCATGGTACTCAGCAGCGGTGTACTTACCTGCGCTGCGGCCGCCGGGCGCTCCTTAATGACGTCACAGGCCCGGCGGCGCATAGATCAATGCGCCGCCCGGACCTGTGATGTCATAATGAGCGCCCGGCGGCCGCAGTGCAGGTAAGTACACTGCTGCGTTGTACTTACCATGGCAGCCAGGCTCCAGTAGCGTCCTGGCTGCCATGGTAACCGATCGGAGCCCCAGCTTACACTGGGGCCCCGATCGGAACAGCTGCTGCGCATGCGCAGCGCTAAACATTGGATCCGGCGATGCGCCGAATCGACGTTTAGCTTAATGCCGGATCCGGAATAATGCTCTTCAATGGGCATTCATTCCGGATCCGGCATTGCGGCATGTCTTCCGGCTTTTTGGACGGAGACAAATCCACAGCATGCTGCGCTTTTGTCAACGTCCAAAAAACGTTGACATACTGAAGGGATGACATCCTGATGCATCCTGAACGGATTTCTCTCCATTCAGGATGCATTAGGATTATCCTGATCAGTTTATTTCCGTCCTAGAGCCCCGAGGACGGAACTCTAGGACGGAAAGAAACAACGCTAGTGTGAAAGAGGCCTAAAGCCTGTATTACACTGGGCGATATTTTGGCCGATAATCTCTAATGAGCATTCGTATGAACTTTCTTGTAAATTTGGTTTTTCGTATGAACTTTCTATCTTCGTAAGGACCTTCTATCTTCATTCAGCAGTATGTGCGATACGTCATCAAAGGTCCTTTTGCAGTTCTTATTTTCCCTTTTTAGCCATGTTATAAAGGGAAATAATAAAATCTACAGAAAACCGAACCCAAACCTGAACTTCTGTGAAGAAGTCCGGGTTCGGGTCTGGGTACCAAACATTCAGATTTTTCTCACGTGTGTGCAAAACTTGTTAAAACGCATTGCACTCATGTTGAAAAATCGCGTGTTATTCCGCATCGCACCCGCATCCTATCTGGCCCTCACACGCGACGCCCGTGTGAAAGAGGCCTAATACTGCCACTGATTGCTCGATGAACGAACATATGCTCATTTCTCAGCCAATCCAAATCTTGTGACATGTTAAAAAATTATCGTTTACAGGCGGCAGATCGTGGTGTCTAATAATGATATCCCGCCGACAAATCACTATACAGCATGGGAACGAGTGATGGCATAGCGATCGCTCCTAACCAATACTGTGTAATGCTTATATTCCCCTGTGGTGGCGCTGCAGGGAAACTGAAGACTTACTGTCAGTCTTCCTTACAGATTACAGCTGATCACTGGGGGTCACAATGGGGGGGACATGCTTTAGGGTCAGCTCATTGTCAGGGAACTTTCTAAAATGTAGGAATTGTCTAAAGCAGAGAAATCCTACTTTTTTAAACCACTTAGGCCTTATTCACACATCCGCAAGTGTTTTGCGGATCCACGGAGCCGCGGATCCGCAAAACACGGACACACCGGCAATGTGCATTCCGCATTTTTGTGGACCGCACATTGCCCGAACTCCATAGAAAATGCCTCTTCTTGTCCGCAATTGCGGACAAGAATAGGACATGCTCTATTTTTTTTGCGGAGCCGCGGACCGGAAGATCGGCGGCGCGCTCCGCAAAATCGGATGCGGAGAGCACAGTGTGTGCTCTCCGCATCATTCACGGCCCCATTCACAGTCAATGGGTCCGCATGTATTCCGCAAAATTGCGGAATACATGCGGACTACATTGCGGATGTGTGAATAAGGCCTTACACAAACGGCTCATCCAGAAATCAACATATGTGCCTTGGTCCATGTTCCCCAAAAAATTATTCCTGACAGTCATATTTATGCACGGTACCTGTCTAGCTGGCATTGGCATTCCTTCCAATGCTGAGCAGCTGTGGGGTGAAGGGTTTGTGATTGACAGCTGTACCCTGAGTTCCCGTAATGAAATTATTGGAATAGTCAGACCTGTACCAGGGCGCTGCATGTGACTCCACACACCTGACTTCAATAAATCATAATTATTAGGTGATAATTAGCAATTACCAAAGAAGCTAGCAAATGAGTTTATGTTCCAGGTTTAGCACACAGGAAAGCCGACCACAACAGTAATAGCATTACTAGTTAATTAGGGTTAGAATGCATTGTCTTTGATTGGACTACTATAATACTAATGAAGGCTTTAAGAAAAGACACATCTGTTATGATCCGGATCTTCCGTGGTCCAGATGAAGCTTTCCATGATGCAGGATACACAGTGGGTGAGATTTATCAAACTGGTGTAAAGTAGAACTGACTTAGTTACCCATAACGACCAATCAGATTCCACCTTTCATTTTCCAAAGGAGCTGTGAAAAATGAAAGGTGGAATCTGATTGGTTGCTATGGGCAACTAAGCCAGTTCTACTTTACACCAGTTTGACAAATCTCCACCACTTTGTGTGTCCGCACTAGGGTTGTCACGATACCAAAATTTTGATTCAATACCATAAAAAAGTATTGCGATGCTCGATACCATTCAGTACCACGAGAAAATAATAAAACACCAAAAAAGCCGTGTGAATTCCGCATTTTATGTATAGTCTGGCCCATAATAGGACAGTCCCATCCTATTTTTTGGGGGGGACAAGGTGACAAAAAAATGGCGAATTGCACGTTTTTTTTTTTTCTGTCACGGCGTTCCCCGCATACGAGATACTTTTAAATATTTTAATAGTTTGGACTTTTTTGGGTGTTGCGATACGTAATATGTTTTTTTAAATTGTTTATATATTTTATATGTAAAATTGGGAAACGGGGTTTTTTAAACTTTTAATATTTTTGGTGTTTTGTTTTAACCGCTGGGCCTTCGATCGGAAGCTGACACTGCACCACCCATGAATAGGAGGAATGAGGAGGGGAGGGGACCCTGTGGTCACTGGGCCACCAATGACTATCATACTGGGGCTGGGGCGCACTGATGGAAAAGAAGGAGACGACACATGTAAATTACTAAATCAAATGTTTATTTTGCCGCTGACTGCATCTGATCAGTGCTGTAGTTTCTTGTATGATCTACAGCTGATAATAGGTGGTAGAATTCTGTTTTGTAAAACAACTCCCAGCATTCCTTTTACACCTGTTCAGGGGATACTGGGAGCTGTAGTTTCACACTGTACAAGCTTATATGGCAAGGTCTAGCCTGACTATTCAAATCAGGGTAAATAAAATGGCCACCATCCTTTTAGTACACACAAAACCTGTTCTAATCACACAGCAGGACAAGGTACTCCACAACACTGAGCTAAAGAGCTGCCTCATCCTCCTCTCTGCTCTGCTTCTCAGGGATTATGGTCCTGAATACAGCTGATAAGATCTTCAGCAGAATCTCTGTAGGAATGGAGTTCATGAGGAGACATGAAGTACAGAGAGGAGGTGAGGATGTGGATAATGAGTAGCAGCTCTTGTATGTAGTCTCCATTACCACAGTTTGTCCTGGCCCTTCTCTCTGTACTTCATGTCTCCTCATGAACTCCATTCTCACAGAGATTCTGCTGAAGATCTTATCCTCTGTATTCAGGATCATAATCCCTGACATGTAGGAGAGCTCTTTAGCTCGGCGTTGTGAAGTAACTTGTCCTCCTATATGATTAGGACAGGTTCTGTGTGTACTAATAGGACAGCGGCCATTTTGTTTCTCCCTAGACAAAACAAATTATTGCTCCCTAGAAAAAACGAGCCATTATAACTAATGAAAGGTATTTGGGAATATATTTATAATAAAGTAACATTTAAGTATTTTCATTTTCTTAATTGCTGGAGAACCCCTTTAAGCTGATTTTACACTGAGTGGTCGATTGTCAGGAAGAAAGCGTCCCTTCCCGATAATCAGCTGCTCGTTCAGTGAAGGAGACCACGCATCTACATGCAGTAATCTCCTTCACTGTATAACGATAAGGGATCGCTACTGCGATTCCTCATCTTCATACAGAATCATGGCTTCCGAGGAGCAGATCGCTGTTTAGACAGCACGATCTGCTGCCCAGAAGACATTATCGATGGTGCCTGCATGAACAACAGGTTCAGTGGCACACTTACATGACCAGATTGTCGGGAATCTGTCGATTCTCGGACCGTGTAAATGCACCTTTTGGGATGTGCCTCTGGAATTGTAAACACTTATTGGGGGGGGGGCACTCACTGCTTTGTCTTCTACTCAAATCTGCTTGATATTCCTCCTCTATGATTGTTTACCCCAGCCAGCTCTTTATACGCTATATTATGCATCTAGTCTCTGAGTTATATGCACTGTGAACTCCGGCAGTTTTGTTTCGGAAAGGGGGTAAGCGCGGGTTTGGAGTGGGGTTTAAGAGGTCAGATCTCTGCAGTCTGTGTATGTTGGGTGGCACTTCTCTGTACTTGGGAGCCATACAAGCTCCATACACGTGGTTCTGCCATGTCCGTGAGGTTTAATGCTCATGTTCTTCAAGGAATAAAATGTGCTAAACATCTATCTAATTGATACTAATCGATGAGATAAAGGTTGTAGCGTAAGTGTGATACATGTTATATCATTATATATGGCACAATGAACACAGCACATTGCAACACGGAGAATGGTGTCATTTCAGATTGGGGGTTTAATAGCCTGTTCTGCTCAATGAAGCGAAATGTAATTCCTTGGCTGCTGGCTGAATGCGATGGTGTATCCATATTATTTATTTTCTTGTTGCACGCTAGCTAATATTACTCTGTGCTATTTTAGCGCCTGGATAGTCTACGACAAGCAGAATGGATACTCCAGGCCATTAGCAGAGGTGTCTGTAGAAGTGGAGATAAGGGGTGGTTGATTTTCACTGTTCTAGAACCTCGGAGCATCATTGTCCTTACAGAGGTCTCCAAATCCCTGGCCAGGATGTGGCTTTATTACACCAGATGAATGAAGAGAATGAAGGGAGGAGAGGACACAGACAGAACAAGATGATAGACAATGGAAACAAATGGAGAAATGAATGCAACAGTGCTGGCGAGGATCAGGCAGGATTTGCTGATACTATTATTTTCTGCACAGCTCAAGCATAAACGTTTATTCCGGGGAAGTGCAGGAAACGAAGAACCTAAGTAAAAGCCAGCCCTTTGCTGTATATTTGGTTTTATCTTTTTATAGATAGCGGACTTCTAGATCACAATGTCGTATGGGGCCGGTGAGATAACAGCGCAGCAGGTGTACATCTGTACGAGACACATTCATCACCAGGATTTATACCCACAGAGAGCAACCAAGTGATGTCACACGTCTATTGATATCTGGATACATGTCCCTCGACAATGCCCGGTGAATCTGGGTGATGTAACCATTACCTTAGAGTCACATCAGGCAAGGTCAATATCTTCAATGTGCATTCATTACTGTTAGAGAAATTACTTTTATGCGAAAGAATTGTCATTTCTTTGGTGTTCTTCACTACATATTCCGTACGAATACTACATGACAAATCCTGTCACTAATAATTAGTAGATATATAAAGGGAAGGGTTAAATATCTGCGACATAACCTACCATATAAATGATAAAGTAGTTTGATTAGATCGCCATTCCACAGGGCAATGATCAGGAATTAATGTGCTGCTACACAGTTAAAATTTATATGGAATTTATATAGTTTAATTCATTGAACCATTTCATATGCAGTATTTCTATATTTGGTTACATGCTCCCTTCTAGTGGCCGTTTTTGGTAATGCACTTGTTTTTCTTGTTCTCTTCTTGATATCTATGACTCATTTTCTTTCAATGCTCCACCCTTGTTCTGTGTACTTCACTTCCTGTATCTTCCATGCTGCTTCAGCTACATGTACAGGTACACATGTATTTTCATGTACGCTAATGAAAGCATCATCTTTTGACTGCACAATACCAGAATCCATCTGTTCTGCTGTACCCTGTTATCTGACTTACAGAATAAAGCAACTTACACGGATAAACACGGTGTTGGTAAGTTCAAGCTATCTGATTAAGATTTTCCGCAGTGATTATATCTGCTTATACAGGTCAGGCATAGAGAGCTCACTAGGGATAAATCGCTATTACAACAATCGGAGTCAGAATAATGAATGGGGATGAACGATCGCAAGTACAATTGTTCATCCCCATACAGATTCACTGGCTGTTGGCAGAACATGTTTACACATGGTGATGAAGGATGTGATCACCTGAGGATCAAGCTTGTTCATCAGGTAGTCAGCGGTACCTTTACGCGTGCAATTATTACTAACCAGCGTTCATACTAATGTTCTTCCCCTCTAATTGATTAAATGGGCCTTTATAAAAAGCCCTGCACTAAACAAATTATACATGAAGGGGGGCATTTAATATTACCAGCGTTTTTCATGGTGGTCTCAAGTCCCTTAGCACTGCCAGAGAAAGAGCTAAAGTTTTCATGCGAGAGGGTGGTGTTTGAGTAGGAGGTAAGGACTGGTGTGAATCAACTGCACTGATAGCCCAAAAACAACGTTAGGTCAGCTCAAACCTTCTTGGACGGGAGAGATTCGTGCTCAGAGCAGGCAGGACATTATATAGACAAAGACAAAAAAATCCAGCACTCAATGTTTTTGACTAAAAATCCACTATTTAATGTGTCCATTAAAAGATATTTCGGATAGAAAATCCTTAATCGTGGCTAAAGGCTCTTTCACACTACCGTTTTTTTTTTCCATCCTAGAGTTCCGTCGTCGGGGCTCTAAGACGGAAAAAGACTGGTCAGGACTATTCTAATGCATTCTGAATGGAGAGAAATCCGTTCAGGATGCATCAGGATGTCTTCAGTTCAGTATGTGAACGTTTTTTGGACGTTGACAAAACCGCAGCATGCTGCGGATTTGTCTCCGTCCAAAAATCCAGAAGACATGCCGTAACGCCGGATCCGGTATTAATGCCCATTGAAGTGCATTAATCCGGATCCGGAATTAAGCTAAACATCGTTTCGGCGTATCGCCGGATCCGGCGTTTAGCTCTGCGTATTTCCGATCGGGGCCCCAGTGTAAGCTGGGGCTCCGATCAGTTATCATGGCAGCCAGGACACTACTGAAGTCCTGGCTGCCATGGTAAGTACTCCGCAACAGTGTACTTACCTGCGCTGCGGCCTCCGGGCGTTCCTTCATAACGTCACAGGTCCGGGCGGCGCATTGATGTATGCGCCGCTGGGACCTGTGACGTCATGAAGGAGCGCCTGGCAGCCGCAGCGCAGGTAAGTACACTGCTGGGGAGTACCATGGCAGCCAGGACTTCAGTAGCCTCCTGGCTGCCATGGTAACCTGAAAGCATTTCGAAGACTGATCAGGATCCTGATCAGTCTTCAAATGCTTTCAGTCGCACTTGCGTTCTGACGGATCCGGCAGGATGGAAGTGTCCGCCGGATCCTCAGAACGCAAGTGTGAAAGAGGCCTAAGGATGATTAAAGGGATTGCCTCACTTCAGCAAGTATTGCATTTATTATGTAGAGGAAGTGAATAAAAGGCACTCACTAATGTAATGTGATTGTTCATATTGCTTCCTCTGCTGGCTGCTTTCATTTTTCCATCATATTATACACTGCTCATTTCCATGGTTACGACCACCTTTAATCCAACTGCGGTGGTGGTGCTTTCGCACTATAGGAAAATGCGACGGCCTCTCTGGTGGGCGGGACCAAGGGAGTCCACATAGGCTGGCACTTTTTCCTATAGCGTGCAAGCACGGCCACCACTGATGAATTGTAGGGGGGGGTCGTAACTATGGAAATGAGCAGTGTATAATGTGATGGAAAAATGAATCCAGCCAGCAAAGGAGGCAATATGGATAATAACAATACATTAGTAAGTGCCTTGTATTAGCTTTATCTACATGATAAATGCTATTTGCTGAAGTTAGACAGTCCTTTAATCATCCTTGGCCATAATTTAGGATTGTAGTCTGCTGCTTGGTAGTGGCTGATCGGGGTGAAGTCACAGCACTGAGTACTCTGATCGCAGTTGGTGTTGAAACAGGCATAAGAAACTTTGAAACAAGAAGATGGACCACCCTACTAACGTACTGTTGTGAGAACTACACAGACTAGTAACAAAAAATGCAGGAGCATGGATCAAATACTGACAGTGTGAAAACGGCCTTACTTTGTAAGGCCTCTTTCACACTTGCGTTCCGAGGATCCGGCAGGCACTTCCGTCCCGCCGGACATACTTACAGTCCGTGCGGCTCCCAGGACACTCCAGAATGACGTCAGAACGCCCCATGCGCGCCCCGGGAGCCGCACGGATGGTAAGTATACTGCTCCCCCACTCCCCACTACATTTTACCATGGCAACCAGGACTTTAGCGTCCTGGCTGCCATGGTAACCATTGAGAAAAAGCTAAACGTCGGATCCGGCGATGCACCGAAATTACGTTTAGCTTAATGCCGGACCTGGATTAATGCTCTTCAATGGGCATTTATTCCGGATCCGGCGTTACGGCATGTCTTCCGGATTTTTGGACGGAGACAAATCCGCAGCATGCTGCGGTTTTGTCTACGTCCAAAAAATGTTCACGTACTGAACGGAAGACATCCTGATGCATCCTGAACGGAATGCTCTCCATTCAGAATGCATTAGGGAAATCCTGATCAGTATCTTTCCGTCCTAGAGCCCCGAAGACGGAACTCTAGGACGGAAAGGAAAAACGCATTTGTGAAAGGGGCCTAAGTTAAACATTATTTTAAACTAGCTGAACTCTTCATATCTATTAAGCCATTCCTTATCTGTTTTTGAAAGCTGGGTGATAGTTAAAAAATACAAGAATAACCTAAGGCCTCTTTCACATGACGCCCGGATAAGAGGCGGGTGCTTTGCGGGAAAATACTCAATTTTTCCGCGCGTGTGCAAACTGTTGTAATGCGTTTTGCATGCGCATGCGAAAAATCGCCATGTTTGGTACCCAGACCCGAAGCTAGACTTCATCACTGAAGTCCGGTTTCGGGTTGAGTATTCTGTATATTTTATTATTTTCCCTTATAACATAGTTATAAAGGAAAATAATAGCATTCTCAATACAGAATGCTTAGTAAAAATAAAAAAAATAAACTTACCTTAGCCACTTGATCGCGTAGTTGCGATCACTTCTGTCTTCTTCAAGCATTAGCTCTCGGCTAAAGGACCTGTGATGACGTCACATCACATGGTCCATCACCATGGTGATGGACCATGTGATGTGACGTCACCACAGGTCCTTTACACTACAGCTAATGCTGGAAGACAATAGAGAGATCACCAACTACGCGATCAAGTGGCTAAGGTAAGTTAAGTTTTTTATTTTTAACCCCTTAATCAACATTCTACAAAGCATTCTTTATTGAGAATGATATTATTTTCCTTTATAACCATGCTATAAGGGAAAATAATAAAGATCTGGTCCCGTCGCTTATCAACCATGCGGGAAAATCGCACTGCATCCGCACTTGCTTGCGGATGCTTGCGATTTTCCCGCAGCCCTATTCACTTCTATGGGGCCTGTGTTGCGTGAAAAACGCAGAATATAGATCATGCTGCGATTTTCGCGCAACGCAGAAGTGAGGCGTGAAAATCACCGCTCATGTGCACAGCCCCATAGAAATAAATGGGTCCGGATTCAGTGCGGGTGCAATGCGTCCATGTCACGCATTGCACCTGTACGGAAAACTCACCCGTGTGAAAGGGGCCTAAAGCTCCTAAGCAAAATCTGTCACCGACCCTAGCCCGACACATCATGGATACTACTGGTCTCTTCATGTGGAGCAGAGGAACCTTTAGGGCCCCCTCAGCTCCAGGGCCTGAGTTGTAATAGCTACACCGTTGGGTCTGATCACATGTTTTGCTCTGTCATTTAGAGATCCCTGGCCTTTTCTAGCTGCTCCTTTTACCGTGCCTAGCTCATCGAGCTCCTGGGATATTCTGGAGATCTTTTTGACATGTAAGAACAGTTGCCATCTGTGTTTAAAAGTTGCCAGGAGATGAGCTGAGTAAGGACAAGATGTGATATGAGATCCCTCAAGGGTATTATCTGCTTGTACTTTAAAGTGTGACTCGTCTGTCAAAGTGCTGGACCTCTGGGTATCTCCTGTGTACTTAATCTGAGTCTTTCCAAGTTCTGACTATTGATTTTACTTGTTAAAAAGATGTTTCTCACTTGTAAAGGAAATGCTTATTGGGGATGTAATACAAAGCATAGGAAGCGTGCCCTCTATTGCCCTAATGATATTGAACAGCGAGTGAATCAATTAGTGAAAGCTATTAGTTGTCAGCAGCAGCAGGCGAACGCTATACCTCCCATTGTATTAACAGGACAGGAAAGAAAACAGTATAATGATGGCGAAGAAAACGAAACCTTGGAACGTGATACAGACGACACCACAAGGGCTTAACCCTTTCAAGCCCAGAGTTTGTTTTTGTTTTTTTGCGTTTTCTGCTCCCTGCCTTCCCAGAGCCATAACTTTTTTATTTGTCTGCTCACATAGCCATATGAGGGCTTGTTTTTTTGCAGGACAAGTTATACTTTCCAACACCGCCATTTAATATTGCATATGATGTAGTGGGAAGCGGGAAAAAAAAATTCCAAATGGGGTGAAATTGCAAAAAAAAGCAATTCCACCGCAGTTTTACGTTTTTATTTTATTTACGACGTTCGATGTGCGATAAAACTGACCAATGACTTTTATTCTGCAGGTCAGTACGAATCTGGCGATACTTTATATGTATAGTTTTTCTTGCGTTTTGACAGTGATAAAAAAAATTTAGTGGGGAAAATTTTTTTTGTAGAAAATGAAGCGACCAAAAACAGCGAATCAGCCATTTGGACGCTTTTTTCTATTTTGCTGTTTGCCGTATGGGGAATTTATTTTTATACTATAGGCATTTTCGCACATTGCGACACCCATGATGTGATTTTTTTTTACATTTTTTTAGTTCTTTTTTTTGGGGGGGGGAAGGGGGGTGATTTGAATTTTTATGTTTTTTTATTTTTTTAACTTTTTATTTTTTACACTTTTTTATAGTTCCCATAGGGAACTATAACATGCAATCATCTGATTGCTATTATCATGGAAGCAGGTGATTGGACCAAGTGACCCAGTGACATCACTGAAGGTCCGTAACCCCCCCGCCCAGCTGAAGACAGAACAGGAGACCGGCAGCTACGCGATCAAATGGAGTAGGTGAGTTTTTTTTTTTTTATTATTTTTAACCCTCCATTGCCCTTTCTACTTTGAATTCTCTATTGAGAATGCTATTATTTTCCTTTATAACTATGTTATAAGGGAAAATATTAAAATATACAGAATACTCAACCCGAAACCGGACTTCAGTGATGAAGTCCGGCTTCGGGTCTGGGTACCAAACATGCAGATTTTTCCCAAGCGCGTGGAAAACGCATTTACACGCTTTGCACTTGCGTGGAAAAATTGCGCATTTTCCCGCAATGCACCCGCCTCTTATCCGGGCGTCAAACATGACGCCTGTATGAAAGAGGAAAAAGAGAAAAAACCCGGAGGTATCTCATGCCCTAACTACAATTTGTACACTCAGTGGTGGGGCCTTTGTTATTGAGATGCCTATAATATGTATATCTGCAAATACTCTGTACAAACACAGAAAAAGAGGGAGAGAACAAAAAGCAACATGCAGCGGTATTTAGAAAAGTATCAAAAAGATTTTATTGAACATATATTAAAAATTATAGATCATAGAAGGAGGTAGCAAGAGAGCATAGACGCCACCCTGGACCCTATAGAAAAACGTACAAGAACATATATGTATCTAGCATCGTTAGAAGGTAATATAACAGAAAGTCAAACGCTATACTGTTTTATAAGTATGGAATATCAAAGCCTCGCTGTAGCCTTCAAAAAGTCCACAAAAAAGGAACAATAATAAGGACAAGTGTCTTTGTATATAGACAATGTTAGTGGTACAAGGCAAACAGAAAATGACATGAATCGTGCTAGAGCAGAACCCGAAAGGGTACTTACCAGTAAGAAAATGGAAGTGAGGGACCAGGATGGCGTCAACCCCGACGCGCGTTTCGGCGAACCCCCGGACGAAGCACTGAAGCCACAGTACACTGTGAAGACAGTAAAGCATGGGGGTGCAAAAATCATGATATCGGGATGTGTGTTATACCATGGTGTAGGGCCTATTTATCGCATACAAGGGATCATAGGTCAGTTTGCTTATCTCAAAATACTTGGGGAGATCATATTGCCCTATGCAGAAGAAGAAATGGATGTTTCAACACGACAATGACCCAAAATACACCAGTAAGCGACCAACATCTCAGTTACAGACATACAGGTAATTGAGGTAATGGAGAGTCTGGAGGACCTGGGTACCTGGATTCTAAGCAATATTTGGGGCGAGAATGTTAAAGGTACTATAAGAAATCCTGCACACTCACATACAGTGTAAGCAAGTTTTCTTCTTTTGGCTTTTATCATTTATTTAGAGTTTTATTTTTGTGGACACTTTTAAAGATGATTTCCAGGAATTAGATATTAATGACCTATTCTCAGGATAGGTTATCAATATCAGATCAGTAGGGTTCCAGCACTCAGCTCCTGACCAAAGCCGGAAGCAGAAGGCTCCATCCACTGTGTAGTGGCTGTGCCAACTCAACACCCAATTTAGGCTGAACTGGATGGACATCAGGCTGAACTGGATGGACATCAGGCTGAACTGCATGGATGTATGTCTTTTTTCAGCCTTACAAACTATGACACTAAGTGAGTGGGATCTCAGCTACGGTACCCATTCAATCCTGAGGATACAGCATCAATATATAAGTCCCGGAAAACCCCTTTAATATACTGTAATGGTAAAACAGTAAGCTCCCCCTAGTGGTGGCAGCAGGTATTCAGAATTTTATACTTTAACATCATGTCTTTACATGGGATTTGGAGCACTGTGATGGAAAACTGAGCTCTGACACTACACTTTAATTCTGCCTTATCTAAGTTAACCGTGCAGTTGAAGCCTCTTAAACGCCTCCACGTATATAGTATCTAGCTCTAAGAACCATCTAAAACTTTAAGGGCACAAGCATATGGCAATAGTGTGGGCAACAAACCTGTCCTCCCCTTTGAGAGGCAACATAATTACCCCTAATACCTCCTCAATACTTCCCCATTGTCCCAGATCCAGTGGGACTGGACTCTTAAGTTTTGGCTTCTGTCCCGTGGTCCCAGAATGACTTCCATAGGCCCAACTTCAACAGTATTTGCATTCTCAGAATGATGTTACATTGAATACAATGGGAGAGCAGGGGGAGCTCTCAGCTCCCTGCTGTACCATTCACCTGCTGCCAGTGGTTCAGTGCAGTAAGGAGCAATGCAGTGTCGCCATCGCGTCTACTGCACCTAGCCACAGACAAGACAGACCAGAGATCGTAGCAGGTCTGCTTTCTTCTATTCATCTTTGGAACATGGTGTAGGCAACATGGTGTGGCTTTTATGGACACTTAAAGGGGTTGTCTTATTTTGCCGTTACTAAGACAAGATGAGACACAGTCCCGAATACCAGCCAGCCGGGAGAGAGCGGAGCATGCTATGCATGGGGGCTATGGAAATAGAGTAGCACAGCTCTGCTGTTTCCCGGTCAGCTGGTGGTCAGGTCTGTGTCTTATTTCACCTTAGTAACGGCAAGATGAGACAACCCTTTAAGGGGGCCTCATATTGTGTGGCGAGCACATATTGGGGCATCATACTGTGTGGAATTTTAATGCTATCAGACCATCGAATGTGTATGGCGACCTCCTGATGTCAGGGGACTGGATTGGGCTGTTGGATTTCAATGCAACCTTTCCTTTTGCTCTCATGAATTAAGCCGGCCCCAGAGGAGTCTGGCAGTGGCTTCCTCCACTCCCCTGTAAGACAAGCTGAGTGTACATTTATATATGGCAAGTTTAGAGATAGCTAATGACCTCTATCTGATGTCCATAGCCACTTTATTTAGGTTTTGGGTTCTGTTCCATGGCTCAGTTGCCTTTTTGACTTCAGATTTCGGTGATTTGTCCTTCATATGACTGGATTTTGTGCAATTGTTATCTATTCTAGAACACATGTCACCGTCTTATCAGGACACTGCTGGGTAAGAAGAGAGGTGTTCAACACAAGACATATTTTTCCAGACTGTATTGCAGAAGCTTCTGAAGAACATTTAAAGAAAGTGCTGATAAGGAAGCAAACAGCATGTAATGTCATGGGAAAATACCTGAGGGGTGCGGCCCTGTAATATTAACCCTGTCATCACTTCTAAAAGCTGCCACGTGCTTCATTAGTCAGCGGGTGTTGCTTTTGTCTCCCATAAACCACCTCTTCCTGTGACTTGCCCATTACTTGATGTCATTGTAATAAATTACATGGTTAATGTACATTATGCACATGACATATACCTGCATGACAGCTACATATTTATACATACAGAGAGAGATATACGGCACTGAATTTAATGATATCATAGTTTTATGGGCCAATAAGTTGCACAATAGTGAGGTGATCACACTATTATAGCCTATGATATCCATGAGGTGATCACATCTTTGGAATGCATTAATTGTCAGTTACTTTTATGGCTAATGGCATTTACATTAGTTCTGTAATCCACCCATATGTAAATAGGCTTTAAAAACAATGTGTAATCTAAGAGTGATAGTCACCTCATTTATTGACAAGTGCTTACAAGGTCAGTGATCTCCAACCTATGGCTCTCCTACTGCTGTGAGGCAACCCGAGGCAACATCTCTGACAACCCGAAGAGGTGTCTAATGGCTGGAGACCACTTTGGAGATGGTTTAGGTAATGCCTACATTTGTTTTACTTAGTTTTTTGCTTTTGTCATGATGGAATATAATCAGGGGCCTAACTAGGGCTCCAGCATTGGAAGTGGAACCATTCTGTCACCTGAGTAAGCTCCCAATACCATACCTGCTACCTATACCCTATAGTGACCCTTTTGTATCCCGTAGATAATGATGCCTGTGAGTGCCCTTTATAATAATAGTGCTCTCTTTTTCCATCTAGACAGTAATAATGCTCCGGGTATGCCCCTCTGAAGTTAATATTGTCCCCTAAAAATAATTATGCCCACTGAGTGCCCCCTAAATAGTAATAATCTGCTGTTTGCCTTCTTAATGCATAATAATGCCCCTTTGCCTCCTGAATAAATAATAATGCCCCTGTTCCCCTTGAAAAAAATAATAATGTCCCTGTGCCCTATGAATAATGATGCCTTTTCCCCTGAATAAATAATAATACCCTGTGCCCTATGAATAATAATGCCTTTCGATTTCATCCACCATGACGGCCAACAATGATATTGACCCTTGACCTCTGTAGGGGCAGGAACACATAGAGAGTTTAAATTCCCCCCACCCCTCCACCTCCTCAGTGCTTTCCTGCCCCTACAGGGGCCAACATGTGGAGCGTGCCCTCCTGTCAGGAGGGTTGAAGACTTATGCGCAGGATTTTTTTCTACAGGATTCTCCGGCTGTCCTCCCGCGGCAGGGGCCAAGGCTGGACAGCAGGGAGCAACAAGGACCCTCGTCCCGGCTTATGCTGGGGCCTGCGGTCCTCCCTCACCTCTAGACCTCCTTCCTCACATCAGGAAGCAGTCTGGGGTGCCGGCTTCACTCGGAGGTTCGCGCGCTGTGTTAGGCGTCCTCCTTACTGTCACGTGACCGGCCAGGGGAGTAGGTGCGGCGCATGGAGCGCGTACATTAGGAGGCGGGCCGCGCAGGGGCGCAGCCTGATGACGTCAGACGCCGGGGCTGTTCAAACGATCGCAGTTCCAGCCAGCATTTGCCTGCAGCACCACGATGTCTGAGACACCTACTCCCCGCCAGGATGGCCCTGATCCCTCAGCCACCAGTACTGTAAGTCCCCTCCGGGGGGTTGTATGGCTAAGATGGCACTTGTACTTTAATTGTTAACTGCGGGATATCTGGTTGTTCCCTCACTTCCAGGGCACTGAAGAGTCTAAGACAAAAGTGAAAATACTTAAATGCAATGCGTGCTCAAAGAGGCTCCCTGAGAATTACAAGAAAAGGCTGTGCAAATCTTGCACGGCCGAGATCTGGAAGGAAGAACAACCAGATATTCTTACAGAAATTAAATCGTTTATTCTGGAGGAGATTAAGTCTTCCTTGGCTACTGTGCCAACTCCTGGCAGTGTTTCTAATCCTCCCAAGAAACGCAAACTCTCCGTTATATCCTCCTCAGACACCGAGGATGCGGAAGAGGCCTCCGTATCATCCAAACAGATACATATTGAGGACCCCCTATCTGAGTGGGAGGTCGTAGATGAAGAAAAAAAATATTTCTTCTCTTCCGAAGAGATGGAGGAACTGCTCAGGGCAGTCAGATCTACAATGGGGATTGAGGACACCCCTAAACCCCATACCATCCAGGACGAGATGTTCGGTGGTCTTAGATCAAGGACTTCCATCGTTTTCCCAATAAACGAAAACATATGGGAGATGATTATGGAAGAGTGGTCGGATCCAGAGAAGAGGCTAGGGGTCCCCAAGGAGTTTAGAAACAGACTTTGCTTTGACCAGACGGAATGCAAGATTTTTAATGAGATACCTAAGGTCGACATTCAGGTAGCCAAAGTGGTAAAGAGAACGGCTCTGCCTTTCGAGGACTCCTCCCAGCTTGGCGATCCGATGGACCGTAAAGCGGATGGGCTTCTGAAAAGGTCCTGGGAATCTGCGACGTTTGGAATCAAAACAAACATAGCAGCAACATCCATCGCCAGGGCTATATATATCTGGCTGGGAGAACTGGATGAACACCTAAAGAATAAAACTTCTAGAGAGGAGATTCGTGATTCTATCCAGCTCCTCCGATCCGCCACAGCATTCCTAGCGGATGCCTCCGCGGAATCAATCCGTTTCTCCACCAAGGAGGCAGCTTTTTCCAACGCCGCCCGCCGGGCGCTATGGATGAAAGCCTGGTCAGGGGACAAAGCCTCCAAAGCCAAACTCTGCTCCATCCCATTCTCGGGGAATTTGTATTTGGGCCCACTCTAGACAAAATTCTAGAAAGAGCGGCCGATAAAAAGAAGGGTTTTCCTGAGGATAAATAATCTAAAAGAAGGCCCTTTCGTCAGTTTCAACCCCAACAGAGATCATATCGGGGTAAGGGAAAATCCGGACGATGGAGCTACCCTAAAGGAGGAAGAGGGCGAGGCTTCATCCTCAATCCCCAAAATAGACAAGACAAACAACAATGACGCCAGGGTAGGGGGCAGACTGATGAATTTTCTATCTTCATGGGAACAGATCACCTCAAATCCCTGGGCACTAAATATCATCTCCCAGGGTTACAAGATAGAATTCACATCAGTCCCCCCACAAAGATTACGTATTTCGGCCCAGAACAGGACAGAATTACCAAGGGTATGGCAGGGCGTCCGAGAGCTTCTAAGTCTAGGTGCAATTCAGAAAGTTCCAAGATTAGAAGAAAGAAGAGGATTCTACTCCAACCTCTTTCTGGTAAAAAAACCAGACCAGTCCTTTCGGACCATAATAAATCTGAAGTCATTGAACAGGTCCATTCTGTACAGGAAGTTCAAGATGGAAACTATCTCATCCACAATTCCTCTCATCCAAAAAGGGGCATTCATGTCATCAATCGACCTCAGGGATGCCTATTATCACATCCCTATTCACCCCCTCTTTAAAAAATACCTACGATTTGCTTTAAAAGGTACGGACAGCTTGGTCCACCACTTTCAGTTCAGCATCCTTCCATTTGGCATCTCGTCGGCGCCCCGAATTTTTACAAAACTCGTGGTAGAGATGGTGGCTTATCTTCGCCGAGAGGGCATAACGATCATCCCATACCTTGACGATTTCCTGATTCTCGGCAGAACAGAGGAGGAAAACCTATTGGCAACTCACAGGTTCTTAGAAACTCTAACGCTTCTCGGGTGGATTATAAACAGGAAAAAATCCACACTCACTCCATCCAGGAGGATAAGGTTCCTAGGAATAGAGCTGGACTCAACCTTACAAAAAACATTTCTTCCTCAGGACAAAACAGAGATTCTGATAAGCAGGATCTTGGCGTTTCAGGGCTCTCACAGATGCTCCATCAGGGAGGCTATGAGCTTGTTAGGAAGCCTAACCGCCTGCCTACCTTCAGTTCCTTGGTGCCAGAGCCACACAAGAATAACCCAGAGCTGGATCCTGAGGGAATGGAAGGGAAGACAGGGAGACCTGGACAGGGAAATACGGATACCACAGTCCGTGAAAACAGATCTCAACTGGTGGAAAGAAAGGAAACATCTACTCAGGGGTCTAGACTGGCGGAACCATCCAGAGGTTCAAATAATAACAGACGCAAGTCTCGAGGGCTGGGGAGCCAAAATAGGAGACCATCTTTTTCAGGATACCTGGCCGGACGACATAAAGAAAAGGTCTTCCAACTTCAGAGAACTGTACGCAGTTCTCATGGCCATAACAAGAGGGAGAGTCTGTTGAGACGTCAACATCTAAAGATCCTATCCGACAACACCACAACAGTGGCATATCTGAGGCACCAGGGAGGAACAAGGTCCAGCCTGTTAGGAGGAGTGGCAAAAAGAATCTTCTCTTGGGCAGAAAAGAACACCTTATCGCTCTCCGCGGTCCACTTGAAGGGTTGCGAAAATACAGTGGCAGACTACCTGAGCAGGGAAAAAATAGATCCGGGAGAATGGTCCCTGAACAGAAGGATCTTCCAGGGGATATCCGAAAGATGGGGTCATCCCGAGGTAGATTTATTCGCTTCCAAGCGAAACGCTCAGGTAGACCTCTTCTGCTCCCTAAATCCAGGGGACAGACCTTGGGCGATAGACGCTCTATCCGTACGATGGAGATGGAGACTGGCATACGCGTTCCCTCCAATACCCCTAATCTCCCGTGTCATCCAGAAGTTCCTAGGAGAACCAACCACTCTAATCCTTTTTTCTTCTTTTATATTTCTTTTTATTGAGTTTCAAAAACAATGAACACAACAGTAGTGTATGATATTAATAATAACAGTGAATACAATCATTACTTCGTTCACATATCATAAATCATATACATGGTATTCATCGCAGCTTGGCAACTTCAAAATCAAAGAGTAGGAAGCTATGCCCACCGAAGTAATGAATCAAAGGAAACTACGTAACAAATGTTATAAAATAAGGAACATAAGGGGAGGGTAAACAGTATGGAAGTAGAGAAAGGGGATGGGATGGGGTGGGGGCGGGGGAAGGTAGGTACACAAGGAGCGGGCTAAAAGTATGAGAGAGTATGTTAACGCCAGAAGATCTATGGGGGAAGCTGTCCCAACCAAATAGTATCTAGATAAGTGTCTAGACAAGTAATTGGCAACTACCGGACCATTCAATAGCTTTATTGCTGAAGAAATCAGATCAAAGGGTAGCGTGTTAACCCAGGAGGTAGCATAAGATGAGGGCATATGTCAAAGATATGTGCAGAAGGTGTGCATAGAGGCATGTGCATCAAAAGTGTGTACATAGAAGGCATGTGCAGCGGTTTGGCAACACTTTGGGTTATTAGCAAAGTTAGGTAGGAAGTCTTTTTTTCCAGGGTGACCATATTTCAACGAATTTCGGATGAGAGCGGGCTTCCCAATGTGATAACTCCTCTAATCTCGCTATAGCGTTTACTTTATTATGCCACTGTGAGATAGAGGGAGGGGGCTCCGTTTTCCAATTAGAGGCTATAAGGAGCCTGGCCGCTGCAAGCAGTATTCTAATAAGGGCTTTTACTTTGGTCGAAATCCCATCCGGAATGAGAGATAAAAGGGCTACAACCACTCTAATCCTAATAGCTCCCCTATGGCCAAAGAGGAGCTGGTTTTCCACTCTGAAACAGCTGTCGTTGGAGGATCCTTGGGAGATTCCCTTTCCGAGAGACATGCTAGTCCAGGGCCCTCTTCTACATCCCGACCCAAGAATATTCAGACTAGCCGTTTGGATCCTGAGAGCGAGACCTTGAGGAGTAGAGGCCTTTCTGATAGAGTAATCCTCACCCTCAGGGCCAGTAGGAAGAAGGTTACTTCTTCCATCTACCTTAAAATCTATAAGAGATACTGCTCTTGGTTAGAGGTGGATCATCCGGACACCTCTTCTCCTCCCATTAATAAGATTTTAGATTTCCTCCAGAATGGTTTGGAATTAGGATTAAAGCCCAGTACCCTAAAAGTACAAATATCGGCCCTTAGCACCTTCTACGATTTTAGCCTAGCCAATCACAGATGGATCAGGAGGTTCATCAGAGCAGCAACTAGACTAAGACCTACTCTAAAATCTAGGGCTCCAACTTGGGACCTAAATACCGTCCTAGAGGGTTTAACAAAACCTCCCTTCGTGCCTCCGTCTGATATTTCTCTTAAACACCTCTCCCTAAAAACCGCTTTCCTGATAGCAATACCTCAGCCAGACGTATTGGAGAACTTCAGGCCCTTTCCTGCAAGGAACCGTATCTCCAGATCAAGGAAGATCACATACGTTTAATGCTCGATCCTGGGTTCCTCCCTAAAGTAGTTTCCTCCTTCCACCGTGACCAGGAGATATTTCTACCCTCCATTACCAGATCTCAGGATAGCGGGTCAGATGATAGAATGCGCCTGCTAGACGTCAGAAGCTCAGTAATTCAATATCTTGAGTCTACCCAGGAATTTAGGAGGGATAATAATCTCCTAATTCAGTTCTCAGTGAGAAATAGGGGGAAGAAGCTCTCTAGATCCTCCATAGCTAGGTGGATTAGATCCACCATTGAGTGCTGCTATGTGATTCAGGGCAAACCCAGTCCTGGAATCATTAAAGCCCATTCCACTAGGGCCACTGCCTCCTCTTGGGCTGAAAAGGGTGGTGTCTCACTTGACCAGATCTGCAAGGCAGCAACCTGGTCAAGTGCTAATACCTTTGTACGACACTATCGTCTTAATCTTCCGGACTCTAATGAGACTCTCTTTGGCCGGAGGGTTTTACAGGCAATATCCCCACCCACTTAGTCATTTGTTACCTCTCATTGTGGGCCGTCATGGTGGATGAAATGGAAAAACCGCAATTAGACTTACCGGTAATTCCGTTTCCTTGAATCCACCATGACGGCTCATACTATTCCCATCCCTAAAAAAATAAAAAAATAAAATATAAATAAATTTAATAAAATATACATATATATGTACATATATAATACACGGGGAAGATACAGATGATAATATATTGGGGGTATGAATCAATATCCTTTAATATGTTGTTCCACCTTTCTGGTAATTTGTAAATCACTGAGGAGGTGGAGGGGTGGGGGGAATTTAAACTCTCTATGTGTTCCTGCCCCTACAGAGGTCAAGGGTCAATCTCATTGTGGGCCGTCATGGTGGATTCAAGGAAACGGAATTACCGGTAAGTCTAATTGCGTTTTTTTGTCCCTGAATAAATAATAATGCCCCTGCGCCCCTAAATGAATATTAAAGGCAGAATTGGCTCAATAAAAAAAATAATAGTCCTCTTTGCACATCTAACATTTTGGCACCGGTGACACAATGACACCTCATTCGCCTGCACCGACGTCCCATGCGTGGTTCAGCATCCTGTTGGCCGCAGGGCTGAATTGGCCTGTGCCTTTTAAGATCAGGAGTGGTAGAGCAGGGAAGCTATGTCTCCTTAATGGGCTCCATCCCTTACACAGGCTGAGGTTTGCTTGTTGGCAAGGCCTCTCCTCATCGGCCCATAGGGCAAGAACACGCTCCCCCTTGCTCTTAAAGGGCGAAGGTGCACATCCTGATCTTCACATGCCAATGGCTAGCAAACTTGAGGTGCTTTAATAAACCGTTCCCTGTGGGAGGGTGCCTGATCAATAAGGTTCCTCGTCCCCTATTTACTGCAAAGATGTGCTTTATATTGTTGTCTGCCTTATACCAACTTCTGTCTGTTTACTAGGTTCTGACCCTACACTGCCTGGCCTGACCTGTGCCTGACCTCAGTATTGACCCTACGCTGTCTGCTCTTGCCTCAGACCATTTACCATGTGGCATGTACTCTAAATGCCTGACCTTGGCCTGTCCCTGAGTATGATTCTGCCTCACTCCTTGGTGCCGTGCAGTGGTATCTCTGACCCCCTGCAAATTACAGGGGTAAAAAAATTCTGACCAGATGGTGCAGGGCGCCAGTCTAACCCCCAATGTTCTGCTCTGTGCTAAGGTGTGTAAAAATGAGGGGCATGCATGCACAAATTTGGTGGGATTATGAAAAAATTGCCCCATTATTGTCAGTGGTTACCAATCTTTACAGTAGAGTTTGCTCTTCTGACCTCAACTGGACTCTGGCACTGGGTCTTCTAACTATTCTGCTAGACCCCTTCTAGAGGGGCTGCTTGCTTAGTAATTCCATGTTACTGGAGATAGTATTAAACTGCAACATTAGTGGAATGGTTGGATACCTTCTTGGACATTTATAGAGTGGAGGAACTCATTGCCCAGGACTGGGATAGACCCAAACATTGATTGTGTTCATTATCCTAATGGCTCCACAACCTATAAAGATCTAGGTAAATGGACATGTATTTGGCCCTATAATTAGATATGTTGGAAATATCTGCAGATGTTTCCATGATATGTTAGTCATCTACGGTACTATAGTATATTGTTGAAAAACTGACGTGTTCTTGTCTTCATCTGTTTAATAAACAATTCAATCATAATGATGAAATGGTTGCAAATATATGTATTTTGCACTGCATTTTTCAAGTTTTGTAGACACTTTTCTAACCTTTTAACTGCTAGTCCAACAAGAGAACATGGCTTAACAGAAGGGGGCATGGCTTAGTAGGAAAGGATTAAATGTGCTAAAATTTGGGCACATTTTTGGAGTAAAACTAAGCCAGTTTATAGGTGGCATACACTTAGACTAGACAGTCTAAAGATCATACTGATGTATAATCCAGCATCAGCCACTATAATAAAGCTGGCACACTTTGACTGTCTCTATAAGTTTATACTGTTTTACTTTTAGACAGTATTAGTAAATCTGCCCTAATTTTTATAGAAAACAACATTATTATTTTTTACAATTTTTTGGTGCCATTTTGACAGTACTATAGCATGGGAAATAAATACAAGCTATTATCCTTCTGAAACAGGCAGCACAGAGAGATACAATTCCTATATAGATAGGTAACCCATTGTTATTTACTACTGCTGTGAGGGGAAGATGTTATCTGCTAGTGTAATAGTAGATGTAGAATTGGGATAGCAGTACAATAGCTTTATTGTTTTCTCGACAGGCCTAAATAAATATGCTCACAGAAAAGTATCGCACTTATCAGCGTAATGTTGGATGCTCTAAATGAGTCACTCTACCCCCTTCCCTCTTTGGTCAGAGTGAATGATCTAACTGGTCAAGTGAGGCTGTTTTCTATGCTAAAAATCCAAACAAATGAAAATTATTATTTATAATCATTTATTTTAAAGCACCATTAAAGGGGTTGTCTGGGTTCAGGGCTAAACCTGGATATAAGCTCCTCTTCACTCCCTTACCACGTACGAGTGGAGCATCTAAGCATTTCCTTGCTTCAGTGCTCCCCTTGCCTTGTGCTGCATCGTTTGTTGTGAGCGGTTTTAGAGGCGGGTACTTGTGATACCCACCTCTAAAACTACCCAAAACAGTGCTATACACCGCGCATTTGTGACGGTGATGTCACCAGGCTCCCTTCTAGGCAGAAGTCTCCACCTAGCATACTGATGTGAAGCCTGGTATGTCACCGGCTCAGAACAAAGAGACTTTGTTCTGCGCAATGCAGCGCAAGGCAAGGGGAGTATCGAAGCAAGGAAATGCTCCGATGCTCCACTCGTACCTGGTGAAGGAGTGAACGGGAGCTTATATCTGGGTTCACCGCTGAAAAAGGGCTTTCATACATTTTCAACAAACTTGACTAAATGAGTGACACTGGTACAGAGGGAGAGAGGACCCTGCTTGCGAGGGCTTCAGAATTTACAAAGCTTCCTCACTGCAAAAAGTAAACACCATAAAAAAGCTACTTTTATTACTTGGATTTAAACTCAAAACCACCAACCTTGTGCCCTCAAAAAAAAAAAAAAGTCAAGAAGAACTTACTAGAAACATTTTGGCGCAGTCTTTGTAGAAAGTCCACGAAGCGCACACCTCTTAACAAATTTGTTACATCTTGTGCTGTCCTTGTGCCACAACCGAAATCTATAAGCTGGTATAGATTTCATATAGAAATGTCACCAGTTTTCTGGCATAAATTATTGTAAAGATACTGGGCTGACTCCATTCCTTCTGCTAAATTCTGCCCGCTTTTAAAAACACAGTGGGAATGTGCAAATAGTTGCACATTTTTGTCCAGAATTAGGCCTCTTTCACACGAGCGTGTCCGGATTAGGTCCGGATGCATTGCGGATGCGTTCAGTGAAAACTGTGCGATTTTTCAGGCAAAGCCATTCAGTTTTGCCTGCGATTGCGTTCAGTTGTTATCGCGTGGGTGCAATGCGTTTTGATGCGATTTTCACGTGCGTGATAAAAAACTGAAGGTTTACAAACAACATCTCCTAGCAACCATCAGTGACAAAAGCCGCACCCGCACTTGCTTGCGGATGCAATGCGTTTTTCACGCATTCCCCATTCACTTCTATGGGGCCAGAGCTGCGTGAAAAACACAGAATATAGAACATGCTGCGATTTTCACACAACGCAGAAGTCATGCGTGAAAAACAACGCTCATGTGCACAGACCCTATTGAAATGAATGAGTCAGGATTCAGTGCGGGTGCTATGTGTTCACGTCACGCATTGCACCCGCGCGGAAAATTCGCTCGTGTGAAAGGGGCCTTAATCTATAATGTGCCACTTTTGTCCACCAGAAAATGTGCCACTTTGTGTGTGTTATCATATGATGCCACCATATTACAGAGGGAAACTACTTCTGTAATATCTGATGGAGCATGTTTATACTATACTGTACTGAATAAATAAAATAATCTATATGGACTCCGAGTTCTGAAGAAGTACAATATGACAAATATTGCATAACTGTAGAAGGCCAACTGTACTTTCTAGCCTTGGTCATAGAACATATGGCTTCTACCACTTTTTGCATGCGTTGTTGAGGTTTGCCATTTAACCCCCAGGTGGGTTGCTAGGGGGAGACTGCTCTGCGGGTCACAATGACGCAGAGCTGCCCGCATAAAGCTATAGTGCAGACAGTGGAACAATATTAGTTAAAAATTCCAAAACTGCTCTCAGTCTGTAGGACTGAACAGCAATGGCATCTGTCAAGAAGCTGACGTGTAAAAATATTCAGACATGGATAAGGTTTTTAGAAATATTTTTGAGAAAGCTAATTCTCACTTAGCAACCAGTCGCACCATCGCCCTCATAAATATGGAGTTAGCTAAAAGGTCGCCCATAGACACGAAGTCATGGTCAAGGACAATGAGACTCTCCTAAACAGAGAGCCAGGTTCAGGTTCTGCTTCAAATATGACAGACATTTCGATTCACTAGAGAAGTTTCTTTTCCACCCATTTCAAGGATGATTTTGCTTTTTTAATTGCCTGTGTTCCATTTCCCTGAGGTCATGGGCAGAATAATTAAGTCCTGTTCCAATGCCTACAAATCCTTACACAAAGCACTTTGAGACTCTTGCAAGTGTAAGCAGTGTATCTGACTATACAGAGGCCTGGGTGCTTTTTAGGCAACTTTGATATAAATACACTACTGCAAAATGAAAAAGAACACCTGAGAAACGTAAAACGAATGACAAAGTATAAATTGCTAGTGGTGCTTGGTCAATAATCACACAAGCAAGGTGGTGCCTTCTTTATCAAGGTATATGTTGAGGCAGAGTCACATTAATACTGCGTGGCATCTCTTCTTGCTGTGATACAGGTGGCCACTCTGGCATGGTACCGGTCATACAGATCCTGGATATCCTCCTATTGTAAGTCATTCCTCCCTTTCAACTTGCAGTCATAGTTCTGCCAAGCTGGTTGTTGGCTGCTGAGCATTGGAGGTCTGTCGCCCCATCCAGTCCAAGACATCAAGCTGGCCAGGGATGCTGCTGGATATCCGGAAGAGCACGTTGTGTAGTGCTGACAGTGTTTGGGTGGGCATTATGTTGTTGGAGCAACACGTCTCCTAAATGAGTAAAATAAGGCAGCATAACAGGTACCATGATGTCCTGGACATACCAAAGGCTGGCTAATGTTCTCTCAATGAATCCCAGATTGGAACTGCCATGGTAGCTAGTGATGCCCCACTCCATGACACCTGGTGTTGGTACTGTGTGTCTCCACACTATGTATGATGGCAGTAGGTAAACTCCAGCCCTCCTTTAAACTCTGATGTGACCATCATTAGTACCAAGGCAGAACCTGCTTTCATCACTGGCCTCAATTGTTAGCAATAGTATAGTTTGCAGGGGGCTGGAAAGTGCCTACTTATTTTTTAAGGTAGTGTATAGTTCTATAGGACACCTGACAAACTGTCAAGGTTTGCTATGACTTGTGGTCCCATAGACTACGTTACATTAAAGATGGATGTTTTACCTCTGTGCAATGTCCACCAATTAGTATTCCCATGTACATGGTACAAAACCTCAAATGTATAAGACACCAGTGAGAAAACGAAGCAAGACCAAAAGTCAATTAAAAACTACATTGATTATTTCGTGTTTAATACAATATTAAAAACTGAGACTATAGAAAGGGTGATAGAAAAAAGGAAAGACTAGGTGAGCAACCTGGTATATATGCACAAATAAATGTGACAATATAATCCAAAAAGCAATTACATGTAAGGCCTATTTCACACGGGTGCTTTCAGTTTAGGAAACATGGTCTGCGTGATGGCCTCATTTCCCAGACCAAACACTGCTCCTCTGACCCAAACTCAGAGCATCATTGTGATTTAGGATGCTGTGATGTTGAGCTTGACCACGGATGTATTGTACTGTACTTACAGTATTAGGTGAGTACACTACAGTAAACCCATGTTCAGGTAAGAACTCACAGCATCATAAATTACTGTGATGCTGTGAGTTCTGGTCAAAAGAGCAGTGATTGGTCTGGGAAATGCAGCTGTCACAGGAAAAGTGTTACCTGAACTAGACACGCTCCTGTGAAACTGGCCTAGGGATAAAGGATTTGTGTGGCTTGATTGACAAAAAAATAAGCAACTAGTACAGTGAGCCGCAGGAGCAGTCTGGTGGATGGGAGTAGTTTTACTCGCAGTTCGGACGCTCCCTGGGACGTGCAGTAATGGGAAGGGTGCACCTTCTACTTCCTTCCAGGCACAGGATGGTTCTGAAGTTCTCCTGCCTGATAGAGGTTCAGGGAGCCCTTGATGGTGATGAATTGTGAGGTGCAAGGCAGGGTCCCTTGGCAGTAGAGTTGAGTGAACTTGTGTTTTAAGTTCGGCGTCCAAAGTTCGGGTTCGGGTTATCGAAGCATCCCGTTATGGATTCCGCTACCACGGACCATAACGGCATTTGGAATCCATAAGGGGATTCTTCAATAAACCCGAACCTTGGACAACACTAAGGACCTGGGGTGACGTCACCGTCATGTGATCAGTGCAGGGGGCGTGACTCAGTACTGGATTAGATAAGAGGTCGTAGGCTACCACCTCTTATCTAATCCAGTACTGAGCCATGTCCCCTGCACTGATCACATGACGGTGACGTCACCCCAGGTCCTTAGTGTTGTCCAAGGTTCAGGTTCATTGAAGAATCCCCTTATTGATTCCAAATGCCGTTATGGTTCGTGGTAGCGGAATCCATAACGGGATGCTTCGATAACCCGAACTTTGGACGCCGAACTTAAAACAAAAGTTTGTTAAACTCTACTTGGCAGCTACAAATATCCGTGCAGTGGCAGTGCAGGAAATGACACCAGGTTAACAGCCGAACGGTTATTTACTGAAGAATGAAGTTCAGGCACATCAGATACAGGTTTCAGCTTGCAATTTTCCTCTTACTGTGCTTTCTGTAGCTGATATTAGCTTAAGCATCCAAAAATAGGGGTACAAGATTTATCACTATGCAACCACAGGGCAGACCCCAGCATCAGACTAAGTTCTGCACCTTTTTACAGGTCGCTGTACTCACGATAAGTGTTCCACAGTATCCTCAGCGGGATGTGGATCTTTTAGCAACACTGTGTACTTGTACAGTATGTCCAGGTACCATAAGACTTAAATCTCCTGAACCAGTATGCTATAGAGCCGGTAAAGTCCTTTTAGAGTTGATGCAAGTAAAGCTGTTGAACTTTATAAAAGTCTGGACTCGACTTATTCTCCACCTCCTCCATTACTCATCCCCTTTATTGCTTTGGAGCTAAACCCTGGTGAGCGACGGTATGCAGGTAAGAGCACTATGACACACAGTGAGACTATTAAGGCCGCACCACTCCACTCGGCATTCCTATAAACCTGGGACACTATCGTCCCTGGGGGTGGCACGTTGCAATTGCAAAACTGTATAACTTTTGTGCATTATGTAGCTATGTAACCTGCAGCTAAAGCCAAAGGGACATGTCCCTTCTTGGCCCAGTCACAGCTTCAAACTGCCGGCCTGCGAACTGAATAGCTCAGCCCTTATCATCTCCCACCAGGACTACTGCAACATTCTCCTCTGTGACTTCCCGTCAAGCACTCTCGCTCCCCTCCAATCTATTCTTAAGGCTACATGCACATGACAGTTGTTTTTTGCTGTCCGCAAATCACGGATCCGTCTTCCTTTTTTTTCCACATCCACATCCGTTCCGTGTGTCCGCAAATTTTGTAGGTTGTGTTTCCGTGTGTCTTCCGTTTTTTTTTTGAAGATCCGCAAAAAAAAATGGAAGGCTTGAAACAGTTTCTTAAAGTACCTGTACAAGTGCCCTGGTTTCCAAGCAACCATCCGCAAAAAAAACGGATGCGGATGACAAATGGATGGCTTCCATTGGTCATCTGCATTTTTTGCGGACCCATTGACTTCTATGGGTCCGCAAATCGTTTTTTGCGGACAAGAATAGGACATGCCATATTTTTTTTGCGGACGTGAAATGCGGACAGCGGACAGGCAACGGAAGAGGCATCCGCATTTTTAACAAATCCATAGAAATGAATGGGAAACCATCGGATCCGCAAAAAAAAACGGAACAGAGGCCACAATAAACCACTGTCGTGTGCATGTAGGCTAAGGCCTCATGCACACGACCGTATGTGTTTTGCGGTCCGCAAATTGCGGATCCGCAAAAAAAACAGTTGACGTTCCTTATGGCATCCGTTTTTTTTTGCGGATCCGTTATTTTGCAGATCCATTGTAATAATGCCTATCCTTGTCCGCAAACTAGAAAAAAATAGGACATGCTCTATTTTTTTGCTGAACGGAAAAACTGACATACGGAAACGGAATGCACACAGAGTACCTTCCATTTTTTTTGCAGACCCATTGAAATGAATGGTTCCACATATGGTCTGCAAAAAACGGAACGGACACTGAAAGAAAATCTGTTTGTGTGCATGAGGCCTTATTACTCTGATGCCCTGTTAATCCACCCCTCCCCTCGTTTCTCCTCTGCCAATCCCTTCACTGGTTCCCCATTGCCCGGTGAATCCAGTTTAAAATACTAATAAATACATACAGTATAAGGCTGTCCATAACCTGTCCCTGCTTTCCGTATACACCCCCACACGTAATCTCACAGGACCTCCTTCTTTATTCTTCACTTGTCTGTTCTTCACACAATCGACTTCTCCCGTGCCTCTCCCCTTTTCTGGAATGCTCTACTCCACCACATCAGACTCTTCCCCAATATCGAAACCTTCAAAGGTAACCTGTAAACCCACCTCTTTAGGAAAGCCTACCATCTGCAATAAGCATGCTGTCACCACACAGCCTTTACCCCACCCCTTCCCTAGCAGATTGTAAGCTCTTGCGGGCAGGGTCCTCTCCCTCGCTATACCTTATAATTGTATTTTTATATTATGTATGTGTAATCTCCCCCCCTCCCCCTTGATGTACAGCGCCATGGAGTTAATGGTGCTATCAAATAAATAATAATAATAATGATAGTAATACTGTGTGACATCATAACTATCAGATCCCCTGGTAGAGCATCTCTAGATATTAATATTGCCGCCGAGGTTAATATCAATTATTCCTTTGAGTATATGTTCGCTCATAAACAACATTCATGTGAAAAATGTATCACTAACTGACTGACTTTCTATGAGGAGGACAGGGGCTTCTTCAGGGTCCTGTATAGTACACAATGTACCAGAAATATAAAATGGAGCCGCCCTCACCTGGTGTCCAAAGGAATAGCTCATCCTGATACAGGTAAACATGTAGTACCGCACTGTACTGTAGGGAGGCACTGCTAGATGGCAAACAATACGCGTGTTTTTGTCATGCGTATTTCAGCGCGTTTTTGCAAATAGGAAACGCGCGTTCTTGTGATTGACTACTCTGGTGTCAATCACAAAACGCGCGACAAACGCCCCAAAAAAAGCTCAAGTACTTGTTCAAACGCGCTGTAAAACGCTCAAGTGAGAACCAGGGCCATAGGAAAGCATTGGTTTTCATGTGTTAAGCGTTTTACAGCGCGTTTGAACGCGCTGTAAAACGCTCAGGTGTGAACTTAGGGTAAGTGTTAGTACAACGACTTTAACATGTCCCTATTACCCGCCACTCTGTGATCCTCAGCACTGCTTCCCATTGAGATGTATGAGAGGCAGAAAGGACATGGCAGAATTTCGGGGCAGGCCAACCCAAAATTCCACTGCAAAAGTCAGCGTATGAACATCTCCTTATACGTTGAGTATAGTTTCAAGTTACCTGATCCTGGAAAGAGTATTGTAACCTGTGAAAAATATTGTAACCAGAGGCCACTGTAACTTGAGGGACCAGTGTATTAACCAAAACAACTGTAAATGATTGAAATCACATATGAAAAAAATTAAAAACATGCAACTAATGAATTAGTGTCACACAGTTCCCATAAATTACTGCTACATGGTACCCACTCAATACCGTCATACTATACTATAACAATAATACAGCTACACTCGTCTGATGTACCAGAAACATTTACAATATGGCATAACAAATAGAATTGCAGGGTATTGGGTTCCTCGCTGTTCCTCTGACAGTTACTTGGAAATGCGAGGGTTTCTGATACCATAGCAGGGAATTGCTGGTGCGGGTTCAGTTGGACATCACTTTTCAATGCCTCTGTTGGTATGGTGATCATAACCTATGCACAACCGCGTTTAGTCTTAGGTCAAAGAATATCACCAGGCGGTGTGTACACAGCAGCCGAAGGCTCTATGGACATGAGCGGTGGCTGTTTAAACATGTCTCGACGGGGTCATTGGCAATGCCTCCATGGTGCACGGTGCTGGCTGCACATAGCAGACACCAAACACAATGAATTGAATGTTAGAACAAAAGCTTTCCATTGTACGACCAGTATCAGAAATAACTTCTCCGTGTTTCCTGTTTCCAGAGCAGCAATGTCGCTGTTGTATCCCAGCCTGTCCATCAATGGCTCTTATACGACACAATAGGAAGCTTCATCATCATATGTGCGGCTAGATCAGCAGACCGAAGAGAGATCTGACCGCCCCCTGCCCTATCAATACGCATCAATTAGTGTAGAGCGAATCGAGCCTCGGAGCATAGCTTCGTTCTAACACTTGGGTTTAATGCTGTGCAGAGACCTGTCTCCATACAGCACTAAAATGTATTGGCTCCGGGGAGGCACAATTCGTTTTACCCAAATTCGCATGAGACTTCAGTGGATAAATTCCGTATTCATTTCTGCATCTTTAAAAACATTTCAAATTCAGAATCTGAAGTCGGGTTTGGCACCGGCTGGTACTTCGGTCCCAAACCTGACTTCGGATTGCTAATTTGAAACGTTTTTAAAGATGTGGATCTGCAAACCAAATTCATTCACTGAAATCTTGCGAGACTTTGGGTGAAACAAAGTTTGCCTCCACGAAGGCAATACATTTTAATGCTGTACGGAGACAGGTGAACTCTGCCAGAACATCCCACCGGATACACTTATCTGCCCCAGTGTATTCGTTTGATCTGGAGATTTATTTTAAGGACTCAGTGGGCCAGATTTAGTTAGGCCGGCATTTCCTGCACCAGTCTTAGGCCTCTTTCACACGGGCGTCATGTTTGACGCCCGGATAAGAGGCGGGTGCGTTGCGGGAATATGCGCGATTTTTCCGCGCGGGTGCAAACGTTTGTAATGCATTTTGCACGCGCGTGTGAAAAATCGCCATGTTTGGTACCCAGACCCGAAGCCGGACTTCATCACTGAAGTCCGGTTTCGGGTAGAGTATTCTGGAGAATTTATTATTTTCCCTTATAACATGGTTATAAGGAAAAATAATAGAATTCTTAATATAGAATGCTTAGTAAAAATGAAGATGAAGGGGTTAAAAATAATAAAACTTAACTTACCTTAGCCACTTGATCGAGTAGTTGCTATCTGTCTTCTCTTTTCCTGCATCAGCTAAGATCTACAGGACCTGTGATGACGTCACATCACATGGTCCAATCACATGGTCCATCTTATGGTCCAGCTGGGAAAAAGAGGAGAGATCGCAACTACACGATCAAGTGGCTAAGGTAAGTTAAGTTTTATTATTTTTAACCCCTTCATCTTCATTTTACAATGCATTCTTTATTAAGAATGCTATTATTTCCCCTTATAACCATGTTATAAGGGAAAATAATAAATTCTCCAGAAGACCCGAAACCGGACTTCAGTTATGAAGTCCGGCTTCGGGTCTGGGTACCAAACATGGCGATTTTTCACACGCGCGTGCAAAACGCATTACAAACGTTTGCACCCCCGCGGAAAAATCGTGCATATTCCCGCAACGCACCCGCCTCTTATCCGGGCGTCAAACATGGCGCCCGTGTGAAAGAGGCCTTAGAAAAAAGCTCACTGGATTGGGATGCGCCAAATTTATTAAAAAGCCAAAGGGCCTCTCAATACATTTGGTGCATCTTTTAGCTGCCCATGCACCAGAAACTGAAAGATGCACCAGATATGAGCTGTTGTAAAATGTATGCCAGTTTCTGCTGTAAAAGAGAGAGGCACCTCTCGCTAATAAGTGGTGGAAAGTGCCAAAAGTCTCAAATTATGCCCCCTATTGTGGCATATGTTCTAAAGCATGTGTATTATGGAGGATTTCTCTCCCAGGAAGTAAGGGTTAAATCTTTAGTTCTCACACTCTAAGGCTATATGCACACGACTGTATCCATTTTGCAGTCCGCAAAATACAGGTGCCTTCTGTGTACAAAGCGCATTTTCCTCAGTCTCCATGATAGGAATGTCCACGACATGGGTACTATAATTTGCGTGATATCCACGCGGATGCAGACAGTCCACGGATGATATCCTTGTGTTTCTCCACATTTCTTGAGGACCCTTAGGCCTCTTTCACACGGTTGTTGCGGTTGCATTGCATGCAAACATGCGGGTGTGTTGCGGGAAAATATGAGTTTTTCCACGGAGTGCAAAGCGTTTTAATGCGTTTTGCACGCGCGTGGGAAAAATCGGCATGTTTGGTACCCAGACCCGAACCCGAACTTTTTCACTGAAGTTCGGGTTTGGGTTGAGTATTCTGTAGATTTTATTATTTTCCCTTATAACATGGTTATAAGGGAAAATAATAGCATTCTCAATACAGAATGCTTAGTAAAATGTGGATGGAGGGGTTAAAAAAAAATTATTGACTCACCTTATCCACTTGATCGCATAGTTGCGATCTCTTCTTTCTTCTTTAATCATGTGAGCTGCCGGCTAAAGGACCTGTGGTGATGTCACTGCGCTCATCACAGGGGCCTTAGAAATTAATGAGATTGGACGCTGACCAAAACTACGCTTGTGTGCATGAGGCCCAACACTGAGATGGTGCTCAGAAATTCTTGCATGTTTGGAGGAACTGACAGTAAAAAGTCTGTGTGAGAAGACTAATTATTGCTCCATACTAATTATAAATGATGCAGTCACAGAACTTCCATAATAACCAGGGGTTTATTACTAAGGTCCTTAGAGAGGCCTAGAATAAAAGTATGGGCTAGGCAGAAGCGGGTAACCTTACATGTGCCTGCGGAATGGGAACATCAATGGCGGGTCCAAACCATATGTTCAGTGTTGTGTTCCACATAGTTGTCACGTAAAGCCTCGGCAGCTTAGCAAATATTAACATAATGTTCAGTATTGTCGATAATGGCAGCTCCCGTGACAACACGGACTGTTGAAACATAAAGCCGTTCTCGGAAAGCTTACTTTCTGACCATAGAGAAAACGTCACGGTTCACAGCCGCACACTGAAGGTAAGAATGTAACATCATTTAGATTTAAAGGGCATGTATGAGAAGACAATACAAGTGCATTTCTCGCACACTTGGGAGAAGTTCATTCACACCACTTACTGTATGTTCAGTACTGAAGTGTTACATAGGCATCTTGGGTGTGTTCTATTCTGCGGTTACTTTCTTTAGCTATGGAAGTGATGTTTATAGAAATGGTCAAAACACGGCTTAAAAGGCATCTGTCAGCAGGATCAACCCCATTAAACCAGACATACTGCCTGCTAGGGTTTACAGACACCCCTTAAAGGATTATAATGATGATAGGCACTCAGTATCTGGTTATCACCCCAAAAAACAATCGTTTATTAAAACAAATGTAAAATCAACAAGGTGTACACCTCTAATACACAATAAAATTTGTATTTGAAATAAAACCACTTGCTGCAGATGGGCAACCCTGATGTTCTAACACAAGCCGCCGTTTAATGGTCACCAACTTGATAGTTCATCCACACAGTCGCTAATCAGCTAACATCAGTGGCCTGCTGTAGCCACATGCATATGAATACTTTGATAGCTGGATCAACTACTTGTTTCGGAGCGTATTTAGATCTGGCTCCTTCTTCAGAAGGAGCCAGATCTAAATACGCTCCGAAACGCGTTTGGTACAGAAAAGCAAGTATCCTGAAAATAACCGCAAAGGCTTTACACCGGACTGCCAATGTATGGAGAGCAGTTTTGCTGACATGGATTCAAGTTGACCAAATTCAAAACCTAAAACTGCAATCCAGTCAATCTTCGGTCTTACATCCCATGACTGAGAGGTGAGGTGAAGTGAAATCTCCCACGACTAAGGAAATCTCATGTGATTTGAATGGGAGAGCAGAAGTAAAACCAAGTGGTATGTATACAGGTGGGAAGCCACTGACTAGCTATCACTCTGCGTATAACCGAGAAAACCGCGAGTAAACCACCAGCCTATACTAAGGCCCACCTATACTATATCAATTCCAGCGACAATCAATCCCCTTAAAACATAACCTTTAATAATATTTATAAAATCTAGGGCCGATACCCCTATTACTGCAATATCAAGGGAACACTCTCTGCAGTCCACTGATCCTTGGCACCTGCGTCCAATATGACCTACATACGAGTGTGGTACTCATACAGTTGATGATACGTGGATATAAGGCTGTCTGTCCCTGGTTCAGCCCTCAGCTAAACCTCAGCCCAGGGACCTCCTCTGATGGTGGGGACTCCCTGTCCTCGTACCTCGTCTATATATCCCTAGTAGTCCCTACCAGGACCACTCACTATACTATACTAAGGCCCAACACTGATGTTAGCTGATTAGCGACTGTGTGGATGAACTATCAAGTTGGTGACCATTAAACGGCGGCTTGTGTTAGAACATCAGGGTTGCCCATCTGCAGCAAGTGGTTTTATTTCAAATACAAATTTTATTGTGTATTAGAGGTGTACACCTTGTTGATTTTACATTTGTTTTATTAAACGATTGTTTTTTGGGGTGATATCCAGATACTGAGTGCCAATCATTATTATAATTAATTTTATCTTTGGAACTATGGGGGTAGATTCTAGATAAGAGCACCACATCCACTCCACTTAAAGGTTGAGCCACCAATTACAGACCCCCTAAACGATGTTGATGCAAAACGGAAAATCCCTTTAAGATGAGCTGTTATTCCTTGCAGTTTCCTTCATCGTATTTTTCTCACACTTTGCATCGCTTATTTTCAGTTCATTACCTCAGTTAAGGCAGCAGCACCATTCTGCGTCTACTTCGCACCCTCATCTAATGATTTCCCAATAAAGGAAATTATTACATAAGACCCGTTTCCATTGTAACATCACAGCCATGGAAGGTGCTGGAACACTTTCATGCAGAGATGAGGTGTGCAGCCTGAGTGCCGGGTAGTGTTACTACAAAGTCTTCCACCAAGCAGCAGTAATCGGAGCGATCTGTAGCCACCTGCACCCTAGTATTAAGGACCATCTACTTTACAGGTATGTTTTGTAACGGCGGTCATCAGCTTGACCTGTGGGCTGGCAACTTGTCCTTTTGTGACCCTCTATGACATTGACGTCCAGACATACTGATGAAAGTCTTATAATTCAAACATCCTCAAAATGGCTGGTTGGAGCAGGGCTGGCTTAAAGGGCATCGGTCAGCAGTTTTGTACCTATGAAACTGGCTGACCTGTTACATGTGCACTTGGCAGCTGAAGGCATCTGTTGGTCCCATGTACATATGTGTCCGCATTGCTGAGAAAAATGATGTTTTAATATATGCAAATGAGCTTCTAGGAGCAATGGGGGCGTTGCTGTTACTCCTAGAGGCTCGACTTTCTCTGCAGCTGCCACTTTGATTGACAGGGCCTGGCAGTATAAACGTCATCACACCTGCCTGACACTTGTCAATCAAAATGGAGAGGGCACAACAGTTGCAGAGAGAGCTGAGCCTCTAGGTGTAACGGTAACGCCCCGTTGCTCCAAGAGGTTCATTTTCATATATTAAAACATCATATTTCTCAGCAATGCGGACACATATGAACACGGGACCAACATAGATGTCTTCAGCTGCCAAGCACACATGTAACAGGTCAGCCAGTGTCATAGGTACAAATCTGCTGACCGATGCCCTCTAAGGTTAGGTCTACACGACGACGTTTGTCGCGCGATATTACGTTGCGTCGATGTCGCGCGACAATTTTTATAATGGTAGTCTATGGTGTCGCATTGCAACATGCTACATGCTGCAACATGACAGTCACAAAGAATCCATTAAAGATTGTCGCAGTCGCAGCATGTCGCATGTTGTAATGCAACACTATAGACTACCATTATAAAAATTGTTGTGCGACATTAATGCAACAAAATGTCGCGCGACAAATGTTGCAGTGTAGTTCTGCTCTATTTGTCGTCGTGTAGATCTAGCCCAGGGATGGGCAAACTGCGGCTCTCCAGCTGTTGTAAAACTACAATTCCCACCATGGCCTGCTGTAGGCTGATAGCGGTAAGCAGTCTTTGCATGCTGGGAGTTGTAGTTTTGCAACAGCTGGAGAGCCGCAGTTTGCCCATCCCTGACCTAGCCTAAGAAGTGTGTGACCAGTTGCACTGAGCATATTGCCTGCCCCTGCTGACGATGACCTGAGGCTTAAAATCACCAGCAGTTTCAATGTTATGTGCATACCCAATTATTTAGAAATTGTTAGAATAGTTTATGGATGGTCGCTGTATGTCGGTATTTTTGGCGCTGCTGCTTGCACTTACACTGTATAATTTTTGTACTGCATGGCGGGGCAGCACTTAATCACATTGCTGTTTTTATGCAAATGCATTAAATTGTTATTTGAAAACTGCTTTTTGGACATCATACTGTATGGAGCTTATAATTAGGCACTGTACGGTATGTCTTCTGTGCACAGTATGACAGCACAGTATATAATGAGACACCAACAGAAGGTATGGCACAGAGTATAATTTAAAAGAAAGCCGGCCCTGGGATGGAGGAACATTAGATGGACAGAGAGTTATAATAATTTGTTTTAAAGGGCCACAATAAACCGGACCAAATGAGTGACAGCCTGGTACACAGGGAGGGGGTGGGGTTGGTAGCAGAGGATGGAACATTTATGAGCCACATTTGACAATACGTCTACTTTTGTAAGCATTTTTTATCTCAAATGCATCTAAAATGAAAAAATAAAGAAAATTTGCAAAATGCCTTTATTAAGAATATCTTGACATTTTGTTTCTACAGCCACATCAACAATTTTTCATTTTGGTGCACTGGAAAAAATGGCTGTGAAGGGGGACACATCCTCTGAGCACAAGGTAAGTTTAAACCACTAATAGTCTTGGTAGAGGGCTGTATTATTAGGCCTCATGCACATGACCGCGCCTGTTTTGCGGTGGCAAAATACGGTGACAGTCCATGTGATGTTCGTATTTTGTTTGTGTAGACCCGTTGACTTTAATGGGTCCGTGGTCCGCATTTTGTGGACTTATTCTATCTTTTTGCAGGACAGACATACAGAAGCAGAAAGCAGACAGATGATCCGTTTCCTTTCCACATCCGTATGTTCGTTTTGAAAAAAGATAAGAACATGTCCCATACTTGGCTGCAAAATGCGGACCACAAACCCATTGAAGTCAAAGAATGCAAATGCAACACAGATGGTATCTGTATTTTTGCACATGTATTGTATGTATGTATTTGCAGACTGTAAAATACATCAGATCATGAGCATGAGGCCTAATACAGTTATTTCTACTGCGGGTGAAGCTTCTTGGGAAATGAAAATGAATGAAGAACTGAATAATAACAATAAAAATAATGACTATTCAACCATTTTCAGATTTTTTTCATGATCTTGTATAATATTTCTTGGAAGAATCATATTACTAATGAACACTGCAGAAAAATAAACTACAATGTAGAATGATAAATATACACATAAATTCAGGTGCTACCCCAGTCTTACTGGGGTTCAGCCAGCAGCAAATATACTTAACCTCTTAATGACCTGGCATTGATGGATTTACAGCCCTAACCTTTTTATTTGTTGCACTACCAAAATGATTTTGTGATATATTTATGTGACACTTAGGGCTTTTTAAAATATGTTTTCTTAGAGATTTTTTTCTTTTATAGTTTTATTTGGGGTAAACTGCAAAATGTCTTTTTTTTTATTTATTTTTCAAGCTAAAGCTCCTTATTTTTTCTTTAAATATGCAAACTGATAACAAAATAAATGACTAAAATGTATTTCTTATTTTCTACGAGTCATTTTGATATGTAATATGTATGGCTTTGCGATGGATTTGGTTGGTGTGGGTATTTTTTTTTAATTATAAAATTTGTATTTTATTACATTTTTACTTGTTTTTTAAATATATTTTTGCCACATAATCTGTCCCCCAAAGGGTCATTAACATATCTCTGGGGGACACTTATGCAGCGGACTGGACAAGCGTCAGGGATCCCTTTTTAATAATTTTTTTAGTCGTGACGTCAGTTGCATTTAAGGAACAGAGGACGGAGTCCCCTTAAGTAGATGGTGTTGGTGGTACCCAGGTGTAGGAATACCAGAGTGGTATAAGGGTAGACACATGGCGATCATTTGATTGCAGGGTCTGTGTAGCTGCTATGTACGGAAGAAAGGGGAAGATAGAAGGAGTAATAAACTACTTTGTTCTTCTCCTCGTGGACCCCACCAGCTCCAGGGACCCAACCTACTTCTACTAGATTGAAGAAGCAGAAACTTTGCTACTTTGCTGAGGGGGCAACCAGTTTCTACCCCCGATTAGATAAACCAGAGCGCTCCCAACTTCCATGGAAAAGACATAAAGCCAAGTTCATTTCAATTCAAAGTCAGCGAGACCCCCACTCAGTTGGCTCCTCTTCTTAAAAGACAACTTCACTAATATATTGCTACTGTATATATGAGTGCATACGGGTTGACTTGCAGCATAATGCACCACACTTTGCACAGCACCAATGGACTGGTTGACATTTATAGACATCCCCTATGCCAAAAGAGGATCTGAAAAGGATTATCAGACTGGAGATAAGAACAAGACGTCAGATCCTTTTCGGTGATAAATCTTGCAACCCCAGTGATCTGAGATCACATGTGCTTTACTAATAAGGAAGGTATGAAAACAGATGTTTAGTTAAAAATGGAGAAAGCGAGACGGGTTGTCACTTGTCAGCCTGTGTGTGGACGTCCACGGTCTGCCAAAAATAATATAACTCAATAAAACCTCCTGGAAAGAATGTGTATGGAGCACATAGGCAGCTTTAGTGCAGCATTCATTTTGTACTTGGAAAAATGTATATCAGAAAATGATCTAGTGGAAAGTGACTAGAGAGCGGGATTACTCACACATTAGGCGCTGGCGCTGAGGCACCAGCAGCACGCGGCTCACAAATATATCCCCAGTAATTCCATTTAGCTACAAATGTATTATTTATTGCTCCTATAAAAGCGTATCAGATATAAAGAGTCAAGGTGACATACGATAGTACTAATACTATACTATACTAAGTCAGCATACTGTAAAGACAGCTCATGACCATCCAAAATCCCATCAAACAATATTCCTTTATTAAGTCGCATCTTTAATTATACAACATTAATAAAACTCGTCTGCTCACCTGACATCACTGTATTTCCCACCCGGATGTGAATTATGTTTGTGTGAATAAGACGGAATGTGGATCTTCTGACTCTTACCTTGGCTACTAGATGAGAATGCTAGTGATCCATTAAATGCCACCATCAATATTATTTGCAGCACTCAAAGAAAGAGGCTGGGGGGCGAGGTCCATAAAAAAATAAAAGTAAAAAAACAAACAGAAAAAAATAGATCCTGTTGCACATTTGTCGTCTGTTTGAGCCATTTCCATCAGAGATCCGGTATTTTAGACGGAAAAAAGTCCTGCATGCACAAATGGTTCACACCTTCATATAGCAGGCACTGTGAAGACTTCAACAAAACCCAATCACAGTCCTGTAAGGGTTTCTACACACGATGCGGATTACATGTGACTTTTTTGTGTGGGAAAAACCTCAGCGTAATACAGTACCAGCAGATTGAATGAGATTTGACAAATCTTAGGTACGCTTTGCTTTTTTTCTTCAGTGCAGAAATTGACTTACCATGTAAAATTCATAGCATGTCAATTGTTTGAGAGATTCTGCACTTTCTCTAGAGTGGTTTTCCCCAAACTTCAATGGGGTGGCTTACTGACACAGAAGCTCTGCATAAAAATTTGCAAAAAAGAGGCATAAAACCGCACAAAAATGCTATAAACAGTGCTGATTTATGTGCTTTTTTATGAAGATTTTCTGCATACAAATCTACACTGTGTGCAGGTAGCCTAAGAGAGAGGACAAAAAGCAGTGCTGTCAGACAAAAACTACAACAGTGATGCCTGACAAAAAAAAATCTGTGTAGCATCTGTATGTAAAGTGAGGATCTTGGAACTTTGATCACTACATAGAACAAACTACCAGCAGAAGTGGTTGGGGAATCTATAATAAGTGAATTTAAGCATGCCTAGGAAAAAGTGTCTATCCTAAGAAAACAATATAAGGGCAGATTAAATGGACCATGTGGTCTCTTTCTGCAGTGTCCCACTGCGTGTGAAAAGGGGACACTTCAAACTTTTGTATATGTCATCAATTTCCATTCTTGATTTGCTATGTATTAAGCTGCTGATTCCATACAACAGGCTGGTGGCTGCACTTACAAACATTCTCCACTAGGTGGTGCTAACCTATCATTTATATAGGACACCTCAGCGATAGGAAGTTAGTTGAGAGTTGGGAGTTGTGAATGGAGGAAAGCAAGTAACTTAAAGAGGACCTTTCACTAAGATTTAGGTACTGAAATACCTACACTACCTTCCTGGGCGGCCCCCGCTGACATCCAGGCAACATTTCTTTTTTCAAAATACACCCCCGTTTGTGCGCTCCGGTCCCCGTTAGTTTTCACATGCGGGAACTCCTTGTACTAGGCGGGGACTTGTCTTTTGCCTGGGGAGTGGTTTTCCTCTCTCTGGCTGCGAGCCATAGTGGAATAATAGTATTAAAGCAACCTGTTCAAATAATGGAGCAGAAGATGCCTGATGCCTGCCACTAGGAAGACAGTCCTGTTGGTTGCCAAGTGCTAAGTTGTAGTTTAGGCTAGTTTCACACATGTGGTAGTTTTGTTACGGTGGCCTCTCAGCATGCGCTGCCGTGCCTCCACCGAAACTCTGCCCCGCCCCCATTATAGTCAATGGAGCCAGAGCGGTAGTCCAAGGGGAACACGTTCACTAGCGTCAGGACGGATCCGACAGGCTGTTCACCCGACGGAACAGCCTGCCGGAGGTCCATGCCGCTAGTGTAAAACTTGCCTTAGAGGAAGATCCAAGTACCCAAAAGGCTGAATTTCTAGAACAAGTGAGTCAAGTTAAAGAAAAGTGCCATCCTCTCTCAGAATAAGTTGGAACCTGCCATCCACCATTGCTACACTGTGCCTGTTGTCTGGAGTTGCAGCTGACCTCCCTCTTATGTACCAAGGCCTTATCTGCATGGATGTTGTCAACTTCAAGGCAAATAGCTCAAGTCAAGTTCTTGTTGGTTCAACTCCTGCCTCTCTCCTTATTCCACACTATCTCTCAACGCACCTGATGGTGCTGGCGTCACGAACACCCGGGACCCTGCCACCAAGGCACCCAAAGCACCTAGACCACCAAGGGCACCTCAACTACCATCTGGCTGGGGATCCCTGGACAAATAGAGAGTGCCCTGAGGGATTTTGTGCCATCCTTCCCTTTACTGCACGCTGGCCCAGGGAGCTGCAGAACAGTGATTAATAGTACTAACCCTATCGGCCCACCACAACACTCACATATTGCCCTTGCGGTCCGGTCGCCACATTTCTATGTACATGTAACACCCTCCAGTACTGCCATATTGTAAAATCAGCTGTTTCTTTGAACTCCTTCTATATGTCCTTTTTCCATTTTCTGGTAGTGTAAAAATCACCCATGTTGCATCTTTGTATTTCAGTATGGAGTGACATATGCATGTAGGACACGGATCTGGCAGAGTGACATACAGTTGTCTCCAGGCCTGTGATCAGGGTCCATGTGGAAAAATGGAGCTGTGAAAAGCACTATTTACTTCTGCGGGTCTGTGCGCTGCCCATGTGCACAGTGGTGGATTGGCCATAGACCTTACAGGGAATTTCCCGGTGGGCTTATACCTATGGGGCCACCCAAGCCCTCCTCTCTGCCGCTGACCAGGTACATAATGAGCTCTCAGCGGTAATTAACGCTGTGAGAATTAGAAACTCATGTAACCCACCTGCAACCACACATGCCCTCTGAATTCAACTGCTGTGGCCCACGTCTCACCCCCTAAGCCCCCGCTCCATATCTTAATCAGAGACAACTGGAGGAGGACAGAAAAAGGCATCTCTTGATGGTCATAACAGAACTTTTGGGGCAATATATTGTACTGCTCTGTGTTATATGGTTCTGCTGGGACAGTATTTTTCGCTATGGTATTGCTGGCCCGAGGTATTTGTGTTGCCCTGCCGTTTTTTAACTTGGACACCCCTACAACATGGGGTCACTTTTTTTTTTTTTCCAGGGCCACTTTAAGTTCCCAGTCTGCCCCTGCATGTACAGCCTGTTGTACACAAAGACAGCACACAGATGTTACATTTGTGAGAATAAGGCCCAAGGGTACTTTCACACTAGCGTTAAACTTTTCTGGCATTGAGTTCCGTCCTCGCTTCAGTTTTATCCTAATGCATTCTGAATGGAGAGAAATCAGTTCAGTATGCATCAGGATGTCTTCAGTTCAGTCACTGAACGGCGTTTTGGCCAGATATAATACCGCAGCGTGCTGCGGTATTATGTCCGTCCAAAATTCCGAACACATGCCGGAACCGGCATTCATTTCTATTGCAATGCATTAGTGCCGCAATGCATTAAAAACACCGCAATGACGGATCCGGCATTCCAGTCTGCGCATGCGCAGACCTTTAAAAATGTGAAAAAATAAATACCAGATCAGTCTGAAAAATGCCTGATCAGTCAGAAAAAAACACACGCGTTTGCATACAGTTTGCCTGATTAAGCAGGCAGTTCAGGCAACGGAACTGCCTGCCGGAATCAAACGCAAGTGTGAAAGTACCCTAACAAGGACTACTTGACAATGTTGGACGGGCCTCAGGCAGTTGCCACATCAAGATAGGCCATGTCGTCCTGCTGATCGTAAGGGGACAGGGAGTGTGCCTATGTGATCAGTAGTCCTGCTCTAACGGTGGTGATCAGAGAAAACCCTGCTCTCAACTGTTTAACCCATTGAATGCCACCATCAAATCTTATCAAAGCATTTAAAGGGAGAGACTAAGGTGGACCCCCTTTGATTGGGCCGTGGGCAGACACCTCAGGGTTCACTAAAAGACCTCAGGGCTGTCTACCCATAATTCTTGTGGTTAGGGCATACTTACAGATATAGCCAGTGCCCTTTGTAGGCATGCTACTCTGAGTGAAAACTGTATCTCGCTTCAGTGCGCTAAGCTATCTGTGTAGTACGCCGCTCTAATATGTGACAGTCAGATAGGGTAGGATGCCATCTGTATCTTGTAGATGGTCCTTACAACTGCTTGTGTACTTTAGTGTAGAAATATGCCAGTATCTTATAGTTAAAACATAAAAAACAAAATTCTAAAAATTCTAAACATTGTAAAATGAAAAAAAAAAAAGTAATTTAAATCGGCATGCAACATCAATTCTTTCAAAGATGAAGAAGATTCTCAGTAATTCCCAGCTCTTACATAGAAACGATAATAAAGAAATCAATTGGCAAAATCGGAGCGGTGCTCGCCAATCTCATTGATATTCTCGAAATTCGCCTCAATTAATATTGACAAGATTGATGAGCTCACTTTCTGATGTAAACGGCGTAATTGCCTAATTATTTAACAACACATCTGTGATAAAATGCTTTGAGATTAGACCATAGCTGTTAACTCGGAGATAAATGAGAGCGTCTCAGCCACAATGGACTCTAGAAGAGAAGGAAAACATCTAGTATTAATGACGAGATGTCAGAAGTTCCTAATCTCTTCTGCCTTTGAAGATGACACATGAAGAAGCTGTGAAAATATTATCTCCATCCACCGTTATGAAATCTGGAATGAGGGACAGTTGCCAGAGGTCACCACCCCACTCACATTGTGAACTGGACAGTCCGTTCCATGCCGAGGACGCCATCATTGGGGGAGATTTCAGATTCCACCTTTCATTTTCCAAAGAAAATGGGATCTGATTGGTTGCTATGGGCAACCAAGCCAGTTTTCCTTTACACCAGCTTTGATAAATCTTCCTCATTGTGTCGAAGGTTGAAATTAATCATCTAACACATAATAGATACATTAAAGACGTTGTCCTTCTAGATCATTATTTTAAGCCGTTGGGCCTTTAAAAAGATGGCACCTGCTCCGTTTCACACAGGAGACACCCGGGGCTAATGTCTGCGACCAGCAAGATCTGTCCCTGGTAACAGAGACTCAGAAACTGGTTGAGATAAAGTGGGGGCGTGTAAGAGGTAGCTGAGATTCTGAGCCTGATGAAACAACTGCTTCTACACTGCTTCTGAATTCACAGGAATCTCCTGCTTTTCTGTAAGTGTCAATTATCCCTGCTTTAACCCTTAGGATACCGGAGGTTTTTTCGCTTCTGCGTTTTCTTAATTTTTCTTCCCTATCTTCCTTAAACCATAACTTTTTTTATTTTTCCGTTCCCATCGCTCTTATTTTTTGCAGGACAAGTTGTACTTTCTAATGCCACCCTTTAATATAGCATATTATGTAGTGGGAAGCTGGAAAAAAATTCCATGGGGTGGAATTGGAAAAAAACGGAATTCCGCCATCGTTTTGTTCCCAAACTAATTTGCCCTTCATTCTCTGGGTCAGTACAAAATTCAACAATACCACATATGTATAGGTTTTTTTTATGTCTAAATAGTGTAAAAATAAATGTAAACTTTTTTTGATATCACCATACTTTGACCCCCATAACTTTTTTATAGTTATATCCACTGAGCTTGATGGGGGCTCACGTTCTGTTGGACAATCTGTAGAGAAGCGACCCTCATCCTTGCTGGTCACAGTAATTAGCCGCAGGTCTCTGCTGTTTGAAACAGCAGAGACCCACCGGCCATGGTGCCCGCTGCACGTGCGAGCGGGCACCATGTATGCCCATCGCTTCAGCACCGTACATGTACCGCGCTGGTAGCGAAGGGGTAAAGCTTTCTGAGCTCCCTAGAAGAAAACAAACAGGTGGGAAGTAAGAGAAGTGAGGCCAGGCATACTGTACTTTTAAAGAGGACCTGTCACCGCTCCTCACGTCTGTTTTTTTTTTTTTTTTATTGTATCTTTTTATTAATTCATTTCTGTTTTAATAGTTTCATGTACTCCCCATGTAATAACAACTCTGGAGCCTCTATTCTTATGGCTCTATGTTGTATCATTCCTTTATTGTTTCTACTAGAAGTTATGAATAAATTGCTATCACTTTGCAATAAGTGTACAGAGGGGTGATAATTAGTTGTTGGTGTGTCCCTGAACAGACTCTATCCAATCAGTGCTGCCATTGTCAGACTGTGCAGGGTCACCCCCAACTTGTTACCAACCCCCTTACTGCAGACTGCTAGCAATTCACTTCTATCTTCTAGTAGAAATAATAAAGGAATGGCACATCATAGAGCCATAAGAATAGATGCTCCAGAATTGTTATTACATGGGGAATGCATGAGCTATTAAAACAGGCATGTCAGGAGCGGTGACACGGTCCTCTTTAAAATATTTTTTTCAATTGGCCTTTATTAAAAAATATTCAACAGCTTTGTTAACTCTAACTAGCTGTGAGAATCGTACTTTCATTTTGGTTGTCTAATAACGTTTATCTCTAAATTACTAATAGCTCAAAAATTCTTATTTAAGCCTCATTCTTTTCAGTAAGATAAGGATTGAACTAGTTCAGTGCTCTCATTAAGAGAAACAAAATAACTGCAGGTTTGATACCTTTTAATGGCTAACAAAAATAGAAGTAATGATGTTACATAGCGAGCTTTCCAGACATCACCAGTCCCTTCATCGGGCGTACTACAAGAATATATGAAGAAACAGCAATATATATACAATAAGAACAGAGACATGGGGGAATAAATGGGCATTTGAAAGATAACAGAACAACATATCAAAGATCTTGAGAATGAGTCCTATATTATCTTACAGATAAGGGGTGTGAAAGTTTTATGGTCTCTAAATTGATGTTATCTCAGAGACCTGGTGTCCCGACTATGTCTATAGAAGACTCTTTAGATCTTGTAGTGTGTCATAAATCCCGGGGACAAATTCAGTCCAGTATTCAAAGTGTCAAGCAGTATTATAAATTTGTATGCCCAAATTCTTCTAGCTCTTTGGGATTTGAAGTTACCTTTTAATATGAGAGCTTTTATCTGTTCTTTATAGTGTCCTGGGCTACAGACATGCTTAGCCACAAGAAAGTGTAGCTTCTTCTCTTTAATTGTGTGGTGGTGGGACCTCATCCTTGCATTGAGTTTCTGTTCTATTACTGCAACGTAAAGGCCTCCAACAGGACATTTAGTGCAGAGAATCAGATAAACGACATTAGATGTAGAACATGTGAATGTCCCGGGGATCTTATAGTCCTGCTGTGTGTTGGGGATGCAGATCTTATCTGTTGCTCCATTCACATCACCGTTTCTCCATTCTTATCTCCTGCTCCGTTGAGAAGCACGGATTCTGTACATAACTGAGACTTAACTGAGCGTAACGGAGCCTAAAGACCCCATAGACTATAATGGGGTCCGTTAGATGTCCTCTCAGAACATGATTTTTGAGCGGAGTCCTTAACATAGCCGGAGAACGGAAAGGGGAGACTGTGATGTGAACGAAGCCTTACAGGGATGGGTTCCTTTTCCTGTGGTACATCGCCTTGAACTTGATCTGATCAGAATATCCCTCAGATTTGGAGGTTCCTGATTGCTGTTCTGATCCATCCTGTTAGCGTTGGCTTGTACTCGATTGGTGTGTGAATACCACCCCGCACCCTATGCTGCACACCTACAACACTCTTTATGCACAAAGTTTATGCTACAGGACTTCTGAAAGGCTGTGGAACCACCTTATCCATGTCTTCTACAGCTCCAAGAAAAATATTCAAATGGGAATACAAAAGCTAAAGAGCAAACTTACCGAGAATTTGGTCCTGGGAATGCAAAAATACTACAGCACACTACAACTATATTTTATAGACAACAAGAAACAGAAACTCCACAGACTTCGACTTAGAGCGGGGTGGTATTCACACACCAATCGAGTACAAGCCAACGCTAACAGGATGGATCAGAGCATCAATCAGGAACCTCCAAATCTAAGGAATATTCTGATTAAGTTCGAGGCCATGTACCACAGAAAAAGGAACCCATCCCTGTAATATCAGAAGATGCGAAACCTGTGCCCATATAATGACAACAGATAAGATCCGCATCCCCAACACATAGCAGGACTATAAGATCCCAGGGACATTCACATGTTCTACATCTAATGTTGTTTATCTGATTCTCTGCACTAAATGTCCTGTTGGAGGCCTCTACGTTGGAGAAACAGGACAAACTCAATGCAAGGATGAGGTCCCACCACCACACAATGAAAGAGAATAAACTACACTTTCTTGTGGCTAAGCATTTCTATAGCCCAGGACACTATGAAGAACACATGAAAGGTAACTTCAAATCCCAAGGAGCTAGAAGAATTTGGGAATACAAATTTATAACACTGCTTGACACTTTGAATACTGGGCTGAATTTGTCCTCGGGATTTATGACACACTACAAGATCTAAAGAGTCTTCTATAGACATAGTCGGGACACCAGGTCTCTGAGATAACATTAATTTAGAGACCATAAAACTTTCACACCCCTAATCTGTAAGATAATTTAGGACTCATTGTCAATATCTTTGATATGTTCTGTTATCTTTCAAATGCCCATTCATTCCCCCATGTCTCTGTTCTTATTGTATATATATTGCTGTTTCTTCATATATTCTTGTAGTACGCCTGATGAAGGGACTGGAGATGTCTGGAAAGCTCGCTATGTAACATCATTACTTCTATTTTTGTTAGCCATTAAAAGGTATCAAACCTGCAATACTTTTATTTTGTTTCTCTTAATGAGAGCACTGATTTTTTAAAATTGATTTTTAGCTCAAAATAAGTACTATTCAATGATTAAAAAGTCCCTAAAAGGCATATATAGCCTTTAAGCTTATCTGTGCCACGTGTCATGTTTTGCACTAATTTAAGCTTATTTCTATTTTGTGATAAGCATTATGCTATATTGTTTATGTTCATTTTATACACTGCCTGTCCCAAAAAAAAAACTAGCCACCTGGATTTAACTAAGCAAATAGGTATGAGCCTCCTATTGTATAGTTACTGCATGGGCGATTATATTTCAGCTGGCAACAAGTTATTTAACCCCAATTGGTGCAATGAGTTGCTTCTCATTACAACCATGTCGAAAGACACATCTCGTGGTCGTGGAAAAGATGTTAGTCTGTTTGAGAAGGGTCAGATCATTGGCATGCATCAAGCAGAGAAAACATCTAAGCAGATTGCAAAAACTAATAAAATTGGGTTAAGAACTGTCTAATGCATTATTAAAAACTGGAAGGATAGTGGGGACCCATCATATTCGAGGAAGAAATGTGGCCGGAAAGAAATCCTGAATGATTGTGATCGGCGATCACTCAAATGATTGGTCAATCAAATCAAATCCAAGGAAAACAACACTAGAACTCAGGGCTATGTTTAATAGTGAAAGTAAGAGCATTTCCACACGCACAATGCGAAGGGAACTCAAGGGATTGGGACTGAACAGCTGTGTAGCCACAAGAAAACCACTAATCAGTGAGAAAATGATGTCTTACGCTGGGTTCACACTTGAACGTATTTGATACGTGCGTTTTACGCGCATATTACAGCGCGTTTTTGGAAATAGGAAATGCGCATTGTACACGCTTTCGTGTGATTGACCACTCTGGCGTCAATCACAATACGCGTGACAAAACGCCCCAAAGAAGCTCCTGTACTTCTTTGGGCGTAGGGCGTTTTACGGCGCTTTCGTACACGCTGTAAAACGCTCAGGTGAGAACCATGCCCATAGGGAAACATGGGTTTTCGCCTGTTGAGCGTTTTACAGCGCGTAGGAGCGCGCTGTAAAACGCTCAGGTGTGAACCCAGCGTTGTGCTCCCTGAACCACTCTTTCACAATTTAAGCCCGATGAATCCTGGCATTGTCATCTTGGAATATGTCCGTGTCATCAGGAAAGAAAAAAAGGCTTCAATTTACTAGGGAGCATAACGCTGGGTTCACACTTGAGCGTTTTACAGCGCGTTCCTACGCGCTGTAAAACGCTCAACAGGCGAAAAACCATGTTTCTCTATGGGCATGGTTCTCACCTGAGCATTTTACAGCGCGTACGAACGCGCTGTAAAACGCCCTATGCCCAAAGAAGTACAGGAGCTTCTTTGGGGCGTATTGTCGCGCGTATTGTGATTGACGCCACAGTGGTAAATCACACGAACGCGCGTATGACGCGCGTTTCCTATTTCCACAAACGCGCTGTAATACGCGCGACAAAAACGCGTATCAAGTACGCTCAAGTGTGAACCCAGCGTTAAGATTGGACTCTGGAGCAGTAGAAGAAGGTCATGTGGTCTGATAAGTCCAGAGTTACCCTGTTCCAGAGTGATGGGCGCATCAGGGTAAGAAGAGAGGCAGATGAAGTGATGCACCCATCATGCCAAGTGCCTCCTGTACAAGCCTGTGGGGGCCGTGCTATGATCTGGGGTTGCTGCAGTTGGTCAGGTCTAGGTTCAGCAACAGTATGTGCTCCAAGAATGAGGTCAGCCGACTACCTGAACATACTGAATGACCAGGTTATTCCATCAATGGATTTTTTCTTCCCTGATGACACGGGCATATTCCAAGATGACAATGCCAGGATTCATCGGGCTCAAATTGTGAAAGAGTGGTTCAGGGAGCATGATACATCATTTTCACACATGGATTGGCCACCACAGAGTCCAGACCTTAACCCCATTGAGAATCTTTGGGATGTGCTGGAGAAGGCTTTGTGCAGTGGTCAGACTCTACCATCATCAATGCAAGATCTTGGTGAAAAAATAATACAACACTGGATGGAAATAAATCTTGTGACATTGCAGAAGCTTATCGAAACAATGCCACAGCGAATGCGCGCAGTAATCAAAGCTAAAGGCGGTCCAACTAAATATTAGAGTGTGTTACCTTTTTTTTTTTGGTGATTTTTTTTGGGACAGGCAGTGTATTTGAGATGTATTTGCTCAAGGGCAGAACGGGACCGACAGGACTGGGTGGGTTATTTGGGCATGTTATTACATTAAAAAAATGAGAAAACCCATTCAATAACGATTATGAAAATTAAACAGTTGAAGTCTACTTTTTCCCAGAAACATTTCCATTCTTGTGTATTGGTTGTCTGGCATTGTTTACTAATTTGAATTATGATGAGCTTTAATACCAGGCTTGGCCAGTGGACAAGAAAAGCACTATTGTCTAACCTCTTTAACCCTTAGAGGACCGGCAATTTTCCATTTTTTGTGTTTTCGTTTTTTAACTCTGGGCCTTTCTAGAGTCATATGATTTTTATTTTTCCATTCACATAGCCTTATTAGGGCTTATTTTTTGGGGGGCAAGTTGTACTTTCTAATTGCACCATTTACGGTTGCATACAATGTAGTGGGAAGCGGGGAAAAAAAATCCAAATGGGGTAGAATTGGAAAAATATAATGTAACTGCCAGTTTTTTTTTTACAGCATTCACAATGCGGTAAAATTGACCTGTTACTTTCATTCTTCAGGTCAGTATGATTACAACCATACCACACTTGTATAGTTTTTCTTGTGTTGTAGTAGTACGGGTGTTTTTGCATGTGTTGATGCCCATGATGTTATTTTATTTTTTTACTGGTTAAGTATTTTGATTTTGGGGAAAGTGGGATTCTTTGAAATTTTATAATTTTAAAAACTTTTTTTTTTTTTTTTACTTTTTTTTAAGTCATCTTAGGTGGCCATAGCTGGCAATCATTAGATTGCATATTGTGTTCATTGATGGCTATATACTTCCCGACTGATTAGATGTCGTGGTCACATTTGACCACGGCATCTGAGTGGTGAAATGCAAGGGATCAGCTATATGGCTGATTGGATACATGTCCGCAGAAAACATGTCAGCTATGGCGCCCGCTGCATGCATGAGTGGGCGCCACATTTAAAGATGTACAGTGGAGGTCAAGAAGGGTTTAAATGGGTTGTCGACTACTTTACAAGTGATGGCTTATCCTCAGTATAGGCCATTACTATCTGATCGGCAGGAATCTATCACCCCCCGGCTCCCGATGGTCAGCTGTTTTGCCGTAGCTCTGTCGCCAGAACTACACTACTCTGGCCATTGAGTAGTGGATGGAGATGGTACGGTTACCGTTCACTTCAATGGGAGGAACACTGCAGTAACCAGTTCCCTCCACTGCACATTTATGGAGCATTTTTCTATAAATGTCCAATAAGTGTATGTGTTTGAGCCACTGGAAATGGAGGGCCATCTGTGCAGGTGCAGCTCTCTCCTTTCAGCTCTATGGGACTTCACAAAATAGCAGAGCAAGCTTTAAATAAAATGTATATTTAATTCCTGTGCCATGTCCATATTCACGTTAATTCTCACATTGAACGGCTTTCATAAGAGATTGACAGTTGGTTCCAGTTATCCAATAAGCTTTTGTAAGGTTATTATTTCATTCATCTTGAAAGAACTGATCACATTTTCCTTTGAATGCTTTTCCCTTTATTTGATTTTATTGAGCTTGGCGCTCTAGCTATGTAAATCTTCATGCCCTAAAATAATCTGAATTCTGGAAGTATCGCCTGTCGTCATTCTTACGACTAGGGATAAAAGTTGATGTTCTGGTATAACACAGGCAGTGCGCTAACGCTCCAGGCTAAATATAAAAGACTATTTCACATAAAAGAATGACGAGCAATGGCTTCATTTAGTTGGTCCTCCTCTTCGTGGCATAAATTGCCTCTGCTAGATGCTCTGTACACAGTCTTATAGGTTTAAGTCAGATGTAAAAGTTATCTTTTCCTTGAGATTATGTGAAGATGATGTTGCTGGCGGAGGACATTCATTGTATCTTATATGGGTTTCCTATAATACACATACATGCGGAACTTGAGTACATCCCAGGAAGTATCGACTTGTGTACACACAGGCCAAACCTGCTCACCATACATGGTCTACACATGATCTGGGCATATTCATCTACTACAGCTCATCTCAACCAATCAGCTGCTGAAGCTTACATTTTGTAAAATAACCTGATGTTCAAAAATTAAAGGGGTTTTCTGGGAGTACAATATTGATGGTCATCAATACCTGTTCGGTGGGAGTCTTGACTCCCAGCGCACCCCTCCCCTGAACAGCTGGTTGAAGAGGTTAGGGTGTTCCGGTGAGCGCTGTAGCCTCTTCCTAGGCTAGTGACGTCACGTTTATCGGTCACACAGCCACTGTCTGGTTGCAGCTCAGTTACATTCCAGTGAGGCCTAACAAGATGAAGCCTAATAAACCCATAATCCTCCACTCCCCTTGCCCAGAGAAAGAATGTGAGGCCATAACCCAGCTGGAGGTCATCAACTGGCCAGGGGTTGTGCCAAGTGTTCAAGTTATTCCCTAAGTAACTGATTGCTGGGGGTCCGACCTCTGGGACTGCCATGGATCCCGAGCACGGAAGTTCTGCTTCCCTGATCTGATGGAGCGGCCGGTTGGCCATGCGCCCTGCCACTCTATTCATTCTCTAGGGGACTGCCGGAGATAGCGGAGTAGAGCGTTTTGCTATTTCGTCAGTCCAACAGAGAATGGAGTGGCAGGGCGCATGCCCGACCTGCTCTTCCATCAGATTTCTGTTCTCTGGAATCGTTTGCAGCCCCCCAGCAATCAGCAAGTTATCCCCTATCCTGTGGCACAAACTTGGCACAACCCTTTTAGTTTCTCTCTCTGTCTAATGCCACCTAACTGTCCATCTTTTAACACAATTGTGTAGTAGTAAATATGCAGTATTAATTTATACCCTGTATTAAGGTGGCACTACATACAGATGCATCCTTCCATACATTTCCTTTTAGCTCAACACATCCAGAGATAATCAATATTTTGTCACGAGACGTCTATCCTATATATACTGTAGGTCTATGTGTGGCCACCCAATAGTTCTGATGTGGATTGCAGCATGTTGTGATATCGTATAATTCATGAAAACCTGGAGTTCTTAACCAAATTCAAGTTAAAGGGGTTATCCATATACTAAAATATCCCCCCAATACCTGGGCCCCTTATATGGATTATACTTACCTGCTCCCCGACACCCGCATCGCTCCGGATCCCTGCACGGCCGCCGCTGCATCAAGGTTCTTCAAGGGGGCTCGTCTCCGTTGCGGCCTGCTATTGGCTGCTTCCCCCTGTTTTGATCCGAGTGACGGGGTGATGCTGCAGCGGCCGTGCAGGGAGCCTGAGCGAAAAAGGTGTCGTGGAGCGGGTAAGTATAATCCATACAGGGGGCATTGGCTACAGGGGAAGATATTTTAGAATTTGGATAACCCCTTTAAGGGCGGACACGTATATTATCCCCCAGTGAAATAACCAGCTCCAGCGTACCTGCAGGCATCATTTGCATGTGAAAATGGTAATATGGAGTCAGAAAATGACAGCACACAGTATTGCAGAGCAGTTTATAGTCGCAATACATTACAAGACAGCACATCTCACAAAGCTGAATCGAACATTAAAAGTATACAGGTTTACTGCAAAACACAATGAAACATACATGACGGCCTCCTGGTGCTTCGAGGTTTGGCACATTATTAAACAACGTAAATTGTAATACATTGTATTATTAGATGGCGGCACCGCATGGTCTCTGCCGCTGCAGTACAGCGCTGAACGCAGAATTGACTATAGTGAGAGGCACCTTGTTTTGTATATTCAGCGAAACCCAAAATGTCACCTGCTAATAGATGTTCTTTCTTAAAGGGGTTTATCATGTTGCAGAATACGTGCGGTTTTTCAGCGCGGATTCCCGTGGAGAATAATTGCAGCGTAGTACAGTACCAGCAAAGTGTATAAGATTACACAAATCTCATGTACACTTTGTGGATTGTTTCCGTGCAGAAATGAACATGCCCTGTGGATTTCCAAATCTGTAGCATGTCAAATAGGTTTGCGGTTTTTAGCAGCGGATTTCATCCTTTTAAGTGGTGAGATATGCGGCAAAACCGCACCAAAGTGCGCAATTAGAAAATGCGGATTTTGGTGCACATATTCTGCAGAAACCCAAGTAGATCTTCACGGAAATTCATGCGGGTATTACGTGCGTTCACCCGCACTCGTGTGCAGGTGATCTAAGTGGTTTTCCAAGAGTTTTTCTACTGATGGTCTATCCTCATGATAGGTCATCAGTATTTGATCAGTAGGGCTCCGACACCTTGGACCCCCACTGATCAGCTGTTTAAGAAAGCAGCAGGACTCGCAGAATGTGAGTGTGACACCGATGAATGTGATGTCACAGGCAAAACTGCGAGAAGGCTGCAGTGCTAGTGCAAGCACCACTGCCTTCTCAAGCACATGATCAGCGGGGGTGCTGGGTGTCAGACCCCCACCGATCAAATACTGATGACCTATCCAGAGAATAGGTCATCAGTTAACAAAATCTCAGTAATGCCTCATTCACACATCAGTGTCAGTGTTGGATCAGTGGTAACACGGACGGTGTTCAATCCGTGTTTCCTCCCGTGACGGGTCAGTTTTTTGCTGAACGTGTGCCATCCGTTTTTCACCGACACTGAGCAGCTGGAAAATAATTTTCAAACAATCTTTCTTTAATGATCCGTGAAACACGGATGCAACACGGGTGGCATCCGTGGTTTTCACAGACTCATTGACTATAATGGGCGTGAGGGATCCGGGAACACGGACAAGATAGGACATGCATCCGTGCTGAAAACACGGACCCACGGACCGTGCTAAAACACTGATGTGTGAATACACACATTCAAATGAATGGGGACGTGTGCTGTCCGTGGAGAACACGTACAGCACACGTCCGGGAAACACTGATGTGTGAATGAGGCATAAGGGTGGGTTCACACTAGCGTTATGGTTTCCGTTATTGCCATAAAACGGAGGACGGATCCGACTTGTATTATGACGGAACGCAAAACGGAAGCCTTTAAAAGGCATTCCGTTTGCTTTCCGTCATAATACAAGTCTATGAGAAAGCATAACAGATCCGTTTTGCGTTCTGTCTTATGGATTCCGTTATTTTCCGTTATAACCATGTTATAACGGAAAGCAATAACAGAAACCATAACGCTAGTGTGAACCCACCCTAAGCCCCTTTAAGATACTATATTACATTAGAATCAATCCATATACAAGAAGAAAAATTCCCGACAACAGTAAGGCCTTATTCACATGTGATGGCACAGTGGGAGTTTTATCGCGACACTGTCCGTGATTCATTTCTGTTTGATCTGTGTTTCCGTGATTTTCAGTCTGTGTGTCATCCACTGCTGAAACTGGTTTCCAATCTGTGAAGACCAAGCACGAAACGCAACTGTGTTGTGTCAGTGGTTTTCAGAGACATGTAGAAGATAACGTGCGTAAAGGATCTGTGATCACAGACAAAATATGGACTGTGGAAAATCACTGCTGTGTGAATTCACACATTAAAGTCAATGGGTACGTGCTGCTTTCCTGCAGGTAGTATCAGTATAACCAACTTATTTATAGCATCCTGTACAGGGGCAGTGATGCTCCATTATTTGGCAGAGCATTGAAGAATATATATATATATAAAGTTATCAAAATGTAAAACCAACTAATGTGTGCAAGGCAATATGGCATATGTACAAAAGAGCGATATAAGGAAAAGTAGTGTAAACATTTCAGGCATAAAAAACAATTACAAAGAAAGTTGCAAACCTTTGTGTATCTGAATAGTCTATAGTGTTTAATAAAAAGGCCTAAATCAGCAGCTATGAGGCTACGACCACACGGTCCAGTTTCCTGATGCAGTAATGGAGGCCAAAATCAGGAGTGTCTCATAAAAGGATAAAAAGTAGAAAGGACAAATACGATCGCCATTTTTTTAAATTCACTTCTGGTTTTGGTTTCCAAAACGGCATCAGGAAACCTGACCGAGCGGCCGTGCCCTGACTGAGCGAGTATGACGGATGATGAAGGGGTTATGCTGGAAACTTGAGCTCCATTTAGCAGAACCATGGTTCACAAGAAGAACGCGGTATTCCAAAGTTTTCCCTGCAAACTTCTACATGGCCCTTTAGTTTATGCAGCGTTTCCGTGTGGATTTTGTTGTGTTACACATGCAATTTACTCCAGACCTCATCCTTTGCATTTTAAAGGGTCAAATCTGCACTGAAAATCTACAATTGACACATTACGGATGTAAAAATCCACATCGCAGATTAAATTCTGTGCATAAAAAAACGCAGTGTACATGACATCTCATTCACTTTGCTGGTATGGCATTAAGTACTGATCCCATATACTTTGATTGATTCACGCTACACGCGCTTGAAAAGGGGCAGAGCGCTGAGAGCAGCACTGCGTGTTTTACAAAGGTTTAGGTACCGCTAACATTGGCCATGTAGTGGCCTTTGGCCAGGCTACAGCTACTAGAGAGGGGTCGTTGATCCAGGGAGTTATTCTGATTGCCTGATTGGAGTCGGGAAGGAATTTTTTTCCCCTTAAGTGGGGAAAATTGGCTTCTACCTCACAGGGGTTTTTTGCCTTCCTCTGGATCAACTTGTAGGAAACAGGCCGAACTGGATGGACAAATGTCTTTTTTTCGGTCTTATATACTATGGTACTATGTTAGTGAGCATATGTAACATTAACCCGGGAACACACCTGAGCGTTTTTCAGCGCGTTCAAACGCGCTGAAAAACGCTCAACATGTGAAAAGCCATGCATCCCTATGGGCATGGTTCACATTTGGGCGTTTTAAAGCGCGTTTGAACGCGCTGTAAAACGCCCAACGCCCAAACAAGTACATGAGCTTCTTTTGGGCGTTTTAACGCGCCTATGGACAATGTTGCCATAGGGGAGAATCACTGAATCGCGCGTATGACGCACGTTTCTTAGTGACAAAAACGCGCATCCAAAAATGCACGTAAAACGCGCGATTCAGAAACGCCTAGGTGTGTCCCCAGCCTAAAGGGGTTGTCTCATCACAGACAGTGGGGGTATATCGCTAGGATATGCCCCCATTGTCTTATAGGTGCAGGTCCCACTGCTGGGACCTGCACCTATATTGGAAACGGAGTCCAACAAAGTGGTGGCTGGAGGACTCCGGTCCAGCCACCACCAAGACGGCTCCCCATAGAAGTGAATGGGAGCGAACCACGCATGACCGGCCACCGCTCCCATTAATTTCTATGAGCTCGACGAAAATAGCCGAGTCAGACAGAAAATGAATGGAGGGAGGCTGCGCATGCGCAGTGCACCCTCAAACACTTTAGGGGCTCTGTTCTTATAATAGGTGCGGGTCCCACCATCTATAAGACAACGGGGGCATATCCTGGCGATAAGCCCCCATTGTTTGTGATGAGACAACCCCTTTAAGTATCTTATCACATATCTTCATTACTTTCTTCAGTGTGTTATTTCTTAGGTCATTTTTTACTCTGTGCAGTGTAGAAAAACCTCCTGCTCCCTGCAGCGGGCAGACAATCTGACGTAATTCTCATTATAATTGGTGTGAATCGCCAGGGCTGCTCAGGTCAGTGTCGCATGAATATCTGATGCTCATTAATACATCCGCATCCAGAGCCGATGAATAACATATGAATGCCAATCAGACCCGCAGCCAAATTTACCGCTGGACACAATTACACACAAGATCTGGACCTTTGCAGTTCTTCTACAGTTTTAGGCCTCTAGCACACGACCGTATGGCTTTTTCAGTGTTTTGTGTGTCGTTTTTATCGGATCCGTTTTTTGTTTCCGTTGTGTTTTCATTTCGGTTCCATTTTTCCGTATGGCATATACAGTATACATTAATTACATAGAAAAAATGGGCTGGGCTTAAAATTTGCAATAGATAGTTCCGCAAAAAAACAGAACGGATACAGAAGACATATACGAATGCATTTCCTTATGCATTTTTTTTTCTTTTTTTGCGGACCCATTGACTTATATAGAGACACGGATCGTGATTTGCGGGCAATAATAGGACATGTTCTATCTTTGCACGGAATGGAAAAACGGAAATACGGAAATGGAATGCACATGGAAACACTTCCATTTTTTTGCGGAACCATTGAAATGAATGGTTCCGTACACGGACCGTATACAGAATGCAAAAAAACGGTCCGTACACTCGCAAAAAAAATGTTTGTGTGAAAGAGGCCTTACAGTGATGAAAGCATAGTTCAGTAGAATCATGGATGTCTAGATGTTAATGGGGTTTTCCAGTGAACACCACATCTCCTATTCACAGGATAAGTGTCTGATTGCTGGTGGTCCGACTGCTGGGGCACCCGTCTATCAGGAGAACAGGGTTACCATGTACCTTGTTCTGCTCTATTCAATACTATGGTATTGCCAGAGATAGCAGCTATAGTACTGCTCGGCTATTTCTGAATCGACTGGCAACGCCTGTGCCCCCTTTCTTATGATTGGTGGGATCCTGGCAGTCAGGCCTCCACTGCTCAGATACGTTTCTTATATGTTCAAAGCTTGGCACAAGCTTAACAGGAGACCCCCTTCTATAACATCTGTATGACCAAACGGGGAATATGGAACTGGGTTGTCCTTCTAGGATCCACTCGTGGCCTCTGGCTTCATAAAACACATTCAATAACTGTTCTATGTGAATCGGGATAAGGCAGGGTTTAAACGCTCCAGCCGGTGCCGAAACCCCGTGGTGGCCAATGGGCACATGATTTTAAAGGTAATTTACCCCCAAAATTGTGTAGCTATTGGTCATGGCAGGTGGGCAGAACTACGGCTGCATATGTTAGGCCCCATTCACACGTCCGCAATTCTGTTCCGCATTTTGCGGAACGGAATTGCGAACCCATTAATTTCAATGGGGACAGACGATGTCCCGCCCCGCACTTCCGGGTCTGCAGTTGCGTTCCTGAAAAAAATAGAACATGTCCTATTCTTGTCCACAGTTGCGGACAAGAAAAGGCATTTTTTATGTAGTGCTGGCGATGTGTGGTCCGTAAATTGCTGAACGCACATCGCTGATGTCCGTGATTTGCGGACGTGTGAATGGAGCCTTAGCTGTAGAGTGCAAATCCAGCCTAACAGATCAGGTACCAGCAGACTGGTGATGGTTTTCAGGTGACAAACAGTTTGTGCTAAACTACACAGAGAAGAACAATCTGCAAATTGAGTGAATAAAGCTATGAAGATCTATTACAAAGATAGGAGTTCCACTACAGAGCATGTGTCCATCATGTGTATCGAAAAGAAATCTTATTTTATCCCCGACTATATTTAATCAAGTGAAATCCGGCCTCCAATGTAACCTTCCCCAGTTGTTCCTGGGAAGTCTGAGGTGTAACATATCCCTCTTGGCCAGTGTGAAGAACATAAATTTGAACAGCCCCGTCTGTCTGCCAGCCGCTCCTCAGGGACTTTGGAGTTTAGAATTTAATATTCATACACGGCCAAGACAACTCGGCTTCAAATGTGTGACCTCTAAAATAATTAAAGTAGCTAAGGCAACTGTGAGAGTGATGAGTTTGCCAACAAAAAGGAGGAGCTTTGAGGACTTGGAATCGAAATTCTGGCCACGTAAGCACAATGAAAATAGTCTAACATTGGGGTTGTCCCATGGGGAAATATTACATCTCTCTCTTACACTAGGAACATTTTTTAATTGGAATTATTTTTAAAAATGCTCCTGCGTCAAGATATTGTTGTTACATACTTATTATGGCTTCCCCAGTATTAAGTGCTGGTGATAAGAAGACCATCCTTATTGGTTCACCTGCACAATGGCAGAAACCACTCCACCGCCCAGGGAGGGCTCGGGTAGTGGGATCGAGCATGTGTGACCACCAGTATTGGACACATTAGGCGGATGCTCTGAAAGGGAATCAAACTAACACTAGGGGGTGCTAGCAGGTAACAGCAATATCTATGAAGATATTTAGAAAAATAATTGCCGTTGCAAAATTCTTATGTTTTTGCATCATCCAACAGAGTTTGTTTTAGTGGATAGGGGCTTGTATGAATAAGTCCTTGGATTTCATACGAGCTTTCTGAGTAAATCTGAGTATTATGGCTTCCAGGCAAGTGCACATGACCGAAACAGTCCTATTACTTTCTGGGCATGAGGTGCCTGGACAGGTGGCATCTATGTGCTCCCAAGAAGGAGTGACGGGAATGTTCACATTGGCCACCTCTATCAGTGAATCAGCTAGCTATGTCCCAGGGCAACAAAAACAAGTGGCCACCATAGCAAAATAGGTATTTTGGGGTGACCTTGATCTTTTTTTTATTTTTTTTATAGGAATTGAAATTTAAAATCATTGCTGTGAATGGAATACCCCTGTGAGGTTAAAGGGAAAACTTGGAGATCGAAATATGAGACTGTGATCCTCCACACACATGAAATAATACAAGGTAACAAATGGTCACTCCAAATCCACCAGAATTGTAGTGGATCTCCACAGTCTGGCTACTAGAGGTGGGGCCAGGTCAGGATTTATTATATGAACATCCCTAGACGTCTAAGGTTTGCAGCAGGGTGGATAAACATCAATGATTTTTTTTACAAAATCAAAAAAATCGGATTTATTTGATTTAAATCGGATTTTTTATATAAAATGCTTTTTGAGGAAAATATATTACCATCCAAAGGTTATTCCATCCATGAAATAAATTAGTTTTTTAATTATGTAGAATAAGGCTGTATATGTTTAATTTTTTTGTAAATAAATTCCATTAATCCATTCCCAATGTCCCAGTTTCTCTGCCTACCAGATATTATCACAGGTGCTTGGTTTACTTTTGCAGTTCTCAAAACTGAATTGGACTCAGCAGAGATCACAGGCCTCTTCTTCACAGCAAATCTTCATCTACTTGCACATTATAAGTTATACCAGCAAGAATTAGTCTTAGGGCTACTTTCACATTTGCGTTCAGTGCGGGTCCGTCCAGTACTTGTACAGACGGATCCGCACTGAAAATACAAACCAATGCATCCGTTCAGAACGGATCGGTTTGTATTATACAGGGAGTGCAGAATTATTAGGCAAGTTGTATTTTTGAGGATTAATTTTATTATTGAACAACAACCATGTTCTCAATGAACCCAAAAAACTCATTAATATCAAAGCTGAATATTTTTGGCTATTTTAGGGGGATATCTGTGTGTGCAGGTGACTATTACTGTGCATAATTATTAGGCAACTTAACAAAAAACAAATATATACCCATTTCAATTATTTATTTTTACCAGTGAAACCAATATAACACCTCAACATTCACAAATATACATTTCTGACATTCAAAAACAAAACAAAAACAAATCAGTGACCAATATAGCCACCTTTCTTTGCAAGGACACTCAAAAGCCTGCCATCCATGGATTCTGTCAGTGTTTTGATCTGTTCACCATCAACATTGCGTGCAGCAGCAACCACAGCCTCCCAGACACTGTTCAGAGAGGTGTACTGTTTTCCCTCCTTGTAAATCTCACATTTGATGATGGACCACAGGTTCTCAATGGGGTTCAGATCAGGTGAACAAGGAGGCCATGTCATTAGATTTTCTTCTTTTATACCCTTTCTTGCCAGCCACGCTGTGGAGTACTTGAACGCGTGTGATGGAGCATTGTCCTGCATGAAAATCATGTTTTTCTTGAAGGATGCAGACTTCTTCCTGTACCACTGCTTGAAGAAGGTGTCTTCCAGAAACTGGCAGTAGGACTGGGAGTTGAGCTTGACTCCATCCTCAACCCGAAAAGGCCCCACAAGCTCATCTTTGATGATACCAGCCCAAACCAGTACTCCACCTCCACCTTGCTGGCGTCTGAGTCGGACTGGAGCTCTCTGCCCTTTACCAATCCAGCCACGGGCCCATCCATCTGGCCCATCAAGACTCCCTCTTATTTCATCAGTCCATAAAACCTTAGAAAAATCAGTCTTGAGATATTTCTTGGCCCAGTCTTGACGTTTCAGCTTGTGTGTCTTGTTCAGTGGTGGTCGTCTTTCAGCCTTTCTTACCTTGGCCATGTCTCTGAGTATTGCACACCTTGTGCTTTTGGGCACTCCAGTGATGTTGCAGCTCTGAAATATGGCCAAACTGGTGGCAAGTGGCATCTTGGCAGCTGCACGCTTGACTTTTCTCAGTTCATGGGCAGTTATTTTGCGCCTTGGTTTTTCCACACGCTTCTTGCGACCCTGTTGACTATTTTGAATGAAACGCTTGATTGTTCGATGATCACGCTTCAGAAGCTTTGCAATTTTAAGAGTGCTGCATCCCTCTGCAAGATATCTCACTATTTTTGACTTTTCTGAGCCCGTCAAGTCCTTCTTTTGACCCATTTTGCCAAAGGAAAGGAAGTTGCCTAATAATTATGCACACCTGATATAGGGTGTTGATGTCATTAGACCACACCCCTTCTCATTACAGAGATGCACATCACCTAATATGCTTAATTGGTAGTAGGCTTTCGAGCCTATACAGCTTGGAGTAAGACAACATGCATAAAGAGGATGATGTGGTCAAAATACTCATTTGCCTAATAATTCTGCACTCCCTGTATGTGGAAAAAAATGCTAAGTCCCAAACGGATACGTTCTGACCCCCATTGAAAGTCAATGCAAACAGATCCGTCCCCATTGACTTACATCGTAAGTCAGGACAGATCCGTTTGGCTCAGCATCGCTAGGCGGACACCAAAACTCTGCAAGCAGCGTTTTGGTGTCCGCCTCCAAAACGGAAAGGAGGCGGTATGGAGCCAAACCATTCGGAATGCATTTGGGCTGAATGGATCAGTTTGGGGCCTCTTGTGAGACCTTCAAACGGATCTCACAAGCGGATCCCCAAACGGAACTGTGAAAGTAGCTTTATGTAGAAAACTATGATTTAAATCAAGCCTTACTGTTTGATTTAAATCAAATCCACCCTGGTTTGCAGTCTACCCTCACAACCATAACTATAGGTATGAGCTACGGTAGGTGCACACAAAACCCAAACCTTATCTATAAAACATGGAACTTTCTATTACAGTAAATCAGACGTAAGATTCTTTGTGATTGTTCCTCACCTTCAGATCATATCACTGTTGGCCTGTGTCCTGACGGAAGAGCTTTCACTGAAGAAGAAAGCAATCAATTTTCTGAAAATCTCTTGCAATGACAAACACAGAGGGCCAGATTCATCATTAGCTAAAGTCACTTTAATGGAGTGAAAAAGTCGCTAAAAAACAAGCAATCAGTAAAATTACGCATTTTTGGCTACTTTTTCAAGCTCTGCACTAAGCTCTCCAGTTTTATGAAAGTGGGCGTGTTTTCTTATGCAAATGATTCTCTAGATTTACTATTGCGACCATTAAAAAAGTCGCAAAAAGTGCGCAATTTCACTCCGGTGAGGACCATGCTTATCTTATGCGACTTCTTAATAGAACATGCGACTTTTGTAAAGCCGCTTACTGAAGGATGAACTGCTGCCATCAAACCACATTTATCACAGTATTAAAGGACCATTAATAAATCTGACTATCCTAAAGTGACTTTGGGCAGATGTAAAAGTGGAGTAAGATGGAAGTGTAATGATAAGGGAGGCATGCCTCATTCCTAAAATACTGCATTTCAAAGCACCATGTTTAGCTGATAGATTTCATAGCCAGTGGTACTGTTACTCAGAGGATCTGCTGTAGGCAATGTTGTGTAGAGTGATAGCAGGAGAAACAAGAAAAACTCTAACACAATACATTGACCTAAAAGGGTTGTCTTGTTTAGCATCGTCATCTGTCAGCCAAAGTGGAGGGCAGCTTTAAAGATTGCCTCGTTCTAAGGGTCCAATCACACATCTGTAATTTGGTTCCGCATTTCCAGAATCTGCATCCACATTTCCGGGATCCACAATTCCGTTCCCGAAAGAATAGAACATGTCCTATTCTTGTCCGCAATTGCCGGTGTCCGTGTTTTGCGGACCCGCAAAACACTTACGGATGTGTGAATGTACCCTGAAAGACCCCTCATGTTTGGTGTATTACATGATTTCAATGAGAACTGTGTGCTGCATCCCTATTTCCCCTCTGGTAGTGCTGCAGGGAAATGAAAAACTTGCCAGAGGCCTTAGGCTACATTCATACCTGCATCTTCCCTTTCCGCCATTGAGAGCCATCATAGGAAACGCTTCAGTTTTGTCCCCATTCATTGTCGATTGGGACAAAACTGAACTGAAGGGAACGGAGCACCAACATTCATTCCGTTCCGTTTCATTGCGTACCCATGACGCACACAAAAGCGCGGCAAGCAGTGTTTTTAAGTGCGTCATTGGATGCGGAGCAAGACGGATCCCTCATGACTCACAATGTAAGTCAATAGAGACAGATCCGTTTTCTCTGATTGACTTAAAATGGTTTTAGAGATGGATCCGTCATGGCTATTTTAGAGATAATCTAACCGGATCTGTTCATAACGGATGCAGACGGCTGTATTAACATGACGTAAGCGTTTTTGCTGATCCATGACGGATCCAGCAAAAACGCAGATGTGAAAGTAGCCTTACACAATCACAATGTACCATTGATTATTATTAATACTAGATTTTTTCTATTTTATTATAAACATTGTTTGAAACATTTCTGGTATTTTTATGTTTAAAACAGGAAAATCGTAACAATATTTCAGTTTCCACATTAGCAACTAATACGCTTCCAACAAGCTAACATTTCCTGTGTTTTTTGCAGTTCACTTTTTCAGCTTTTGTGTGTAGACTGAGACATCACAGCAGAGCCATTTCAATATCACTAGATGACAGAGGATTTAATGACAAATGATGGCTAATACGTACTGCTGGTGGCCTAGATAAGGTGGGATAGAAACACTATATACTATATAAATCGATCAGGCTCTGTATAGAGCACTCTGCCACCCTCTGGTCTCTGTGGGAGGGGATCTACTCCACCTCTTCATAGAGACAGCATTTAGTCATTTCTGACCGTTAAATTCCATTTACCCACTGTCCCACTATGACAACTTGTACCTTATCTACAGGATAAGGGTCTGATCGGCAGGGGTCTGATTACTGGGGGCCCCGCAGATCATGAGAACGTGCTTTTCTGTTTGAATGGATCACCGGTTACTCATACATACTGCCCCTACATTCAGCTTTATGGGCCTGCAAGAGATAGCCATGGGCCTGATTTTACGGAGGTCCTATAGTGTTGAATGTCTGCTGCTCCATTCAAACAGAGAGAACAGGCCCCCCATGGTCGGACCCCCACCGATTGGACACATCCCCTATCCTGTGGATAAGTGGTTTTAATCGGACAACCCCTTTCAATATTTTCAACATATCAATGTTTTGTGATAAGTTATCACCATTTCACGAACCTCAGGCAATTTCGGCATACATCTCAGATACATGCGAGTAAACGACCATGAACTTTATAAAAGCATGCTACATCTTATCAACAGTCCACAAATGATATTTTCCTTTTGTGACCACAATCACTTTTAGAAGAGTCAAATGAAAATTGTGAAAGTAATTTTTCCCTGCTGGATTGTATGGCTCGCAGTGGGGCAGTGAGTTTAGTTCTGTAGAAAACGAAAACCTGGTTGTTGTAACTTTCAGAAATCTCCTACCTAGGCCGTGTAACACTCTCGATTAGATGTCGAAACTGATGTTCTTCAAGACACATTTGGCATAACACTGCAACACATTTCTGCATGTTTTGGCACACTGTCAAAAAGGTCCATTAAAAAACTCAACAAGGAGGGTTTATATAGATTTTAGGGGCTCAGTCCTTTACTCAAGAGAAAAGCTTTTTGGTTTGGCTCACGACCTAGAAACTCTCGCAGTAACTGCATGCCATCTATGGAACCTCCGGGTTTTAGGATAAGGTTTCTGTAGTTCAATCCAACCTAAAGGAAAGAAAGAAATACATGCAGTACGTTCTTAAAGAAGACTTTATGGACAGAAGCTCTACCAGTGGAGAATGGTGGCAAACGATGAAGTGGTCTACAGGAGATCTCTGTTTTATGAGTGAATGAGATCTATGCCCCAAAAATACATAGGATTAATGCTGCACATAACATGAAAGTTGGTCAAAATGGTCAATTTGTTCCGACGTGCTCAGGCTGGATGATAAATGTGGTGCACGGATAGACACCTTTCTCTAGCTCCATACAACTACTGGTTGGCTTAGGGAACCTTTACACTGGCGTTTTTGTTTTCCGGCATAGAGTCCCGTCGTCGGGGCTCTATGCCGGAAATAAACGCTTCTGCTAAGATAATACAACCGCATGCATCCGCTTGTATTAACTTTAACAATTTTTTAACATTGTCAAAACGGATCCTTTTTGAACTCCATTGAATGTCAATGGAGGACGGATCCGTTTTCTATTGTGGCAGATTGTGCCAGAGAAAATGGATCAGTCCCCATTGACTTACATTGGGGGTCATGACGGATCCGTTTTGCTCCGCATCCCAGGGCGTAAAGAAAACCGCAGCATGCTGCGGTATTTTCTCCGTCCAAAAAACGTTCACATACTGAATGAAAGACATCCTGAACGGATTTCTCTCCATTCAGAATGCATTAGGATAAGGCCTCATGCACAGGAACGTATTTTCTTTCCGTGTCCGTTCCGTTTATTTTGCGGACCATAAGCGGAACCATTTATTTCAATGGGACCGCAAAAAAGGTACTCCATGTGCATTTCGTTACCGTATGTCCGTTTTTCCATTCAGCAAAAAAATAGAGCATGTCCTATTTTTTTCTAGTTTGCGGACAAGGACAGGCATTATTACAATGGATCCGCAAAAAAACGGATTTTATACAGAACATCATCCGTTTTTTTGCGGATCCACAATTTGCGGACTGAAAAACACGTACGGTCGTGTGCATGATGCCAAAGGGTCCATTCACACGTCCGTGTGTGTTTTGCGGATCCACAAAACACGGACATCGGCGATGTGCGTTCTGCAATTTGCGGACCGCACATCGCCGGCACTATATAGAAAATGCCTTTTCTTGTCCGCAATTGCGGACAAGAATAGGACATGTTCTATTTTTTTCGGGAACGCGATTGCGGACCCGGAAGTGCGGATCCGCAATTGCGGACCTGGGCGGGACATCGTCTGTCCCCATTGAAATTAATGGGTCTGCAATTCCGTTCCGCAAAATGCGGAACAGAATTGCGGACGTGTGAATGGACCCTAATCCTGATCCGTTTTTTTCCAGTATTGAGCCCCGACCACGGAACTCTATGCTGGAAAAGAAAAACGCCAGTGTGAAGGTACCCTTACTTTGAGACAGAATTTTACACCAGAATTGTTGTGCAATTTTAGCACAAAATGTTGCCTCTTTCCACAAAGCCTCACCCCCTTTTTCAAGCAAATCGGAAAAAGGTATACAAACCCTAGTTGCATCACACTGCGCCAATCTGTGCCACTTTTTAGCAATCTTAGGAACAGACATGTTAGTAAATCGCCCTGTGTCTGCATTTTGTGCAAGCTTATCTCTGGGAGGATGTCCCGATAGAGACCTGCGGGGGAATTTACTAACCTATTTATGCCACTTTTGTGGCATAAGTAGGTTGCACGCCTTTGTGCGGCAAAACCTACAACATTTTCCCCTTCATCGCACTTTTAAGAATGGGGCATGCCGTGGGCGGGGTGTGGGCAGCGCTGCAGGCCAGCCACATTATGAGAGGAGTGCGCCTCTGCATAAATTTGGCCCATCCTCCAGCAGCACAGGGGGAATCAACTGTACGGGTCTTGGTAAATGTCCCTCCCTTGTGCGCATGTGTTTAATGGATGCCACTAATGCTTCTTTCACATCACTGCTATTATTTCTGTTCTTCTGCTCCTGTAATGGAAGTGTTGGCATATAACTGACCCAAATCTGTTATGGAGGCCTGAAACTGAGCCTCCAAAGCAGATGAGAACATGGGTTACTGTTACCGATAGGCGCTTATGGTGTGTAAAAAATAAAAAACTGTACCTAGCGGTGTACGTTTTCACACTGGACAGCTCTTTATGGAATAGTTACGTTTGTTGCTCTATCGCCACTAGTAAAAAATCTAAAACCCTTTGGGATACGGCTCAATGCAGTCTAAAAGAACACTTTTCTAGCCTCTGGCAGTATAACAGGGGCCTATGGCTCCATTTAAAGTATGCAGCAGCAGCTTTTCCAGTGCATACGGTATATGTACACTGCAGACAGTGTGAAGAGCCCTTACACTGCATGTTCCCAGGATGCAGGATTTAGTTTTGAGATATTAAATATGATGCGTCTTACACTGTAACAAGACACCTACATTAGATCTTTTTAGTTTTGCTAAACAGCCACAGAATAGTTATAGTATGTGCCTTCAAGCAGTGACTAGTGAGCTTCGGACTTTGACCTGGAAATGGCTAATTTCGTTTTCTTTATTTTTTGCTTTAGTTTTCTATTATGTTTTGTTCATAGTCTTATAGCATGTTAAAATATGGAGCAAAATATGGACGCAACAATACAGAAAGATTGTCATATCAAGGTGCGAATAAGACAATAATGTGTAAATTGTTCCTGTCCTTATATACTGTAATTTTTTATGTATCTAGGTTAATTGAGGCTCGACAAAACTGTCAAAGGATTTGTAGTCACAACTAAGCACTTTGATGTTGCTGAAGAAGACTCAAGTCGGGTGTCACTGAAGAAAAAGCAGACCTTGTTTTGAAGGACGAGGAGTCCTTGCTTCAAAGAGGAACTTCTGGTAGGATCTATTATATGACTTACCTCTGGGTTCATTATTCCTTTCTGTTTGAAGCAGCTATAAAAGATATCCATGGAGAAGACCTCACTCCACAGGTAGCCATAATACTGTCCATCATATCCACCTGCTAGGTGACCAAAAGTAGCTGGCATGTTGGTACCTAAAGATACACAGCAACCCAAAAAATCAGATCAGGACATAGTGAATATACAAAATAACACGATACTTGGCTATTTAGTCTAAGGGGGGAGTTTGTTTTTTTTGCTGGTATCAAATGACCAAAATGTCTGGAATATATGGAATTTTCATCCTATATCTATTCCTACCTACCGTAAAATGTTCAGTTTTATCTGTTTTGAGTAACATAAAAAATGCTTATTAAACCACTTCCAGACCACCCAATAGTAAATGACCCCCAATGTCTTTAAAGGCTATGTACACCTTTGGGGGCAATTTTGTACAAATTTTGAGCTAAAAATAATTTTTTACATTGGTCTTCATTAAAAATATGGAGCTCCATGGAGTCGCGAAGGATGAAGAAAAATAAATAATAATAAGTGACTATAAAATTGCAATGAGGAGCGGGGGCTTGAGGACCACTAGGTTAAGTGGTGTCCGATAAGGCCGTCAACGCCTTCGGGGACGATAAAAAGTACCATTCATTCAGCTAAACAGTTAACCCTTTGTGACAGAACGGCTCAATATTTTTAATAAAGATCAACTGAAAAAATGATTTTTAGCCCAAAATGAGTAAAAATTTGCCTCTGAAAGTGTACATAGCCTTTAAACATTAGTCCTCATGTGACTTGGGGGCAGTAAACAAGTGCTGACAATATTCAACTCAATTGGTGCTTGTTTAAAGTTCCTTTCACTTTAAATGAAGGACACAGCAATACCACATTGCGATTCAATCCCATCAATCAATGATCGGCAGGTAACTGCATACCGAGTACAGCTCTTCTCCTTCGGGAAAAGAGGCACTAACTGGGGTTTATAAGTTACAGTAAAACAACAGCAACAGAAAAATAATGGGGGGCACAATTTGTAGGAAAAAAAAAACATAAAAAAGTTAGGAAGGATTCACTTTAAAAATTTATTTTAGTCTCACTTTGTGGTATCAAAACATACAATTTGGAAAAATGGGAAAAACAGACATATATTTATTCTATTTTTCATACTAACATAGCATGGCATGAAAATAAACCCCCATGTATAGCAGATAGAAAGAAGCAAAAATAATCTGGATAACCAAAACAACAATTCTGCATTATTAAAAAAATTGTGTAGCTCATTAAAGAAGTATTCCAGTACAATGGCCATCTAATGGTTAAAAAATAAACTAGCTTATACTCTACTCACTTATCCCCTGGCACTACCATTCCAGTGGTGATTGGGTCCCAATTGCGCCTTCACACAGCAGGAAATTGCTGGGAATGCCACTCGGCCAATAATTGGTGCAGGATGATCCGCCTCAGCCAGTGATGGGCTGAGCGACATTCCCAGTCATTTACCGCTGTGTTGAGATGTCAGCGCAGTTGGGACCTAATCTCCATCAGAATGGCAGTGGCATTGATGAGGTAAGTATGAGCTGGTTTATTATTTTTAACCATTTGATGGCCATTCCGGCAGCTTATTTAGTACTGGAATACCCCTTTAGCACGTTACACATGAATGTACAATACTTTACCCACACTTTTCATGTATGAACAGGCAGGACTAGAAAGTCATAGAATACCTGGTGTAGCAGATATGCCTAGAATTTCCTCTGAATACCTGGCATATTCGCTGGCTGTGTCAGAAGATGACTTTGTGTGGAGAGACTGGTCCAGTTTACTGAGAAGAATCTGGCGAAGAATCAGAAGACCTGGAAGACACAGAAATGCAAGTGTGTAACACAAAGCTTCATTGCACTGTCTATATGTATTTGGCTGTTATGTTGGGGGCTCCCTCGGGGGTTTCCCTCATTTTTTCATCACATCTGAAGGCATCTCTCTGCATGCAGAACATTTTTTGAGGTTAGAAACGCCAGAGACCCAAAGAGAAACCAAGTGAGCTCCATCATAAGTCGAAGGGCCCTACCAGATGTCAGATACGTCATCCAATTAGGCCTGCACAATATATCGCAAAAGCAATCGTAATCGCAATTAATCGCCATATCGCAATCGCAATTTGCCAACCCAAAAATGCTGCAATTATATTACCATTTCCCAAAAAATGTCTGTGGAGGGGGGGGGGGAATGGCAGTGCGTCTTATAAAGCGATGGTTGACTTTCTACGTGACACTGACACTGTATCTCCGGCCGCTATGCTGCACAGCGCGCCCGGCGATACATCAGTTACAGTGCGGGGAGGGAGGAGGGGCTGGAGGCAAGTCGTTATTTTAATGAACACATGATCTTATATCTATTCTTTTTATCTGTTCTGTGCAGCGCTATTAAGAAAATGGCAAGTTTTGTATTTTGTACTTTTGCAGTAATGCAAATATGTATTTTATTTTGAAAAACCCTGCGCATTTCCGTTCTTGAGTTCAGCATAACTACATTTCAGCATTATCAGTCATCTGTGTGCGCTTTTACCTTGAAAATCCAAGCAGATAGACCTCTAGCGCAATTCCCTTAAAATATCGCATCGCATATCGTTATCGCGATTTTTAGGGCCCTAATCGCAATCGCACAAAAATCCCATATCGTGCAGCCCTATCATCCATTATAAAGTCCTGCACAGAAGTGAGCAGAGCCTTGAATGTTTCATTTGTCCACAATAAAATTTGGCTCTGTGCACACCATGTTCGCTTCCTAGTGTAAATCAGTGTATGCATTAATTGTAACCATAGAACGCCAGTCACCTGATGGATGCCAAAAGAATGTCCATTAGGCCACCGCCAGTACAGCTAAAACCTTTTTTTGGGGGGATGTATAGTAAAGAGAAGTGCATTAGCTTTACTGTCACAAGACCTAAATATCTGAGGAGTAAAGGTAAGTCTTGCCACTGCTGTCCAAATTTTCGACCTCAGGCAAATATTGGGGTCACAGGCTAGCAATGGAGATGCTTCTAACTTCTAAAACTTTTGGGTGATCAAAAGATTCCAGATCAATGCTGGAGCGACTTTCTATGGCTGCTCAATCATTTGGATTTCTAGACTACTAAAAGCAGCATGAAAACATATGTACCTATACAAAAAATTGCACCTATTAGTGAAAATGATGTGCATTTAATCTAGCCCATATTGGCATACTTCAAGACTATCAATCTTAAGTTTTACAGCATATCCACAGAATATACCAGTAACACTGGAGAGTCACTATGGGTGTATTTGTAGATCATAGATTAAATAACAGTATGCAATGTCAATTAGCTGCTTCTAAGCCTATCAGGGTAATGGATTCGCAGGGCAGGGATGTAATATTACCACTTTATGAAGCTTTGGTGCGGCCTCATCTGGAATATGCAGTTAGATTCTGGGCACTAGTCCATAGAAAGGTTGCCCTGGGGCTGTAAAAAGTACAGAGGAGAGCGACTAAACTGATAAGGGGCATGGAGGGTAGTAGTTATGAGGAAAGATTAAAAGTATTCAATTTATTTAGTATTGAGAAGAGATGTCTAAGGAATCATATGATTAAGTTGTATAAAGATATAAATGGCCCATATAAAAAATACGGTGAAAAACTGTTCAACGTAAAATCCCCTCTTCTTCGACGGGAGAAGAAAAAGTTCAGTCTCCAGAAGCGTCAAAGCTTCTTTACTGTAAGAACTGTGAATCTGGAATAGACTACCTCAGAACGTGGTCACAGCAGGAACAGTGGACAGTTTAAAAAAAGGGCTTAGGCCTCTTTCACACTTGCGTTGTGAAGATCCGGCGTGCACTTCCGTCGCCGGAATGCACGCCGGATCCGGCACAACGCAAGTGAACTGAAAGCATTTGAAGACTGATCAGTCTTCAAAATGCTTTCAGTGTTACTATGGCAGCCAGGACGCTACTAGCGGGGGAGCGGCATACTTACATTCCGTGCGGCTCCCGGGGCGCTCCTGAATGACGTCAGAGCGCCCCGCGCGCATGGATCACGTGATCCATGCGATCACGTGATCTATGCACTGGGGCGCCCTGACGTCATCCTGGAGCGTCCCAGGAGCCACACGGAATGTAAGTATGCCGCTCCCCCTACTCTTTACTATGGCAACCAGGACTTTAGCGTCCTGGCTGCCATAGTAACCATTGACAAAAAGCTAAACGTCGGATCCGGCGATGCGCGGAAACGACGTTTAGCTAAAGGCCGGATCTGGACTAATGCCCTTCAATGGGCATTAATTCCGGATCCGGCGTTACGGCATGTCTTCCGGATTTTTGGACGGAGACAAATCCGCAGCATGCTGCGCTTTTGTCAACGTCCAAAAAACGTTGACATACTGAACGGAAGACATCCTGATGCATCCTGAACTGATTTCTCTCCATTCAGGATGCATGGGGATAATCCTGATCAGTAGCTTTCCGTCCTAGAGACCCGAGGGCGGATCTCTAGGACGGAAAGCTAAAACGCTAGTGTGAAAGAGGCCTTAGATGAATTCTTAAAATTAAATAACATTAAAGGGGTATTCTGGGCTTAACCACAGGATAAGGGATAACTATCATATCAGTGGGGGTCCTACCGCTGTGACCCCCACTGTTCACGAGAATGAGGGCCCCGTACCCCCTGCAGGTCCCTTGCTACTCCCCTAAAATGACCAGAGGGGCTAGCCACACATGTGTGTGGCCACTTCATTAATTTCTATGGGAGTTCTGGAGATAGCTGAGTACAGCGCTCGGCTATCTCCGGAACTCACATACAAATGAAAGGAGCGGCCGCGCACATGTGCGACAAGCTGCTCCTGTCATTTTAGGGGAGCAGCAAGAGGCCTGCAGGGAGTACGGGACCCCATTCTCGTGATCCTGTGGATAGGGGATAACTTGTACCAACCAGAATACCCCTTTAATGCTTATACAAATGTGTGGAAATCTAGGTCTCACTCCCCTTTCCTAAAATTGACATCCCCACCGATCCCTTGGTTGTACTGTGTAACTATGTAATGTTTGATAGATGTGGATGTTACCCCTGGGATGTGTATCTATCTCCAGAACTAAGGTCTCCAAACTGCTGCCCCATGGCCACTATGAATAGAGAGGTGGCTGTGTACGCGCACATATCTTCATTCACTTCTATGGGAATTCCAGAAATATTGTTTGACAGGTTGGTATAAAGAGCGATTGAGAATAGAGCATATGAGATGATAAAACGTTCTATCGTGCACTCTGAGCTCATTTTGTGAAATTATTTGCATAATCATTCTTCGAATACAAATGTACACCCACTGACAAAAAAAGGCATCAAAGAGGAGTTGCTGTAATCGAAGGAAACTTTCTATGTGTGAATGTAATGAAGATATATGTAAGTGATTACAGTATTACAGTAAAAAGGTAGGGTTATAATTTAGGAGGCTCTAGTACCCAGTTAGGCTGCCTCTAGCCTGGATACAAGATGAGATACGGTTGGGCATGGAGGCATACCGGTTCTGTATGGTATTATGCGGCACATTTGCCCACAGATGTTACAGCTTGGCCTGTAGGTCCTGCACACTGGTAGGTTGCTGAAGATGGTGTCCTAGCTGGTCCCATAAATGCTCGATTGGTGATAAATCTGGTGAATGGGCAGCCAAAGAAGTGTTGCAATATGGCGGAGACATTCCTGGGAAACCCTTGATGTGTGTAGGTGAGCACTGACGATGACGTATTCTACATTTACCTGTGTTCGCCAGTCTGGACTCAATTAATCTATCCAGCAGGTCATCTGGTATTGGACTGTCATCTACATAATGTGCTGACATCCTCTGTAGAGCCTCTTTCTCCCACACCCAGTTCTCCAGCATCTGTGATGGCACCTCAACAAAATCAGTTTCGACATTTGTGCCGCTAAATCGAGCAAATTTTGTCTGGAAGTAGAGAAAGATATATCATGTTATCAAAGGAACATATCAGAAATACGCTTGTTTTATTATAAAGAGCATGGCTCACAAGCAAGATTTATCACCTATCCACACGACAGATGATCTCTGGGGGTCACAACCACTGAACATGAGAACAGGTGCCCCCCAGCCACATTGAATGGTCATGCATATGCACTACTGCGCTATTCGTTGTCTATGGGGACAATAGAGATAACCAACAAAAGAAAAAATGCAAGATGGGAGCATCTGCCTCAAATACAAATGGTGCTATAGGTTCAAATACAATCCTTATAGGGATCTACTTCCCCATTAAAGGAATTCTCCAGGCTTTTAATATTGATGACCTATTCTCAGGATAGGTCATCCATATCAGATCAGCGGGGGTCCGACACCTGGCAACCCCACCGATCAGCTGTATGAGGAGACAGTGCGCACAGTGTGCATGTGCCGTCTCCCGTCTCTCTTCTTGCTGCTGCTGCTACGTCTATGTCTGAGATCTGATATTGATGACTTATCCTGAGGATAGGTCATCAATATTAAAAGCCCAGAGAACCCCTTTAAATGATCCAGTACTTGCTATGGATAAACATTACATCTTTAATTCATGTTAATATCTCTCCCCGTGTACGTGTGACAGATTAGCATTTTGATATTGTGCTCGTTTTTTTTTTTTTTTGCAGTCACACAGCAGAGTGTCCTGAAACGTTCAGATCCGTCCACTGAGCGGGAGAAATTACTGTGGTTTAATGACATAAAATGAGGAACAAATATAGAGTCATGAGGCGGTACAGTGATACCGAAATGAGTCACCGCACCATAATTAACTCCAGCTAGGTGAAACAATTGACTCCTGCATCTCAAGTGTCAGTTTATTAGTACATCTTGTGTCAGGAGGATGAAGAAGAATGAGATCATCTCTACTCCAGCACACGGCCTTCGAAGAATGGAAATACGAGTCCGGAATCAAATAAATTAGCCACAAACGGACTACAACAACATGATACAAGAAATGTTGTATGGGGGTCATTTACTAACCTTGTATTTTTACTTATAAATCAAAATAAATTATTGATCTAAGGTCCCTTTAATGGTTTTCATACACCACGTGGCCACCACTGCCGCCAAAACACAGGTGGCGACGGTGCAGTACTGCGTGGTTGCTGCTGTGGCTTTGATGTTGTGCCTGTGGGTTGGTGGGGCCCAGTGCCAAGGCAGGGGTGCTGTTGGGCTGCTCTGTCTCGCTTTCTGTGAGTGCTGTGTTGTGGCAGCAGTGATTGCCACGTGGTTCTGCACCAAATTAGAGTAGGTCCCACTCGAAAGAAGCAACCTTGACGTGGTTAGTGGGCTGATGCAATTCGATCAAAATGTATACAAATAACATTGTGTACAGTTAATGGATTATGGCAATTATGCTGAGCAATTATGCTGAGAAGCAATAGATCAATGCAGAGCTTGTGAATGCGCGATCCAAGTTTCTCCTCTTTTTTTGGACTGTTTTCTTTTGTTGATTTGATGCTCCGTTCTCAGGTTATGATACTCTGTCTTAACCACTTCCAGACCTGGCCATATGCCACCTTCCTGACCAGGCCTAATTTAGCAAATCTGACATGTGTCACTTTATGTGGTAATAACTTTGGGACACTTTTACTTATCCAGGCCATTCTAAGATTGTTTTCTCATCACATATTGTACTTCATGACAGTGGTAAATTTGAGTCAAAATATTTCATCTTTTTTTTAATAAAAAAAATACCAAATTTACAAAAAAAAATGGGAAACATTCTCAATTTTCATAATTTCAATTTCTTGCTTTTAAAACAGATATTGATACCTCCTAAAACAGTTATTACTTTAAATTTCCCATATATCTACTTCATGTTTGGATCATTTTGTAAATGAAATTTTCTTTTTTGAGACGTTAGAAGGCTTAGAAGTTTAGAAGCAAATCTTAAAGATTTTAAGAAAATTTCCAAAACCCACTTTTTAAGGACCAGTTCAGGTCTGAAGTCACTTTGTGAGGATTACATAATAGAAACCAACCAAAAATGACCCCATTTTAGAAACTACACCCCTCAAGGTATTCAAAAGTGATTTTACTAACTTTGTTAACCCTTTAGGTGTTCCACAAGAATTAAAGGAAAATGAGATTAAATTTCTAAATGTCACTTTTTTGGCAGATTTTCAATTTTAATACATTTTTTTCTTTAACACAGCGAAGGTTAATAGACAAACAAAACTAAATATTTATTACCCTGATTCTGCGGTTTATAGAAACACCCCACATGTCGTCGTAAACTAATGTAAGGGCACATGACAGGGCGCAGAAGGAAAGGATCGCCATATGGTATTTGTAAGGCAGATTTTGCTGAACTGGTTTTTAGATGCCATGTCCGCCTGATGCACCCTTACAGTAGAGACTCCCCAAAAGTGACCCCATTTTGGAAACTAGGGGATAAGGTGCCAGTTTTTTTGGTACTATTTTGGGGTACATATGATTTTTAATTGCGCTATATTACATTTTTTGTGAGGCAAGGTAACAAAAGAATGGCTGTTTTGGCCCAGTTTTTATTTTTTACAACATTCATTTGACAGGGTAGATCATGTGCTATTTTTACAGAGCAGGTTGTTACAGATGCAGTGATATCAAATATGTCTACTTTTTTGTTTGTTTCAGTTTTACATAATACATATTTTTTTTTTTATTATGTTTTTGTGTCTCCATTTTCTGAACGCCATATTTTTTTAATTTTTCTGCCGATCGTCTTGTGCAGGGGCTCGTTTTTTCGCAGGAAGAGTTGATGTTTTTATTGGTACCATTTTTGGTACATATGATTTTTTGATCATTTATTTTTTTTTAAATCAGGTTCAAGTTTATTGAAGTAAAATGTATTTTTTTTGCATAAGATAATTAGGATACAATCCAAATACACTAAGATATTCAGGCATACCCCGAACATCCGGAATTTTTTGATCATTTATTATTACACTTTATGGGAAAAGGTGACCAAAAAATTGGCTGTTTTAACACAGTTTTAATTTATTTATTTTTACAGCATTCACCTGAGGGTTAAGTCATGTGAATAGAGCAGGTCCTTACAGACATGGCAATACCTAATATGTATACTTTTTCTTATTTATGCAAGTTTTACACAATAAAAGCATTTTTGAAACAAAAAAATGATGTTTTGGTGTCTCCAAAGTCAGAGAGCCATAGCGTTATTATTTTTTGGCCGATTGTCTTAGAGTCTTATTTTTGGCGGGATGAGGTGACGGTTTGATAGGTATTATTTTGGGGGGCATATACCTTTTTGATCGCTTGGTGTTGCACTTTATGTGATGTTAGGTGACAAAAAATGCCTTTTTTGGCACTGTTTTTATTTTTTACGGTGTTCATCTGAGAGGTTAGGTCATGTGATACTTAACACAATAATAGCATTTTTGAAACAAAAAATTATGCTTTAATGTCTCTATGTTCTGAGAGCTATAGTTTATTTTTTGAGCGATTTTCTTATGTAGGGGCTCATTTTTTGCAGGATGAGGTGTCAGTTTTATTGGTACCATTTTGGGGGACATACGCCTTTTTGATTACTGGGTGTTGCACTTTTTGTGATGTAAAGTGACAAAAATGGCTTTTTTTTGACAGTTTTTTATTTTTATTTTTTTATGGTGTTTATCGGGCAGGGTGGATCATGTGATATATTTATAGAGCCGGCCGTCACGTACACGGCAATACCAAATATGTCTATTGTATTAATTTTTTTCTATTTTTAATTACTTAAATGGGGAAAAAAAAATATTTTACATGTGAAACCTTTTTTGTATATTTTTTTTTATAAAACACTTTATTTTTTATTTTACACTTTTCATCCCCCATAAGCTCATACAAGACCTCTGGGGGACATTTAACGTCACTTTTGTTTCACTATTGATTTCTCCTGTAACTGGGGCTGACAGTAGCCCCAGTTACAGGGGAAATACACCCGCCAGAGAGGCTGTGCAGAACCGTGCTATGCTGTACAGTCTCAGTGCATGGCTGATCGAGGTCTGTGAAAGACCAGACAGCTCCTGCACTCTCCCAGCCCCGGCGGTCACATGACCACCAGGCTGGGAAAGAAAACGCATAGAGCTTCCTGCTCTGTATACACAGCGCTCGATGAGCGCTGTGTATACTGTGATCTAGAAGGTAGGGACACTTGGGAACTGTCCTTGCCTTCTCTCTGTGTTGCCTTGGTGTCACTAACAGCGGGCCCCTGACACAGCAGCTGCACGGTTGGCGTACAGCTGCAATCTCTAAATGGACGTTCCAAAACGTCCATTTAGAGATAAACAACTGCCCATAGGACGTTCATGCCTCTACTTAAGGCCTCTGAATTTGCTGTTAGTAGGGGTCAAATGGAAGTTACTCGTGTTCTTGTAGCGGTTGCCGGATTCCAGTGGCTGATACAGTTACTGATGGTCTTGCAATTGTCTCTTTGTGGTGGTGCTTCTGCTGTTACTGGGCATTCCAGGCATCTCAAAAAATTTGTTAGGAAGATCTATCCAGGCCATTATTCGACACCATTAATGTGAGAGGTAGCATCAGTAAATGTATTCCTCATATCTACTGTCTATATTCTGCCATTCCTGTGTGTAGTTATTGTGTAGAGCGGATTTATAGGATGCACTTCAAATAGACTACGATAGGCAAAAAAGAAGCCCTTTCTATAGACGTGGTCTGCCTGCCAATTCCTATTCAGTCTAAAACCGGCAGCGGGCACACTTCAAATCAACATTATTCAGTGCACATAAAGGCAATTTACTGTGTACACAGAAAACAAACAGCACTGCAGGTTAAATACAGCAACGAGCATTCAATCCCTGCACGTTCCTCTTTAATCGGCTTTTTCCATACATCATGCACGGTCTGCCATTCATTTTTCGGGCTAATTTTAGATGTTCAATCTAAAATAATCCAGGGGAATTAAGCTGAATATTTCCATGGCCACTTTACCAGTTGTTAGAAGACCAGAACCAGAATATATCCCCATGTACTAAAATACACGGGCATGCTTTTATAGTTCATGCATAATTCCTCAGCTGAGTGGTGTAAATCACATTTGACGCTGCACATGTCACATAAGTTTAAGCCTAGTCTTTGAGCTTTTAGGACCTAACGGACAGTTTTTATCATCATCTTATTTTTATATGAGGCCTTAAAGGGAACCTTTTTCAGAGCACTGATGACATCAGTGTGTAACATACTGAGGCTTCCAGCCTGCCTCTCGTCAGTACCCCAGTCCCTGACCATGTACATGTGCCCTACCTATCCCTATTTATCACCCTGCCTCTTGTCACTACCCCAAGTCCCCGACTATGTACATGTGCCCTACCTATCCCTATTCATCACCCTGCCTCTCGTCACTACCCCAGTCCCTGACTATGTACATGTGCCCTACCTATCCCTATTCATCACCCTGCCTCCCGTCACTACCCAAGTCCCCGACTATGTACATGTGCCCTACCTATCCCTATTCATCACCCTGCCTCTCGTGACTTCCCCAGTCCCCGACTATGTACATGTGCCCTACCTATCCCTATTCATCACCCTGCCTCTCGTCATTACCCCAGTCCCCGACTATGTACATGTGCTCTACCTATCCTTATTGATCACCCTGCCTCTCGTCACTACCCCAGCCCCTGACTATGCACATGTGCCCTGCCTATCCCTATTCATCACCCTGCCTCTCGTCACTATCCCAGTCCCCGACTATGTACATGTGCCCTATCTATCCCTATTCATCACCCTGCCTCTCGTCACTACCCCAGTCCCCGACTATGTACATGTGCCCTACCTATCCCTATTCATCACCCTGCCTCTCGTCACTACCCCAGTCCCTGACTATGTACACGTGCCCTACCTATCCCTATTCATCACCCTGCCTCTCGTCACTACCCCAGTCCCCGACTATGTACATGTGCCCTACCTATCCCTATTCATCACCCTGCCACTCGTCACTACCCCAGTCCCCGACTATGTACATGTGCCCTACCTATCCCTGCCTCTCGTCACTACCCCAGTCCCTGACTATGTACATGTGCCCTACCTATCCCTATTCATTACCCTGCCTCTCATCACTACCCCAGTCCCCGACTATGTACATGTGCCCTACCTATCCCTATTCATCACCCTGCCTCTCGTCACTACCCCAGTCCCCGACTATGTACATGTGCCCTACCTATCCCTGCCTCTCGTCACTACCCCAGTCCCCCGACTATGTACATGTGCCCTACCTATCCCTATTCATCACCCTGCCTCTCGTCACTACCCCAGTCCCCGACTATGTACATGTGCCCTACCTATCCCTATTCATCACCCTGCCTCTCGTCACTACCCCAGTCCCTGACTATGTACATGTGCCCTACCTATCCCTATTCATCACCCTGCCTCTCGTCACTACCCCAGTCCCTGACTATGTACATGTGCCCTACCTATCCCTATTCATCACCCTGCCTCTCGTCACTACCCCAGTCCCCGACTATGTACATGTGCTCTACCTATCCCTGCCTCTCGTCACTACCCCAGTTCCCCGATTATGTACATGTGCCCTACCTATCCCTATTCATCACCCTGCCTCTCGTCACTACCCCAAGTCCCCGACTATGTACATGTGCCCTACCTATCCCTATTCATCACCCTGCCTCTCGTCACTACCCCAGTCCCTGACTATGTACATGTGCCCTACCTATCCCTATTCATCACCCTGCCTCTCGTCACTACCCCAGTCCCCGACTATGTACATGTGCCCTACCTATCCCTATTCATCACCCTGCCTCTCGTCACTACCCCAGTCCCCGACTATGTACATGTGCCCTACCTATCCCTGCCTCTCGTCACTACCCCAGTCCCTGACTATGTACATGTGCCCTACCTATCCCTATTCATTACCCTGCCTCTCGTCACTACCCCAGTCCCCGACTATGTACATGTGCCCTACCTATTCCTATTCATCACCCTGCCTCTCGTCACTACCCCAGTCCCCGACTATGTACATGTGCCCTACCTATCCCTATTCATCACCCTGCATCTCGTCACTACCCCAGTCCCCGACTATGTACATGTGCCCTACCTATCCCTATTCATCACCCTGCCTCTCGTCACTACCCCAGTCCCCGACTATGTACATGTGCCCTACCTATCCCTGCCTCTCGTCACTACCCCAGTCCCCGATTATGTACATGTGCCCTACCTATCCCTATTCATCACCCTGCCTCTCGTCACTACCCCAAGTCCCCGACTATGTACATGTGCCCTACCTATCCCTATTCATCACCCTGCCTCTCGTCACTACCCCAGTCCCTGACTATGTACATGTGCCCTACCTATCCCTATTCATCACCCTGCCTCTCGTCACTACCCCAGTCCCCGACTATGTACATGTGCCCTACCTATCCCTATTCATCACCCTGCCTCTCGTCACTACCCCAGTCCCCGACTATGTACATGTGCCCTACCTATCCCTGCCTCTCGTCACTACCCCAGTCCCTGACTATGTACATGTGCCCTACCTATCCCTATTCATTACCCTGCCTCTCGTCACTACCCCAGTCCCCGACTATGTACATGTGCCCTACCTATTCCTATTCATCACCCTGCCTCTCGTCACTACCCCAGTCCCCCGACTATGTACATGTGCCCTACCTATCCCTATTCATCACCCTGCATCTCGTCACTACCCCAGTCCCCGACTATGTACATGTGCCCTACCTATCCCTATTCATCACCCTGCCTCTCGTCACTACCCCAGTCCCCGACTATGTACATGTGCCCTACCTATCCCTGCCTCTCGTCACTACCCCAGTCCCTGACTATGTACATGTGCCCTACCTATCCCTATTCATCACCCTGCCTCTCGTCACTACCCCAGTCCCCGACTATGTACATGTGCCCTACCTATCCCTATTTATCACCCTGCCTCTCGTCACTACCCCAGTCCCCGACTATGTACATGTGCCCTACCTATCCCTATTCATCACCCTGCCTATGTGCCCAGTAGATGCTGAAGACTGAAGACAGACTCTCCTTGCTCAGTTAGAGCTCTGCCAAGAAGACTCTTCTCACCCCCTTTTCTAGTTCAAAGAAATCTCTTTCCCTAATAAAGTATATTACAAAATTATGAACATTCCTTGTTCCTACACGATATTAAAAATAAATTGAAATGACAGTGAAACTTTCAGTGCATAATTACATGAACTTCAGGATCTACAAGATTAGAACACTTTTTTGGCAAGTTCTAGGAAGTGTGAGAAACGTGTGTTTCCACAAATGGGTGTTCATTATACATGGCGCACCCTATTGCAGCGCCTGGACACGTACTGCACCACCGCTGTACTCTGCTATCTCCATCAGTCTCATAGAGATGAATGGAGTACACATGTCCTACCTGCCAATCCATTCATTCGGTGAAGGCCTGTGGGGCACGGGGCACTCTTTCTTGTGATCAATGGGGGTCCCAACAACACGACCCACACCGATTTAGGAAAGGGATAACTTCAAATTACTGGCATGCCCCTTGAACATTATTAGAACAACAGTACTAACAAACCATTATCCATCGTTTCTCGGGCGCATCCTTAATGAGGCAACGTGATGCAAAGGCCTCAGGCAGCACTGCGCTAGGACTGCAGAGGAACGGCAATTTAGCCTCCAGCCCTGCACACATCTGGCGTAAGCTGTATCTGAAATTGGAGTTTCGGCTGAAGTATACTGCCATAAGTTATAGCTGAGGTATATGCCAGCCCCTGGATGATGTAGACTTCAGTTTCTGGAGCATGGCAAGACATTGATGCGCCTAATTTATTAAGAGGCGTCTTTTTGTCTCAGGCGGCAGAAAAGCTAGGTGCACCGCTGCCTAGTACAAAGTACAAGAAACTAGAACATAACTTGTCAGTTCTAGCTGAGTGCTCCTTGATAGCCTGCCAGTGCAGCACATCCATATTCTAGAGAGCTTTTCCAATGGGAAATCTACCCAGGACACTCAAGAGGCAAATATCCCAGACCAGAATAAAAGGGAGACAACAACTATATTACAGTTTATGGCACCTCTGCACGGTTTGATGAATAAAAGCGTGCCCTGCATTTTTGGGGTTTGCAAAAATGTGACCTGATAGATTCTTGCCAGAAACCCTTATCCTGAAGTGGGCAAGCAGCAATTCAATTAGGGGCATACCTAGCCTGAGGTGAACCGCCACCTGTCCCATAAAAAATAAACGGGTCACAAGGATGAGCTCCCTCTGGGGCGGTATAAGAGGAAAGGGGAAGAATGGAGTGGAGGCTGCACAAAAACTCTCCATCAAGAACAGGGCCCAATCATGAATGATGAGCACAATGTGCTTGCATGGCCACCCCTCCAGTCAACGCTCTGGGACCTCCAAAAATAGAAAGCCATTTTCGAAAGTGCCAAAGCAGTGAGTGGAGAGGACATTGTGCTCTCCTAGGTGCACAACTTGTCTTATGGATGGTACAACCAGTATAGAATTTACATCTGAGGAACCTGAAGTCCACAACGCCTACCAGAGATGACCGAATGCAGAAGAATTAAGTATTCTGGCACCACAAGTTACACTGCTATCAAATCATTATAGGAAAGCACCAACCCCTACTGCATAAATTATATTCCAGCCATGACCCTGACGACTATATACCCTTTCCGGCTGGCATGCTGATGGACACAGACCTCTGGTGACCTATGGAGAATCTAACCTTGCATGTACCCCATGTAACAATTGTACTAAAATAACATATCTTAAAGGGGTTTCTTGGGCCCAGGGCTGAACTTGGGTATAGGCTGTTCTTTATGTCTTGACTACATATGAGTGGAGCAAAGGATCTATTTGTTTTGTGCCGGTGACATCACTATGGGAAGCCAAGACTTCCGCCGAGCAGTGAGCCACACTTGGGTGTTCTCTAGCGCTGCCGGAGGCTGTTTTGGGGGCAGGTACTATGCAAAGTAGCATAGTACCCGCCTCCAAAACAGGAGGCGGAAGTCTCGGCTTCCCATAGTGACAAGGGGGAGCATGGAAATGTTCCGCTCATATGTAGTCAAGAAATTAAGAACAGCTTATACCCGGGTTCAGCCCTGAACTCTTTATGCAAATGAGTGGTTCACAGCGCCAAGCGCCGTGGCCAACAATAAAAAGCTGAGGTGCACAAAGAGGCTGTGCTCTGCCCCTCACAGCACTAAAGCCCTCATTTGCATAAAGAATAAAAGTCTTTGTTCTCGGGAACTCTGCGACCGATTTTCACAAGACAGGTATCATTTCAGTCAGCAGGATCGAGCCTACCTGGCAAGATTCCTGGTTTGATAGGGTTGATCCCGCTGACAAGTGCTCTTTAATGCAGACAATGCAGTAACCAGATTAGAAATTGCATATACAACCGCAAAGGGATCCATAAAATTAAAGAAAACTTGCAAATCTGTCTTCGACAGTAGACAGAAAACTGCAGTTAAAGTGCAGAAATGAAGAATGTCCTTTGTGATGAAAGCGGAGAGCGCGGCAATAATTAGAAAGCAGATCTGGGAAAATGAAATGCAGTCAGAGCACAGTACTGACAGAACGACTTGAGTGCTATCGAACACATTTCTCCGCTGCGTTATCATCAGAGGTTTCAGACTCAATAGCACAATGCCATAATGAAGTCTGGAACTTAGCTTAAAACACAGCACCTCCTAGTGGCCAGCATCGGTATTTACAATATATGTTTTGGTGGAGTTTTACGTTTTTATAAAAAAAAGCCAGTCGAAGGTCAGCCGGTAAAAGGTAAGCATACCAAGCAGAGAACATGGCCGGAAGCGTCAACCACTAACTTCATTAGGCTGTATGGTAAGTAACTGGCTGAGTGACAGAAAACAGAGGGTGGTTATTAACAGTAGATACTCAAATTGGGTCACTGTCACTAGTAGAGTACCTCAGGGGTCAGTATTGGGCCCTATTCTCTTCAATATATTTATTAATGATCTTGTAGAAGGCCTGCACAGTAAAATATCAATTTTTAAAGATGACACTAAACTGTGTAAAGTGATTAACACTGAAGAGGACAGTTTTCTGCTACAGAGGGATCTGGATAGATTGGAGGCTTGGGCAGAGAAATGGCAGATGAGGTTTAACACTGACAAATGTAAGGTTATGCACATGGGAAGGAACAATGCAAGTCACCCGTACATACTAAATGGTAAAACACTCGGTAACACTGACATGGAAAAGGATCTAGGAATTTTAGTGAACAGTAAACTAAGCTGTAGAAACCAGTGTCAGGCAGCTACTGCCAAGGCCAATAAGATAATGGGTTGCATCAAAAGGGGCGTAGATGCGAACATAGTCCTACCACTTTACAAATTACTGGTCAGACCACACATGGAGGACTGTGTACAGTTCTGGGCTCCTGTGAACAAGGCAGACATAGCAGAGCTGGAGAGGGTTCAGAGGAGGGCAACTAAAGTAATAACTGGAATGGGACAACTACAGTACCCTGAAAGGGTATCAAAATTAGGGTTATTCACTTTAGAAAAAAGACGACTGAGGGGAGATCTAATAACTATGTATAAATATATCAGGGGTCAGTACAGAGATCTCTCCCATCATCTATTTATCCCCAGGACTGTGACGAGGGGACATCCTCTGCGTCTGGAGGAAAGAAGGTGTGTACACAAACATAGAAGAGGAGTCTTTACGGTAAGAGCAGTGAGACTATGGAACTCTCTGCCTCAGGAAGTGGTGATGGTGAGTAGAGATGAGCGAACTTCAAAAATTAGTTCGGCGTTCGGGTAATCGCCGCATCCCGTTATGGATTCCACTACCGCGGACTATCCCGGCATATGGAATCCATAAGGGGCGGCTTCCACGAATCCGAACTTTGAAAAAGCGAAGGACCTGGGGTGACGTCACCGTCATGTGATCAGTGCAGGGGGCGTGGCTCAGCACTGGATTTGATTCAGTGCTGAGCCACGCCCCCTGCACTGATAACATGATTTTATTATTAAATTATTTTTTATTATTAAATTTACTCAAACCTTTGTATTTTTTTTTTTACTCTTGGTCATACATTAATAGACAACATATTCTGTGACACTTTAGAAATTGAAAATAGGAAAGGAAGTGACAGGGTTAATCCTTCTCGGAATTAGATTTTAACAGTTTTAGTACGTATTTCCTCATACTAGTAGTACTTCCTCATGCACACGACCGTGGCCGTATTGCGGCCCGCAAACAGCGGGTCCGCAATATGCGGGCACCGGCCGTGTGTTCTCCGGACCCATTAACTTGAAAAACATGAAAACATGTTCTATTTTTTTGCAGTGCGGACGGATCACAGACTCATTCAAGTTGAATGAGGTCTTAATCGCGTAAAACTGCCTTAGGTTTACTGTTTTCTAAAAAAAAAAAAATGTTTTGATCTTAAATTTACAGGTTTATTAGTATATAGTATTTTAGAGTCTGCAGCCGTAATAAACCAAATCCTTCATTTTGGAAGAAAGAAAAAAAACTAAAAGTGTGCACTGATCTCCAGCTGCTAAGCAAATTGGGTCCTATGCGATAAGGCAGCACTGCATGGTGACCACTACCGCTGCGACATAGCACCCACAAGGAAGGGGGTGACCCGGCATCCCAACAGCACCCCTACTGCAAGATTAAGGCTACTTTTACACTAGCGTTTTTGCTGGATCCGGCAAGGTTTGGCAAAACGCTTCCGTTACTGATAATACAACCGTCTACATCCGTTATAAACGGATCCGGTTGTATTATCTTTAACCTAGCCAAAACGGATCCGTCATGAACTCCATTAAAAGTCAATAGGGGACGGATCCGTTTTCTATTTTGTCAGATTGTGTCAGAGAAAACTGGCATTGTAGGTCATGACGGATCCGTTTTGCTCCGCATCCCATGATGGAAAAAAAACCATAGCATGCTGCGGTTTGTTCTCCGGTATGAGAACGGAACAGAATGCATTTTGGTGCTCTCCGTTCTGTTCCGTTCCGTTTTGTTCCCATTGACAATGAATGGGGACAAAACGGAAACGTTTTTTTCCAGTATTAAGACCCTATGACGGATCTCAATACCGGAAAATATTAACGATAGTATGAAAGTAGCCTCAGAATAGTAAGAAATAAAATCTATTTATGTAGCAGACTGAGAGCATGATGACAACTTTCCAGTTGTACTGTAGATAATAGCACCATATATAAAGCTCTAGATAAACGGCTTACATTAGGAACTCAAAACCGGATAATAAAGTCAACGAACGCCCTGACATTTAAAACCAACAACAGCCGATGAGATCTGAACAAATGCTGGCAATATTAGACTATAATAGAAGTAATCTCTCTAGAAGAGGACATTAGGGCCGGACTGACTAATGCCCAAAGGATTATTTCATAACTTGCGACGGAAGCATCATCAGGGAAGAAGAGCTGAAAAACACCCATCAAGACTGTAATACAGAAGGGTAAATTTATCTCAGGGGCTGCATGAAGAAATAAGGGTACATGGACATCAAAGAGGGTGGTCCCCTTCTGGGGAACCCCTCTATAAGGCAGGACAGAGAGCCTCCTTCTATTACATCAAACGCTAGTGTGAAAGTAGCCTGAGGGGATCTTCATATGGATGATTTTTCTATTGGAAGAATCTGCTGCCGAAACCACTGCAGAAATCCGAGGTAGACCCTTGGGTTGCTGCCACAGTTTTGCATTCCCTTGCCTTTGGCCACATTCAAAGGGGCTAATCCGAGAGCAGACACAATGGCAGTTTCAATGCAGTCTGAGAATAATCAGTGGCTGAATGAACGGCAGTGTGGATTCCCACTGATATCAACGGGAGGTGGATTCCAGGTGGCATGAAATCTGCACACAAAATCTGCCAGCTGAACGAACACTAAGGCCCCTTTCACACGGGCGAGTTTTCCGCGTGGGTGCAATGCGTGATGTGAACGCATTGCACCCGCACTGAATCCGGACCCATTCACTTCTATGGGGCTGTGCACATGACAGTTGATTTTCACGCATCACTTTTGCGATGCGTGAAAATCGCAGCATGCTCTATCTTCGGCGTTTTTAACGGAATGCAGGCCCCATAGAAGTGAATGGGGCTGCGGGAAAATCGCAAGCATCCGCAAGCAAGTGCGGATGCTTTGCGATGCTCCCGCATGGTTGCTATGCAACCATCGGGATGTGCAACCGGTTCTGTATTATTTCACATTATAACATAGTTATAATGTAAAATAATACCCTTGGCCATCTTCCTAATGTTTAAACAGGTGCAGAATGGGTTAAAAATAATAAACTAATAATAACTTACCTGTCCCATTTGATCACAAAGCCCGGCATCCTCTCCGTTAGCTTGCTAGTAGGAAAAGGACCTGTGATGATGTCACATGGTCACATGGACCAATCACATGCTCCATCACCATAGTGGGGGCTACACACCTAAACGTGTTGTACGACATTGCATCTAATGGCTGTCAATGGGGTCAAGATGCAACACGCTGCAACAGAATCTAATGCTGCTGCTGTGATATCGTGTCATCTGCAACTTTTCCGTAAGATGTTCACGGCTCCAAAATGGCTGTAAGACCGCAAGTTGCAGATAAGCTGCACAAATATTTTTGGTTGTTCGATCTGTAGCCCTTATCTGTACTTTCCTAACAGCCCATAAACACTCATTAGAGCTAAATTCTGATCAGAACTTGGCTTAAATGATAGTTTATGAGCTTTCAGGAGTTCAGAGAAGGACTACAGATTGAGCCTTCAGGGCAGGTCCCTGATAAATTCACTGAGAAAGGGAAGGAATAGTTTGTGGATAGAGTTGAGCGAACTTGTATTTTAAGTTCGTCGTCCAAAGTTCGGGTTATCGAAGCATCCCGTTATGGATTCCGCTACCACGGACCATAACGGAATTTGGAATCCATAAGGGGATTCTTCAATGAACCTGAACAACACGGAGGACCTGGGGTGACGTCACAGTCATGTGATCAGTGCAGGGGGCGTGGCTCAGTACTGGATTGGATAAGAGGTGGTAGGTCCTTAGTGTTGTCCAAGGTTCGGGTTCATTGAAGAATCCCCTTATGGATTCCAAATGCCGTTATGATCCGTGGTAGCGAATCCATAACGGCATGCTTCGATAACCCGAACTTTGGACGCCGAACTTAAAATACAAGTTTGATCAACTCTATTTGTGGACACTGAAAGTGAAAGCTGTAGAAGAAAAACTGCTGAAAATTTCTAAAAAAAAAGACCAATTGAAAAAGAGTAAAAAGAAAAGGTCTCCATAGCCTTTAACTTGGTTGTGGTGAAAAAGAAGAAAACAAATTCATGCAATGGGTACGAAAACATAGCGGCCACCCGTCGCACCTTGCTCTCTGGCGGCAGAATCTGACAGAATCATTTAGCAGAATGATATATGTGGGAAGACTAAAAGCCGTTAATTCCGAGGCTTGTACATGCTCCAAAAGTAAATTTCGTGTTATAAAAAGCAGAAACTGACACATAGCAGCTCAGCCTTTGTAGTTGGCCTTCTAGCTCCTGGCAATTCTTTCCCATCACAACATGAAGAAAGCAAAGACTAAGGAACTGCAGGAACCAGTTGCTGCGTTCTGCATGCAAATGAATGCAAATGACTGTAATTCTGTCTTAAGTTGAGATTTGGAGAAAATAAATATTTGAAAGCGGACCTTCTACTTTAGTTTAAAATATGTGATCCCTCGCGCCAATGCCAGTACTCTCTCTTGAACTTGAAAACTTGGCACAAGCCCTTTAAAAAACAAATCGCTAAACCTTCTGAATACATAAAAGTAAACCATGGTGAATGAAGAGCATGCTGCACACATGGGATGTCCTTTACATGCATGGCTGTAGGACTTTCCAAAATAGCCAAGCAAGCATGCGGTGGGTGTAGAAGACACCGAGCATGTGCTGTCCCCCCTCCATTTACAAGTATGGGACTTCCGAAAATAGCCGAGTCCCATAGCAGTGAATGCAGAAAACTGCATGTGTGGCTTGTTCTCCTTTTGCTTTGGGTCCCGTTCTTGAGATTGGTGCTCGTCCCAGAGGTTGGGATTTCTCTGACTGATATGCCATACATGTCCAGATGCTTGGTGTCAAATGCTGCAGCTAGGTAGATTTCTAGAGATACAAAGCAGCTCAGACACCCATCCTTCCCCTTTTCCAAAACCTATTACTACACATTTACTAATAGTGTCGAACTTTGCACTGTTTAAAGGGATTGTCGCACTTAGGCAAAGGCATTTATTATGTAGAGAAAGTTAATACAAGGCCCTTACTAATGTATTGTGATTGTCCATATTGCTTCCGTTGCTGGCTGGATTCATTTTTCCATCTCATTATACACTGCTTGTATCCTGGGGTTACGACCACCATGCAATCCAGCAGCAGTGGTCGTGCTTGTATACTATAGAAAATAGCACCAGGGACCGTGGGAGAATGTATAGGCATGAAAGCACTGCAGCTCCCGTCACGGGCGCCTCGTATCTGTGCTGCAGCAGTGGTCGTAACCCCTGGATAAGAGCAGTGTAGAATGTGATGGAAAAATAAATGAAGCCAGCTAAGGAGGCAATATGGACCATTACAGTACATTAGTAAGTTGTATTACTTTTCTCTACATGATAAATGTCATTTGCTGAAGTGAGACAACCCCTTTAAGAATTCGAATCCCAAATTTAAGATTCAGGCTCACAGACCTCTATAAATTTTGCGATTCGTAAATCCCATTACAGCTTTACGCCAGAATTCTGTTTGTGCAGCCAAAATTTTTCCCTGCACAAAATATTGTCCAAGTTTCAGAACTGAGGAAAACAGCAGGGAAGTCAGCAAGATGATTACTTTTATCATTTTTTTTTTTACTTAATATATTTTGCCATATAATATGTCCCCCAAGAGGACACTGAAAAACCTTGGACAGTTTTTTTTTTGTATTTTCACTGTAAATGGGGCATCCAATGTAGCCCCAGTTACAGGGAAAAACAGCCTCCTGTGGGGGCATTGCACAAGATAGAGCTAATCAGGGTCTGCTAAGACCCAGCATCTCTGCTCTGCCACCGAGACACATAGCCGCTCCTCTATTCACTGGATAGCACTCATTGGGGCAGATTGGTCATGAATTAGGCGCAGCATTCAGCAGTCCATGTGCCTGAACTGAAATCCAAGTCGGTCCCTTGCACGATCAACTGTGTTTTTGACCAGGAGTACGGGGGCTGCAAACCTTGACCCTGTGGGCCTCATGTGGCCGACAGGCTGTGCACCCCTACTCAATACAAACGATAGTAGTCAATTTACAATGCTGGGGGATGACGGAACGGGCGCTGAAAGCGAACGTTGGAGGATGTCTGCTTTTAGCTGATCTGACATATCTGGAAGTCTGTCACCTTTACATTGTTCTAAAAGCCCTTTGGAATCCTCTCCTGCAAATCCATCATTGCAATGCAGGCCAACATTGACGGCCTACACCCATCTTATTAATTAAAATGCAATCCGAGGACTGAACAGTATCCAACATGTTATCACAAGTATTATAATCTACTCACATTCTACCTCTTCACGTTCTCCTCTCCATTACACATATCTAGAGCTTGTGATGGAGTAACCTTTAAGGCTACTTTCACACTCGTGTTTTGGCTTTCCGTTTGTGAGATCCGTTCAGGGCTCTCACAACCCCTTTAAGGGTCCTATTATTTTGAAGATATACATTTGGTTATACACTAATCAATTACTTTTGGTGTGAGATCTACTTCCATAGTAGACATGACAATACATTCTTTGTAACCCTTTTATTACTATCTTGAACTTGTCCATTGTGACTTCTACCGATAATTTCAGTAGGGGATTTCTCGAAGGTCCTTTGTGTCTTCAGACTTCTGAAACCTTTCACAGTCGTTTACATAGAGAGGTACTGTAGGTCTGTACGAAATGATCACTTGAAGTAAATGTTTGCTTCCTTACATTTTTCGTTTTTTTAAAAACCGTTAAGTCTGACACCAATAGCGTGAAGTATGATGCCAGCTCTACTCTAATGCACAGTGACATCTGTCCGATTCCATTGCTTGGTGGGAGTACAGTTTTGTCTGTACAGATTTAACATAAAGTCCTTTATCACAGTCTACAGTGGAATTGGTAGGATGATCAGATAGGAACACCTCAGCCTTCTATTTAGGCTACTTTCACACCCAAAACGCGAGTGTGAAAGTAGACTTGTATGGCCAAGTTTCTTTCAGCTTAATATAAAAGAGCCAAAGTCAGGTGCGTACAAAAGGGATAGAGTGGAGAAGGCTGGGCGTATAGGGTTTAAACCTTACCTTGTGTCCTCAACGAGAATGCCCACTGGGAGGTGGTAGGGAGTAATGGCTGCTGCTACGTTAGAAGGATGTCTTCTAGAAATTTATACAGCACAGGGGTACGGGAGTATGCATGTGAAAGACAGTGTGTATATGTGTGTAAGTACAGTTTAAAGGTGTCACAGTAGCACAAATATAAAGCTCATATGTAGGTAATTCACCCAAGGCACAGATAATACCTGGATCGGGTGTACAAATATAGACTGAGTAAGGGTCTGCACGCAATGACCTGAAACGCGTAGACACTGCTGTCTGTGTGTAAGGCTTTTTTTCTTTTTACATAAATAAACTATGGATTTGTATGGAAGCTGGATTTCTCCATATTTTTGTGTCAAGTAAGGTGTCACATCGTACAGATGTGAGGGTGTGCATACATATGAATATACTCTATTGGTCAAATGTGGGCATGTTCCAGCTCACTGTAAGGTACTATTTTAGCAGTGTATATTCATTCTACTTAAATTTGTAAGAAATAGATATGTAGAATACTGCCAACACATACTGTAATATAGTGGTAGCGTTGCTTCCAGATGAGAACATGGCAACATATGCAATACGGTACCTACAGGTCTGTACTACCCACCGGCACTGTGCGCAGTGTGGAGCAGTGCAAGTTTGCACACATGCCAGAGGTTTTAAGATTGCGACTTTATTGTGCAGCGAGGCGGCATTATCTGCTAGGAGGTCACTTTGTGTGTACATGTCCATGGCCGTGGAACCAAAATCTTGCGTTTACCCTAAACATTTACACTTCCAGCTTCTGTAGGTTAAGTCACTAAGACATGACTGATTGGAAGCAACATGAGGAAATGAGAAGATACTGACCTGTGCACATATCTGGTGCATCACATGGCCAAACTCATGGAAGTAAGTTTTCACCTCATCGTGTCTGAGCAGCGAGGGACGAGTACTTGAAGGCTTGCTGAAGTTTGCCACCATTGCTGCTGCTGACATCATCTTGTTTCCATCGGGGAGGAGACAGCCTGGCTGAAGTCCAAAACATGCAGCATGTCCATACTTCCCTTCCCTAAGAAAAAATTGTAAGACATGTTAGAGGGTGAAAAAAATCTGCCAGATTAAGAGGAATAAACCACAGGACTCTCAGCATACTGATGTAGTAGTCGTCAAGAAGGGCAGAGAGCCTCTTAGATTAAAGAGTCATTTTTTTTATATATTTCAAGAGTACAAGCAAAGATAAGAAACTCTGTAATATTTCATTACTGAAAATTGCTTCTTTCTCCACTTATCATGCGCTTCTCCCACACCCCTTATTCCTTTTGCACTGTTACTTACTCTCAAATGACTGCTAAAATCTGTCTTCAGTGACTATATGTTAGCAGCTCACTGATAGATCAGGTTACATTTGCTGCCCATAGCCATCTACTGAGAGGGAACAGGGAGGAAGAGGAATGAGTTGCTAGAGAGATTGGGTAGAGATAGTGTACCTTTGCAGCCCTGTAGACAGGTGGAGAGGTCCAGGATGGCAGCACAGATGTTTCTGCTAGTAAGTTTTTTTACTTTCTCACATCAGTGCTAGATTCACAGCTACACTGCTCTTCTATAATGTTCCCCATGCTGCCACTTGTGATGGTGTGCTACTGAGATTTGAGGGAGCAGCATGTCCTCTTCCCTATTAGTGCTGTGTAAGGGAGACATAATAGCAGCTGGTCTCCACTCCTTCTAGAGTGGATAAGGGGGAAAAAAAATCACAACTGGAGATGGAGCTTGTAGAGAGGGAGAACTGCTGAAAAATTCCAGATACAAGTCATAATAATGGGAAGAAATAGCATTCCTATTCCTTATGCACATACACACGACAGCTATTATACATGTCATGTCATGATAATGGCATATGGCAACGGGAACACCATTTGACCCGTTATGGTCCTCAATCCCACATGGAGAGGTAGCCATTCATGAACAGTCATTCACCACTGGCTATTTTGCTGGACTGGCCTGGTAATTGTTAAAATATTGATGTGCAAATAATTGAAAGGCTATGTACACCTTTGGGGACAATTTTTTATTATTGCATTCTACTCATGTTGATCTAAAAATCATTTTTTTATTGGGTCTTTATTAGAATTTTGAGCCCCTTCCTCTGTACAGCCTTAAGATTCTCTAGTAGCAGGCTGTACATTTTTACTTTGTTCCATTAGGCAGCTCAGCTGACGGCTCCTTATCTCATATCTCTGACCCCCTAAACACTTATTATAGCTCAAATTAGGGGTGGACGGTATAGGCGATATAGGCGATATGCGATATAAATTTGTGCCACAATATGGATTTTGTGCATATCGCCTATATTGCCGGACCGCGATATGACCTTGAGCGGCAGTTCCGATCGGAGCCCCAGCAGTGTAATGCTGGGGCTCCGATCGGTTACCATGGCAGCCAGGACGCTACTGAAGTCCTGGCTGCAATGGTATGTAAGTGAGCAGCATTATACTCACGTGCGCGGTGGCTGCCGGGCGCTCCTTCTCATAGATCTGTGCGGTGCATTGCTAATGCTATAAGCATTAGCAATGCGCCGCACAGACAGAAGAAGGAGCCAGTGGCCGCCGGGCGCTCCTTCTCATAGATCTGTGGGGCGCATTGCTAATGCTTTAAGCATTAGCAATGCGCCGCACAGACAGAAGAAGGAGCGCACGTCAGTATAATGCTGCTCACTTACATACCATGGCAGCCAGGACTTCAGTAGCGTCCTGGCTGCCATGGTAACCGATCGGAGCCCCAGCATTACACTGCTGGGACTCCGATCGGAACTGCTGCTGCCACCAATGATGTGGGGGAAGTGGGGCCCTGCCACCAATGATTAATACTGGGGAGGGAGGAGAGGGGCGCACTGCCCACTGCCACCAATGATGGGGGGAGACCCTGTGGCCACTGCCACCAATGATTAATACTGGGGAGGGAGGGAGGGTTTGAGTTACCAGAGGGGCTGGATAAGAGGGAGAGGCTGGGGGCACATGAGAGGTTGGGAGGCACATGAGAGGCTGGGGGGCTGATCAGAGGCTGGGGGCTGATCAGAGGCTGGGGGGCTGATCAGAGGCTGGGGGCTGATCAGAGGCTGGGGGCTGATCAGAGGCTGGGGGCTGATCAGAGGCTGGGGGCTGATCAGAGGCTGGGGGCTGATCAGAGGCTGGGGGGCTGATCAGAGGCTGGGGGCACATGAGAGGCTGGGGGCACATGAGAGGCTGGGGGGGCTGATCAGAGGCTGGCTGCCATGGTCAGCTCCCTGCTGCTGTGTGTACTATATACAGGGCAGCAGGGAGAGTGTAATGTCCTATTCACCCTAATAGATGTCTATTAGGGTGCATATGACAAGGGTTTTAGCCCTTAAGGAGGCTAATAGTTATTAAATAAAAAGTAAAAAAAAACGTTTAAACACCCCCCCCTCCTAAATATAGAAAACAATATATCGCGATATATATCGCATATCGCACATGCTTAAAATTATATCGCAATATAGATTTTAGGCCATATCGCCCAGCCCTAGCTCAAATCATATCTTACTGATAAGAATGTGGCTTAAATAAGTGTTTTTGAACTTGTAACATGGTCTGAAATATAAGGCATACGATTTACCGTGGGTACAGGTCCAGATAGAATTGTCCCAGAACGTCTCCTGTAGCGCCGTCATACACAGCATAGAGAGTCACGCTTTCATGCCACACATGAGGATTCTCCACATGTTCGAACCGAAGACCGAGCAGCTCTTGGTAAATGCACAGAAGATTTTTTGTGACTGTCTCCATAGGGAAATACTCCTGCAGTTTCTCCTGATCTACTGAATATTTGGTCTCCACGATGCGGGTGAGGTAGTATTGAAGATCCCAAGCGTTGATTTTACCATCAAACTCCAGAGCTCTCTCTTTACATTCCGTATGTTTCATTTTTAAAATAAGCAATTTTTCTTCTTCACCTAAAGGCTTTACTTTTGTTTTCAGATCATCTATAGAGAAACATACATGAAATATCTATTAAGGATCAAGGTTTGATGTTGGTGGTTTGACACCCGGGACAACCCCGATTAGCAGAATGCTTCTTCATTGTTTACTGGACACAGCATCTTGTACGTACGCCAAATACTGCAGCTTAAGTGAAGGGGACTAAGCAGTACTAGGCTTCATTCTACTGATCAGCCGGAGTCCAGGGGGTCAGACTGACATTGAGACACACTGCCGACCATCCAAGTTTAAATCCTATTTAAACTACCACTTACCTAAAAGGTGGATACTTTGTTTGTATTCTTAGCAGTGTTTAGTTCAAGTACAAAATCTGCATGTGTGTGGTATCCCAGAAGATCTGCCAGTTTAGCCCGGAGTTTAATCAGTTCTTCAAGTATTTTAGTGTTCTCCTGAAAGCAAGAAGAAACATCCATCACATATAAAGTACGTCCATGACTAGACATCCGATCAGTGGTTCTTCTACTCTATAGAGAAGGTGTTGGCAGAAAGCCTGAAAAAACATCAGGGCTCCAGCATGATGTGTTTCTTAAAAGGAGCTAAGAAGACAAAAAGTCACCTATTTAATAAAAATAAATAAATGGAGCTAAAGAAAAATGATTGTGTGTCCCATAGTCCGTGAGCTAACATCTGGAGCAGCTAAAACACACACAAACACGCAGGTGCAAAAAAATGCAAAGGTACAGTAGAACACCAAAAAAGCCTACGTGTGAAAGCAGCCTATAGGGGTTTCCCTACTAAAAATACTTCTCCTATCTCCTAACCACACAATGGGGAAATATAGGTCTGAATGCTAGGGGTCCGACTGCTGGCACCCCAGCAATCATGAAAGCAGAAGTCCTAGAGTACCCTAAGAGAATGAAGTGGTGGTGTATGCATAACCCCCACTCCACTGACTTCTAAGAAATAGACAAGTACATAGCGCAGCAATGCTCCATTCTCATAGGTGACTCTGGGATCTCCACTTTCATGAACGCAATCAGACACGTAGGTATTTTCAGTGAGAACACCCCTTTAAAAATATTGCTCTGACCTTGGACTTGTAGAGCATTCAAACATGTCTGTCAAAGCTTAGAGAGTTCTATTACTAGGAAATAAGTGTAAAAAAAACGTGTGATTTGAAATTTTAAAAGGTCAACATTAACTTTATTTCCCCTCAATATCGGACTCTTCACACAGATCAATTAAAGGGGTTTCTTCCCAGAATACAGCTGATCACTGGAGTTCCCAGCAGGGAGACACTCAGTTTACGGTCAAGGGACCCTACAAAGAAGTAAGGGATTGCTACTATAATTAGGATGTGTAAGTCAATGTAGGCTGTGGATACTCACTTCCATACACCTACTGTTAAAGGCAGCTTCCAATTTCCTCCTAGTTTCCGAAACTGAACATTTTTTAACAACAGGGAAATAATGTGGATACTGGAGAGTCACTTTATAATGGTCGCCGTCTGTTTTTTCTAGACTTTCAATGAAGTCAGTAGGAAGACCTTCTGTAAAATACACCATGGGTGAGGCAAATGTTAGTGACGTTCACTAAGGTTAGGTCTCCATACGAGAGTATATTTAGTGTCAAGAACGGGATCAGATCCATTCATGACAATGCAGGTTAACCCTTGTCATAGGTTTTAAGTGGGAAAGGTTTCCCTGCTTTGTCCCAATGCGATCCAATCACACTATTTTCACTTAAAGGGGTTGTCCGAGTATTTAATACTGATGACCTATCCACAGGTCACCCGGCACGCCCATCGATCAGCTATTTGAAGAGACCATGGAACACTGGTGAGTGCCGCAGCCTCTTCCTAGGCCAGTGACATCTCATTAACTGGTCACAGGGCCTCAAAGCAGATCAGTCCCATTCAAGAGAATGGGGCTGGGCAGCAATACCAAGCACAGCCATTATCCAATGGACGACACTGTGCTTAGTAAACTGTGAGTCGAGTGCCGCAGCCAGGAGTCGAGCCCCTACCGATCACATATTGATGATCCATGCTGAAGATGGGTTATCAGTATTAAACACTCGGAAAACCAAATTACTTACCGGTAATTCCCTTTTCATGAATCCTCCATGACGGCATACCATGAGAGATGACCCGCCTCCAACCAGGTAGGGACAGGAAGTATAAATTTGACTCTCCTCTGACTCCTCCTCAGTGTCTTTCTGGACCGACAGCCTAGAGAGTCTCTTTCGAACTTTATCTTTTTTTTTTTTTTGCACACACCATCACACATACCAACACCTATGTGTAGATTTATCTTAACTACTAATATTTTGAGTCTCAAATATATATATATATATTATTTATTTTATTTTTATTTTTGGGTGGGAAATTTCCTATGCCGTCATGGAGGATTCATGAAAGGGAATTACCGGTAAGTAATTTGGTTTTTCCCTTTCATCCTCCATGACGGCATACCATGAGATATAGCATATTAATTATTTTTAGGGGGATTATAGCTTGGAGCACTTTCCTCCCAAAGGTCAGATCTTGACTTGCTTTAACCTGGACCCTGTAATGTTTAATGAACGTGTTAGGGTTAGACCAGGTCGCAGCTCTACATATCTGTTCCAATGAGGCATTAGCCCTTTCTGCCCAGGATGCCGATATCGATCTTGTTGAGTGAGCTGTAAAGACTTCAGGGGAGCTTTCCCTTGGGCCCTATACGATTCAGAAATGGCTGTTTTGATCCATCTGGAAACAGTGTTTTTGTCGCTTTTGGCCTTTATTTGTGCCTATAAACTGAACAAATAGAGAGTCCGTCTTTCTGAAGGCTTTTGTGGCTTCTAAATATGACAGAACTGCTCTGCGAACATCCAACTTATGGAATCTTTTTTCTCCTTCCGTTTTTGGATCGTCACAGAACGAGGGAACCACTATTTCTTCTTGCCTGTGGAAATTAGAAACAACTTTGGGAAGGAAGGAGTTATCTAGCCTGAAAGTAATTCTATCGGCTGATATAATACAGAAAGGTTCATTAATTTTTAGGGCCTGGATTTCGCTAACCCTGCGGGCTGACGTAACTGCCACAAGGAAAAGGGTCTTTAGTGTTATATACCTTAAAGATATATCTGGAAGAGGTTCAAAGGGACTTTCAACTAGTCCTGATAGGACCACGTTGAGATCCCAGGGGGAACCGTGGATCTCAATGACAGTCGCAATCTGTCTGCTCCTTTTAAAAACCTGATAATCCACGCATGATTTGCAATTTTTTCATCAAAAACCCCACTAAGAGCCGATATATGAACCCTTAAAGTATTGGGTCGCAGACCTTTTCCAGTCCTGATTGTAAAAACCCCAGGATAGACAGGATGGAAAATTTTCCGGAAGATAACTTTTCCTTATTACACCAGGTATGAAAAGACCTCCACACTTTATTGTAGATTTTTGTAGTAACTTCTTTCCTACTGGCCGCCATAGTATTAATGATGGCATCTGATAAGCCTCTAGCTTTTAAGGTCATCCTTTCAGGTTCCAGGCTGCAAGATGCAGCCTTTCTACCTCGGGATGGTGGACCGGACCTTGAGATAGCAGATCCCGATCCCAGGGAAGAATCCATGGGCTTTGTATGGATAACATCTTTAACAGAGGAAACCAGGGTTTCTTGGGCCATAGGGGGCTATTAGAATTACATGGGCCCTGTCCTGACGAATCTTCTTTATCACCCGGGACATTAGTTGCAAAGGGGAATGCGTAAGCTAGTTGAAATTCCCATTTTATCGACAAGGCATCTATCCCTACATTTCCGTCTTTTGGATTGAGGGAGTAAAAATGACCCACTTTTGCGTTTGCGCCTGGCGCAAATAAGTCTATTTGAGGGACTCCCCACATTTCCGTTATCTGGATAAACACCTGTTTTTTAGACTCCATTCCGTTTGCTTTAATTCGACCCTGCTTAGGAAGTCTGCTTTTGAGTTTAGGCTCCCTTTTAGATGAACCGCCGAAAGGGACTTTGTATTTCCTTCCGCCCAGAAAAAAATGTTTTCTGTTATCTGACTCAGATGTCGGCTTCTTGTTCCTCCTTGGTGGTTTATATAGGCCACCACAGTTGTATTGTCTGATCTTATCTGGACGTTTCTCCCGTTTATGTACTGACTTGCGGTTCTCACAGTTTCCCAGACTGCCATCAGTTCCTTCTGGTTTGATGACCATGTCTTTTGGTGGACAGCCCAGGGTCCCTGGAAACAATGGTGGGAGTAATGCGCTCCCCAACCCCAAGGGCTTGCATCTGTTGTGACAACTGCCAACTCTTCTAAATTCCAAGGAATCCCCTGGAGAAGATGACATTCCTGTTTCCACCATAAGAGGGACTGATTTACCGCCAGCGGGATCGGAATCGTTTGATCTAGAGAGCTTTGGATCCTGTCCCAACAGGATAAAACCCATTGCTGCAGGGTTCGAGAGTGGAACTGAGCCCACTTCACCGCCGGAATGCAGGATGTCAAAGTCCCCAGAAGTTTCATTGCCTCCCGTATTGTACAAGATGGACGGCTCTGAAATTCTGTGACTTTCTCTATCAGTCCTGTCACCTTTTGACCTGGGAGAGAAGTCATTTGGCGAGTGGTATCTAGGGAGAGACCCAAGAAGACAATTTCCTGGGATGGGACTGGTTTTGACTTTTCCCAATTTATTAGCCACCCCGCCTGACATAGAGTCTGACAGGTAGTTAGTAGATTGTCTTCTAGTAACTGTCTGGTCTTGCCTACTATTAGTAGGTCGTCTAGGTAAGGGACGATCAGGATATTTTTCCTTCTCAGATGTGCCACTAATTCCAGCATCACTTTGGTGAACACCCTGGGTGCTGAGGTTATTCCAAAGGGAGAACTTGAAATTGAAAGTGGCAAAGATTTTTTCCCAGGTAAACCGCTATCCGTAGAAATTTCTGCGACTGTAAGCATACTGGAATGTGGTAGTACGCGTCTCTTAAATCTACCGAGGCCAGAAACTCTCCCTCTCCTAGTAGATTTACTGTTGATTTTATTGTTTCCATTTTGAATTTGTTGTATTGTATGAACTTGTTCAACTTTTTCAGATTTATTATTAAACGAAACTTCCCGTCTGGTTTTTTCACTAGGAAAACCGTGGAATAATAACCCTGACCCTGTTGAGAAGGGGGGACTGGGATTATGGGCTTCTGGGCTACTAATTTCTGTATCCCTTCTTCCAGATTTTTTTGTAGGGCGTTTGTTTTTAGAAACGGGGTGATCCTGAACACATTTGAGGGAGGAGGAAGACGAAAAACCACGATTACTTACCGGTAATTGGATTTTCCAGTTAGCCTCCACAACGGCACCGAGCTGGAGGATACCCCGCCTCCCCAGGGACAGGAAACAACGTGGAGAACTGACCTTTATGAGCCTCCTCCCCTTTGCCTTCTCCAGTTAATATTCGAGGACCAAGGGTGATGCTGAACCAAAAATTTATTTCGTAACCTTTATAAAAAGGAACATACACAAACAAAAACATCTTGTCCAACCGGACACAAGTAATGTCAGAATTGAGAACAAAACAAGCAATATCAAACAAGGAAGTAACGGGTGGGAAAAAAACCCAGTGCCGTTGTGGAGGCTAACTGGAAAATCCAATTACCGGTAAGTAATCGTGGTTTTTTTCCATACGCCTCCCCAGCAGCACTGAGCTGGAAAGTTAGTAGAGGAATACTACTTCATTAGGGTGGGACTACTGCAGATAGTATCTTTTGTCCAAATGAGAGATCTCTGCTGGAATCAATATCCAGCCTATAATGCCTGAAAAAGTGTTAGGACTTGACCATGTCGTCTGCTTGGCAAATCTGGTTTAGGGAAACCGAGGCATATTCAGCCACGATGTAGAGATTGCTCTAGTAGAATGTGCAGTCAAACATGATGGTGGAGGGTGGTCTTTTCTTTATATGCTTTTACAATAGCCATCCTGATCCAACGAGAAATGGTGGTTTTGGAAACTCCTTTGCCTTTGTTGGTACCTTGAAACTGGACAAATAGGCGGTCCGTTCTTCTAACAGATTTGGCTTCAAGTAGGATAGAACAGATCTCCTACATCCAAGTTATGAAACTTAGCCTCTCTGTTGCTGCCCTGTGGATAAAAAGTAGGCAGTGAAATTTCCTGGTTACAGTGGAATTTGGAATGAACTTTTGGTAAAAAGGAAGGCTCGTGTCTCAAGATGATTCTGTCTTCCAGGATCGTAAGATAGAATGGCCTGCAGGATAAGGCCTGAATTTCCCCTACCCTTCTGGCAGAGGTAATAGCCACAAGAAAGGCGGTTTTGTAGGATAGAAGGCTGAGAGAAATATTAGAGACAGGCTCGAAAGGATGATCCATTAAAACAGAGAGGACTAAGTTTAGATCCCACGGGGGGATTGTGGACTTCACAGTAGGTCTTTTTTTTTTAAACTCGTTTTATTGAACGAATAGTACAAAGTTCAAAGTACATCATTATACAATGAGGTAAAAATATCCTTGAATATGAACATTACCATATACATACTTATCGTCTGATAAATGACAAGTCACATTTATTTCTTGCACATTAGCAGGGTCAAATCTACGTGTCACATCACATAAAAGTAGTGGGCTTCTGACCAGGTTAGCCCCTCGCTGCATCGAGTTCCGTGGTTAATCTGGAAGCTGAGTACATGGTTTGAGTGGATGAGCACCAATTTCCCCATACTTTACAAAATTTCTGAGGACACCCCCGATTTTTAAACACAATATTTTCATAAGATACAACAGTATTTACTAAAGTTCTCCATTGATTAAGGGTAGGGATTCTCTCACCCATCCATCGGATCGCAATTGCTTTCCTAGCAAGAAACAGCGTTTCTCTAAGAAAAATTCTGGTATGGTGAGGGTATATTTCTTCATCGGCTATACCAAACAGACACAATAATGGGGTTAGAGGTACCTGGAGATGTACAATCTCAGATAGGAAACCGGTGACAGTTGCCCAGAAGGATCGAATGTCCGAGCAATCCCATATGAGATGCCAGAAATCCGCTCCCTCCGAGTCACATCTGTGGCATCTAGAGTGTGATAACCTACCCATTTTTGTAGCCTGACTGGTGATAGGTAACTCTGATGAATGATGCATAGTTGTATAAATTTATTATTAATGGACGGGGATACCAATAAAGAAGATTCCAGAACGTCACACACATCATCGTCCGTGAGCTCAGGAATCAAAGATTTCCATTTGGAGAGTGCCGAGAGGGGAGCTTTATGCATCTTGGTGCTCAGTAAATGGGTGTAAAGAGTGGAGATAAATCCTCTGGGGCCTTGGGAGCGTATCACACCAATCAAGGGATAGTTAGAGAGTACTACTGGAGTACCCCTAAAGTGTGCGTCTACCATATGTCGGAGCTGTAAGTACTTATAGAAGGCAGTCCTGGGCAAGTCATGTCGGTCCCTCAGCTGTTCAAAGGTGTTAAACACATCGTTGGTAAACAGGTCAGCTATAACGACGATCCCGTGTTCCGTCCAAAATGACCTATCCGTCCCAATCTGTAGAGAGGGATACATGGGATTGTCCCATAATGGTATATTGGGGATCAGCCCGTCATAGTCATATATACGTTTACAAGCATCCCACACCTGTATAGCTAATTTGTGTATGGGTAATAGCACTCTGGGAAAAAGTCGCGGGCTTTCCAATATTGGCCACAAGGAGGAGAGGTTCAGGTATGTAGCTAGTAGTCTCTCTGCCCTATCCAGCTTGTCTCCAGAAGAGATCCATGAACGTAGATGTCTCAACTGTCCTGCTAGATAATATACATGCAAGTCTGGAAGAGACATGCCTCCTTGTCCTCTGGGGCGACATAATATATCTACGGACAGCTTGTGTCTGTTGTTTCCCATACAAACGGGGATATTAGTGATCTGTAACGGTGGAAAGTCGCCTTGGGAACAATGAAAGGTGCATGTTCTAACACATATAGCCATTTTGGCAATATAATCAGTTTGATCAAATTTATGCGTCCTGACACAGACAGCGGAAGACTTCCCCACACCCTGAACTTGTCTGCACTATAAGTCAGAAGAGGTTGAATATTCAGTGCGTGGAAAGAGGCCGCATTTTTAGCGATATGAATCCCTAGATATTTAAATTCATTAACAATAGGAAGTTCAGTGGTAACAGCGGAGGGGGACAGGGAGTACAGCGGAAATAGGACTGATTTGGACCAATTTATCCTTAAACCGGAGAATTGTCCAAATGTCTCAATAAGATCAGTGGCCCGAGGTAGCGTATTTTCCACATCTGACATAAAAAGTATCATGTCATCCGCATACAGTCCCACCCTGTCCTCCTGATCACCTATAAGTATTCCTTTAAAGTGTGCATCGGATCTAATGCGGATGGCTAAAGGTTCAATCGCCAAGGCGAATAGCAGAGGTGACAATGGGCACCCTTGCCTAGTTCCACGACCTAAATTGAACTGTGCAGAGCACATACCATTCACCAGAATATCAGCTTTCGGACAGCTATACAGTATGGATATCCATTTTATGAACACTGGTCCAATCCCATAGCATTTCAGAGCGGTTAGTAAATATGGCCATTCAACCGAATCAAAAGCCTTGGCAGTGTCTAGAGACGCCAAGGCCCATCTACTCCCTCTCCGAAGGCCTATTTGGGTAATCACCTGCACCCTCCGTATATTATCTGTTGTGGATCTGCCAGGCAAGAATCCAGATTGATCCGGGTGGACAAGGCCTGAGATGATCCTGTTCAGCCGCTGTGCCAAGATTTTGGCCAAGATTTTGTAATCAAGGTTCAACAAAGATATGGGTCTATATGATCCACATTCAACTGGATCCTTGCCTGGTTTAAGGAGTATCACAATGGTAGCGTCACTTAAGGAGGGGGGCAAGACACCCTTCGAAAAGGCGTCATGGTACATTTGCAATAAGGGAGGAACTAATTGGTCAGCGTATCTGGAGTACACCTCCAAAGGTAACCCATCTGGACCAGGAGATTTTCCATTTGCCAACAATTTAATAGCTTCTAATATTTCTTTATCTGTTATTGGGTTTTCCAAAGATTGAGCCAACTCAGGAGACAGCATGGGGTATTCTAACTCCTGTAAGTATGCAGCAACTTCCCCTGTAGTGTAATCTACCTGGGCATCATATAGATCCTGATAAAACTCTCGGAATCGGTGGGCTATAGCCTCCGGTTCCACAACCACAATGCCCGACCTATCCTTAATACGCAATATAGCAGGGGAGGCCTGATTCTGACGAACGATATGTGCCAGCAGTTTGCTAGATTGGTTGCCCAGTTCAAAATAAGACTGTTTGGTGAAAAACATTTTGCGCTGTGCTTTTTCCTGTAGCAATAGGAGGTATCGTCTTCCTGTTTGTAGCCAATCATCCCTATTCTGAGTCGTCGGATCCCTAACATATATCCCCTCCTTCCTAGCGCAGTCCGCCGCCATATCCCTTTCCTGTTTGGCCGAGGTACGTTTGATGAATGAGATAGAAGATCTCAAACATCCTCTCAAGTATGCTTTTAACGTTTCCCACACCAATGACTTGTCCCCATGGGAGGCATGGTCCGTCAAAAACACAGATAGTTGGTCTGGAATTCTATCTGAGGGCGGGAACAATGTTAGCCAAAAGGGGTGAACTCTCATGGAGTGCCTCATATCCCTAACATTAGCCATTAGGGTCAGCAGTATGGGACTGTGATCCGAGACACCCCTAGGTCCATAAGTCACTTGATAAGGAAGTGTACTCATACTAGAGTTGCCAAACACATAGTCAATGCGGGACAGAGAATTATGGCTAGCTGATTGACATGAGAAGGACCTTTCATCCGGATGCTTAAGACGCCACAAGTCCGTCCACCCCACCTCCGTCATCAGTTTAGATAATGGTGAGTCGGACTGAGTACTTCCACTCGGTCGGTCGTCATCATGAAATCTGTCAAGGGAAGGGTCATAGGTCATATTGAGATCTCCCATACAAATAATCCTCGCAGTTGGAAAAGAAGCAGCGAAGCTAATTGCTTGATGGATTAATTGAAGGGAAGATGGGGAGGAATATAAATCCCCAATAGAACATGTAAAACACAATTGACATACGCCGCTACAAAAATATACCTGCCCGCAGCGTCTATCTGTAATTTCTCCACCTCCCATCTCAGAGACCTGTGTACTATCAGGGAGACTCCTCTAGCTAAGTTAGAGTAACAAGAATGTTGGGCCCATTGAGCCCATGGTTTGGTTGCTCTCCCCGTCCTTTCAGGGAGGAGGTGAGTCTCCTGCAGACACAAGATATGAGGGTTAAATTGTCTGATTATGGAAAACACCATGGCACGTTTTCTGACACTCCCAAGGCCCCTGACATTCCAACACATTATCCTTATATCCGCCATCATAGCAGTTTAAGAGAGAAGTACCACACCCTTCCCCCAGAGTAGTCGCCCAACGTCGGTGATACATATTCAGACCCCACTCGCGGTGTGACAGTACAAAGACAGATATGCAATGGTAATTGAAAAACATAAAAAAACCAACAGTAAACATAAGCTTGTCAAAGGTCATCCAACAAGTGGATCCAGCACCCTGTATCCCGGTCAGAATATACCCAGCAGAACACAGGGTGATAGAACCAATGTGGCAAAATAGTACACGGGTGTGCAAATGGTTAACTTAACCTTCGCACTAAACGGACTTAATAGATACATGGAGAACTGGCGCTCCAACTTCGCATGCGAGAACACCGTAACAACGAGAATAGATTTTCCCATCATGCCACTAACTATAACATTGCCTCACAATATACATCAACATGACGCAAGGCGATCTGACCATAACGCTGAATAGTAACTTTCAACACAACCAACAGTACTATATAAGGTCATATGTCTTGAAGGCATAAGTTGGCATGTTGCAATGAGTATCAAAACATGGACATGTAAAGCATGGTGGATATCGAGACAGTGAGAGAATAGGAAGGTAGATCTCCCGGGTTATAAGGAGGCAGAGGAAGGGTAGCAAGTGAGAGAGGGAAGAGGGGAAGGTGGTTGGGAAAAAGGGAAGAAAAAGAGATGATAGTGTAAAGGAGATACCGGGAGGTAGAGACAGTCGAGCGTGTCAGGTTAAATGTTATTCGCCCAGCAGTCTGCATTTTCTCGGTGTCCCGATAAGATCCCAACCATGTTCAACTTTGAGGTCTTGCAGCGAGTGTTCATCTCGGGGGTCCCGCAGGTCTCGATTTACCCTCCAGCCAGGCCGCAGCCTCAGCAGGAGTGGTGAAAAATCTGGTGGAATCGCCATCAACCACCCTTAGCCTAGCTGGATAGGCCATGGAATACGGAAAGTTCAAATCTCGAAGACGTCTTTTCACCGCCGTGAAGGTCGCCCTCCTCTTCTGGAGTTCCGCTGAGAAATCCGGGAAAAGCATAATAGTTGCATTCTCAAAGCCCAGTTCTTGCTTGCGGCGCGCCATTTGTAATATGAGGTCATGGTCTGCAGAGGCAAGCAGGCGCGCCAATAATGGTCGCGGTGGTGCGCCAGGCGGCAAAGGCCTGGCCGGCACCCGATGTGCTCTTTCAACAATAAAGGCTGATGAAAAGGTGGCGTCAGGAAAAGTAGCACGTAGCCATGTATACACAAATTCACATGGGTTACTCCCCTCTGCACGCTCAGGGAGGCCCACTATGCGCAGGTTATTGCGGCGTGTGCGATTCTCATAGTCGTCACACTTTTGCTGCCAATAGTCCACTTTCTTCTCCAGCTCAGTCATGCGGACTGGTAAAGGGCTTAAGTGATCCTCCATTGTAGATACCCGGGTTTCCACCTCCCTAATGCGTTCTCTCATGTTTTGCATGTCATGCCTCAAGAGGCCGATGTCTACCTTTACCTCCTCCATCTTCCCAGACAAAGAGGATCGGCATATAGATATAGCCTGTAGCAGTTGATCAGTCACTTGTTTGAGGGAGGGTTCGGAGTCCGGAGCAGATTCCTCACTGGGAGCAGGAGAGGCACTCCGGGACGCTGGGGCCTGGGCGCGCTGTTCAGAGCCGGCGCCATCTTGGAGGTCTGGCCGGGCAAACTCTTTGAGCTTTTCAGCGGCCGATAACGGCTTGCTTGGTGCCATTTTAGATCTCCGGGAGCATCCCGTCCCTCTCTCCACCGTGGAGGTTATGATTGCGGTTGGTAAGTTCAGGATAATAGCGAAGTTGGAGCAATGACAGCGGAGCTCAGCTACACACGTCCGTTCATCTCGGTCTCAGGCCACGCCCCTTCACAGTAGGTCTTAGTCTGGTGGCGCCCTTAAAAAACCGTTTGACTAAGGGAGCATCTGCAATTTTCTGGTCAAGAAAGGTACTAAGGGCCGCTACCTGCACTTTAAGTGTACTGACTCTGAGACCGTTATCCAGACCTTTTTGCAGGAACCCCAGGATTACATTCAGGTCTGGAGTTTTAGATGGATCTCTGGAGGACTGTGAAAAATTCAGAAAGGCATTCCAGACTCTTTGATATATTTTTGAAGTAACTGGTTTGCGACTGCTAAGAATAGTGTTAATTACAGCTTCGGAAAGACCTTTGGATTTTAAGATGTTGCGTTCAGCCGCCACGCCGTCAGATTTAGCTGGTAAACTTTGGGGTGTAGGACTGGACCCTGAAGGAGGAGATCTGGGATCTGAGGTAGGTGCCAGAAATCCCCCTGGAGATTCTCAGAAGGTACGGAAACCAAGTCCTTTTCGGCCAGTAGGGTGCAATGAAGATGACGTCGCATTTCTCTTCTATTATCTTTGCCAGAGACCTGGGGATTAGGGATATCGGCGGGAACGCGTAAAGGAGACCCCTCGGCCAAGGGGCAGAGAAGGCGTCCACTTTCAATGGGCTGTCCTGATAGGAGAGGGAAAAGAACTGACTGGTTTGGGCGTTTGCCTTGGATGCAAATAGGTCCAGGATTGGAGTTCCCCATCTCCTGGTTAGGTCCATGAAGATCTTTTGTTTAGGGACCATTCCCCCGACTTCAGCTGACTCCTGCTGAGGTAGTCTGCTATGGCATTTTCTTTTCCCTTTAAATGAACTGCAGAAATGGATAAAATCTGTTTTTGAGCCCAGGAAAATAGACGATCTGCTGTCAGACTTAAAATCCTGCTTCTTGTCCCCCTGCTTGTTTATATAAGCAACTGTTGTGGTGTTGTCCGAGAGGATCCTCACATTCTTGAGATGTACCGCGGACTTGAGGGATTTTAGGGCCAGGAGAACCGTTTGAAGCTCTTTTACGTTTGAGGAAAGATGAAGTTGGCTGGAATTCCATCTGCCCTGTACAATCTGATCCCCACTGTGAGCTCCCCAACCTGTTCCGCTGGCGTCTGTTGTGATTACCACTGTTTCTGCTGGTCTCCAAAGCACCCCGATTTAGATGACCCTGTTTCTGCCACCACTTCAGCGACCTTTTTACCTGGGAGGGAAGAGATACCTTTTGTCCAAAGATAGGGGACTTCTGTTCCAGGATGACAGGAGGAAATTTTGAAGTGGACGGCTGTGGGTTTGGGCCCATCTGACTGCAGGAATGGTGGACGTCATTAGTCCCAAAATGACCATAATCTGTCTGAAGGATACTCTCTGTAGGCGGCTGAAACAATAGACTTTGTTGATTAAATCCTGGATCTTGGGTCTTGGTAGGAATGAAGACATCTGTTTTGAGTCCAGGAGGATACCTAGGAAGACTTTTTCCTGGGTCGGAATAATGTCTGATTTTTCTAGGTTTATCTTCCAACCCAGAGAGGAGAGAGTGCCCATTACCAGAGAGAGTTCCTCTGAAGCGTTTCTGGGGATGGAGCTACAAGTAGGAAGTCGTCCAAATACGGAATGAAGACAACTTCTCGCTGGTGAAGGTAAGCAGAGACTTCGGCCATTATCTTTGTGAAGATTCGAGGAGCGGATGAAAGGCCAAATGGAAGGACCTGAAACTGCAGATGAATTAGCTGATGTTGAAAGTATAGAGCAAATCGAAGGTACTTCTGGTGACTCGGGTAGATTGGGACGTGATAATAAGCATCTGCCAAGTCCAGGGATACCATGAAGCAGTTCTGAAACAAGAGATTTATGGTGGAGTTTATTGTCTCCATCTTGAATTTTTTGTACGTTACATGATGGTTCAGGTCCTTTAGGTTTATGATCGCTCTGTGAGATCCATTGGGTTTTTTCACTAGAAAAACCGGAGAATAGAAACCGTCGCCTTTTGGTCTGGAGGAACCGGAATGACGGCGGCTTTTTCCAGAAGAGTCTGCACCTGGGATTCCAGGAGAATCTGATCTGAATCTTGCAACTTTTTGTTTATTAGGAATCTTTTTGGAGGAGGAGAGCAGAATTCTATTCTGTACCCTGACCTTACTAGATCTAGTACCCAAGGTGAGCTGGTAATTTTTTCCCAGGCTGATACAAAATTTAGAAGTCTGCCTCCCACTGGATATCTGGCGTCATTGTCCAGGTTGCTTAGAGGTCTTATCAGGGTTGAACAGGAAGCCTCTTCCTCTACCTTTAGAGAACTGCCAAGTGCCTGACCCTTCTTTTCTTTTTTGATCCGGTCTATTTTTCTTTTGAACACGAAAGGAACGGCGGTTTTGAAAGGATTTTTGTTCTGAAGGAAAACCCTTTTACGGTCAGATGCCTTGTCCAGTATGTCATCTAGAACCGATCCAAATAATCTGTCCCCTTCGCAAAGAATATTACACAGTCTATTCTTTGATGTATTATCCCCTGACCAGGATCTTAACCATACTGTTCTTCTAGCCGCATTAGACAGGGCTGCGGACCTAGCAGATAATTTCACTAAATCAGCCGAGGCGTCTGAAAGGAAACTCGTAGCCTGTCTTAGGATAGGGAGAGAGGCTAGGACATCCTCGTACGGGGAGCCAGCCGTCAAATGCTCTTCTAGTTGTGAGAGCCAAAGAGCCAAGGTTCTGGCAGTGCAAGTGGCCGCAATACTTGGCCTTAACATAGAGGCACATGTATCCCAAGATTTTTTCAAAATGGATTCGCACTTTTTGTCCATAGGATCTCTTAGGAGACCAATATCCTCAAAGGGAAGGGAAGATTTTTTGGATATTCTGGCCACAGGTGCATCCACCCTGGGTGTTTTGTCCCAGTGGATTGAATCTGAGTCACTAAAGGGATACTTCCTTTTAAAGACTCTGGACATCCCTGATCTTTTCTCAGGGTCTTTCCACTCATCTGCTATTAACTTTTTGATGTTACCATGCACAGGAAAAACTCTTCTTTTTTTATCCGCCAGCCCCCTGAACATCTGGTCTTGAACCGATTGCGGTTCCCTGGCCTGCTCAATGTTCATTGCTGCACGTATCATTTTTAACAGGGAGTCCGTCTCCTCAAGAGAGCATAGGGGTCTACCCGAATCGTCGTCTGAGGAGGAAGAGTCCGAGTTTGAGGATAACTCGCCCTCGTCAGATAGATGATCCAGAACTTGGGGAGCCTCTGATACAATATTAGAGGTGGATGGAGCTGGTTGAAGAGCAGAAAACTTTGACTCTACAGCAGAACTGACTTCCTCCTTAATAATGGATCGAAGGTTTTCCACTAAGGTTGGAGTTTCATCAGCCAGTAATTTTTCAATACATCTGGAACAAAGCGGTTTTTGTAGTCTCCCGCTAGGTGTTTTTACAGACACTGCATCTCTTTTTAGATGAAGGTTCCACAGACTTTCCCCTTTTCCCTAAAAAAGAAGGAAAAAGGGAAGGGCTTCACAATGGAGCTACAAATGATAATATAGAAGAGGGAACCTTCACCAAAATAATCCCCGTGCCTATTAGGGAATATTGTGTATCAAAAGAAAAAACATATAGAGATGCTCCAGGAGGAGGCTTACCGGGCTGGGGGCCTGGGAGGCTCAGACGAGGTCTCTGGAGGATTAGACATGCTGCTCCGGTGAGAAAACGCTGCACGCCAGCTCCAGAGGGAAGCCGGCACATTTAAATCTTACTTCGGGTCACGTGACCCGCTCCTGCCTCGTCATCGGGCCACGTGACCGTTCCCGCGAGACTTCGCCCGGAAGTCTCGCGGAGGCCGAAAGCCTCCGCATAGCTCCGAGGAGCTAGAAGCCCGGGGCTGCCTGGGAACCCATCAGGACTTATGCCTAGACTCCGGAAGGGCCCCTATCTTTGCCCCGCGACCCGGAGCCTCGCAGCCGCCTTCCCCAGCATCCGGGGGGATCGATGGGGGCTGCGCTATCCTTAAGGTGCAAAGAGCAGGAGAGAATCCCCGCTCCGTTCTCCACTTCATCCCGAGGGACAGGAAACAACTGGAGAAGGCAAAGGGGAGGAGGCTCTTAAAGGTCAGTTCTCCACGTTGTTTCCTGTCCCTGGGGAGGCGGGGTATCCTCCAGCTCAGTGCCGTTGGGGAGGCGTATGGAAAATACAATTTTGTATCCTTCTGATATTAAATCTAGGACCCAGGGGTTTGTTGTAATATTTTCCCAATATCCTAGAAACAACCTTAGTCTTCCTCCTACCTGAGAGCTGGCGTCATTGCTTTGAAGCTTCTGTATTCTTTGAAGCGAACAGGAAACCTCTGTTCCTTTGATTCCTTCCCTTCCAGCCAGATTCCCTATTAGCTTTCTTTGCTTGAAAGGGGGCTCCTTTTTTGACCTTACGAAAGGGAAACTTTCTTTTCCCTGACTCCCTGGGAAAGTTTTTCTTAGAATCTGACGCTTTTTCTAGAATTCTTTCTAGATCTTCTCCAAACAACAGGTTCCCATGAAATGGAAGGCTGCATAATTTTAATTTAGAACCGACGTCCCCTGACCAGGATTTTAACCATAAGGAACGTCTCGCTACCACTGCCAAACCAGAAGCTTTAGCTGCCATCCTAACCGACTCCGCAGTAGAGTCTGATATAAAATCCACAGCTTTAATTAACAAGGGAAGGGAATCCTTTAAGTTGTCATAAGAACCGCCGTCTCTTAGTAAGGATTCTAGTTGTATAAGCCATCTTTTTAAGGACCTAGAAACAGATGTTGCGGCCAGATTTGGTTTAAATAGGGCCGTACACGCTTCCCATGTTTTTTTAAGAGATTGATCCGTTTTTTTATCCATAGGATCTCTTAGGGATCCCATGTCCTCAAAGGGCAATGCGTTGGGACCTTTCACTAATTTTGATAGGGACACATCGAATTTAGGACAGGTAGTTAACATTGTGTCGTCTTCACTACTAAGGGGGAAACGCCGCCTTATTGTTTTGGGGATGAATAATTTTCTATCCGGTGTTTTCCATTCTCTTTTGATTAGTTCATGCATATTCTTATGAACTGGAAAACCTCGGCTAGACCTTTGTTCAAAACTGCTGAACATTTCATCATGGACTGATCTCCGGATTTTTTCTTCAGGAAGATCCATGGTAGCCCTTACCGCCTTAATTAGTTCCTTAGTATCTTCAGAGGAAAAAGGTAATTTTGAAATCTAAATCTGATCCCGAGGAATCTCTGGAATATACTTCCCTGACTCGAATCATTATCCGAATCAGAAGCGGAATCTGACTCGGAAGCCCTAGGTGCCCGTTTTGAACAGGAAGGCAGCAATGAGGCGTCAGACATAGCGGATCTGATCTCATCCCTAATAGTATTCTTAAGTTCTTCTTTTAAGGACGGCACTAAATCCTTTGTGATATTATCAGTACATTTTGTGCAAATTTTCCTATTATAGGAATCGGGTAGTTTTATGGAACAAATACTGCATTTTTAGAACGCTGGCTAGTTTTAACTTTTTGAGCCACCTCTTTCTCACTCTGCAACCATACAGAAAGAAAGAATAAAAACACAGAAAAATACATCTAGGGTTACTACAGTAATATGCTGATCACCCTGGTCCCGGTAATGTTAGCTTGTTACTCACGGTCGTGGATCCTTGAGTGGTCTCCATTATTCCACTTGGATCCATTATAGATAAGGGCAGTATTACCAGCAAGGCTATCCCCTTATAAATGCTTAATTACCTTAGACCTCAGATCAGAGGGCGATCTCCGCCATAATCGCGCGCGATTTTTCAAATTTGCCGCCCTTTCCGGCGTCCCGTCACGGAAGTTCCTTCAGGCCCCTACCGAAGTAGGCCGTGGAACGCACCGTGAACGCAAGAAGCGCTCCACTTCCGGTGACGCCACTGTGAGCGCCAGCCATGCTGGATCGCAGCGTCTTAGGGTTGGTGACAGACCGGAGGGACTCCTGAGTGTCCGGCCTCACATGGACCTGCCTGCCCACGCCAGCAGTAGGTAAGAGACAGATAGTTTCAGCGCCCGAGACCCCAATTAGAGCCCGGATTCTGCTGCCTCCTCATATGGTCACTTCCTTGATTCTTCTTGTTACCATGAGAAAAACCCATCTCCTACCTGGAGGGACAGGAAGACACTGAGGAGGAGTCAGAGGAGAGTCAAATTTATACTTCCTGTCCCTACCTGGTTGGAGGCGGGTCATCTCTCATGGTATGCCGTCATGGAGGATGAAAGGGAAAAACTCCATTAAAGCGAATGTGTCAGCAAAAAAACGACCTGTTGTTTAAATCATGTTTTATGTTAAATATTTTGGTGACTCTTCTTCTCTTGTCTATATCACTATTTATACCTAAAGAAAAATATCTAAAATCCAGCGGTTTTCAAACTGGCTACTAGGCCTAATAATATGTTGAGACTTCCTGTTCTGTACAGGTAACTTTTCAATAGCCATTGAATTATCATCCCAGGATCCACCATTCACAATAGGTGATATTACAGCTTATCTGCTCCCTCCTGACCTCTGCACAGGTCACAGCCCAGGCCTAGAAAACTCTCCCATAGAAGTCAATGTGATCCACTCCAGTGTATTGTGTCCACGGCCCATGTGGCTGCTCTCAAAGAACAGTAGGCCTTGACACATCTTATGCCTGGAAAGTGCAAAAGCAGATAAAGACATGGAAAAAAAAAAATAAATTAAAAATAATTTAACATAAGTTTAACATAAAAACCTAAATAAAACAATAGACCATTTTCTGATGACACATTCCCTTTAATGGTGCAAGTACAGCAGCAGCCAGTTGTATATAAGCTAGCTACATTATGATCTCTTTTGTTTTATACATGAACTCTCTGAATTTGTAAAGCGCTGCAGAATATGGTGGAGCTATATAAAGTACCGTATATTATTATTATAAATATCAGATCGGCGGGTGTCCGACACCCTAAACCCCCGCCAATCAGCTGGTTGAAGAGAAGGCCGCACTCCGTGCGAGCGTAGCCTTCCCTCCATTGTTTACCTGCTCGCCGTCGGCATTGCAGCGGTGAGCAGGTGTAATTACAAGCCACCCCGTTTACTTCTATGGGACAGTTCGTTCCTATACACTTGAATAGGAAGGAGCCGTCCCAATGAAGTACATGGGACAGCTTGTCGGCATCGTAGTGACAAGCAGGTAAACAATGAAGGGAAGGGTATGTTCGCACAGAGCACGGCTTTCTCTTCAGCCAGCTGATCGGCAAGGTGTCGGAACCACGCAGATCTGATATGGATGATCTAATCTGAGGATAGATCCCGTGTCACTTTGGATCCCCGCACGGCCACCGCTCTATCTCCCTGTCGCTCGGATCAAAACATCCGCCGACAGGGGAGCAGCCGATAGCAGGACGCGATGGTGACCAGCCTCAAGGGGGCTTGGGCTCACGGCTGTGCAGCGATGCAGGTGCCGGGGAACAGGTAAGTATAATCCATACAAGGGGCCCGGGCACTGGGGGGGGGAGGATATTTTAGATATCAGAAAGCACTTTAGAATCCCGGAGAAAAGAAATGCATACAGTATGTTTCCATGAATATGGCCAATGCTGGACAAAAGCTGCGGTGTAGCCTTCAGTGAGGGGATTGTATTGCTTAAATCCATTGACTTTAAAGGGGTTTCGGACTCCTACAGAAACCACTGGCGCAAGGTTGGATCACATTTGCAGACATTTTCAAAATAAAGAAATGGTGCAATAAACAGCAACGTTTATATGAATATTTTGATGGTAAATTGGTCAGCACCTGCTTCCCAGACCATCAGCGGCTGGCTGTAAAAACACGCTTCATTTTACGAGTTTTATGCACATTAAAGACCGACAGTAAAGTTAGTGAAGTAGCAAAGACCTACCGAGTTCTGCTCTGGAGAAGACGAGCCACGTGTTGTCCTCTGTGAGATTTTTGTTGAAGTCAATGCTTAGTTCGCTGATCTTTTTCTTTATGATTTTTATTTCCTGGGTGAAATTCCAAAAAAATAAGAGACTAGAAGAAAATCTCATCAATGACAGAAGAGACGGACGGCTGATACATGACCATGATATCTTACGTTCAGACTGTAATAACTACGATAACATCCACTGACAAATGCCAGCCAGTTTAAAGGGTTTGTCCCATTACAAGCTCCTATCCCCTATCTACAGCATAGAGGGTAAGTTTCTTATTTGCCGGGGGTCCGACTGCTAGGGTCCCAGCCGATCACGGAGTGACGGTCACACAGGCGCGCTACTGATCCATTCAACTCCATTCACTCGCAGTGCCTTGGATGAGATTTTAACAAACCTCACCCACACACTGTGGAAAACTTCCACACAGAAGTTGACCTACGGCGCAGATTTCTACTTCCACAGCATTGAAGTTCCTGTCATGGATCAGTCCCAGATTTTTAGTAGACTTTGCATATTGAGCGCAACGTTGCCTGTCAAAATCCCCAACAATTCATCGGCAGGGAATTGTACATGCGGAGGAAAATACATAAAGACATCTGCACTAAAATCTTCAATGTGTTGAGCATCTGCTGTGCAAATTTCCCTGAATCTTTCTCCAAATTTGCAGAGTAAAAAATGGGTTTTTCTTCTGTCAAATTCCATAAAAGAAAAACCTCTCATGTAAATACATCCCTTACGATGGGAAAAGAAGATGGAAAACAGGACAGGTCCCCCAACCCCAAAAAAGTGGAAAAATGGAAATAATATTGCTTATAGGGATGATACTTCCCAACCATTTGCTCCAATATATCTAAAATGGAAAATGAAGCAACTTTGCAAACAGTTTTTGTTAAATATTTTCTACCGTTTTGTGTCCACATCTATGAAGACTTATGTGTCTCCATGGTAACAGACTACAAACAAGCCCTGTGTAGTCTGATTCCACACACACCCTACTATCTGACTTCAGCTTTTTCTAACATATATTGAGTATATTAGAATACAGTTGGGGGCTGACAAAAGGGAGTATGCCGGCAGGCCCAGACAATACAAGGTTTCTTGTCTGTTACTACACAGATGGATGCGCCTGTACAGCAGAAGTATACACAAGGCAACAGAAAATATATAAAGGGGTTGTCCAGCCTTAAGTAAGTGTAGCTAACGGTAGCTGATCGGTGAGGGTCTGACGCCGCGCACCCCCAATCAGCTGTTCAACCCCTTGTTACTAAAGGCTGGACAACCCATTTAACCCCTTAATGACCTGAAAAGTCACTACATTGCAGACACTTTTTTGTGATTTTGCACATTTGCTGGTTGAACTGCCCTAACATTTTTTTATTTTCTGGGCCACCAAAATAATTTTTGAACCTTTTTTTTTTTTTCTGTGACACATATCACTGTTTATTAATATGCTTTTTACAGAATTTATTTTATTCTATTTGCAGGTAAACTACAGTATATCAAAAATGTCAAAACATAATTTCTTTTGAATTTTTTTTTATTCTTTAAATTTGCAAATTGACACCAAAGTAAATTATGAAAATGAGTTCTCTGGTTTGCACAGGTCATTTTGATACCTAATATTTATAGTCCTGAAACGGGTGACAATGGTAACGGTTTGGCTGGTGGAAGGTGTTTTTTTACCTTCATTTGTATTTTATTTTTTTATGTGTGGCTACATTTTTGGTATACAATATGCCCCTCAAGAGGTTATAGCAAACCTCAGGGGGACACTTACACTTTGTTTATTTAGCACTTTTACACTGTAACTACAACATCCAGTTACAGCGCAAATCACCCGATCTGTGCACTTTTCACTGGCCGAGCGGTTCTGCTAAGATTAAGCACCTCCGCTATGCTCGGAGATACCTGGGGATCACATGACTACCGGGTCCAATTGAGGCAGAGGTATTGCCACGTGCTCTATTCACTACATATTTTGCGTTCATTCAGTGTGATTTGGGCTGGAAAAGAGCAGACAGGAGCAGTTACAGATTACAGACGAGTTAATGGAGCGAAGCCAAAAATATAATTGCAGACTTAGGGTACTTTCACACTTGCGTTGTTGTTTTCTGGTATCGAGATCCGGCAGAGAATCTAAATATGGGAAAAAAACATTTTCATTTAGTCCTCATGCATTCTGAAAGGAAAGCGATCCGTTCAGGATGCATTAGGATGTCTTCCGTATTGGCAGCATCCCGTTTTGTGACCGGACACAAAACCGCTGCAAGCTAGAGTTTTGTGTCTGGCCATAAAAACGGATCCGGCACTGAAAACAATGTAAGTCAATGGTGACAAAACCGTATCCGTCACCCATTGACTTTCAGTGTAGTTAGTGAAGGATCCTTTTTTTTCCCGTTTTGAATGCACACAACCGCATTGTAACGGAGCAGATGCCTCTGATGTGCAAAATCAAAACGGATCCGTTTTAATTCTCGTATTAAGATCCTTTGATGGATCTCAATACCGGAATTAACAACGCAATTGTGAAAGAGTCTAAGGACCTATACCGCCGTCAAAAGGCTGTGGGGGTTGTTAAAAAGGATTATTTGTCAAGTTGCTTCTTTTTATTTTATTTTAGATACACTGGAGCAATAAAAAATAGTTGAGAAAGTGGACACAGAGAGACACTGAAAGGTAATGTATTATAGTAATGTAACCACTAGGTGGCACATGTGCTCTGTGTAAATTCCATGTAATAGGATTTTAAAGGGCCTCTGTCAGCAGCGGAAGAAGACACTCTCTGCAGAGCGTAAGGAAGATGGCAACCAGTGAGAGTCCGTCCTTCACCATGCTGGTGAAGGCGTGAGATTTCACCCACACTCAGGGCCAGGCAGGAGGATTTCAATGCTGCCTCGTCCTGTCAATTAAGTCTGGAGGGCGAGGACAGAGGTGGGAGAACGGAGCCTCTAGGAGCAGGAGCAACCCCCCCCCCCCAGAGGCTAATTTGCATATAATACAAGTTATTTTCCTGCATGTATTAAAACTGGACTAGACTAGTTAGGTTCATCTGACATCAATGCATCGCGAATGTCAGCCAGGTAAATACTGGTATTTCTGCTGACAGAAGCCCATTAAAAGCCACCAAAAAAATCCCTAAAACACATCCGGTTTTACTGCCAACTGCTCACCCAATCATATCGATCTAAATCCTGCTGCCAAACAATGCATTTCATTATCTGTGCTCATGTACCAGTTTTTCCGCTACTTACGGAGGCCACCAATGTGACGGCACAGCACGCACAGAATACACAATTCTGGTAGTACTCACGCTCTGTACGTCCGGGGGAAGGTGGAGTCCATTGCGTCTTCCAAGCTGGACTGACTTCTCCAAATAGCGTCTAACCTCCGGCTGCAGCTGTTCAGGGTCTTGTGTTTTCTGGAAGCAATGTACGAGCGACGATTTACTGTCATGGACCTGAGCTGTAACACACAGTACGCACCGGACCCCACAAAGTTTTATGGTGATCCAAGTTCCGTTTATTAGAAATGTGTAAGGGGGCTGTTACATACGTAGCATGCAGATAGTGTGACTCATTCACTGGGGAATTTCTGGTGAATGTAAAAATTTCTGATTAATCGCCACAGGGGAGATCATCGGCAGAAACGTTCCGCCATGTCTGGACTTAACAATATTTCCAAGTGCAAAACCGGCCTTGAAGAGGTGGTGCAATGGAATAATATTCATGACCTATCCTCAGGATCGGCCATCAATGTCAGATCGGCAGGAGACCGACTCCCGGCACCCCCGCCGATCAACAGTTTGGAGGGGTTGCAGCGTCAAAGCTTACCTGTGTGTCCTCTCCTTTGTAGCAGGGGTGCAGTGTAATTACAGTCACTTGAATGGGAGAGAGCAGTTGTAGTTACGCTGCAGCACTGCTACAATGGAGAGGGTGCGCGGGTAAACTTAAGAGAAAGCAGTGCTTGCACGAGCACCGCAGCCCCTTCAAACAGGTGATCGTCAGGGGTGCGGGGAGTCGGACTTATGCCGATCTGATTCTGATGACCCCTTTAATTTGTGGAACTAGTGCAGCTCCATAAACTGTGCAGTGGACAGACAGTGTACTGTAAGCTCCAACCCATTCCAGACACTGTCGGAACTGACTGGACAGCATCATATTTATCAGTTAGTCATACATTTCCAGGAGGAATAGTAGAGAAACGGCACAATGTAGAACTCTAGGCAAAGATGAATTGTTATTTCAGGTATTTACTAAAACAGCAATGTCAGGAGAGGGGACAGGTCCTCTTTAAATAATAATAATAATAAAAAAATTCTATTACTCAATGCTCTTAATATGGGACAGAATTTGGTACTTGGACCCTCAAGGCTGCACGTCCTAGCCCCTTCCCAGTCTAACCCTCAGGTAACCAGTACATTACAATACTTTTTCAACAAAGCTAGAACCAGCCCTGTACCTCACATGGATCCAGAGATCTCCCCATTCATTGCTCTGCTAGATTTATTTCAGGCTGGCAGCTCAGGGAGTGTGTAGTATCTGCCGCAGCTCAGGGGGGTGTCCTTTCTGTTGCAGCTCTTTCCCTGTAACCGTCACAGCTTCTAACAGAAGATATAGTGGGTGGCTGTTGATGATTTAAACTAAGCGTGTGCGACCACCATTAAAATGACCAAAAAAAAGTGATGCTGTTTGACTACTAGGAACACTGAAAGAATACGCAGCTCACACAGTCCAGTGCATTCATGAGGACAGCGCCCCCTCAGTATGGTGAACGACAAGCTGTATTGCACACAGCAGCCTTTCAATCACCAACAGATCTGGACTTAGGCTGGGTTCACATCACGTTATTCCCATCCCATCCCATCCAAAAATAGGATTTTTTTGTGCTTACCTGTAAAATCCTTTTCTCGCTGAGTTCATTGGGGGACCCTGAAAGAATACCATGGGGTATAGCTGCGGCTGCCACTAGGAGGCGACACTAGGCAAAAAAGTGTTAGCTCCTCCTCTCAGTTATACCCCTCCTGCACACACTGAGCTAATCAGTTTTGTACAAAAACAGTAGGAGCAGCCAGGAGAAGCCAACCGAAAGCAAGAACCAGAACAGAAGTGAAGATGGGTCAGAACCGAGGACAGGTGGGACCCGTCTGGAAGATCCAGCAATGTACTTACTAGGTGGGTGCTGTGTCCCCCAATGAACTCAGCGAGAAAAGGATTTTACAGGTAAGCACAAAAAATCCTATTTTCTCGCTCGTATCATTGGGAGACACAGGATACCATGAGACGTTCCAAAGCGGTACCATGGGAAGGGAACAGAAGACCAAAGCAAAGCGAAGCAAAGGCTGACCATGAGGTCCCGCAGAACTGCGGGGAAAGGATGCACAGGAACCCAGAAAACCAGGACCAGGACGGCCAGCCAGAGCGTAAAGGATGCAGTGACTTAGACTGGGCAGAAGAGAAACGCCCAGTTAAATGAAGCCAACGGGCTGGAGATACTTCAGAGGATGTGGATAGCAGAACAGAATATCCACAAGAAGGATATGGCTCTCTGATGAATGAACATGATGTCTGGGAAGTACCTCTGGGTATTGAGGACCACAGAACTGGTCTTGAAGTCCGAAATGGAAGGCCAGGGCAGTTTGCATGACAATAGGACCCACGGAAAGCGAGGGAGGTTCACCCAATAGAAATGGGTCTGCTGAATCCAGGTCTGCTGAAGCGACAGAAGGACCCCGACAAAACTCAACCAAATGTTTAAGTACCAGGAAGGGAGATTTTAACACAGAGAAAAAACATGGTAGCCAGGAAGGAACCAGCTGGGCAGGAGGCAGAGGACTAGTCCTGGAGAGGCCTCCCAAGTAGGTGAGGAGACCTCTCTGGGCCAACATGAAAGAGAAAGTAGGGATGGCCACGGGAGATATAAGCCAAAATGGGAACCCATTGGAGAAACTGACGAGAAAAAAACATGCTCGAACGGTGAGAGGACTGAGAGGAAAAATTGAACAGCGTCTTCAGGGACCAGTAAGATCCCAGCCATGCTACATAGAGAAATGATGCATAAGAGTACAGCCACATGAATGTCCGTCACTAGACAAAAGGAAGACTTCCAGATGCTGGGTCCAGGACAACATCATGACTGACAAGGAAGCAAAGCAGAGTCAGAGCAGCTGCACTGGGAAAAGAGAGCAGGCTTCAACAAGTGACAGCGTAGACGCTCTCCAGGACCATCCAGGGATGTAGCTAGGAGTACACTCCTGGAAGCAGCTTAGGAACCGCTGTGTACGGCTCTGCAAAAAGAGAAAAAACTCCAGAAGAAGAAGTAAAATGGTAAGAGGATGCCCCCAGGGCCGCAGAGACTCGTCATAAGTTCTCTCTCAAGAGAAGCCATCTGACACACCACAGACCAACCTGCCTGGACTGGCCAACACCAACAGTAGGCTGAAGCAATGCCCACGCCAGAAACATTGGGGTGCGTAGACTCGTCATAGAGCAACTCCCACCCAGAGGAATGTCCAAAGTGGCCAGGGATGGGAGAATACTCCACCCTAAGAGGAGTGTAGTGGCGATGTCCAACTCCACAGAAGTGTCCACAGAAAAAACGTCATATAGAAAAAAGAATCGGCAGTGCGGGCACTCCAGAGCAATAAGACGCCAACCCAAGAAATATGGATACTGGTCGGGTAGACGGAAAACAGTAGCTTGGGTAAGAGTAACTAATTGCTTTGTGAAAAGGCACAGAGTAGAAAGGGTGACAACAATAGTAGCGGTGACAACAAGTGACAGCACAACCGCTCATCTGGAGAGGAAAAATGTAGTAAATTCCCAGTATGTGCGCTGAATAGGTATGTCCGCTACATGTCAGAGACAGTACTTGATCTCCTAAGAGAGGCAATGCTGAAGCTGTCACAGTGTGAAGGAAACAATACCATGGGCAAACAGCACAGGAACAAGGGGGTAATGCCAGCTGAAGTGAGGTATGTATTAACTATAGCATCCCATGCTACTGCACAAACCCAGATTGGTGATGAACGTAATGGAGAAGAACATGCCATCAGGAACGAATAAACGTGTAAGATGAGGCACCGAGTGCCCGCAAAGACGATGCCTACAAGTGCCACGGCATCCATAGGTAGCATAAAACGACCAGGAGAGCCGCCTGCGTGGAAATATATATACCATCAACACACCTACTACCAACAGGCAAAGGAGGGACGCGGCAGAAACTACCGTATACAAAGATAGGGCCGAAACAAGGTGAGGAGTAGAAACTACAGATCCAACATCCGGTGCAAATGCACCATGTGAGGTAGGAAGCAACAAGGGTGCCATGACAGCTTTCAGAGTGAACCTAGGCACTACCCCAGAGAAAGGGACCACACAGTTACAGACATCTAGCGACTGCGCCACTCCACCCAAGGGGGAAGCCATGCAGTAGTAGCCACAGTGGCTAGGGCTAGCGCAAAACTCCACCTGTGGGGAGGCCATATCACATGGTGTGTAGTGCTGAGGAGGAGGAGAGCTGGACGTGGATACAGTATATTGAGTCAGTGAGATGCACAAAACCCCTAACCGAGTGGATGTGGGAGCAATCACATTCTGTGATAGTGCACATGCTCCACCTATTGGGGGCGACAACTACTCCCATTGTAGAGTGGATTCCAATCGGGACTTAAAGCACAAGAAGGTCGTGCTGTAGGGAAAACACCCTGAGCCAGCAGAGGTCGCCATGTGAGCGCTCGATGCCAACACACAAAATATCTAGCTAATGAAAGGGATAATGTGGACACAGAGCAGTAACCAGTGGCTCCCCCATATTCCACCTACTGAGGAGAATAAGGTAATAGTAAAAATAGTTCACTATGGCATAGCGGGCACAGTGTTTAATGCTTGTGTAATCACTACACCCATTAGCATGAAAATGGGATATGATATACAGTGTCCAGTGTTAGCGACTGCACTCCACCTATGGAAGGGGAGGAATATGACCGGAAGTACGGGAGCCGGTACTATGACCAATGCTGCACAGTGAACTAGCGGACACAGTAACCAGCGTTGGAGTAATCTGCCACCCGACAGTGTGATTACCCAAACTGTGAAAGGAGTTAGCAGGATAGGATATGCTGCGCCCACCAGTAGTGCCATTACTCCGCCTGTGGAGGCCCCAGATTTGGCGCTAGTAGCACCATTTTAGTGTGGCGTGGTAGTAACAATATGCAAATGTGGGCGGCCGCACTACACTTGTGGAAGGAAGCAAAGAGACAGGTTACACAATCCAGTGGAAGTGCAACTATTCTGCAACAGTATATACCGTGCCCAGTGATAATGACATCACCCCAGGGGTTAGTGCGACAGGATGCACAACATCCAGTGGTAATGCAATTACTCTGCCTAAGGAGGTAAGGTAATGCGACAGCTTGTATAGCATGCAGTGGAAGTACTCAGCCTATGGAAGGAGGGTAATGCTACAGCATCCAGCGGAAGAGCGATTACTCCGCCCTATGGAAGGAGGGTAATGCTACAGCATGTACAGCGTCCAGTGGTAGTGCAAGTACTCCGCCTATGGAAGGAGGAATTGCTATAGGGTGTACGGTATTCAGCGGTACTGCAAGTACTCTGTCAGCGGAAAGGGATATGCTCCCGGGTGCACCGCCGCTAGCGGTAGTGTGATTACCCAGCCTAACGAAGGCAGGAGTAAAGCAACAATATGTACCATAACCAGTGCCTATGAGTGGGAATGAGACCACATGCCGTGGACTTGAGAAGGTGGAAGGTAGCGCATAAAATAGCGCATATATGCCACCTGTAAACGGGGTTAACCCTAAAGTAGGCACCAGTACAGCGCTGGAAACGCACCAGGGTCTAAACGGAATTTTATTCATTTATTAAGCCCCAGCTAGTGAGGGGGGCCTGTGAGGATAAAAATTATATTAATTTATATATCTTTTTCCTTTCCCCATGAGGCTGGGAGTGGCGCAAGGCGCAACATTTTCCTGTCCCCTGTAACTTTGCTTGGAAGTTGTGGCCTAGAAGGGCGGAAAGTCGGGGCCTCCCATGGACAAGGGCCGCCCGGAAGCACTGCCCAAACCCTCAGACGGCATGCCTGATGGTGACATGTAGGAGCTGCGTCACAAACGGATGCGGCTGCTCAGAGGGCAGGACAGGTGAGAGGAGGGGGGCCCGAAGCACCTGAATAAAATAGAAAGAGGAACCGGGGAGTGGGGAGGGGAGAAGAGGAGTGGAGTGAGTGGGATAGTGGTGGATGGCGGGGGATATACTTACCTTGTTGTCTCTATACACACCCCATCTTCATCCTCTTCTCTTCACCCCCCCCCCCCTTTCGGGATACCAGCAGGGATAGCTGCACCTTTTCATATAAGATTTGTGTAGGTAGGCTTGAAAATGAGGGAGTGACGGCAGTTTAGAAATCATGTTCTGATTTTTCAGCTCCCACTCTAATTTTGAACATTCCGCCATTCATTCCAATGTTAACAAATTTGCCACAAAAACGCAGATATTTCGTGAACCATTCGGTGAAATGTTCCACAAAGTAAAAGCACACCAATCGGGAACAATCCGCACGTTTCGGTATATTACAGTCTATGTAGTGTAAAGACTGTGGGAGGAGTTAGGGTGGTAAATTTGGCTATAATAGGAATATATTTGTGAGATAACAGTCAGTGGTCTGGCCATGCAAGAACACTTAATAACAAAGAAAAATGGCAGTTAAGTGCCCTGCAAAGGTCTGCCTCCTACAGACACTAAGCAAAACTGATTAGCTCAGCGTGTGCAGGAGGGGTATAGCTGAGAGGAGGAGATAACACTTTTTTGCCTAGTGTCGCCTCCTAGTGGCAGCCGCAGCTATAACCCATGGTATCCTGTCCCCAATAATACGTGCAAGAAAAAACATATACGTTAAACGGATGCCTCTGACTGATGCCATACAGTGGCATCCGTTCACCATAGAGTTGGTGCAGGATAAAAGAACGTGGTATACGTCAAACGGAGGCATAAAACGTTAGGTGAACCCACCCTTAGGCCTCTTTCACACGGGCGTCATGTTTGACGCCCGGATAAGAGGCGGGTGCGTTGCGGGAATATGCACAATTTTTCCGCGCGGGTGCAAACGTTTGTAATGCGTTTTGCACTCGCGTGTGAAAAATCGGCATGTTTGGTACCCAGACCCGAAGCCGGACTTCATCACTGAAGTCCGGTTTCGGGTAGAGTATTCTGGAGAATTTATTATTTTCCCTTATAACATGGTTATAAGGGAAAATAATAGCATTCTCAATAAAGAATGCTGTGTAAAATGAGGATGAAGGGGTTAAAAATTATAAAAGTTAACTTACCTTAGCCACTTGATCGCGTAGTTGCGATCTGTCCTCTCTTTCCCTGCAACAGCTAAGAACTAAAGGACCTGTGATGACGTCACATCACATGGTCCAATCACATGGTCCATCCTACCATGGTGATGGACCATGTGATTGGACCATGTGATGTGACGTCATCACAGGTCCTTTAGATCTTAGCTGATGCCGGGAAAGAGAGGAGAGATCGCAACTACGCGATCAAGTGGCTAAGGTAAGTTAACTTTTATAATTTTTAACCCCTTCATCTTCATTTTACACAGCATTGTTTATTAAGAATGCTAATATTTGCCCTTATAATCATGTTATAAGGGAAAATAATAAAGATCTGGTCCCGTTGCTAAGCAACCATGCGGGAAAATCGCACTGCATCCGCACTTGCTTGCGGATGCTTGCAATTTTCCCGCAGCCCCATTTACTTCTATGGGGCCTGCGTTGCGTGAAAAACGCACAATATAGAGCATGCTGCGATTTTCACGCAACGCAGAAGTGATGCGTGAAAATCACCGCTCATGTGCACAGCCCCATAGAAATTAATGGGTCCGGATTCAGTGCGGGTGCAATGCGTCCACCTCACGCATTGCACCTGCGCGGAAAACTCGCCCGTGTGAAAGGGGCCTTAATGTCACCATATCAGACTAAAACCGATAAAGGAGTCACGAACCCCAGATACTGTACTCACATGAAAATGGAGAATTCTTCTAAATACATCTTCCCTCATATTCATTTCAACATCAAAATCCGACAGGCTTTTATCAGCTTGTGTACTGGCCATCCGCACCGCTCGGCTGGGGGACACGTGCTGTGGGAAATCTAACATGCTTCGCTCCACTGTTGAGGGACCATAGTTCAGAAGTAATGCAAGCGGAAGGAAGCCCAAGATGTGCCAGGAGGCAAAAGAAAAACGCCATCATCACATGTAACAGAACATGCTATGGAAAGGACTAGAACAGATGACGTCATGACATTCAAAAAAACATTCAAATATAATCCATGAATGAAGCTGCTAAATCTGGATGTCCACCCAACGAGCACCATTTTGTTTTAAATTATGTACTAGTTAATTATATATATAGTCAAAAAATCCTCTCAATAGACTAAAGATGGGAGGACGAATTTATCATGAGTCATTTTTTAAATCAAATAATGTGAGACATTTGATAAATCTGGCACAAAGTACGCCACTGCAAACACAAGCAAAACTGACTTTATTACGCTCATGATAAATACCCTACCCTCCGTTATTTTATGCCACCCCCTTACTGAAGTGACTTTGCAGCTTTTTTTAGGGACTTTTTTTAAAAGTTGCAGTGATAAACTTGTGCAAAACTAATTAACATAGCCAACCTGCTTTTCAAAAATGACTAGAGCTGTTTAAAACAGCTTAAGGCTCCATTCACACATCCGTGTGTGTTTTGCGGATCCAAAAACGCGGTCTGCACATCGCCGGCACTCTCACAGAAAATGCCTATTTTTTTGTAGAACGGAAGTGCGGACCCGGAAGTGTGGATCCGTAATTCCGGATCCGGGTGGGACATAGTGTGTCCCTATAGGAATGAATGGGTCCGCAATTCCGTTCCGCAAAATGCGGAACAGAATTGAGGACGTGTGAATAGGGCCTTAAAGGGGGTGTTCTCCGCTGGAGACTTTTTCTACAGACACCCACCATGTGGCTGGACCCGCAATAGGAATCACACTTACCGGAGCCCTACCGCCGGGTCTCCCTGAGTCAACATCCAGTTTGATGTGGGTCACGTGAGAGCAGTGATGTGTCATGTCACTGCGTCACGTGAAGCATGGGTGACCCATGACCGATGCGCTCAGTCATTGGCTGTAGCGGTCATGTGAACGGCATTAAACCGGATGTTGACGTAGGGGGACCCGGGACCTGCAGAGCCGGCGGGAAGCGATGGAGCCAGAACCCAGCAGCAGGGATCAGGTTGGTATGATTACCACTGCAGGTCCGGCCACACTAGGGGGTCTGTAAAAATGCTCCCCAGAGGGGAATACCCCTTTAACTCATGTAGAAAAGTCACACATTTTGGCACAAATTGTGACTTGCACCAAAACTGCCAACTTTTCTATGTGACGTTCGATACATTACCCTGATTAACGCTTAGACAGTATTTGTAAATCTGCCCCATTGAATTCAATTATAAAATGTTGGTATCTTGCAGCTGCGAGGAGAGGAGGCTCACCTGAACTGTAATAAAACTGTGGACATAAGAGGGGTTGTCCCCAAAAATATGTTATTACTGGAAACTGCTGGAAGCCTGATAATATATTAAAAATACTTAAAGTCATGAATATCTAATCGTAGGGAGGCTGACTCCCGGCACCCCCGCTGTTAGCAGAGACCACGGTGCTAAGGTGAGGGTCACAACCTCCTTCTACGCCAGTGATGTCACGTTTATTGGTCACATGTCCAAGTGACTGGGCCTGGGCTGTAATATCAAACACAGCCACTATACAATGTATGGCGCTGTAAGGAGGGCGACAGGAGTGCCAGGAGTTGGGACTCCTATTGATCAGATACTGATGACTAGGGATGAGCGAATCGACTTCGGATGAAACATCTGAAGTCAATTTGCATAAAACTTTGTTTCAGTACTGTACAGAGCGAGCGCTCTGTACAGTATTAGAATGTATTGGCTCTGATGAGCCGAAGTTATTACTTTGCAAAGTCTTGCAAGACTTCACATAATAACTTCATAAATTCATTTCTATTGTAAAAAAACATCTGGTTACCAGGTACCACTTGGAACCGAACCCGAGTTCGGGAAATGTTTTTTTACAGTAGAAATCAAATTATGAAGTTATTACACGAAGTCTCACCAATTAATAACTTCGGCTCATCAGAGCCAATACATTCTAATACTGTACGGAGTGCTCGCTCCTTACAGTATTGAAACTAAGTGTTATGCGAATCGACTTCGGATGTTTCATCTGAAGTCGATTCGCTCATCCCTACTGATGAACTATCCTGAGGATAGGTCATCAATATCTTACTCCAGAAAACACCTTTAGGCCCCATTCACACGTCCGAAATGCGGAATGGATGCGGACCCATTCATTGTGAATGGGGCCGGGCGTGATGCGAAGAGCACACTATGTGCTCTCCGCAAGAGCCGCGGGCCCGAAACATCCAGCCGCGGCTCCGCAAAAGATAGAGCATGTCCTATTCTTGTCCGCAGTGCCGGCATGGTGTGTTGCGGATCCACAACACACCACAGACGTGTGAATGGGGCCTTACACTTACCTTCCCAGCTCCACCCTTCCCTGGGCCACAGCCAGTGACGTTATTGTTTCGGCTCTGCCGTATACAGGATGTCACTGCTGCAGCCACAGCAACACATCACTGACTGCAGCCCGAGGAAGAGAAAGTAACTGTGGTATTAGAATGGAGCGGGCCGGGAAGTGGTTTCATTATTTAATCAGGCTGCTGGCAGGCTCCCCTGATATAAAATATACAGGACAGCCCTTTAGGCCCCATTCACACAACCATATTTTTGCTCCGCATCCGATCCGCATTTTTCCAATGGGACCGCGCACCCTTAATGTATGGGATCTTTACCTGCATATTCTAATTCCAGGTCGGCTAAAACTTTGACAGTGTTTTCATAGGTGACTTTCTCGACCTCCAGAGCAGCGACTGCATCGTATACACTCTTAGTCCTCGCTATGAGCTCCTCGGTCCTGGAGTGAATATCCTCTGGAGACAAGTCCCACTGCAGAAGATTCTTATTGGCCACCATATTGGAAGCCATTCTCATGGATCTGGGAAGTTCGGACCCCCTTGTCATTTTAAACAGAAATCTTCTGCTCTGTGACCTGTCGATGAAAATGGAAGAATAATACTGACATTAATAACATACATTTACCAAGCGCCAGTCTTAGGGCCTATTCCGATCGGCTGTAGTGCTTTGCAGATCCGCAAAACAGGGATACCAGCCATGTGCGTTTCGCAATTTGCAGAGCGCACATGGCTGCAACTATAATAGAAAATGCATATTCTTGTCTGTGATTGTGACATGCTCTATCTTTTCTGCAGAGCCGTGGAAAGGAACCACGGATGCGGACAGATGTACGCATCTTTTGCAGCCCCATTGAAATAAATGAGTCCGCACCCGTTCCGCCAAATTGCGGAACGGATGCGGACTCATTCATACGGCCGCCCGAATGAGCCCTTAGTGTAAAGTCCGTCGGCCTGACTTTCAAATCTACTCTATCTATGAGCAGCCGTAGGTTTGAACTATTATTTACGTCAGATTCTGACGGGCGGCATAGGCCACACCTCCTCCACTAAGCCAACCCACTTTAAAAAAAATGATGAGACGGGTGTAAAGTCGCAAATTATTGCGCAGTTATAGAATATTGATTTAAAGGGGTTTTCCAGTCTGGATAAATTGATGACCTAGCCTCAGGATAGGTCACTAATATCAGAATCGTGGGGGTCCGAAACCCGGTCCCCCAACAATCAGCTGTTTCCAGAAGCCACTCAACAACAGAAACTGAATAGCAGGCAGAGCCGGAATGCCTCGTCCAGTGTGCGGTGCTGGCGGACTGCAGATCGGCACGCACCGATCTGATACTGATTACCTATCCCCAGGAGAGGTCACTGATAACCCCTTTAAGATGATTCACCTGTAAAAACAATAAAAGCAATAATTACATAAAAATACATTTTATTGTTACTGATAATTGAGCAAATAACATAAGCTGTACTTTTAAGACCCTGGAGCAGTCCGCTTCTGTAGTCCGGGCAATCAGCACTACAAGTCCCAGAATAGAATAACTGGTTTAACCCACTAAATGCACAATATTAACTAACTACAAGTCCAAGAATATACTACCAGGCTAAACTTCTGAATGGCCCACTATGTAGAACTACAATTCACCAGCATAAAATAACCAGATTGTTTTATACGGCGTACTACAAGTCCCAGCTTACAATACGTCAACACTGATGATCCAAGTATTTAGTACTACAAGTCTCAACATACAAATGTCAAATCACTGGGTGTGCAGGTATATAGTACTACAAGTCCCAGCATACAATAACATGTCATCACTGGATGCCCAGGTGTATAGTACTACAAGTCCCAGCATACAATAACATGACATCACTGGGTACCCAGGTGTATAGTACTACAAGTCCCAGCATACAATAAGATATGATCACTGGGTGCCCAGGTGTATAGTACTACAAGTCCCAGCATACAATAAGATATGATCACTGGGTACCCAGGTGTATAGTACTACAAGTCCCAGCATACAATAAGATATGATCACTGGGTGCCCAGGTGTATAGTACTACATGTCCCAGCATACAATAACATGTCATCACTGGGTGCCCAGGTGTATAGTACTACAAGTCCCAGCATACAATAACATGTCATCACTGGGTACCCAGGTGTATAGTACTACAAGTCCCAGCATACAATAACATGACATCACTGGGTACCCAGGTGTATAGAACTACAAGTCCCAGCATACAATAACATGACATCACTGGCTGCCCAGGTGTATAGAACTACAAGTCCCAGCATACAATAACATGTCATCACTGGGTACCCAGGTGTATAGTACTACAAGTCCCAGCATACAATAACATGACATCACTGGGTACCCAGGTGTATAGTACTACAAGTCCCAGCATACAATAAGATATGATCACTGGGTGCCCAGGTGTATAGTACTACAAGCCCCAGCATACAATAACATGTCATCACTGGGTGCCCAGGTGTATAGTACTACAAGTCCCAGCATACAATAACATGACATCACTGGGTACCCAGGTGTATAGTACTACAAGTCCCAGCATACAATAACATGTCATCACTGGGTGCCCAGGTGTATAGTACTACAAGTCCCAGCATACAATAACATGACATCACTGGGTACCCAGGTGTATAGTACTACAAGTCCCAGCATACAATAACATGACATCACTGGGTGCCCAGGTGTATAGTACTACAAGTCCCAGCATACAATAACATGTCATCAATGGCTGCCCAGGTGTATAGTACTACAAGTCCCAGCATAAAATAACATGTCATCACTGGGTGCCCAGGTGTATAGTACTACAAGTCCCAGCATAAAATAACATGTCATCACTGGGTGCCCAGGTATATAGTACTACAAGTCCCAGCATACAATAACATGTCATCACTGGGTGCCCAGGTGTATAGTACTACAAGTCGCAGCATACAATAACATGTCATCACTGGGTGCCCAGGTGTATAGTACTACAAGTCCCAGCATACAATAACATGTCATCACTGGGTACCCAGGTGTATAGCACTACAAGTCCCAGCATACAATAACATGTCATCACTGGGTGCCCAGGTGTATAGCACTACAAGTCCCAGCATACAATAACATGTCATCACTGGGTGCCCAGGTGTATAGTACTACAAGTCCCAGCATACAATAACATGTCATCACTGGGTGCCCAGGTGTATAGTACTACAAGTCCCAGCATACAATAACATGTCATCAATGGCTGCCCAGGTGTATAGTACTACAAGTCCCAGCATACAATAACATGTCATCACTGGGTGCCCAGGTGTATAGTACTACAAGTCCCAGCATACAATAAGATATGATCACTGGGTGCCCAGGTGTATAGTACTACAAGTCCCAGCATACAATAACATGTCATCACTGGGTGTGCAGGTATATAGTACTACAAGTCCCAGCATACAATAACATGACATCACTGGGTGCCCAGGTGTATAGTACTACAAGTCCCAGCATACAATAACATGTCATCACTGGATGCCCAGGTATATAGTACTACAAGTCCCAGCATACAATAACATGACATCACTGGGTGCCCAGGTATATAGTACTACAAGTCCCAGCATACAATAACATGTCATCAATGGCTGCCCAGGTATATAGTACTACAAGTCCCAGCATACAATAGCATTGACATCACTGGGTGCCCAGGTGTATAGTACTACAAGTCCCAGCATACAATAAGATATGATCACTGGGTGCCCAGGTGTATAGTACTACAAGTCCCAGCATACAATAACATGTCATCACTGGGTGCCCAGGTGTATAGTACTACAAGTCCCAGCATACAATAACATGTCATCAATGGCTGCCCAGGTATATAGTACTACAAGTCCCAGCATACAATAGCATTGACATCACTGGATGCCCAGGTATATAGTACTACAAGTCCCAGCATACAATAACATGTCATCAATGGCTGCCCAGGTGTATAGTACTACAAGTCCCAGCATACAATAACATGTCATCAATGGCTGCCCAGGTGTATAGTACTACATGTCCCAGCATACAATAACATGTCATCAATGGCTGCCCAGGTGTATAGTACTACAAGCCCCAGCATCCACCTGCCACATAGAGATGGGGTGTAGTACATGAATGGCATGTCGGTACCTGCAGAAGGTGAACACACACAGACGTGCTGCAAGCATGACCAGGATCAGTGTGCACTCCCAGGCATGGCTACCAACCACATGTCAAGGACGTGATGGCAGACATATTTCTAATGGGCAAGTCCCCCTTAGTAACCAGTGCAAACAATATATGCAGCTGCCCTGCGGTGCTGTGGTCTTCACAGCAGCTTCCACATTCACGACGCCGTACCCTTAATGCTCTGCCAGCAACCTGTAATACAAGCTCCTCAAACGTCACTGCCACCACACAATGCTGCCCTCAGTCAATATGGCTGCAGAAGAACAGACGCGGGCGCTGCCTAGATGTCAGTCCAGTTGGCAGGACCCGGTATAGCACGCCCTCTAGTGGTAGAGGTCAGTATAGCGGTGAAATGTTACAAAATAGGACCAGACAAGCAGAGGGCTGCAGCCAGAATTTGCTTCATTTTAAGCACATACACAGAAATCAGCACCATAGCAAAACTTTTGGCAGACCCCATCCCTCCCCTCTCCTCTCTGGACCTGCAGAGGGGAGCATACTTATCTGCTTATAGGGTCACCTGCTGTCAACATTTGGTTGAGACTGCTACAGCCAAGGGTGGACTGGCTATAGACCCTACAGGAAAATATCCCGGTGGGCCGATGCCCAGGGAGCCCCCCAAAGCCCCTTATGGCCACCAGCCAGGTACATAAAGATCTAATGCTCTCAGCCTTAGGGCTCATGCACACGAACGTTGCAGTTGCGGTCCTCAATGCACGGGCAACATCCGTGCGGCTGCCGCAGACGGATCCAGACCCATTCAACTTGAATGGCTTTGTGATCCGTCCGTTCCGCAAAAAAGTAGTGCATGCTTCCGCACCACATCTCCCGGATCGAGGACCCATTCAAGTCAATGGGTGCCGTGATGCAGGATGCACAAGGCCAGTGCCCGTGTATTGCGGACCCTCTGTATGCGGGCTGCAATACGACCACGACCGGCACACGTTCGTGTGCATGAACCCTTAGGGCTGACCCATGTCAGACATAGGGTGCATCGCTAGCACCTATACTGAGAACGGAGCCCGCAAAGTCCCGGAGGGCGCACCATGCGTGTGAGGCTGCCCTCAATTAATTCTTATAAGAGTGCTAAAAATAGCAAAGCACTGGCTTGATCATTTCCGTCAGCCCTACAGAAATTAAAGGAACGGTGGCCACGCTTGCGCAGTGCACTTCATATGCATTTCAATGGGACATCTGTAGCTGAGTGTGCCGCTCGGCTATTTTCGGATGGCATTTTTCACTGAAGACAGATAGGAGATTCTTTGGAGCTTAATTTTCCGTTGAGCAACGTCAGTAAATAACGGATGACACACGGAAGCTAAAAATAGACACACGGATCCTTCACGGACATCTTCACGAATGAAACACGTACGCTTTTTTTCACGGATGTGTCGTTGACTCGGAAATGCGGATGAGGCCTCATAGTTAATGGGGTCAGATGACATCCCTTTAAAAGTTTTAAAAGATTCACCATATATCAGAAAGAAATAGGAAAAAGAAATCCCCCACGCCTTATCATTAAAACTGCCGGGATGCACACGACCGTATTTTACATCCGTTTCCAATCCGCAGGATGCAGTGGGACATACCTCGACGGTCCTGGGAACACGAGACCGCCGCAGAAATCCGTGACTGTTCTGCTGGACCCATTGGGAGGTATAGACACGGCCGCGAGCATGAAGCCTGATTGGAACTCTAGGCTGACAGAGTTGGCTTACTGATACATTGTAGCAAACTATCAGAAGATGAAAAATCTGTGCTATTGATACATTTAACAGAAGATTCCCTGAGTGGTAGAATTGCACGTTTTTACCTCCAATTTATTCACTAAATCCCAGAAATTGAAACACAAAGTATATCCATTTGTAGAAGGAAATCCCTTTATTTCCCGTACGCGGTAATATCTGTGATTTGCTGTATACTAGATATATAGAAAGACTACAACCCGTGACTCTAGAATGAAGGGCTCTGTATTCATGGGCATCATCCTGCATATTACAAGCCACAACGTGAAGGATGTGGTGAGTAACTGCTGGGTGATGGCAAATGAAGGGTTAAAAGATGCGACTAATAGGGTAGCAGCGGGGAGGGAGCTGTTCACACTGGACCTATGGTGACTAAGGGGTTGTGATTGTCATCCAGGCGCCTCCCTCTGACACCGTCAGCTCCACATACTCCACAGGCTGCTGCAGGTGTGCACGGTAAGGAATGCTGCTCCTGCTGCCGCCCTGTGATGGGTGCAGTGTGCCCGCTGTACCCTCTTAGCTCTGGGAAAGACAGCGCCATAAACTCTACATCCTGTAGACAGTTGTTTTCCGGGTGACAGCTTCACTAGCCTCTCACCCCTTCCTTTCTAGAGTTCATTCATGACAGATAGATGATCAGGGCCCAGTGTCTTTTGTCATGTACAGTGCATCCCTCTTTTATGGCGTGTGTTGTGGTGCTGATGAGACTGTCCGCTGTATGATGTCATTATTGGAGAATGCATGTCGTTTATGGTCCCGGTGTGTAGGGCATAAGAAAAGCCCTGTCCTACTTATTTGTTGCAAGGTTGCTGTGCACAGAATGCCAAGTGCATGGAAAGCAGGACGCCCCGCTGCTGTGTCCATGTATGTACGAGGTCCTGTGCGGGCAGGGGTTTCTTATTTTAGAGGCTATTATTAGTAGTATTATGTAAGCTTTGTAATTTTTTGTGCTGATTGCAATGTGTCAGGATGCGCTCCTCGGTCGGCTTCAGTAGGTATTAGGCCTCATGCACACAAGGCGCTGAGACACGTGGACTTCATTTCAAGTCTACAATTACGCTGGGTTTAGACCAGAGCGTTCCTGAGATGCGCGTTTTCCGCGGTTTTTATGTCGCGCGTTTTACGCGCGTTTGTGTGATTGACTGCAGTGTTGTCCAATGACCAAATATCCCTGTCTATATGAAGTTTGGCCAATCAGAGCTGGGGTTTGGCCTCTTCAGCATGTTGCAAATTCATAAACGCGCGTTCGAATGCGCGTTTTCAGTGTCAAAAACGCGCAAAATACAAGCGTTGCGCGTTCCCATTAAAGTCTATGGGCCAACACGCGCGACAAACGCCCCAAAAAAAGCTCAAGTACTTGTTTATGCGTCGGGCGTTTTTCAGCGCGTTCGAACGCGCTGTAAAACGCGAAAATGTGAAACCAGTCCCATAGGGAAGCATTGGTTTGCATCGGTTATGCGTTTTACAGCGCGTTCGAACGCGCTGTAAAACACGCAAGTGTGAACTGAGGGTTAGGGTCAGCCACCTCCATGTCCCACAGTCTTCTATCTAGGGCATCACACAGCACAAGCAATTTGGCAAGCAAAGACACAATTTTGTTTTGCCCCTGCATGAAAATATCATGCACACAGAAGTACGGCAGGCACCTACAGAATATTATGAACTTAAAGGGGTACTCCAGGCTTTATGCGCTCTGCGTGCGCCATCTCCTGCTACAGCTGATCAGCGGGGTGCCGGGTGTCGGACCCCACGATCTGATACTGATGACCTATCCTCATAAAGGAGAGCCCGGAGAACCCCTTTGATGGGGTTATTCCATCATATATTACTTGATAATCTCTTTCTAACAAAGCTAGAACCAGCCCTGTACCTCACATGGATCCAGAGATCTCCCCATTCATTGCTCCAACTGTTCTGTTTAGGGGGAAGTGTCCTTTCTCAGGGGGGGTGTCCTTTCTGCCGCAACTGGTTGCAGTTGGATGATGGAACTGAGCATGCTCTTCTGTTTCACTGAGGACAGAGAAATTAATAAAAGAGCATGGGTCCCACTTGAATGGGGTCCGCGATCCCCATCCAATGGTCCGGATGCATGCACTACCTTTTTTGCTGTGCAGAGGCACGGACAGAAACCCCACAGAAGAACTCCGTAGTGCTTCCATTCCGCACCGACCTTCCAGACCGGACCTTCCCACTTGAATGGGTCTGCATCTGTGCTGCGGTACCAGAACTTCCGGGGCCCGTATTTTGCGAGCCCGGTAGGCACATGGTCGTGTGCACGAGCCCTAAATGTGATGATTGCTATGGCATGCTAATATTCACATGACCCACACTTAGGGCTCATGCACACAAACCCGTCCGTGTGGCCTGCACTGATGGAAGCAGACCCATTCAACTTGAATGGGTCTGCTATCTGTCTTCACTGCAAAAATATAGAGCACGTTTTTTATTTATTTTTTGCAGTGTGACAGCATGGAGCGAAATGCCATCGAAGTGCTCCATAGTGCTTCCATGGCATTCCGCTCTGTATCTTCCGGATTGCAGACCTATTCAAGTGGATGGGTCTGCATCCATGATACGGTGCAGACACGTCCAGTGCCCATATATTGCGGACCCACTGTTGTCTGGCCGCAACAAGGGCACGGCCGGCACTCTTTCGTATGCATGAGTCCTTGCAGACACCGGGCCGCAGGGGCATGTGAGTGCGGTGGCCTGATGGGAGTAGTAGTTGATACTCGCGGTTTACTGCAGCTCCCTGGGCCGGCGTGCAGTGACGGGAAGGAAGGCACCGAATTCCTTCAGGGCACATTCGTGTGTTGAGGGATCTCCTGCCAGATGTCGGTTGAAGAGCCCTTGATGGTATAGAGTTTAAGTTGCAGGGAAGGCAGGGACCCTGATCTTGGGATGCCAGCACCCTTGGGTGCAAATGAGGTGGTGAAATAGAGAGGAGTCAGTTAGAATAAATAACTGGAACATTTACTGAGAATCAATAAGAATCAGATTATTGGATTGCAAAGCGGTAGTTGTAATCCATTCAAAGGACATCACATAGTTAGTTGTATCTGTAATCCTAATAACAGGCTCCTGGTGAGGTATTGACTCACTGGTCACACTCAGGCTGTGGTAACTTCTAGATGACTGTCTATCTTCCAGGTGTGGAGTATACATCACACGCCGTCCAAATATCTTGCCTTCCTGGCTTACTCACAATTTCCAATAAGATGTCCACACTGTCCATAGAGGAATGCAGCTCCAAATACAGCTTGTACTTCACTGTACTCCTGCCTCACATTGGGTGCTAATGGAGTCCATAGGCCGAGGTACCACTCTCACCTCCACTAGTTTCTCCTTATACTCTCTCATCACTCTGAGCTGCTTGTATTCTTCTCTTGAGACATCTCAGAGGGGTAGCTACTTGTCAGCTTCCTTTAATTCTGGATTCATTAGGTCTAGCCCTAGCTGGATAGCTTGCTCTTTTTGACTGACCCTGCAGTCTGGCTGAGGTGTCTGACTGTTGTGTCTGACTCTGGAGTTAGCTTGCCTTGGCTTCAGACTAAACTTATGCTGACCTGACTGCACTGTACTGCTCTCAACTGCTGCACTTCACTGGCTCATTCCTCTCACGTCCTCCAACTACTTACTCGGCTTTGCACCTCCTTGCACGTGTTAACTAAACTAGCTGTATTGACACATCTCCCAACCTTTTGGACAAAGAGGGACACTTATAGTGTATTATGTGAAAGGTGCACTTTTCCTGCATATTTATATACTTCAGTAGCTTTTTTTTACACAATAGCGCAAAAATTATCTGAATATAAAGATTTCTAAAATCAAAATGACATCAAATAAGGTAATAGTTATGCAAGGCAGGCTTTAATATATAGATAGGAACCAGGGAAACACTTTCTGGATCAATATTGTAAATGTAATAATGCAAAACTATACCTCAGATCAAAAAGAGGGACATTTATGGTACAAAGAGGGACAGAGACTTGGGTCAAAAAGAGGGACACTTGGGAGGAATGCATTGAGTTAAGAAATTTGAGTTAAGAGTTTAAGTGTTAACTTTGCGACATCGGGTGTATGAATGGTACCAGCAACACCTAGGGGTGACTAGTTGTGTCTACATGCAGGGCGTAAACACCCTGTTAGAAGGAATTACAGCAATATGCATACATATTATAAAATGATATTCTGCAAATACCCTTATATATACAGGGCCCCACTGCTATTACGGAGTGGGACACTGCACCCTTAAAGGGACACTAAACCCAACATAACTTGCTAAGGAAAGTTTGTGATCACCTCCTTCTGCTTGGGCATCTTCAGACTGTTACAGAATGTGTGTGCAGGTATACTAACAGTGCCAGTGCACTGACACTACAGACAGTGCTACCTAGCTTTCCCAGGTGTCTGAATGTCAAGTTTGTCATAAGCTGGAAGGAATTCTCACTAACTAGCCAAATCTGACATCCATCAGTGAGGAAAGCTGGATTATAAATCTTGTGGCGCTGTGTACACTGTGCACATAATATTACTCTTACATTGTGCAAGTAACCCAACTCCCAGGAGCCTGAAAGGCAAATCTGCCTAACTATATCACTATTTAGGAGAGAGGAGGGGGATTTATCTTGGTAGATTTAGTATTCTGCCATCTATTACAGTTCCACATAGTAGTTGGGAAGCAGGAAGTATGCTAATCATGTAGTCTATTACAGCTCTACATGGGGGTAACCCAGCTTTCCCAGAACCTGAAAGGCTTTGGATTTGTTAAAGTGATTTATACTTAGCTTTTCCAGGCTCCTGGCTAGCAAATCCGGCTAGGTGTTCTACAATACTTGGAATAAACCAATTGATAAACAGGCTGATCTGGCACTCTGCAGTATTAGGCTACTTTCACACTTCGGCAGAGATCAGCAAAAACGCCTCCGTTTTTGATAATACAACCATCTTCATCTGTTAAGAACGGATCCGGTTCTATTATCTTTACAATAGCCATGACTGATCTGGAAGTCAAACCATTGTAAGTCAATGCGTGATGGATCCGTTTTCTTTTATGTCCGCATCCCCGTTTTCCTCCGCATCCCATACCAGACAGAAACACTAGCAGCGGTTTTCTGTCCGATATGGGAACGCAACCAAATGGAACGGAATGCATTTTAGGTTCATTGTGTTCTGTTTAGTTCAGTTTTGTCTCCATTGACAATGAATGGGGACAAAAAGGAAGTGTTTTTCTCCGGTGTTGAGATCCTCTGCCGGAAAAGCAGATGTGAAAAAAGCAGATGCGAAACAGGCCTTAGAAAGCTGGGTAACGGTGTCCGTGGGTGGGGAGATGGGGGCATATTGGTTTTATAAAATCCACACATTGCTGCCCTGGTATGCTGTGTACATCTATCATATGGTAAAAGGGCAACATAATCTGTTGTCACCAGCGCAGCTCTACAATTTTGTCACCCAGCTATACCAGGACCCTGAATGGCAAGTTGGTCTAGCTATATGAATGGATTTATCACTACACAAGTAGACAAATATGGAACTCAGCAGTCAGGGAAAGCTGGGTAACAACCTCTGCAGATATGTAATAGAGGCCACACTTAGTACATACATTCTGCATACACTACGACGGCAATATATCATTCCCACTATTACAGTTTTTGGCATAACACTTTTTAACACCACTTGTGCAAAAAAAATTCTTTCCTTCCTTCACCACTTTCTCAAGATATGGTGAGGGCAACTTCCTCTTAACTTTCTGTTCCCTTACGTCCTGACGTGCATGCGCACTATGACTGAGACCCAATACGCTGTATTCTAATTAAATATATTTATTGTACACTACAGAGTCTTTTACAGTCAATGTATTAAGATAAGAATATATATACTGTATGTATGTATGTATATATATATTGTAAGGAATCGTCTCTTATTCGGGGGTCATTCTCTCAGACTTATCACTGACAACCGTGTTGCATATCCAAACAGTGCATTTATTTGGCCACCAGCACCAACAAAACAACACAAAACGATACAAATTAAATCCTGCCGTCAGGGCTCTAACTAAACAGAGGTATTCTCTATCTCACCTCTATAGCGCCATTCACACCTGGAACTGGATGCGGCTTTCTTAGCCACTTGCCCAGCAGCCTCCTGGCTGTAACAATGTCCAACCAAACGTTTGATCTCCATATGTAGTTTGATATATGTAGTTTGATCTTCAGCATACCTATTGTGATGGGCAGTGGGTTTAGAACCACTGTGCCAACTAACTGGTTTGGCTTTGGGCTATCCCTAAGGGAGTTGTCCTGTCAGTCCCCTGGTTTTCACCTACAGGGATCTGGTCTTCACTGTAGATGAGCCACCAGGCTACTACCTCCTAGAACAGTCCCAGTGTAGTTAGCAGCTGACCCATGGAGATCAGAGAGACTGGTGCAAGGCACTAAATGGTGACAGAGTATTCGTAAAAAGGTAACGGGCTGAGGTTAAGCAAAATGTGTCCATAACTGAAAGACGAGTCAGAGGTCAGGGCAGGCGGCAGTGGGTCAATACGGAAGTCAGGCTAAAGAAAAGACAGGCAGGGTCAGAGTCGGGAGTCCAGGTAGAGGTTCGGTATACGGGCAGACAATCTAAATAGTGCACCTTCACTGGTCACTAGCAAACTATGAAACCTAATGCTTTGGTACTTCTCCCTGGGGAAAGGAGCTTTAAGAACTCAGAGATGTCTAGCCGTTAGCTAGTGAAAATACAGATGTGCTGGTCCTTTAAGAGCCGGTAGGTGTGCGCTTCCTATGAAACAAGGAAAGAGGCCTAGCAGCTGAGCACAGGCTGCGGCCACCAGAGGGGGAACAAGGACTCTGGAGACCAGCCCTGCCAAAGAAGGCCAGTGAAGGTAGGATTGGCAGATTAGCTATTTAGCTGTATGTTCTATGGCTGATACTATTATGTACTACAGCGGGTACTGCAGCTAGCACTGTTACCAAATCCTAACTAGGAGATTCATAAAAAAAAAAAAAAAAAGCAACTCTCAATGTGTAGACAAAAATTATCCAAACTAAACTCAGCTCCCTCCACCTAAACTTCCTGGCTAATATGCGCTAGCATCCTAGGGGAGAGAAAGGAGATAGTAGACATGGCTGCAACCTGAGAGAACAATGCACTGCTTTTCAAGTTTATTTTTTATGGTCTGCAATTGTGATATCTGACAAAACAAGAGCAAATAACAAACACACATAAGGAGATTATGGTAGGTTTTGTTGGATGTTCTTTTTGTGTTTGGACTCTGGGTTTGGTTCCCCTTTAACCCATTCATCAGCCACGGCAACAAAATAACTGTAAAGGATACAGTGTATATGTGGGAGGTGGTTCACTGAGTGCTAGCTGTATAAATCCCTATGCAGTGAGCTCCTCCTAGTGGTGGCTATGCCCAACCAGAATTATATCATTTATGAAGTCAGAAAAAATAGCTCTCAGATATTATATCAAATTAATCAGCACAGAAATATGGACCAAAAAATGGGATAAAAAATATATTTGTCTAAGCTTTGAGAGGGGAGTGGTGTCCATACCGGGTTTATCTATAGGGTCCCTATAATTTCTGTGTACGCCCCTTATATTGTTAAACAGAACAAGAGAACACTATTCTGTATAAGTGGCTATAATACTATCATACTCTTGCAGTGATTCATTTAGCTTTGCTACGTCCATAAGCCCAGTAGCCAAATAACGAGCAGTGATGGCGTCTGGCCTAGTCCGGCTCAGTTATACTGTAGATCCTGTCCACGGAAGCTTCTCTGCTGCCGTAACGAGGTTTACTAATTGACTGCTGTCCTGCACATTATACAGATGTAGCTCCAGGGTCCTCGTCTCATCGCTTAATCTCAGACTTGGACACAGTCCTCTTACTTCTATATTACTCTTCCCATTAGGGAAATATATTTCATGAAGTCTGTTACGAGTTTGTGTGCGTACAACATAATGTCTTTAATGAGGCAGAAAAGTAAGGTCGGGAGGAGGGGGACGTGGAAATTTGGAAATGAATACGACCAATATGTTTATGGTATGCAGCAGGTTAATATATGTATATCTGCTCCCTTGCAATTTTTTTTTTTTTTTTAAGGGGCAGTACACATTTCATTTTTATTACTGGTGTTTATTAGGTACTTTGCCAATTTTAACCATTGTAACAAGGTGACTGGTAAACTACTGGAGTGGGTGTATACCTCACCCAGAATGCTTAAATGGGTAAGGTAAAAGAATACAGGAGAGCTGGGTTGCTTCAGCAAAGTGTAGTTTGCTGAGGCACTTTGTTTACATTGTATTATGGGCTGATATTTTATGGAATGGTAGATAAGTGTTGGTAGTGAGACTTGCCATTCCCTCCCCACTCCAGTACAACACTTTCCCAGGTATAGCTGCTGGGCTCCTTACTGGGGGAGTAAATACAGGGTTGAAAGGCCCATTCGGTGTCAGTGCCTGGAAGCTGCATGAGCTGTGGGCTGTGCAAAGCCTGGTTTTCAAATTATGCCATTTCCATGGATAAATTTTTTATCTGATGTTTGATATTTCTCCCTATATAACTGTTAGTTTCAGATTCTCATACACTGGTGCATGGTTATTATCTTGCATTGTAATGTTTGATACAGAACACTTTCTGCTGCTAAATTCTATTCTCATTACAGTGATTTAGGGCTTGCTTGTCAACTGAACAAATATGTCATCCATCAAGGATCTGGTGTGTGCAGTCATCCAGTTCTTAAGAGAGCAGAGTCAGCGAGATGCTTACACGTCAGATGAGCAAGAAAGTTTGGAAGGTAAATAATTAACACAGTCAATATTCGGAGCAGAGCATGCAAGATGTCATAAAGCTCAAGGTCTCGGCTAAGTACAGTACTTGATCTTAATGGATTTCCTGAAAGCTTCATACATTAATTAGCACTTTTATAGGTCTACAAACGCTGTGATGTAGTAAGAGTTAAGTACACGTGGACATGGTCATACTGGGAACTTTGGGCTGTGATTGACAGCCTTCTGTATACACACTAATACAAGTATAGCTGTCAGTCATCCTGTGTGGGCGGGGTAATCAGGACTCTTACTGTCTCTCCTAGGAGTCCTGTCAGGATTTATTCTGTTCCAGGGTCCTCGTCTCATCGCTTAATCTCAGACTTGGACACAGTCCTCTTACTTCTATATTACTCTTCCCATTAGGGAAATATATTTCATGAAGTCTGTTACGAGTTTGTGTGCGTACAACATAATGTCTTTAATGAGGCAGAAAAGTAAGGTCGGGAGGAGGGGGACGTGGAAATTTGGAAATGAATACGACCAATATGTTTATAGTATGCAGCAGGTTAATATATGTATATCTGCTCCCTTGCAATTTTTTTTTTTTTTTTTAAGGGCAGTACACATTTCATTTTTATTACTGGTGTTTATTAGGTACTTTGCCAATTTTAACCATTGTAACAAGGTGACTGGTAAACTACTGGAGTGGGTGTATACCTCACCCAGAATGCTTAAATGGGTAAGGTAAAAGAATACAGGAGAGCTGGGTTGCTTCAGCAAAGTGTAGTTTGCTGAGGCACTTTGTTTACATTGTATTATGGGCTGATGTTTTATGGAATGGTAGATAAGTGTTGGTAGTGAGACTTGCCATTCCCTCCCCACTCCAGTACAACACTTTCCCAGGTATAGCTGCTGGGCTCCTTACTGGGGTAATAAATACAGGGCTGAAAGGCCCATTCGGTGTCAGTGCCTGGAAGCTGCATGAGCTGTGGGCTGTGCAAAGCCTGGTTTTCAAATTATGCCATTTCCATGGATACATTTTTTATCTGATGTTTGATATTTCTCCCTATATAACTGTTAGTTTCAGATTCTCATACACTGGTGCATGGTTTTTATCTTGCATTATAATGTTTGATACAGAACACTTTCTGCTGCTAAATTCTATTCTCATTACAGTGATTTAGTGATTGCTTGTCAACTGAACAAATATGTCATCCATCAAGGATCTGGTGTGTGCAGTCATCCAGTTCTTAAGAGAGCAGAGTCAGCGAGATGCTTACACGTCAGATGAGCAAGAAAGTTTGGAAGGTAAATAATTAACACAGTCAATATTCGGAGCAGAGCATGCAAGATGTCATAAAGCTCAAGGTCTCGGCTAAGTACAGTACTTGATCTTAATGGATTTCCTCAGCACTTTTATATGTCTACAAACGCTGTGATGTAGTAAGAGTTAAGTACACGTGGACATGGTCATACTGGGAACTTTGGGCTGTGATTGACAGCCTTCTGTATACACACTAATACAAGTATAGCTGTCAGTCATCCTGTGTGGGCGGGGTAATCAGGACTCTTACTGTCTCTCCTAGGAGTCCTGTCAGGATTTATTCTGTATTCTGTATTTACTATAACTCAAATGATATAAACCTCATATATCACAGAGCCCAGGTTCTCCTCTATCATATCCTGCCCTCAGATAAGGCAGGAGAAATCATCTGACCGGTTCACTTTCAAGAGCAGGACAGCCTCTGGATAAAGATGCAGCAGGGTGCTCAAAGTGCTCTCTGCCCTTAGCTTTCATTGATTCTGCTCAACTTTTCGAATGTTTGGAGTACGGAACCATAGAGACTATATGGGATCTGTGCTCCACACACTCAAGCGGGTCTGATGAAATCTGAAGGGGCAGAGTGTTCCGAGTACTTTTGCACTTTTGTGTTCTCAACAAAAGTTTAGTTAACCTTTTAGTAAGACTTATTTCTGCATAAAAAGTTGAGTATCTTTGTAAATACTTTACAGGTAAAACTCGAACAATTAGAATATCGTGCCAAAGTCTATTTATTTCAGTATTGCAAATCAAAAGGAATTGCATTAAGGCAGCTTAAAATTAGAATTTTGAGAAAAGGTTCAATATTCTAGGCTCAACGTGTCACACTCTAGTCAGCTAATTAATCCATACCCCCTGAGCAAAGGGTACCTCAAAATTGTGACCTTGGGGTTTTCATAAGCTGTAAGCCATAATCATTAAAATTATAACAAATAAAGGATTGAAATATCTCGCTTTTCATGTAATGAGTCTATCTCATATATTAGTTTCACCTTTTAAGTTACATTACTGAAATAAATAAACTTTGCACAATATTCTAATTTTTTGAGTTTCACCTGTATATTACCTAAAGGGTTCCCAACACTTGTGCCATATGCATAGGACAGGGGATAAGTGTGTGCTCGCTGGTGGTCCCACCACTGGGATGAGAAAGGGAATTCGGAGGTCCTGAAGTTCCCTATGGGCATGGAGCATAGGTACTCCTGAATAACCACCGCTCCATTCATTTCCATGGGACTGCCGAGCACAGGCATACTGATGTTCCATGCACACAGGTCTCCATGACTCCCATTTTCGTGATTGCTGGGAGCCCCATCAGACACTTATTCAGTATCTGGTTTTGGTAATGGGAAAACCCCTAGTTTCTCTGGAGAAGTGACTCCTGGTCAGGTTCTCACCATTCAGGAGTCAAGCGAATGACCTAACTAGGGCTGCATCACCTCTCTTCAAGGACCCCATAGCAGCCCCATAGGGCAAATAAATGTAGGGCAAATAAGTAATGACTAGGGATGAGCGAATCAACTTTGGATGAAACATCCGAAGTCGATTTGCATAAAACTTCATTAGAATACTGTACAGAGCGAGCGCTCCGTACAGTATTAGAATGTATTGGCTCTGATGAGCTGAAGTCATTACTTTGCGAAATCTTGTGAGACTTTGGGTAATACCGTAAAAAATTAATTTCTACTGTTTAAAACTTTTTCACGAACTCGGGTTCGGTTCCATTCGCTCATCCCTAGTAATGACATACTGTATATTTACAAAGTTACTCAAAGTTACCCAACCTTCCTACATAGATGAACCATGAACATTGATCTTTATGAACAGAGATCGTCAACCAAGAGATCCCATTTATTTACCAGCTACCATGCCTGGCTGCTGAGGGCCCATATGTGTGCATGTGACCCAATTTAGAACAAGGTTTAGTAGAGTATGTGATGTCATACAGTGCGTTGTCAGTCATCACATTGTGGAATATAAACTAGACAACTTTCCAGGGGCGTAATGGAAACTTAAAGTGGCCCTGGAAGAAATAAATAAATATGACTCCATGTTGTAGGCAGGTCAAAATTGATAGAAGCTAGTCGTGTCAGCAATACAATAGTGCAACACAAAATACCATCCCAGCAGAACCAAATCCTGCAGTTTAGTGCAAAATCTGCCCCAGAAGCTGTCCCTCTGTTGTGGCCATCAACAGCTGCCACGTTCTGTCCTCCAACAATGGTTAATATACAGAGGAGGGGGCTTAGAAGGTGAGATCCAGGACACAGCACCAAGCCAGCCCTACCTTTAGCATGCTGCCTGGGCTTCCCCTAGTATTGAACCCTGTAGTGTCCAGTAGTGTGCTCCCCAAATGGCCAAAGAAAGGAGAAAAAAATAATATACCTGAGTACTGTTCCAAGTCACCATCTCCAGTGCAGGCCACGGGCCCATTCCAGCCTATGGCCTGAGACACATGTGTTCCTGATCCATTTGTACACTGCTTCATATAGCGGCCTCCGGGGCCATAGTATTCAGCGGCATCACCGCCCTGAGGACAGCCATACAACTGAATTCAGGAGGTCACCTGTGGCCACTGGGCAGGTACATAAGTACCTGACCTTCCCTGTGCTATTTACTGTTGAGTGTATAAGATCATTATGTACCTCGCCAGCTCAGACGCCCCCCAAGAAAATTCCCTGTAGCGGCTAGGGCCAGTCCGCCCCTGCAACTTTCATTTAATTAGTACTGAAGAAACCACATTTGTTTTTACATCTGCTCCTTCCAGTGGCAGTGCAATGTCTGGAGACTGTCTTCAAAATCAGTCCTGAAGATGTTCAGCTTGCAGCACCTTATAGCTTGGAAGAAGTTTTCTCACAAGCACACCTGAAGGTAATTTGCCCTTTATTCTAGAGTTTGTAAATGCAACTGATATCTTCTAACTGAGCGTGGGCAATGGATGGAGGTTCCTTGTGTCTACTAAAGGAAGACCGCCCTCACAGTCATAAATATTACAATTTGTGCCTGGTCGGAAGAACCTCTACTGTGTTACTCTGATATTAAATACTTGTTGCTTTTCTATTACTCTGCTTCTTCTAATCTGCACAGTAGTCACATATTAGAGCAGCAGCATGTCCTCCGGAGCTGCTCTTTCCTTTGGGTACAGAACACTGAAACCATAGTCAGCCATTTTGGTCACCCAGTCAACCACCTAACAGCAATTACAGCAAGACATACCCTTACCATTCTCTAAAATTTATGTCTGTCATCTTGTGCATGCTACTCTAGTACTAAACCCACGCAGCCTCCCTGGATTAGTAGACAAGGGGTCATCAATTGTATACAGAGGTAAAATGACCACATAGCAGCCCAAATGGGAGAGTAACAGAAACTCCTCTTGGACTTTGCATGTATTTCTAGACCAGGTTTAAGTCACAACTGAAGGATAACAGCTAAAATATATGGAGGATAACAACTATAAAAAATTAGATTACAAAAAAATAGGATTTTAAAGAGACTAGATAGATAGAGAGAGAGAGAGAGAGATAGATAGATAGATAGATAGATAGATAGACAGATGCAGTGAGCCACGAAGGAGGCACAGGGCAGAGAAGATGGGAGTGGTGGCTGTGGCTCTGAAATGGGTAGTACTACTCACAGTTCACAGTGGTCCTCACTTTAGCGCTTTGCACAGTGAATAGAGGGTGCACCCTTTCTTCCCTTGGGGCACAATAGAAATTTGTTGGGGTACAGAAGATGGGAGTAGTTGTATTCACAGTGGCGGTTCTCACTCTGACACTTCCCCAAGCTGTGCACTAATGGGAATGGGTGCACCTTTTTTCACTTTGGGGGCACCCCTGGCATTGGGGTTCTCTTGCCTGTTGGGTTGCCCTTGGTGTAGGTGGGTTTTGAGGGGCAGGGTAGGCTTTCCTGGTGTACAAGGCAATAATTAGGCCTGGTTTTATGCAACAAGTCCACAGGTCTTTACAGTTGGCATATGCAATTTCCCAAGGCTGTGTATGGTAGTTTACTAGTGCCCTTTGGGTGTCTCATTTCAGCTGCGCATGCTGCGCTTTTTGTTCCATCCAAAAATCCAGAACACTTGCCGCAAGGGCAATGCCCATTGAAAGGCATTAATCCGGATCCGACCTTAAGCTAAACGTCGTTTCGGCGCATCGCCGGATCCGACGTTTAGCTTTTTCTCAATTGTTACCATGGCAGCCAGGACGCTAAAGTCCTGGTTGCCATGGTAAAATGTAGTGGGGAGCGGGGGAGCAGTATACTTGCCATCCGTGCGGCTCCCGGGGCACTCCAGAGTGACGTCAGGGCGCCCACACGCATGAATCACGTGATCGTATGGATCACGTGATCGCATGGATCACGTGATCCATGCACATGGGGCGCTTTGACGTCATTCAGGAGCGCCCCGGGAGCCGCACGGACTGTAAGTATACCGCTCCCCCGCTCCCTGCTCCTACTATGGCAACCAGGACTTTAATAGCGTCCTGGCTGCTATAGTAACCTGAAAGCATTTCGAAGACTGATCAGGATCCTGATAAGTCTTCTAATGCTTCAGGCGACTTGCGTTCTGACGGATCCGGCGGGACGGAAGTGCCTGCCGGATCCTCAGAACGCAAGTGTGAAAGGGCCCTTGGTAACTTGGTCACAGGAAATTAACCCTTTTAGCATTAACTAACCCCTTTCAGTCGTGCTTTGGGGCACTGTAGATAGACAAATGCATGATATAGATAGTTAGACAGATGTAGATAGATGTACTTGGAACTTGCTAGTTAACAAAGACCTATGATCACAGCAGCATAGGCACTTTACATTCCCCACGTACTAACAATTCTGGAGTCTCTATTCTTATGGCTATATGTTGTATCATTCCTTTATAATTCCTGTTAAAAGTTATGAATGAATTGCTAGCAGTCTGCAGTAAGGGTACATAGGGGTGGTAACCAGTTGGAGGTGTGTACTTGCACAGACTAACTCTGTCCAATCAGTGCTGCCATTGTCAGACTGTGCAGGTACACACACCCAACTGGTTACCTCCCCTCTGTACCCTTACTGCATAACTTCTAGTAGAAATAATAAAGGAATGACACAACATACAGACTTAAGAATAGAGGCTCCAGAATTGTTATTACATGGGGAACGCACGCAGCTATTAAAACAGACATCTCAGGAGTGGTGACAGGTCCTCTTTAAGTATAAAGAGCAACAAGATCTTTAAGGTGGTAGAAGAACATTGCAGAGGGGGAGCATTGTCAGATGCAAAGGGTTTTCCAATCCCTGAAAGTGACAGCGTACTTCTAGGATATATATGCCATCACTTTCTGATCCAACTGCAGCCCATTCACATCTTCACTAGCACTGCAGGGGACTGCGGCACTAAGCCACTCACTTCAGCTTGAATGAAATGGCACATCTTGCCAAATAGGCTACATATTGATTAGCGTGCCTTTTCATTTGCACTCCATTCACATCCAGAGCTGCCGTCATGATTATGCTAATTTCTGCTGACAGGCACATCCATTAGCTGTGTTACATTATACGCTGCCAAACTATTCCACTTAAATCTGCAGCGTCAGTGCTAAAAAAAAAAAAAAAAAAAGAAAAACGACTGGGATCCTGCCCTGAGCCATGTATACCCTTTATTAACAGTAATGGTCAGTAGACTACATACATGCTAAAGTAACACTGCTACTTTCTATTGATTTCTATGTGATTTATTTTATTGTAAACTGCCTGTAGTCCAGAACATCCAATAATCCATAGTAAAAATTGAGGATTTTCTTACTCTGGATAAGGCCTCATGCACACAAATGTATATTCTTTCCGTTTCCGTTTCGTTTTTTTTCCGGACCGTATACGGAACCATTAATTTCAATGGGTGTGCAAAAAAAACGGAAGTTCCTCTGTGTGCATTCCGTTTCCATATGTCCGTATTTCCGTTCCGCAAAAAAATAGAACATGTCCTATTATTGTCCACATTATGGACAAGGATAGGACTGTTCTATTAGGGGCCAGCTGTTCTGTTCCGCAAAATATGGAATGCACAAGGATGTCATCCGTATTTTTTGCAGATCCTTTTTTTGCGGACCGCAAAATACATACAGTCGTGTACATGAGCCCTAAGAATGGAGCTTTCGGAATCCCTTATTATCTGTCCTGACAGGTTGAGGCAGAAATTTGCTAAAAATGATCCGTGATTGTGCTGTCCTATAAACTGCACATTAGTATAACAAGTCATTATTGTTGTGGGCAGGGGCGTAGCTATAGGGGGTGCAGAGGTAGCAGTCGCCACCAGGCCCAAGAGCCTGAGGGGGCCCAAAGACATGTGCCGCATAAGAAGTGCATGCTGGTCAAGTTACACCTCTGGCTGGAGGGAAGGGGTTAGGTAAAGAATTTGGCATGGGGGGAAGAGGGGCCCAAGCTGAACTCTTGCACCAGGGCCCATGTGCCTGTAGCTACACCCCTGGTTGTGGGGATTCTTTCCTGCCAGGTTGAGTCCGTTTTTTTTAGGCGTCATGCACAAAGCCATATTGTTTTTCCGCATCCAATCAGCATTTTTTTGCAGATTGGATGTGGACCCATTCATTTCAATGGGGCTGAAAAAAATGCGCATCCGTATTCCCGCATGTCTTTTCTGCAAAAAAATAGAACATGTGAACATTGCAGACAAAAATAGGCATTTGGACATTGGGGCCCGCTGAAATTGTGGGATGCACATGGCTGGTATGCAGATTTTGTGCCCGGATGGCAAAATACATATGGTCGTGTGGCCTTATGCTGCTAGATCATTAATTCACCGGCAGATTTTATGTATCAGGCTGTGTGCTTTATGGATATTTATTATAGGGAGTTAAGCTCTTTTTTCATCTGTAGTGATAGAAATGCTTCCCTTATATCCCCCACCCCAGGTTAATATAAGTACCAGGAGGGGCAATCATTTTCCTTTTTTGTCTCTGATGGGACCACCTGTTTGGGCTCCTACCCTGTGCAGAGCATGGTGGTATTATGGACCCACAGGCAACCAGTACGCCACCACTTGGTGCCTGGTAATTCAGCTTTTTCTCTTATTCTGCTTGGAATCTTTGGGGCACATTTATTAAGATGGCATTTCAAAAAAAGAAAAACAGCGTTTTAATCAGGACTAAGCACTTGCTTTGTGGTGCTGCCAGATCTTAACTTGATCGTGAAGATCAGGCGAAGTAACCACATATCGGCAGCATCAGTTGCTAAGTAAAGGCCCAAAATGATGTATATCAGGGGTTTTAAAAGGGGTGGTCTCATGAAGGCAATCCATTTATCAAACAAAGTCAAGCTGGCAATCGGCTGATCACTGTTGATCCCACTTCTGAAACCTGCAGCAATCAGCTGATATTGCCGGGGAAAGTTGTGGGCAACACAGGGGAAAAGAACGGCTGTCCATGGAGGCCTGAGCAGGAGACCCCCTCTATGGCATCTAGATTCCTTATTAGGGTATAATGATTTGGGATATCTTAATAGGACACCATTTGCAAGGACATCAAATCCTCTGACCGTTTTGCTTTAGTTTTGGATCTTTCTTGCCCAATTGTTATGTTAAAAGTAGTATATTTGGGAGCTGCTGTACTCTGTTACACAATGCACCCCTAAAATGCTGTCAGACATGTGCTATGACTTCTGGATTATAATATGATAATTCTAAGCTTTCATTCCTATAAGGCTGTATAGTTATGAATAAGATCTTGAGGTGATATGTAGTTTACAGACATTCAAATGTTAACATGTTCAATTATCCAATTAATCTTGATCAAATTAAAAAATCTGAGGAAACCTTAAGATGTCAAAGCATTTTTCTGTATTTGAGATGATGAGAGTTTGTACTGTCAGCCACAAGAAGCAAAGCCTTCACAGAATCTGATATCTCATGTGCAGTAGATTTACATTGACCTCTTCTGTCTGATCCTTGGGGGAATACGGACAAGTCATGGTTTTCTCTGTAGAGTCATGGTATTAGAGCTTCTCCTCTCCCTATCTAGTGACCTCAAGGATAGGATTTTTGGATATCTATGTATTCTGGGACCTGACATTTCTGGGACCTTCCACTTTAGGAGATATGTCTTCCTTTGGTCTTCACATTATGAAGGAAATGGTCTACCATGAAGTTACTAGGGCTTACTCCATAGAGTACTTCGATGAGGTCCACAGAGCTGGATTGTTGACTTTAGGGCATCTGATAGCCGCTGCCCTCTTCACTTGTTACGACCAGTGGGTGGGACCCACTGGTCAAACCAGAGAGTGTGGATTCTCTGTGTCAACCAAGGGATGGCAGCCACTAACCCCTAGGGTGTTATTCAGCACTCTCACAGGAGACAGGACAGAATGCAACAATAGAGAAACTGAACCACTATCTACAGGATTGGCTAATATGGTTGACAGCTGACTCACTAAGTCAGACAACGGGTAACACTCCAATAGCTCAAGTTGCAGTTAGTTAGTGTGAACGGAGTCCAATAGCAGACACAGTGGTGAGAAGTGGTATTTCAGCGAAGACTGGAGAAAAGGCAGCAGCTGATGATAATGATTGTCAGAGGCAGAAGCTGAAGCATGGTAAGAGACAAGCCAGGAGTCAGAAGCCGGTATCAGATAGTAGCGTGGTACAGAGGATCAGACAAGCTCAGGGTCAGACAGGTCCAGTAGTCTATGCAGGTGGCAGGCAAACAGAATGGTCAAACAGGCTGGGTCAAACACAGAAGATCAGAACAGAACACCTTTGCTATTACTGATAGTAACTCAACGCTCAGGCAACTTCTTGAAAGAGGAAGCTGCTATTTACCTTTGTAACCCCGCCCAGGGGCCGTGCTGGGAGGCAGAGAGCACGCTCCCCGCAAGGATAAATGACAGGAAGGTGCGCCCTCACCCCTATGGCACTCCAGCATGGAGGCAGCATGGCCAGAGGATGGTTCTGGCAGGCACTTGCCTGACACATTTGGCAGAGACAGCAGCGGGCAGCTCTGTAGCAGAAAACTGTCCTCTTCAGTGTTAATTACTTTACACAGTTTTTAGTGTCATCTGCAAAAATTAATATTTTACTGTGCAGGCCTGCTACAAGATCATTAATAAATATATTGAAGAGAATAGGGCCCAGTACTGACCCCTGAGGTACCCCACTAGTTACAGTGACCCAATCTGAGTATCTACCGTTAATAACCACCCTCTGTTTTCTGTCACTCAGCCAGTTACTTACCCACATACAGACATTTTCTCCCAGTCCGAGCATCCTCATTTTATATACTAACCTTTTATGAGGTACAGTGTCAAATGCTTTGGAGAAGTCCAGATATATGACATCCATTGATTCGCCGCTGTCAAGTCTAAAACTTACCTCCTCATAGAAACTGATTACATTCGTTTGGGATGACCGATCCCTCATGAAGCCATGCTGATATGGCGTTATTTGCTTATTTTAATTGAGATCCTCTAAGATAGCATCTCTTACAAAACCTTCAAACAGTTTACCAACAACAGATGTTAAACTTACCGGCCTATAATTTCCAGGCTCTGTTTTTAGACCCTTTTTGAATATTGGCACCACATTTGCTATGCGCGAATCCTGTGGAACATTCCCTGTCAGTATAGAGTCCATAAATATCAGAAATAAGGGTCTGGCTATGACATCACTTAATTCCCTTAGGATACGGGGGTGTATGCCATCCGGTCCTGGCGATTTGTCTATTTTAATCCTTTTAAGTCGCTGTTGTACTTCTTCCTGGGTCAGACAGGGCACTTTTAATGGGGGATTTACTTTTACATTCTGCATTTCATCTGACAGTTTATTTTCTTCAGTGAATATAGTGGAGAAAAAAATATTTAATAGTTTCCCTTTATCCCCGTCGCTTTCTGCAACACCCCCCTCATTGCTGTGTAGAGGGCCGACTCCTTCAGATTTATATTTTTTACTATTTATATAATTGAAGAACATTTTAGGGTTAGTTTTACTCTCTTTGACAATTAATCTCTCGGTCTCTAGTTTAGCAATTTTTACTAGTTTTTTACATATTCTATTTTTTTCCTTATAGTTTATCAGTGCTTCCTGGCTCCCCTCCTGTTTTAGTGATTTTTATGCTTTCTTTTTTTCATTTATTGCTTTCTTTACGGTTCCATTTATCCACATTGGTTTCTTATTGTTCCTTAGCCTTTTATTCCTATAAGGTATGTATCTCTCACAATTAGATGTTACAGTGCTTTTAAAAATCTCCCATCTTGTGGTTGTATTTTTATTTTTGAGGACTTTGTCCCAGTTAGTTAGGCCTATGACCTCGCTTAGTTGGCTAAATCTAGCTTTTTTGAAGTGTGGTATTTTTGTTCCTCCCTTTAGAAACTCTCGTTTGAAGGATAATTGGAAGGTTATAACTTTATGGTCACTATTTGCCAGGTGTCCCCCGACCTGCACATCTGTTGTTCTATCATGTCTATTGGTTAATACTAAGTTCAGTATGGACGTCCCTCTAGTGGGGTCCTGAACCAGTTGGGAAAGGTAATTGTCTTTGGCTATTGCCAAGAACCTGTTTCCTTTATGGGATGTACAGCTTTCAGTTTCCCAGTCTATATCTGGGTAGTTGAAGTCCCCCATGATAACGACTTCATTATGATTTGCCGCCTTGTCTATCTTGTTTAGTAATAGATATTCTGTGGACTCTGGTATATTAGGTGGTTTATAATAAACTCCTATTAGTAATTTATTCTTGTTTTTGCCTCCATGTATCTCTACCCAGAGTGACTCCACATGTTCATGTCCCTCACTTATATCTTCTTGGACTGCGGGCTTTAGATAGGACTTTACATAAAGGCAGACCCCCCCTCTCCGGTTTTGACGATCCTTTCTAAACAGATTGATCTATGACCATGATTACTAAACTATATTGGATTACTACACAAAGTCTTAGGCTACTTTCACACTAGCGCTTTTACTGGATCCGTTAAAGTTAAACGGATCTGTCCCCATTGACTTGCATTGTGGGTCATGACGGATACGTCTTGCTCCGCATCCCATGACAGAAAGAAAACCGCAGCTTACTGCGGTTTGCTCTCCGGTATAGGAATGTAACTAAACGGAACGGAACGCATTTTGGAGCACTCCGTTCTGTACAGTTACGTTTTGTCCCCACTGACAATGAATGAGGACAAAACAGAAGCGTTTTTTACGGTATTGAGACTCTCTGTGAAAGTAGCCTCAACATGATTTTGGTAACTTTTTTCTTGAAGAAGCAGTTCAAGCACATGTTGTATGTTGCCTCTGTACAGCACTATATCACAGAGGTATCCCCCCTAGAAGTATTACCCGAGTACAACGTGGAACCTGTACAGACTCATAATATGGATGTCTGTGAAGGTTCTCATTTATCCAGGTCATGGTATATCTGTAAAGAATAAATCAAGGCAACTGGACTTGCTGTAGATTTCTTGAAAACGTTTCAAGAAAGGAAGAACGAGTGAAACGTTTTCAAGAAATCTACAGCAAGTCCAGTTACCTTGATTTATTCTTTACAGATATTCATAATATGGATGTGTGCATGAGGGTTCATACTGAGAAGTGCTACTGATGGAGCATTCCTTTACTGTACACATTATTATGCACTTTTCGGAGACAGAAATAATATGTATATGATTACCTCCCTCCAGAAAGATGATGATACACCAGCAGAATCCCCTTCATCAGCACCAGCTGCCATAGAGAAGGCTGAACAGCTAAAAGATGAAGGTAACTATCTAGACAATCTGTCCGTTTTCAGCAGGTATGATTCATACACTAGATTCACAGAAAAGGCATACGGAGAAATATGTCTGCCTAAAACCTTTAAGGGCTCATGTCAATTAAAGGGGTTGTGCCACAAAAATATTCTACATTTTTTTTTAAACCAGCACCTGGATCTAAATACTTTTGTAGTTGCATGTAATTAAAAATGTAGAACAGCCACTTCGTTATTCAATAAAATGTATCTGTATAGCGCCACCTGCTGTTTGTCCTTTTCCTTATTTCTTGTCCACATCACTGAGGTGGTTGCATGCGCTCAGTTCCAAATCTCTAGCTGTCATCAGCTATATCTTCTTTTAGAAGCTGTGGCAGTTACAGGGAAAAAGCTACAGTAGAAAGGACATGCCCCTTGAGAAATGACACATCCCCTAAGCTGCCTGCCTGACATAACTCTAGCAGAGAAATTGGAGCAATAATTGATGAGATCTCTGGATCCATGTGAGGTACAGGGCTGGTTCTAGCTTGGTTAAAAAGAGATTGTCATGTCTTATATGATGTCTGATTTTTATTTTTTTACATCAATCATGGGATAACCCCTTCAACAGTATATTGGCTTCTTTCTCTCCAATAACCCAGCTCTTCATTATGTCTAAGGATACAGCCTGATGTGGTCACATGCGGGCAAGCCACCCTCAGTCATGGCATCCAGCTAATGACGACACAATTTCACTGCATAATTGTGTGCATGGGGTAGAGCTAAAGGCTCATGGGCCCTGGTGCAAGAGTTCAGCTTGGGCCCCCTTCCCTCAGTGCTTTGTCACAATGCCAAATTCTTGACCTAACCCCTCCAGCCAGAAGTATAACTTGAAGATTCTGGGCCCCAGGGCAAAATCTATGACCGAGCCTTCCCAGCGTGCACTCTATAATACCGGTATCTTCCTATATGGCACAAGGGTCTTTGAGCCCCCTCAGGCACCTGGACCAGTAGCGACTGCTACCTCTGCACCCCCTATAGCTAGGCCTCTGTTGGCTATTGACGGCTGTGGTTGTGTGCATGAGGCCCTACCAGAGCACTGTGGATATCTGTGCCAGTCCGTTGGTTAGCTGGTATATCACAGGCCTTTAGGTGCCCATACACCTTCCATACCCTCAATACCAAAGACCACTCGTTTTGTCGTCAGATATCTCTCCTGATTCCCCCATACACATACAGTATCTAATGATAAAATAATAATCTTTCTCATTCCAGGAAATAATTATATGAAGGAGCAGAACTATGATGCTGCATTGGATTGTTACTCACAGGCTGTAGAATTGGATCCCAACAATGCTGTATATTACTGCAACAGGTAGTAGTCTTTTATATTGTATCATTTCATGTAATTACAGTCCTTAAAGGGGTTGACCACTCTCAGGTTACTGCTGATCAATGTGTTTTAAGTTGACTATATGGCACTTACTATATGACCTCTGTTGAAATTCTGTGCCATTTTCTATATTTTATAAGGTATGCCTCCTTGTTTGATAAGTCTTTTATGCTGTCCACAGTGAGGTCTTGTCCATAAGATGGCCGCTGATGGAGGGTCATGTGACCAGGCAAATCACCTCCATGTGATGTCTCCACCATTCACATACACTGCACCTGCCATCATCTGCACTTACACTGTTGGGGAGTTTAGTGCAGTGTGTAGAATGGAGGTCACATGACCCTCCATCTAATGGACAGGACCTCCCCGAGGACAGCATTAAAGACTTGGCACACAAACGGGCATATGTTATGAAATATAGAAAAGGGCACAGAATATCAACAAAGGCAATATTAGTAAGTGCCATATAGTCCTCTACTAAACAGATTGGTCAACAGAAGCCAGAAAGTGGCCAATTCCTTTAAATATCCAGCATATCAGAAGTGCGAAAACGTATATCCTAAAGGTTAGCAAGTAGGGAAAAGATGGAAGGGGGTTTGACTTCAAGATCAGACTACACTGGGTTTGTAGTCTGTAACGATGGAGGAATGTAGGTTACATATTGGAGCTGTAAACACAAATGTTAGACTGTTTCTAGTCAAATCTATTTGTCAAGTTCTATTTTTTTTAATTTTAGATGCATTAAAAGCAATAAAAATTGGTTGGAAAAATACCTATAGGATAGGACTGTTCCTGGAACAATATATGGCACTCCCAGTATGTAAGCGCTGTGATGTGTGGATATTGTATGGCACCCAATGGCGGTATTATTTAGATACCGTTGAGCCACTTACACATGCCAGTATTTTGGAATCACAATTTGCAAGCCGAAACCAAAAGTGGAATTAAAGTGGTTGTCCCACGAAAAATATTCTACAGTTTTCAAACCAGCTTCTGGATCTGAATACTTTTGTAATTGCATGTAATAAAATTTTTTGTATAGCCACTGAGTTATTCAACAAAATGTATCTGTATAGCGCCACCTGCTGTTTGTTTTTTTTCTTATTTCTTTGTACTGCTCATTAAGAAAGGCCGCACATGCTCAGTTTCATCCTGAGTTGTGATAGGCAGAGCTTGGACACGCCCCCTTAGCTGCAGCAGAAAAGACACTCCCCTGAGCTGTCAGCTTGATATAAATCTAGCAGAGCAATGAATGTGGAGATCTCTGGATCCATGTGAGGTACAGGGCTGGTTCTAGCTTTGTTAGAAAGAGACTCTCATGTACTATGTGATCTCTGATTTTCATTTTTTACATTATTCATTGGATAACCCCTTTAACAAAAAGAGAAGTGTACTGGAAAAATTTGCTCCTCTTCTATGTTTTGGACCCACTCCCGATTTTGGCTTACAAATAGTTATCCAATACTGACCATGTGAAAGTGGGCTTTTGCTTGGGCGTTATCCATGTCCTAATACTATGACAAGTTTTGGTTAGGGATCTCTGAAAAAAGTGATCCTACTCTAGCACTGGACACATTGGGCGGACATTCAGAGAGGGAGTCTAAAGAACAGCAGGGGGCGCTTTGTAACAGCAATATCTGGACGCACAAGCATTTTTTTACATGATTCCAAATGAAACAGAATAAATTGATATTTATTGGTGGGATGACTCCTGTGACGAGGCATAGCTGAAAAGACAGCATACATAGCAGCAGGCTATCCGAATGCTGGACTATACGAAGGTGATCTAGTCATTTGATACCATTGTTTGAGCACATATTTCTTCAGGAGAGCTAATTTCATATTACATCCTTTTCAGCGATTTACTGAAGTCATCTTTTATGCCACGTTTTCCTTTTTTATTCATTTTCAGAGCTGCCGCCCACAGTCAATTAGGCCGTCACAGCGATGCAATAACAGACTGCGAGAAGGCGATATCTATCGATGCTAAGTACAGCAAGGCGTATGGGAGAATGGGGTAAATAATCCCGTACATAGCCACTATCATTGACCTGTATATGTTGACAAGAGGTCCTCAAGGATAAGGCTTCTTTGCCATGTCTGTGTCTGTAACAATATGGTCAGTGGTTCATCTGTGAAGATGTCACTGAAGCATCCATGTTTGGTCCTTTTGTCCATTTTTAGCCCTCCGTGTGTTATCCGTATTCCATCGATACTGATAGGCTGAAAAGGGATTTCCAAAGCATCTACTACCAATGGTCCATGAAAAAACATTGACAGGACATGGATGCCATCTGTGATGTGTCAGTGGTTTTAATGGACCCAAAGACTTCAATGGGCGTGTTTGGTTAATATGGACCAAAATAGTGCACTTCTCTGTGGTTTAGTGGAAAAATCACTGATTAGTGAATAAAGGCATTAAAATCAACGAATACAGGTGTAGACCACAGACCACACACATCCATGATTCACTGATGAGTGAAAGAGGCCTAAGGCCGACTACAGTATACTCATTCAGTAGCTGTTGGATAAACGATTCCGGAATCCCTCCCAACTTCCCATACACATACACGTTTAGTTTCGCGGAACATGTATGTGTATTCCATGGGGAGGGAGGAGAAAGCCACTGTCAGACACAACTGGTAGCTTATCTCCTGGAAGACCAGGAGGATTGGATGAAAATATTCACTTTACCCGATCCTTCTCTCCCGACATCATCTGTTGGGGGAGAGCCGGGAGCTCCCCATACACATCAGACCGTTGGCCGAACCTGCCGCTCTCGGTGGGTTTGACCTACAATACACTAATGTGAATGGGGACCATAAGAAGACTCAGAAGGTCCTAAAGACTGGTTCACATACGTCCAGCCCTCCCCTCTGCTTTCACTCCAGTGTAGTACAAAAATGGAAGAGGAAACTGATGATAGTTTACTGTTGAGTCAGCATATTAGATATTATCGGCTAAAGCCACTGCTGCAGTTAGCATAAGGTCTTAGAAACGTATATATTTAGTCCTGTAGGCAAATTACAGACCTTGGGTTACAGCATTATATCATTTGTCTATTGGGCTGTAGAAGAACCATGGAATATTGGATTTCTGATAATGGAAATCCAATGGAAAGAGTGATTCCAAATAGAAGTGTATAATGAATTCAGTTACCTAATGTAAAATGTAATTGTCGTTTAGTTTAAAGAGTCTTCTCAGCAAAGCTCTGACAGAGTGTTACTAAAGAGAGTCTGTCTTCAGTCTAACCAGTCAGATGGTCAGGGTGATGGGCAGGGCACATGTACATAGTCATGGACTGGGGTAGTGACAAGGAGCAGGCTGGAAGCCTCTGTATGTTACACACAGGCATCTTCAGCGACCAGTATAACGCTGAAGACTGACTCTTCTTAGCAACGCCGTCAGAGTTTTGCGAAGAAGACTCTTTACACCGTTTTCTAGAACAAAGAAAAAACCCTAATAAAGTTTAATACAACCCTAATAAAGTATATTACAAAAATGTTTAACGTCACTGCCCCTACACTGATCCCTTATTATTGGTATGACAGATCAGACTGACGGATAATCAAATTGAATTAGCTTCCATGAGGTTAGCATTATGGGCAAATGTATCATCTGTCTTCATCCCCTCATACCATGGTCCAGCTGGAATTTTAAGAACGAAACTGAGAAAAATGGAACTAGCTGTAATACTTATATGTGTAATACATATATGATCTACTGCTATGTTTTCCTCCGACAGTCGTGCCCTGGCAGCAATGAATAAGTATAAAGAGGCCATCAGTAGCTACCAGAAGGCCTTGGATCTGGAACCTGAAAATGAGTCCTACAAGTCCTATTTGAAGATAGCAGAGCAAAAAGTCCGACAAGTACCCAGTCCTGTAAGTCAGTCTCCTAATTAATTCTGCATAACCTTATCTTCTGTATTTCCGCTGCACTCATGAATAATATACTTATAATAAAGCATCGCCAGTCTTGTCATCAGTATATGCAGAAAAACTGCAGCTCAAAGATTAATATTACGTAGTTGATAACGGTTTTTATGGTTGCATTGTTGTTGTTGGGTTCTTTTGTTTTTCCTTTCCTTTATCCATGGGATATTTTTTTTTGATACCTTTAACCCTTTGATTTTGTTGTTGTTGCATTTTTGCTTTTTACTCCCTGCCAAGTTGCACTTTCTAATGGCACCATTTAATTTAGCATACAACGTAATGGGAAGCTGGAAAAAAATCCAAATGGGTTGGAATTCGAAACCCCCCACAATTCATGGGTTTTGTTTGTTCCCTATATGGTAAAACTGACCTGTGCCTTTCATTCTCTGGGTCAGTACGATTACATCAATACTACGTTTTCATCATTTTTGTTTTATTCCTTAAAAAAACAAAAAAAAATGTTGAAACAAAAAAAATTTTTTTTTGCCTTTGCACCGTCATATTCTGACTGATATAACCTTTTTATAGTTATGTCTACAAAGCGGGGCGATTCTTAGTTTTTATTGATTTACCATTGTGGAAGTGTGTATGACTTTTTTTTTTATTCACTTTTTATTAACTAGTGAAGGTGTGCCCCCGGACTACCGCTCCGGCCCCATTGATTATAATGGGGAGGGGGTGGAGTTCTGGCGGAGGCATGCCAGCTCATGGCAAGAGGCTGCCGTAATAAAACTACGAGATGACCGACATTCATTCCGGCAGCCTCTCACAGTGCGCTGCCGTGCCTCCGCCGAAACTCCACCCCGTCCGCATTATAGTCAATGGGGCCGGAGTGGTAGTCCAGGGGCACACCTTCACTAGCGGCAGGACGGATCCAACAGGCTGTTCTGTCAGGTGACCAGCCTGTCGGATCCGTCCTGCCGCTAGTGTGAAACTAGCCTTAGACATATAAAACCTATACATATGTGGTATCATTGTAATGTTACTAACCCAGAATGAAGAGCGCAGGTCAAATTTGCAACAAAGGGACAAAATCCGTAAAACTGTGAAGGAATTGCATTTTTTTTTCTAATTCCACCCCATTTTTCCCCGCTTCCCACTACATGGTATGCCATATTAAATGGTGGCATTATAAAGTGCAAATTGTCCTGCAAAAAAAAACCCTCATATAGATATGTGAACGGAAAAATAATAGTTATGGCTCCAGGAAGATGAGGAAGAAAAATGAAAATGCAAAATTGAAAAAAAAAAAACTGATATCCTAAGGGTTAAAGGGAATCTGTCACCAGTTTTATGATGTCCTAACTAAGGGCAACATAAACTAGTGACAAATCCCCTTAGTAAAATGCTGGGTCACTTTCTTTAATTTTGCTTAAACTGCTCCAGGACCCCAGTGTGGTAAAGCACCAATGAGCCACCATGCTGCCCGCATCAGGAATGTTAGGCCTGGCACCTCCCTGGGAACTGAACATAGATGTTCCATCCATCGGAACGGTGCAGAGTCTGGGGTTTGCACCCATGATACAGAACCCAAACGGTGACCACATCACAGCAGTCTTAATGCATTTTTATGGAGCAAAACCGCAGAAGCTGTTAACAGGAAAATATTTATTTTTCACACATTTTGTTTGTGACATTTTTCATGTGTTTTTTAAACCAGACGCTCTTTTCTCCCTAAAAGCGCATTAGACTCTGGGGGTCCCATAGATCTCCAGGTTGCACGTTGTTGCTGTGGTTTTTGATAAATATGGTACAACTTAGGTCAGGTCAAGTTTTATTTCCCTTTTTGACGGCCATCAATAAATTCTGTTTTTATGTTTGTAGACAAGTGCCGGATGGGGATTTGACATGACCAGCCTGATGAATAACCCAGCATTTGTCAGCATGGTGAGACTCTTCACAAATATCCTCTGATGTAGCAACGTCCATGTATTGGCGTGGTAGGACAGTCTCTACCTTGAAAATCTACAAGTGTCTAAAAAGTTATAATACTAATCCTACTGTACTTCTATGACATGGCGGGGTCTGGCAAATGGAAACTCTCAGTGGCTTTGGAAATGGGCCCTATGGGGTGGACAGGGTTATAACCTATGGTCTATTAGGAAATTATTTGTGAATAGACATCGGCCCTGAACCATTAGCCAGCATGGTCACAAACAGTGGAGGACCCTGCACTTCTGTCCATCAAATGGACAATCTATTGATTTCACGCCCCCTATAATGGGCCTGGAGAGGAGTTAAACACCTGCTGACAGGTTCCCCCTACTCTAAAGCTTTTCTGGGGTGACTGTGATCAACTAATTGTCCGATAATCCTTCTAACAAAAAGTGGAGGACCCCTTTAAGAGGTAACCCTGTATATGTGGCTGCATTGAAATCAGTGGGGATTAGAGATATCCATGAGCATGTCTTAGTATATGTGCAAAAATTACAATAAAATGTAAAAAAGATGTCTCAAACCACACAGTTGTTTTCTAGCGCAGTAGGTCTTTTAGTGAGGTAGGTCCGGTTTCACTTTCATAAAATTTCTAACAGGAAGACCGCGCAGCTTTTAACTCCTTCCCGGGGATTAAAAGTCGAGTAGGATCCAGAAATCGTGTCTTTAAATGCATCCGATCACTGAATTCCCGGTCACTTTCTTGTGTCACCTCCTAAATCTCAGATAAGAGGGCTTGACATAGTGAAGTACCGCCACAAATAGTCTTATAAAAGTATTTTATTATACTCACAAAGGTATAAAATTTCCACGCATATAAAATCAATGCTGTATCTTCGCCCGACTCGGGTTTCGCCTGTATTTTCTTCGTCAGGGGCTGCTCTGAAAACCACTTGTTTCTCCCTCCTATTTATACTCAGGTGGGTTTTTAATTACCACATTTGCTCCAGAAAGCTCTTTTCTTAATTTAAACTCTTCACCTTTCAATTTATCTCTCATGAATTATCTCAGCCAGCAATTCACATTATAGTTACTTTCTCAAACATAAAATATAAAAAATACCGCAGGTTTCAATTCCACCCTATTCACATGTATCAATTTCAACATCGTCTACCGACATTTCGACTCTGACATACCCATTGTAATTTTACCCTTTATCCCTTCAGACACGTGACTGTTCCTTTAAGAAGCATTATTAATTCTTTTATCTTCTAGGCGGCAAGCTTAATGCAAGATCCACAAGTACAACAGCTGTGAGTTGCTGCTCATGACTTATCATCTGTCACATGTTAAAGGGCTTGTATTAGATTAAAATAACACATCTGCTTTATTCCTGAAACAGCACCACTCTCGTCCATGGGCTGTGTCTAGAACTGCAGCTCGGCAACATTCACTTTACTGGGCTGAGCTTCAAAAACAGACGCAGCCCATGGACAAGAGCAAGGTGTCCTCCAAGCATTTGTAGCTAGTGAATGAGGCAGCTAGGACTCGGGGGATACAGAGCAGCGTCAACAAACTATTCATGTGAATTACCCTAATAATTAGTCAGACACACAGGGCCCATGGCATCCAGGTAAACAGTAACATGATACAGCATCCAGGTAAACAGTAACATGATACAGCATCCAGATAAACAGTAACATGATACAGCATCCAGATAAATAGTAACATGATACAGCATCCAGGTAAACAGTAACATGATACAGCATCCAGGTAAACAGTAACATGATACAGCATCCAGATAAACAGTAACATGATACAGCATCCAGATAAATAGTAATATGATACAGCATCCAGGTAAATAGTAACATAATACAGCATCCAGGTAAATAGTAACATGATACAGCATCCAGGTAAACAGTAACATGATACAGCATCCAGATAAACAGTAATATGATACAGAATCCAGGTAAATAGTAACATGATAAACAGTAACATGATACAGCATCCAGGTAAACAGTAACATGATACAGCATCTAGATAAACAGTAATATGATACAGAATCCAGGTAAATAGTAACATGATAAACAGTAACATGATACAGCATCCAGGTAAACAGTAACATGATACAGCATCCAGGTAAATAGTAACATGATACAGCATCCAGGTAAATAGTAACATGATACAGAATCCAGGTAAATAGTAACATGATAAACAGTAATATGATACAGCATCCAGGTAAACAGTAACATGATACAGCATCCAGGTAAATAGTAACATGATACAGCATCCAGGTAAATAATAACATGATACAGAATCCAGGTAAATAGTAACATGATAAACAGTAACATGATACAGCATCCAAGTAAATAGTAATATGATACAGCATCCAGGTAAACAGTAACATGATACAGCATCCAGGTAAATAGTAACATGATACAGCATCCAGGTAAACAGTAATATGATACAGCATCCAGGTAAATAGTAACATGATAAAGAGTAACATGATACAGCATCCAGGTAAACAGTAACATGATACAGCATCCAGGTAAATAGTAACATGATACAGAATCCAGGTAAATAGTAACATGATAAACAGTAACATGATACAGCATCCAGGTAAACAGTAACATGAAACAGCATCCAGGTAAATAGTAACATGATACAGCATCCAGGTAAATAATAACATGATACAGAATCCAGGTAAATAGTAACATGATAAACAGTAACATGATACAGCATCCATGTAAATAGTAACATGATACAGCATCCAGATAAACAGTAACATGATACAGCATCCAGGTAAATAGTAATATGATACAGCATCCAGGTAAATAGTAACATGATACAGCATCCAGGTAAACAGTAACATGATACAGCATCCAAGTAAATAGTAACATGATACAGCATCCAGGTAAATAGTAACATGATACAGCATCCAGGTAAATAGTAACATGATACAGCATCCAGGTAAACAGTAACATGATACAGCATCCAAGTAAATAGTAACATGATACAGCATCCAGGTAAACAGTAACATGATACAGCATCCAGGTAAACAGTAACATGATACAGCATCCAGGTAAATAGTAACATGATACAGCATCCAGGTAAATAGTAACATGATACAGCATCCAGGTAAATAGTAACATGATACAGCATCCAGGTAAACAGTAACATGATACAGCATCCAGGTAAACAGTAACATGATACAGCATCCAGGTAAATAGTAATATGATACAGCATCCAGATAAACAGTAATATGATACAGCATCCAAGTAAATAGTAACATGATACAGAATCCAGGTAAATAGCAACATGATACAGCATCCAGGTAAATAGTAACATGATACAGCATCCAAGTAAATAGTAACATGATACAGCATCCAGGTAAACAGTAATATGATACAACATCCAGGTAAACAGTAACATGATACAGCATCCAGATAAATAGCAACATGATACAGCATCCAGGTAAATAGTAACATGATACAGCATCCAGGTAAACAGTAACATGATACAGCATCCAAGTAAATAGTAACATGATACAGCATCCAGATAAACAGTAACATGATACAGCATCCAGGTAAATAGTAATATGATACAGCATCCAGGTAAACAGTAACATGATACAGCATCCAAGTAAATAGTAACATGATACAGCATCCAGATAAACAGTAACATGATACAGCATCCAGGTAAATAGTAACATGATACAGCATCCAGGTAAACAGTAACATGATACAGCATCCAGGTAAATAGTAACATGATACAGCATCCAGATAAATAGTAACATGATACAGCATCCAGGTAAACAGTAACATGATACAGAATCCAGGTAAATAGTAACATGATACAGAATCCAGGTAAATAGTAACATGATAAACAGTAACATGATACAGCATCCAGGTAAATAGTAACATGATACAGCATCCAGGTAAATAGTAACATGATACAGCATCCAGGTAAATAGTAACATGATACAGCATCCAGGTAAATAGTAACATGATACAGCATCCAGGTAAACAGTAACATGATACAGCATCCAGGTAAACAGTAACATGATACAGCATCCAAGTAAATAGTAACATGATACAGCATCCAGGTAAACAGTAACATGATACAGCATCCAGATAAATAGTAATATGATACAGCATCCAGGTAAACAGTAACATGATACAGCATCCAGGTAAATAGTAATATGATACAGCATCCAGATAAACAGTAATATGATACAGCATCCAAGTAAATAGTAACATGATACAGAATCCAGGTAAATAGTAATATGATACAACATTCAGGTAAACAGTAACATGATACAGTATCCAGGTAAATAGCAACATGATACAGCATCCAGGTAAACGGTAACATGATACAGCATCCAGGTAAATAGCAACATGATACAGCATCCAGGTAAACAGTAACATGATACAGCATCCAAGTAAATAGTAACATGATACAGCATCCAGATAAACAGTAACATGATACAGCATCCAGATAAATAGTAATATGATACAGCATCCAGGTAAACAGTAACATGATACAGCATCCAGGTAAATAGTAATATGATACAGCATCCAGATAAACAGTAATATGATACAGCATCCAAGTAAATAGTAACATGATACAGAATCCAGGTAAATAGTAATATGATACAACATCCAGGTAAACAGTAACATGATACAGCATCCAGGTAAATAGCAACATGATACAGCATCCAGGTAAACGGTAACATGATACAGCATCCAGGTAAATAGCAACATGATACAGCATCCAGGTAAATAGTAACATGATACAGCATCCAGGTAAACAGTAACATGATACAGCATCCAAGTAAATAGTAACATGATACAACATCCAGATAAACAGTAACATGATACAGAATCCAGGTAAATAGTAACATGATTCAGCATCCAGGTAAACAGTAACATGATACAGCATCCAAGTAAATAGTAACATGATACAACATCCAGATAAACAGTAACATGATACAGCATCCAGGTAAATAGTAATATGATTCAGCATCCAGGTAAACAGTAACATGATACAGCATCCAGGTAAATAGTAACATGATACAGCATCCAGGTAAACAGTAACATGATACAGCATCCAGGTAAATAGTAATATGATACAGAATCCAGGTAAATAGTAACATGATAAAGAGTAACATGATACAGCATCCAGGTAAATAGTAACATGATACAGCATCCAGGTAAATAGTAACATGATACAGCATCCAGGTAAACAGTAACATGATACAGCATCCAGGTAAACAGTAACATGATACAGCATCCAGGTAAACAGTAACATGATACAGCATCCAGGTAAACAGTAACATGATACAGCATCCAGGTAAACAGTAACATGATACAGCATCCAGGTAAATAGTAATATGATACAGCATCCAGATAAACAGTAATATGATACAGCATCCAGATAAACAGTAATATGATACAGCATCCAGGTAAATAGCAACATGATACAGCATCCAGGTAAACGGTAACAAGATACAGTATCCAGATAAATGGTAACAAGATACAGTATCCAGATAAATGGTAACATAGAAAACCCTCTAATACGATACCTTCTTTCAGCCTGATACAATTATTTTTGCTTTAAATCACTTGTATTATATGATAATCTTAAAGGGGAAATCCCAAGAATAAAAAAAATATCTGGAGTGATGCGCAGCTTTATTTTAACTATATCAGTGCAAAAACTGCTGTAATTGTCCCCCTTTTTAGATTCTTTACTCACCACTCTAAAGCTATAATCTGTTCATTTTCTGTGGGTGGGTGGAAACTCTTAACATGTGACCATCAAGCACCTGCATCTCCCAGAAGTGCATCGCAGTTAACTATTGTTAACCTCTTCCTCCCCTGCATAGAAAATAGACCCTCACATACAGCTCCTAGTAAAAAGCACGGTGGTATGTGATGCCTCCACAGTCTACAGAGAGATATAGCTATATATGTCATATATGCTTCACTAAAAGAGCACTACGCTGGCACTGACAGGAAACATACCAAATATATTGGTCCACCACTGAATGCAGAAAAAGTGGAGCAGGACTTGGCCCACAGTAGAAACATCAGGGGGCACTAGGAAAATTTAATGTACATAAAAAACACTTAAAATATTTTTATTGTTTGTACTGTATATTGCAAAATGCTTGATTTAAAATGCATGGGATTACCCTATTATGTAGTTTTTTTTTGTTTATAATGTGTTATGATCAAATAGGTCATAGGCTGATTTTAATTAGCATGAGTATAAAGCTTAGCCCGCCCTCCCCCATGTGGCATCAGGAGAGGTATGGGGTGTATTCTTACTGCATCCACTGGTAGCCATTTGGCACTAGGGGATGTGTGAATTGGGCTTGGCATGCATGTTGGTACCTGTATTCTTTAGATTTAATGGAGGCCATTTTGGCACCAAAATTACAAAAATGAAAAGGGGCCCAGCAGGCATGTGGGACCTACGCTCCCTCAATGTTATGGTAGCTGTTTATGGAACATAAACATGTGTGGTTTAGTGTTCGGAACCCATCTAATCAGAGATCGCCCTGTCGTATGGCAGACGGGCTTAAATAATTTTGTACAAAATGTACAAATGCTAATTTAAGCATAGCATTAGCAATATAAATACTTTTTTGTACTTTATTTGGATCGCAGAGTGCTGTTGCATTATATATTTAGTTTAGTTTTGTTTTCAGCCATAGCAACGTGCACCTGCATATTGGGATGTGCTGACTGACCCCCTTTTGATATTCTTTGTGTTATTATCACATACTCACAATTTGCACCTCTGCCCGATATAACCTTAGGGCCCTCTAGTGATACTCTTTAGAATATGACATTTAGGCTTCATGGACAGTTCTGTGTACATGGGACCATGTTTAGTGCAGATACATAATTTATTCTGAATAATACAGAATGCATTGGGCCTTATATGATTGTCACTTAATTGTTTGTTTCCTGCCTTGCAGCATGTCTGGTATGATGTCTAATGCTGGTGGGGGCCCCGCTGCAGGTGTTGGGGGTCTGACAGATCTCTCCAGTCTTATACAAGCGTAAGTATTTCACTCTATATTAAATATTCATGATATAACCCACAGAATATTTCCTAAGTGTTTCATAGGTGCGGGTCTTGCCTCCAGGACCTTCACTCATTTACAAGGCAGGGTAGCATGACACTCAGTAGCATGACATCTACTGCAACCTCTTTCAAGCGTCACTGTACAATTTAATTTAATTTTATAGAGAATGGTGTAACTAGCAAATTTTTAAATCACTTTATTTAAAAAAATATCTATTTATCCACCTGAAAAAAAGCTGTAAAGTCAAGGCCACTAGGGGTCTCACTTCCAACTAATTTGCAGTCCACTGCCCGTTGTAAGGCAAGATTCGTCCCTACGAACAGATGCACAGAAGACGGCAGCGAGGAAGTAGGGGCGTGTCAGAGCTAGCTGAGATCCTGAGCCTGAATAAAATAGGAGTGTCCTGCTTTTCTGCTCATTCATTGCTCTGCTAGATTTATATCAAGCTGACAGCTCAGGGGTCCATTCTACTATAGCTAAGGGCGTGTGTCCATTAGGCTGCAGCTCTCACCCTATCACAGTTGAAGGATAAGCCTGAGCATGTACGGCCATCTCAGTGAGCCAGACAATAAAATAAGATAAAAACAAACAGCAGGTCGCATTATACAAATACATTTTATTAAATAACTCAAATACACATTTTATTAAATAACTCAAATACACATTTTATTAAATAACTCGGTGAGTCCCAACTGAACCCAACCCACTTTCTCTGCCTACTTGCAGTGACATGCCTAAGCAGTAAGACTGCAACTGGTCGACGTACTGCTAAGTGCCAGCCAGACAGACCAACACAGAGACGCAACCACACAGATATGGGTTGTACAAAAAAACATTATCCTTCCTCATGGCTTGAAGCTGCATGGCTGCAATAAGTAAGAATTACTAGTGATATAGGTTTCTCTTGCAGGGGACAGCAGTTTGCACAACAGATCCAGCAGCAAAATCCTGAGCTAATCCAACAGCTGAGAAATCATGTGAGGAGCAGATCTTTTAGTGGAACCACTGAGGAGCATTCATGACACACAACAGGCATGTACTCGGTATAGCTTTACCATACATGTGCATTCATGAATATCTGCCGATACCCCTTTAAGCTCCTTCGCAGGGTAGCATGTTTATATGGTTTCCTTAATACTGTTTCACTTTTTCAGCTGGGCAGGCAGACAGTCGAAAACGAAGCACCCACTGCGCACATTAACGGGAGAGGCTGGAGCGGCTGGGCTCCCATCAGACTGCATTGCTCCAGTATGCTCCATTGTCACCCACATGTAACTACGGCAGAGCATTGGCACAAGCCACATGGTATATTGCGGTTCGTGATGTGTAGGACGGAACTCAACCCCACTTGCATTCTGTCTTAAGTTTTATGTATCTTCTGCTAAATGAAGGAGAATTTACAGATTCTGGAGGAGCTTTACTGCAGCCCAGAGCTCATTGCTATGGCTATGGGTTGGTAACGACTATTAGTAATGCAGATGGTCTTTATAGAAAGAATGTATGGTCATGGATCTACCCATGCTTCATCATGTCTTGGCACAGAATTCATTACATAGTGGAGGGGTGCGCACCTTATGACTTTAAATTATGTGTTGAATCCTACAAATTTTAGAAAATAGTTTGATCATATCATACATTGCTTTGTAACAAGTTTAATTGTTTTGTGCTCTGACTTTTATCTGTTAGGGTACTTTCACACTTGCGTTATTCTCTTTCGGCATAGAGTTCCGTCAAAAGGGCTCTATGCCGGAAAAGAACTGATCAGGCATATCCCAATGCATTCTGAATGGATAGAAATCCGTTCAGTTTGCATCAGTATTACTTCCATTCAGTCACTGTCAGGCGTTTTGGCTGGACATGATACCGCAGCATGCTGCGGTATTATGTCCGTCCAAAATGCATGATCAGTCGCCGAAATGCCGGATCCGGCATTAATTTACATTGACTTGCATTAGTGCCGGATCCGGCATTGTGAAACAACTGAAGGACGGATCCGTCCTTCCGGTCTGCACATGCGCAGAATGGGAAAACTGTGAAAAAGACTGCAAGACGGATCCGTCCATCCGCATGACAAGCGGAGAGACGGATTCGTTCTTGCAGTGCATTTGTAGACGGATCCGCACCCGGATCCGTCTACAAATGCTGTCAGTTGTCACACTGAACGGCGGATCCGTGAGGCAGCTCCAACGACGGAACTGCCTGCCGGATCACACAAACGCTAGTGTGAAAGTAGCCTTAATATGTTTTAAATGCTATGCCCATACTCATGTACTACATGTGTATCCAGTGCTTGATTTACAAGCAATCTGTAAGCATGGATTATCTGGTACTGCAGACTCTACTCCTCAAGTAGGACCAACCTATAGTCACATATGGCACAACATCTAGCGGCCTTTGCAGCCTTCCCCTTGTTCCTCCATGGTTGTCCTCCTCTCAGTCCCACAGTGCAGTAAATGTCTAATTAACATAAATGTAAACATCATTTACATATGAATGCTCTTTGTTCAGACTATTCGTATGTACCTTTTCCATTCAGCAGAACCACCTATAGCCACAGACGTACTGTGCTTATAGGTAAACATGTCCCTCCTAGTATCAGATTCAAATGTGGAAATAAAAATGTACACATTTTTATACTTTCTGTAATTAGTTATTAATACCAAGGGAGCAGGTAAGAGTGGGCTGGTAGAACATGAGCAGGGTGCCAAGAGTGTGCCAACGAGCTACTTTGCCTTGGCCAGCAGCAATCAATACAGGGGCAGTAGCGCTGTACGTATTCTGTGAACCTACATAAAGTTGGCAAAGTTCAAGGGCAAATGCAGGATTTTTAGAGGGGGATATCACATTTGTTGGTGCTCAAGAAGGCATAATATATGACAGGATTTTACATTATTATTTATTAGGTTGGTTTAAGGGTAATTTTTCCTGGGAATATCCCTGCTGGTTTCGGGTTCAATACCTAATATCTCATGGTGGAAGTGTTAATAGTATTATTAATGGTGCTCTAGGGTGGTTAAAACCTAATATTTCTTATTACGCTGTGGATGTAGATCTGCTGTGTCTCTTGAACAGATTTGGTTTGGAGCTACTCTTAAGGGTGTCATCTAAGTGGCCCCCAGGTCTTCACTCTTCAACCCCTGCACAGGGATCTGGACTCTGCTGCAGGGGAACCACCAGGCTCCTACTTCCTGAAACACCAGCGCAGAGCCCAAAAGATATCAGGTAAAATAAGAGTCAGGGACAAGCCAAGGTCAGGGGAGGCAGAGTTTGTGCAATACAATAAACAGTCTGAGGGTAAGGATAGGCACTTCAGGCTTAGTATGGAGATTAGGCAGAGATCAAGTCAGGCAGTGAAGAGTCAATATTCAGAAAACAGGCAGAAGTTGGTAAACAAGTGAGTAGACAGCCTGTGGTGCACCTTTGCAGAATTCTAGCTACTACAACCTATTGCTCCTGCATCTTCCCAAAGGGTAAAGTGCTTTAAGTACCCCAAGGTAAACAGCCTTTGGCTTGGGAAGATTAGGGTGCGCACGCTGGCCCCTTGACAGTTAGGGGGAGCGCATGCATGTTTGCCCTACAGGCACAGCAGACGCAGGCCTCAGTCTGTGAGAAGGTGGACGGAGAAGCAATTTAAGAGGAGGGGAACTCCAGCTGGTCCGAGTCACCAAAGCACAGGAGCAATGGAGTCAGTAATCAAAGTGGTGGCCGTGCCGGCCAGAGGGATCTGACCGCTGCCATAACATTCCTGGACATCTTGTGTAGATAACAAGTTAGCACCAAATTTTCCTGGTGGTTTAGGATATTGAAGGGGTAAGTAAAGGGCTACATGTACCGGTGATTTTATTACATCTAGAATTTGGTGCTAATGATATAGCTTTACTGTATAATGGTATATTGGAGCTCTAAATCTTCTGCCCTCCTTCATACAGAGTTACACACTAAAATTCTAGATATCTGGAGCCACCACCAATAGTAAAAAATTAGCCCTCAGCATGAGTCATTTGTTTTCATTTCTCCTGTGGAAACGCAGGGAAAAATGCAGCAGATTTCTCCACCGGATTTCCAATCACTTGTGAACCCAGCTTTATAGGGCATTTAATCAAGGCCAGCAGTTTCTTTTCAATGCATGTTTTTTTTAATTGCTCCAAATAGAAGTTATGTTTTAATGAAAAATTCAATGGACTATGACATTAAAAGGGATATCTTGGAATTTTAAAGTGATCAATATCAGGTCAGAGAGGGGGTTCGATACATGGGTCCCCAATCCGATCAGCTGTACGAAGATGCCGTGGCCCTCCATGAACATTTAGGCCTCTTTCTAGGCCAGTGATGTCACAGTACATTGGTCACGTGCAGGGGCGGATTGGCCATAAACTCTACAGGGAAACTTCTCAGTGGACCGATGCCCATGGGGTTATCTCAGCCCTCATTTTGGCCAAACAGTGGCAGTTTTTAGGGATGTATTTTGTGCACATTTTAAGTAATATAATTTTAAGGCCATGCTAATAGAATAATTGTCATTTAAGTGCATGCCATCATTTAATTGTCACCCATCACCTGTTATCACAAACATGGGTGGACTGGCTAAGACCGTACAGAGAAATCTGGTGGTCCGATGCCCAAGAAACCACTCGAGCCACTGGCCACATACATAATGATTTGAAGCTCTTAACATTAACTAATGTAGGTTTATCAGGTTCTTATGCACCTGGCTGGTGGTCGCAAGAGCCCTCCTGAATTCAACCTCATCACCATCCTCAGGACAGTGATACACTTGGACACTGCAGCAAATAGTGGTATTTGGTCCTGCAGGGGCGGTATCTTGTGCTACACTTCAGTATCGCTGGCCCTGCCTACTTGTGTTGCCCTCCTTCAGTCAATATGGATGCGCCTTCACCCTGGGTTCACACTTGAGCATATTACAGCGCGTTTTTGGAAATAGGAAACGCACGTTCTACGCGTGTTCGTGTGATTGACCACTCTGCCGTCAATCACAATACGCGCGACTAAACGCCCCAAAGAAGCTCCTGTACTTCTTTGGCCGTAGGGCGTTTTACAGCGCGTTCGTACGCGCTGTAAAACGCTCAGGTGAGAACCATGCCCATAGGGAAACATGTTTTTTCGCCTGTTGAGCGTTTTACAGCGCGTAGGAACGCGCTGTAAAATGCTCAGGTGTGGACCCAGCGTCAACATGGTGCCACTTTTAGGTTTCTAGGGCCACTCTAAGTTTCCAGTCCACCCCTGATCACAACCCCATTCTCCTTGTCCAAGTCTCTATATTCAACTATAAAATTATTCTAATTCCCAATTATTAGTAAAAAGCAAGTAAGCTTACAAAGCCAAAAACATAAGCATGAATAGTCTGTTGAAAAGACCAAACCGGCGATGAAGGGTGGTGGGGTTAAAGCAGTTTTCTAGGAGTACAATATTGATGACCTATCCTCCTTTAAGGAGGTAATGACCATGTTTGTACATTATTAACAGTTCACCTTGGTATGTTGTGGGCACAACTTTAAAGGGGTTTTCCACCTTTGGGCTTTCTATATTTGAAGCCTAGCCTCTTGTACCTGTTGAAATAAAAAGATTCCCCGCTGCTCTGTTCTGGCTCTGTGACTCTTTTGGAGTCTTCTAGTCCACAGCTTGTAAACTTTTGGATGTATGGGTAACGGTGACATGTCGTGCAGCTTGAGGATATGTCACTGCTGATCTCAATCATTGGCGGCAGTAGCACATGTGTTCCTGTCCGGACCAGAAGAGCACAGGGTGCCATAACAGAGCGTCTTGGAGCAGGCGAGTATGTTTTTTTTCAACAAGTATAGCAGACAGGACTTCAACTTTAAAAACGTGCCCAGAGCTGGAAAACCTCTTCAAGATGCACCTTGTTGTTTACAGCTCCAAATGTGCGAGGGTGATGCAGGCCAAGGTAAGGTCTCATGGATACGACCATTTTTTTTCATCCATGTGCAATTTTTTGCAGACCCATGCATTAATATGGGGCTGTGCACACATCCATGTTTTCTGCGGATGTGTGGCTAATGTCCTACTCTTGTCTATATTGTGGATGAAAATAACCCTTTCTATTGATGGGAGTGAGAAAAATGTGGAACGCACACGTGTCCATATTTTGCAGATGGACTTGACCATGAAGGTTTAGACATCGGTAGAATCAAAGGGACTAGCATGAGCAGAGCATTCCTCACAAAGGATATGAAGGACGTGATAATTGTCTACAGGAGGTCTTCACTGATAAAACCATGAATCAGGGAGGCAACTGAAGTTGTATGAAGGGGAGTGTGCCCATATTTTGCAGATGGGCATGACTATGAGGGTTTAGACATCAGTAGAATCAAAAGGAACTAGCATGAGCAGAGCATTCTTCAGGAAGGATACCGTATGAAGGACGCGATTATGGTCCACAGGAGATCTTCATTGATGAAACCATGAATTAGGGAGGCAACTGGAGTGGTATAAAGGGGAGTGAGGGTAAAAAACTTAACTTGGACTATATAAGGGCTGTTCTGTCTGAAATTCCAGTAGGATTCAGAATCAGATTTGTTAGTCCAATGGTGGCACTGCTGCAGTACAGAGATGGGGCAATGTAGCTACATACCTGCCTGCTGATCTGAGGAAGACCTTTGTCTGATGCTGAACTGTGAATGAAGAGCCTCAGGGAGCACAGTTGGGTAGGTTATAATGTTTTTTTGAGTTTGCATAAACTCATTACTCACCAAGTGGTCTCCAACTTGTGGCTCACTAGCGGCAACTCCCAGCACACGCCGATGGCAAGCTGGTAATTGTAGCTTCCCAGCAGCAGAGTGCGAGGTTGGCATTCATAGCAAAGCAGAAGCCTATTTTTCTTACCAAATTCATAAGCAGATCACAATGCAAAACCGTGGATATGAAATCTTCATGAAAACCAAGCAGCAGCCAAGACAATAAGGTGTATATGTTCTTGGATGCCGAGATAGGTTTGTTGTACTGAATTATGTGTTACTTTATGTTGAATTTATGTGAATATAAAGTTGTAACAAAAATGATGGCATTGTAATTGTTGACTTGGACATTTTGCACAAATGGTTAAGATAGGAAGCAACTTTGACCCCATGTAATTACATTAATTGTTCTGTATATGCCCATCGTTTTAAAGTAAAAGTTTTAATTAGTTTTTCATGATCTGTGCCAACAAAATAAATATACAATAAAGTGCGAGTCATACTTCATTCATGTTTCTACAGAAAAAAAAAAGGAAATGGTTATATTTTTTTTTAGATGGAGAATACAAATTGGTTTTTCATGCCAAAAATGAGGACTGGGGCAGACTTGCTAATCTTATCTTGTAGAGACTAAGGCCGGGTTCACATGTGGCTCTCAGCCGGACAAAAAAATGCTACACGCAACATTTTTTTGTCGGGCAGAAGTCAGCATATATGTGGGAAAGTGACCACATTACCACTGGATCCCATTAAAGTGAACGGGAATCCGGCGGTGCACGGTGGTATCCGGCAGTTTATTCCTCCCCTGGAACAGACTGCTTGAGTTCACAGCGCAGATGTGAACCCAGCCTAAACTTTAATGGACACTTCCATCAGAACATTTTTTATTTTTTGGCCATTTTTCTTTTCAGCAGTACTATAAATACCATTGAAAATTACATAAAATATTGTCCTTCAGTCAGCCTAGAGAGAAAAAAACACCTATACAGATAGGGAACTCATTTTCAATTCACTGCTGCTGTGATGGGAAGATGTTATCTGTTAGTATAATAGTAGATTGGTAGAATTAGGATAACAACGTGACCGCTCTATTCTTATTAGTGTAATGTGTGACACTCCAATTGAGTCACTCATTCCTTTCCCTCTGGGGTCAGAATGAATCAAGGCTGTATACTGTGTTAAAAGTCCAAACAAAGGAGAAAGTTAAAGAGCCCGGACAGTACCAGATATGTGTAGAGACCAGTAGAAACTGGTAACACAACATACAGCTATAAGAACCCCAGAATTGTCATTTCATGGGAGATACAATTTTTCACTAAATCAGACACTTCCGGGTTGGTGACAGGTCCTATTTAAAGTCACAAGCCAATGTCCAGACAATTATCGTGAATGATTCGAATGCTCCCAATAATTGCCTGCTCGTGAGCAGAGGTGATAGCTGCATTTACATATAATCTCTTCTGTATGGGGACAAGTGGTTCATGGTTTGCCAGCAGGAGATGTGTTGCTGGCAAACAACGATTTTGTGCGTCACGTAAAAGATGCGATCGTCAGATTATTGATGGGTCATTTGAATAGGGCAATTATCAGTAATGCACGATCTTCAGTTCATGTAAAAGACTTTAGGCTACTTTCACACTTGCGTTTTTGCCTGATCCGGCAGGGATCATCAAAAACATTTCAGTCACTGATAATACAACCGTCTGCATCCGTTATGAACCGATCCGGTTGTATTATCTCTAACATAGCAAAGATGGATTGGAACGTCGTGAACATTATTGAAAGTTAATGGGGGACGGATCCGTTTTCTAATGTGTCTGAGAAAACCGACCCGTCCCCATTGACTTGCATTGTGGGTCATGCTGGATCCGTTTTGCTCCGCATCCCATGATGGAAAGAAAACCTCTCCGGTATGGGAACACAACCTAACAGTTACGTTTTGTCTGCATTGACAATGAATGGGGACAAAATGGAAGCGTTTTTCCTCCAGGATTGAGATCCTTTCTCAATACTGGAAAATGTAAACACAAGTGTGAAAGTAGCCTTAGACAGTAAGTCTAAGAATCTCCCAGGTACATCACAGTGGTTGATGCCAGAAGATTGTCTAATCTAACTTTATACCACACATTGGTTGGCTAACTGTACTACAGAATTTTGGCGTAAAATAGTTAATAAATGTCTAAAATTGCAACAATTCAGGCACAATAGTAAATATGAGTCACTATGTCTCTATTTGATGAATTCACTTAGGGATAACCCAGCTGTGGCAGTGTAAAGGATTTTGTGATTTTCTCCTTAAAATGCTCCTTACGGTGATATGGACTTTACAGGGGTGTGATGTAGGAAGGGATCAATCTCAAATCCCAAAATACGGTCACAGAATCAATAAATATAGTTTAAAAAAATCCAAGGTCCAAACTGGCAAAGTTCATGCACCACAATAAGAAAGGACATGGGAGGCAGCCATTCAAAGGAAGAGTCCAGACACTACCCAGGTCAACCTTCAAAAATGCCCAGGAGTCAATAAAACTTGTTGCTCAGGCAAGGCGTGGTGTTTCTGAGCAGTTTCTGGATGGATTTTTCGCAGCGCGACACCATAGACTATGATAAAAATTGTCGCGCAACACGTCGTCGTGTAGCCCTAGCCTAAAAGTAACTGGTCCATTTTATCGCACATCGAAAATAAAAAAAAAAAACATAAAAATGTGGTGGAATTACTTTTTTGTTTTGCAATTTCACCCCGTTTGGAATTTTTTTCCCGCTGCCCACTACATTATATGCAATATTAAAAGGTAGTGTTGGAAAGTACAACTTGTCCTGCAAAAGCAAGCCCTCATGTGGCTATGTGAACACACAATTGAAAAAGTTATGGCTCTGGGAAGGCAGGGAGCGCAAAACGAAAACACAAAACAATTCTGGGGTAGAAAGGGTTAAGGAGAACCTGTCACCACTCATGACATGTATGCAAATACTCGAATTGCCCAAAAAACAACCGTGCTGTTCCTCTGTTGTTCTTCCTGGAAATGTTCATTTACAGAGTTCTAAGAAAAGATGCCTAAGGCTACACCATAAAGAATACTATTTACTAAAACGTATGTCAAGAGAGTTGACAGGTTCTCCTTAAATGGGGTTTCCCACTTCATCGCATATCCATGGGATTCTCAGATTAACCTCCCATTTTTTTTCGTAACCGCCATCGTCTTCAGTGGAGAAAGACTCACAAGCACGATCATCTCACTGTTCAGCCTCCATGTGTGTGTGTGATAATGACATCTTGCAGCACAGAGGTTGGGGTGCGGGCAACTCCATCTGGTACTTACATCATAGGCTGTGGATTACATATTCTACACAGACATCCAGTACAAAAATAAAAATGAACATATTTTAATACATGGGAGTCTAAGGCCAACTTATTGCACTGTATACCTGTGCAATGGCAAATGCCGGAGCCTCCTGGTATATACGGCAAATAGTGCCTCCATACACAGAAATCCAATAATCTGTGAGACCATCTGTTCTTTCAATCCTTTATTTACAATAAAATTAGATACTTACATATTCTTTAGCATACTTATTCTAATTTAGGGAAAAGATTTCTTGCCCTGATGATACAATAACTGGTCCACATTTCGTTTCATAATATTAATATGTCTGACACAGGAAGCTGCAGCTAAAAGACTGAAATATCTTCTACTAAATGGAAACAACAGTTAGGCCTCATGCACACGAACGTGTGCCGGCCATGGTCGTATTGCGGCCCGCATACACGGGCACTGGCCGTGTGCACCCTGCATCGCAGACCCATTCAAGTGATGGGTCCACGATCCGGAAGATGTGGTGTGGAAGGACGGAGAGGAACCCCACGGAAGCACAACGGAGTGCTTCCGTGGTGTTTCTGGCCGTGCCTCCGCACTGCAAAAAAGTAGTGCATGCACTACTTTGTCGCGCAACGGACGGATCGCAGACCCATTCAAGTATAATTGTTCTGGATCTGTTTGCGGCAGCCACACGGATGTTGCCCGTGCATTGGGGACCGCATCCTGGACAACCACTCTATGGGGGACACAGTAGCCATACCCTCCTTACACTAAGGGCATATGTGTGCATGATTAGTGTGAGGAGCGTATGGCTACTGCGCCCCCATAGAGTGGTTGTCCACGATTAGAAACAGGATTTATCAGAAATAGGGCCATGCACCTGTATGGGGTGCGTCTGGTACTGCAGCTCATCCTCATGTAAAGGAGTCTTCTGGAATTAGAAGAAAGTGTCTGCTTATGTTCCCAGAAATAGCTCATCTGTCTATAGGCTGTGTCTGGTATTGCAGTCTCACCACCGTATTTAAGTGAATGGGGATGAGTTGCAATATCAGACAGAGACTGTGGACAGACAAAAGCAAACCCTTTTATCGAAGGTGGAAAAACCCCTTTAAAAGAGGCAGTGCCTCAACATCAGACACAGCCTATGGAGATGCATGGCCCCATTCCTCGTCAAAAAAAACTAATGCTTTTTGTAATTAGATGAACCCTCTTTTAGAAACTCGTGAGATTTATTAAAAGAAAAAGCTGCAAAGCTGTTCCATTTTACAAGTAGTTGACAAGAAATGTAACTATACAGCGTAAAAAAAAAGCGCAAACTGACCCCCCCCCGAGACTCCAGTCTGATGTACCTGGTGCCGGAAAATGGATTAACATTACTGAATCTAGAGGTCATTTTTATTTTCCAGTTGTATAAAATAAATAAATGCATATTTACACTCGATTCTCTAGAACATCAGATAAAACACAAAATTTCATTTTAAAAATAACAATTACACTGACTGTGAAAAATGCAAACCAATAAAATGTGCTTGATGTCACTTGGAAGGATGCAACGTGCTTTAACTGTGCGAGCCGTCACTTTGTGAAGCTGGAGACGTTGGTCTAAAAAGTTCCAAGAATCCCCCCAAAAATCTCTCTCTGAATCAACTTTCCACTTGGATGGTTGAAGACACGACACAGACCTGCGCGATATCATCGTACTCATAGGTCCTCTTCAGAAATGTGTCTGTTAGCCGCAGGCCAGAAACGCTCTGGAGGAATAGAGAGCAGATACAGAAGATGATGGGTGTTATGTACGTAGGGTAAGTTCAGCAATATGGTGCATGACAGAGGAAGAGGGAATTTTATGGCCTCATGGGAAGATAAATACATAAGGCCTAGATTGAGAAAAACGGGGAATTAAGACGAGATGCCTTTATTGTCACTGTACAATACAATGAAATGTTGTTTGGAGCAATCCTAGATGCCATGGACAGAGGAACAAGGAACTGACATTTAAACTAAAGCATTGCACTAGGAAGCATTACTATTCACAGTTCACACAATTGATCGTGTGGAAGAGGTATATAGACGACTGTTTGTTAAAGAGAGTCTGTCACCACATTTGGTCATTATAGACCGAGTACACAGTGTTCTGGCTGAACTTCAGATGATTAAGGCCTCTTTCACACTTGCGTTCTGAGGATCCGGCAGGCACTTCCGTCCCGCTGGATCCGTCAGAACACAAGTCGCCTGAAAGCATTAGAAGACTGATCAGGATCCTGATCAGTCTTCGAAATGCTTTGAGGTTACTATGGCAGCCAGGACGCTATTAAAGTCCTGGTTGCCATAGTAGTAGTGAGGAGCGGTATACTTACAGTCCGTGCGGCTCCCGGTGCGCTCCAGAATGACGTCAGAGCGCCCCATGCGCATGGATCACGTGTAGGGCGCCCTGATGTCACTCTGGAGCCGCATGGATGGTAAGTATACTGCTCCCCCGCTCCCCACTACACTTTACCATGGCAATCATGACTTTAGCGTCCTGGCTGCCATGGTAACCATTGAGAAAAAGCTAAACGTCGGATCCGGCGATGCGCCGAAACGACGTTTAGCTTAAGGCCGGATCTGGATTAATGCCTTTCAATGGGCATTATACCGGATCCGGCCTTGCGGCAAGTGTTCCGGATTTTTGGACGGAGCAAAAAGCACAGCATGCTGCGGTATTTGCTGCGTCCAAAAAACGTTCCGGTCCTGAACTGAAGACATCCTGATGCATCCTGAACGGATTTCTCTCCATTCAGAATGCATGGGGATGATCCTGATCAGAATTTTTCCGGCATAGAGCGCCGAGGACGGATCTCTATGCCGGAAAAGAAAAACGGCAGTGTGAAAGGACCCTTAAATGGTACCTTTGTTAGTCACTTGTATGGCTCTCCTGTGGCAAAAACTCCTTTTATATATATGCAAATGTGGCTCGCAAGTGCCCAGGGGCGGAGTTTAGATCTTCGGAGCCCAGGCTGCTCTGCTTAAGATCCCCGCCCTCTCCTTTCCCTTGCGTCCTCCTCCTCTCCCTGTGAAAACCTGCGCCTGCGTTCTGCTTGGCTGGGGCATGCGCACTACAATGCCCACTGTGGTTACAGCATTGATGTAGCTACTGTGCATGCTCCGGCCAACAGATCGCGATTTTGGCCGGAGCAAACAAAGATACCATTTAAATCATCTGAAGTTAAGCCAGAACACTGTGTACTCGGTCTATAATGACCAAATGTGGTGACAGACTCAGAACGTGAAGGTTTGGAGGATTTCCTGTTACATAGATGCAAATAACTGGAACTTGCGGTTTACAGGAAATGTGAGCCATGATTCTGTTGATTTTTTAGACCTGACTATTTTTTCTGACGAAGGTAAACTAAAAACGAAGACCTTCTTCAAACCAACAGATGTCAATGCTTATATTCCTAGATGTGGAGATTGGGATGTCAGTGGTGGTGTATTATTGAGGTCTACAGTTGGCGGTATTTCACTATGTTGGGCCGTCTCTTCTTTGACTTTTAGGAGATTTGAGCATTGACCTTAGTGGGAACCAAAACTGAGCAATCGCATCGATAGATACCTTTCGTCTCCCTCAGTGTGAACTGCACTCAATTTGAAGCAGCGCGATTTTCTATATTACATATATTGGTATATAATACTGCAGCGCAAAAGGAGAATACCGATCTGGGGACTGTAACTTTTGTGTTTGTAAGTGTTTATATGGGATTTTTTTTGGGGTTATGGTTATTATTACTTTCACAGGAGAATCAAGTCTGTCAGAGTAGGTTCCCATCTAAAGAGGCCACTATCGTTTGTACACGGAGCCACACGATTTTGATAAAAACGTACACAAACAGCCTAATATTTTCTGTACAGTAAGTATAGCAGGAATGTAATTCGGGAATCCATGTTTTCAATGATTCCATGCGTCTTTGCACAATGGTGCTTGTCGAGCAGTGTTCTAAACGTGGGACATATTTGATTGTGTCCTATTTCACCATAGAGAGGCCTTTGCACAATCCTCACCTGCAGTCCCTGCACTGATGAGAGCAGCGTCAGGGTTAGAAGCAGAGATGAGCTGGGGTGGAGTTTTCCCAGCTGTCTTCCTGATACTCCGCACCAGTGGATGGAATTTGTATTGCACATTTCAAGAATCAGGTCCATAGTCCTTTCACTGCTAGAAAAAAAAAAAACGAGAGGATACATCATGATCTTTAGCAGTACTGTGCAATGGTGAACCTGATGTACATGGCCGCTTTCTTCTAGAAACAGCGCCTCTCTTGTCCATGGGCTACATGTGGTATTGCAGTTCAGGGCCACTTAAGTAACTTGGGCTGAGTTGCAAAGCCAGATACAATATCTCCGTATTGTAATGTGGACGTGCCGAGCACATGCGAAGGGATTGCAGCTAAAGCTCATCCACTGCCTTTACCTCCAAGCCATTTTCTCCTGAGGGCTATATTACACAAGCAGAAGATCCACCTGTTATATGCACTGTGTAGACACCAGGACACGAGGCGCTGGGAATGACTTGGTCTTATTTTAACTAAGGAAATGTTTCTGCAGCCAGGCATATAACTGGAGGTGCAGGGGCTGGTGGGGCATGTGCCCTGAGGGACACTAACAAGTTAAAATTCCTTTACATGGATCGGTTATCGGGCACAAATGTTTGTATAAATGCTCGTTCCCAATATTGAGCTCATGTAACAAAATACAGCAAATCAACTGGTAAACGAGCAAACGTTTGTTCATCGGGTGAAAGTATCGTTGATGCGGATACCTAAATCATCATTTCTGGGCAGCAGATCTTTCTGTGTAAACATCGATCTGCGGCCAAGAAACAACGAATCTGTATGGGAATAGGCACCATACAGAGGAGGTGATCGTGGCATGTAGATGCAGAACCAACCCTACATGCTTAGGGTACTTTCACACTAGCGTTTTGGATTCCGTTTGTGAGATCCGTTTCAGGGCTCTCACAAGCGGTCCAAAACGGATCAGTTCAGCCCCAATGCATTCTGAATGGATAAGGATCCGTTCAGAATGCATCAGTTCGGCTCCGTTCCGCTTCTATTCAGTTTTGGAGGCGGACACCAAAACGCAGCATGCAGCATTTTGGTGTCCGTCTGAAGAGGCGGAGCCTAACTGATCCGTTTTTAATTACAATGTAAGTCAATGGGGACGGATCCGTTTTCAATGACACAATATGGTGCATTTGAAAACGGATCCGTTCCCCATTGACTTTCAGTGTAATTCAAAACAGATCCGTTTTTGACTTTGTCATTTTTCTTTAAAACTAAAGCAAACGGATACGTTCTGAACGGATACAAACGTTTGCATTATAGGTGCGGATCCGTCTGTGCAAATAAACAGACGGATCCGCACCAACGCAAGTGTGAAAGTACCCATTAGTCAATTATTGGAAGTGAATGGTTAGTTCCCGCTAATTGTCACAGCTCAGTTGATTTGCTCTGCCCTGGCAGGGAATTTAAAGAGTAACTAAACCTTTGAATAAAATTTTAATAATGCTTTATTAATGGATTTTAATTTTTATTACACTTTTCCCTACCTAAAGCGCACCATTCCTTGTGCGAAAACGGACATTTCCAAACACCGCTGACTGCTCAGTGGTGTACGGAGTACGGGCTGTAGACACCTTATAAATGGGGCTGCAGCAGCGGTGCCCCCCAGAGGTTTACTAACTTCTGGCATAGCACATGGGTACCCTACACCCATGTGCTATGCCAGGATTAGCTGAGCGGGCTCCTGCTTCTGCCTGCTCCGCTAACCGGAGAGAACTGCATGTCAGCTCTTAGCTTAGCAGGCAGAAGCCTGCTCTGCTCAGCTAATCCTGGCATAGCACATGGGTACAGAGTTAGTAAACCTCCAGGGGTCACCAGCAATCTGCACTCCTGCGGCTCCATTCATAAAGTGTCTACAGCCCGTACTCCGCTGAGCAGTCAGAGGTGTACACAAACGTCCGTTTTAAGCGCACAGGGAAAAGTGTAAGAAAAAATAAAATACTAAATCCATTAAGTATATTAGAAAAACTTTTATTAGGGACATCGTATTAAAATTTTACGCAAAGGTTTAGTTACTCTTTAAATATAGGACTAAGGTAGCAAACTCAATAGTTGCCTTGAGTGAGGCGAAGCCTGGAAAAAGGCTAAGGTTACCTGCAGTTAGTGATTTTACACGTGATATCAAATGGTTCCTCCAGACTGACCGTATCTGGTATGGTCTCCAGTGAAAGTCTCACATCCCCATATCCCGGAGCCTGAAAAACAATATATAGAGGCATTATTTTTCCACTTTATTGTGCACGCACTAGATGTGTCTTATATCTTGGAGCAGACACTTGAACCTTCCAAGCTGCAAGGTGAAAATAAGAACATCATCCCTACACGTATGAGCAGCTTTTACTTTCTGATTGGCGGGTCTATGGCCTCCAGATTAACCATCAACATCACAATTAAAAACTTTTGGATCCAGCAGCTTAGTGCAGAAATCAGGCCTGGCATTTATGCTGTACCATTCTTTGTAGCTGGCTGGTCTGAAGTCTTCCTTTCTCCCCCAGGTTGGTTTTCCATACGATGTCCAACTTCCCGATCACCGTGACCCCTTTGATGACACCGGCTTTTTCGGCAAACTCAGGTTTGGGCTTCAGGCAATACAAGTACTGCCGTGTGTCTAGAGGCTGCAAATAAGTCTTTGACCCGAATGTGGACAACCTGCATGACAGATTATCAGAAGCGAAGTGAAATTGTTTGATTAATACCCTATTAGAGAATTCTGGTAAACAGTCTACAAAGAAAGTCTCTCGCTTCGGAGGAACCAACTTAACAGTGCGTTATAAAACAAAAAAAAAATAACTATATTTCTTCTGCAGTCAGGCCACAGGGAAATAAAACGCTTGTTAGTGGGTTACCCCATAGAGGACAACCGATTGCTTGTCACCACCTTAATCATCTGGGATAGCCAGAAGTGGACAACCCCTTTAATGTGTCTTATCAGACCAGTAGTAAATCCTACAGATGGAGCTCTGTTGCTGTCCGCGGACAGGTAGCTTTCTTCCATGTTGATGTAATGTGCTCGGACTGTAACTAGCAGCACAACCGTTGCAATTAGAGTCCTGTGCCTTTAAAGTCCATCCAGTCCCGGTTCTGTCTGCTCACAATTCCTGATGAAATGTTAGTAACAGACCTGGGGTAATATTGAGTTTAATTAGATTAGTTTGTCCTAGGGTATTGTCCACATGTGACTGATATGCGACAGTGCGTCTGCTTGAAAGGCGCAGCTGAAAAAACTAAACAAAAAAAACCCCACCAACTGTTGAATTTATTGCGGAAATGCTACTGCAAGGGGTGAAATCCACAGTAAAATCCGCAGCACTAGTTGGCATGATGCAGATTCTGCTCCACAGTCCAGTTTCTGTTGTAGAGTTTTATTGCAACGTGTGGATGAGAATTGCTTAAAGGGGTTATCCCATGATTAGTGTAAAAAATTTAAAATCAGAGATCACATAGTACATGATAATCTCTTTCTAAGAAAGCTAGCACCAGCCCTGTACCTCACATGGATCCAGAGATCTCCACATTTATTGCTCTGCTAGATTTATCTCAAGCTGACAGCTCAGGGGATTGTCTTTTCTGCTGCAGCTAAGGGGGCGTGTCCATGCTCTGCCTATCACAACTCAGGAGGCAGCTGAAGGATGAAACTGAGCATGTGCGACCTTCTCAGTGAGCAGGTCACAGAAATATAAAAAACAGCAGGTGGCGCTATACAGATACATTTCATTGAATAACTCAGTGGCTTTGCCAAATTTTAGATTACATGCAAGTACACAAGTATTCGGATCCAGGTGCTGGTTTGAAAACTGTAGAATATTCTTCATGGGACATCCTCTTTAACTCATTCACATTGCTGGCACTGTACAGAACTACAAACTTGCTGCATGAAAATTCACAACATCAAATCCCCAGCATTTCAGTCACATGTGGATGTACCCTATAATAGTATTTTTAAGCAAACACTTTTTGTTTTCTTAGGGCCCGTACTAGCCCTCTTATGTTCAGCCTAAGGCCCCTTTCTGACGAGCGAGTTGTACACTCCGGACTCGCAGCGCGAGTATACGGCAGCTCCTGTCCTGACCTCCCAGCGCTGACAGGGTCGCATAGCATTATATTGATTTATGATGCTATGTAACCCTTACAGTTCTGGAATGTATTGGATAAGACTGACAGCATTATGTCAGTGTTATGCAATACATTCCAGAACTGTAAGGGCTCGGATGGAATATCCAGTGTTTTACAGGAGCAGCAAAGTGGATGATATTTCAATAAATCCCATTTACCTGCTGCAGAAAAATGTATATCCAGTGTCGGACTGGGGTACCTAAGGCCCACCAGTAAAATTTATTTTGGGGGCCCAGCGTACGGATACACTAAAATATAATAAATAATCCAACAAGTTTATATATGAGGTGCAATTTTATATGAGGTGCTGTACATTGAATATGTATGTAGTGCAGTAAATCTAATGTGTTATGTGCCACTTGTGCAGGGGGGTGGGAGACTAGGGGCCCACCGGGGAATCACCTGTACCCCTATGGGCCAGTCCGAGCCTGTGTATATCCCTTGTGGACATACCCTAAAAGTGGTCATAGCCTTTAATAGCTGTCTCCTGAACACTTCACTCCCCTACATACATGCAAGCTCATGTGCTAAGTGCGCGTGTGGAGCAAGTCGCTATCAGACACTTATGGCGGAGTCTTATCTACCGTGAGAACAAAAGAACGGGCATGTTGAAATTAACATTGCCTTATCCTTCTTTGTCGGGAAGAGTTGGCACACCCCCATACACAAACACATTGAAATTGGCAGGTATGGATGACTATGCTCTCATTACGCAGTGACCAGTAAAAGCAATGGTCTGTCTGTATAATGAAGGCACTGGTCTCTCCAGCCTTTTTATAGCCAATGAATATGCAGCATCCAATTCAAACAGATCTAATGTATGCACTGCACAGCATACATATGGACGCCCTTACCCCTCACCATCCTGGCCCACGCTGTTCAACTCGGACACATTGTACATGATCGATGGCTCCAGGGACACCTTCTCCATGAACATGGGGGACGTGGTGATATTCTGTATCTGGGCTTCCAGAAACACTTCATCTGTCTGCAATACCAAACGGGTGTGAAAACCTAGACCATAACATACCGGAGGCAGACGCAACGCAATCACACCATCCTCATCATTATTATTACTGAATGTGATTAGTGTCATGCCTGAAAAAATCAAAGTTACCACAATTAATATGGACGTTCCAATCAGCATCCCAAATTTAAGAACCAGAAGCAGAGTTAGTTACATGGTAGATTGGAGCAAGCAATGGATGCGGGATAGGATGACCTTCTTCTAGAAGCCGTGAACCGCTGCAGCTCACACTGTTCAGCAAGAAACCATTTGCTGCCGCCCAGAGACGGCACCTTCCATGATTTCTAGCGAATCTTAAAATAGAAGTATTGCTCTAGAGAGATCTCGAGACTTATACGTATTAAAAGGGTGGAAATAAAAGTTCTAACTTTGCTAAGAATGGAGACCCTTACAGAGACAGACGGACACGCGTTTCACCACCTCCATCTACGTGGCATTGTACAAATCTTTATCTATAGATCTGAATGATGTTCTAAGTAAAGCCCTGCTACAACTCATGGCTGTACAAAAATGCGTGAATGGGGGTAGCCCTTTTTTAATCTTGTAGGAAATGGTGGTATCCTCCTCCACATGCTGTTTTACAGAGGTCCTCTCCAGAAAAACTGCTTCTAGGGAAGAATACGGGCCCAACAGAGGTACCAAACAGAAGAAGCTGCAAAGGCGAAAACCAGGGTCAGGTTTATTCTACGAGTATAGCATTGAAAGCTATGGACACCTTCCTGGCAATTTTTTTTTATTGCACTTTGCTCACTTTGGATAAGAAGTCATTTTTTTCCAGTTGGTCTTTGTTAAAACTTTTCAGCCATTTTTGAGAAACAGGGGTTAAAAATCAGTCTGTTTGCAGAGTATTGCTTCTTAGGGCTCTTTCACACTTACGTATTTGTTTTCCGGCATAGAGTTCCGTCGTCGGGGCTCTATGCCAGAAAAATCCTGATCAGGATTATCCCAATGCATTCTGAATGGAGAGAAATCCGTTCAGGATGCCTCAGGATGTCTTCAGTTCAGGACCGGAACGTTGTTTGGCCGGAGAAAATACCGCAGCACGCTGCGCTTCTTGCACCGGCCAAAAATCCGGAAGACATGCAGCAAGGCCGGATCCGGAATTAATGCCCATTGAAAGGCATTAATCCGGATCGGGCCTTAAGCTAAACGTCTAGTGACGTCAGGGCGCCCCACGCGCATGGATCACGTGATCCATGCACATGGGGCGCTCTGACGTCATTCAGGAGCGCCCCGGGAGCCTCACGGACTGTAAGTATACTGCTCCCCCGCTCCCCACTACTATGGCAACCAGGACTTTAATAGCGTCCTGGCTGCGATGGTAACCTCAAAGCATTTCGAAGACTGATCAGTCTTCAAATGCTTTCAGGCGACTTGCGTTCTGACGGATACGGCGGGGCGGAAGTGCCCGCCGGATCCTCAGAACGCAAGTGTGAAAGAGGCCTAAGTCCAGTCAGCTGATGGCTCATGTGAAGCCTCATCTCTGATCTACCGACCTCATATATATAGCTAAACTCTTATCAAACTGATAAGAATACAGCTGACGGTATGAGAAACGAGACGGTATAAAGTGACTTTGGAGGAAGTCTCTCTAAATGACAAATCAGTAGGAAAGCAGCAGGAAGCTCCCTTCCCAAATGCATTGAACCAACTCTAAACTTTGGTGGACGAGGAGTAAATGGTCCATAGAGGATTTTCAGATCCTTCAAGACATCTGCAAAGAGGTATTTTCCGGCCTTTCCTTCAAGACATCTGCAAAGTGGTATCTTCCAAGGAAAGTGAACTATTTTCCCTTTTCACGTCCCAAGGATTGTTAAAAAGTCTGATTTCGACTCATAGGGAGCCACTTCCACAAGGTGGCACTAGTGAGATGGTTCTCTTTCCTTGGGAGATGCCATAGAGCAGTGGCTATAAGTCTCCATACACGGCTGGTCTCTTTAAGGAGACCTAGCACACTGTCAAATGCACATTACTGAAGGGGAGGCCCGACAAAACTTTTAGCAGCTGTTCACTAGAATTACAAGAAATCAGACCTGTAGTGATTAACGAACATGAGAAGCGGGAATCCTGGGAAGCATTAGAACGGAAGCTGTGGGGGATCGGTGAGATATTACGTTTTGTATTTTGTATAGGTTCCTTAATTTTAAATTGGGGCTTGGATTCCAACATCAACTCCCAACCTTACTGATGCTGTTATGGCCAATGTGGCAGGCACAGTCATGCGACCGATTCCCAAAATCTCATTGACCTCGCCAGAAGAGTGGAGCCTGTTACAGCAGCAGATGGGGAACCAACTCCAGATTCATTCTTGTGGTTTTGAAACAAAACTTTTTCCAGTAATGGAAATAACTGCAACGAACAAACTACTTATTCTGAACAGTTTAGTTTTTCCCTTCTCTATCATACAACTACTGGATACATTTATCCCGAAAAACGGATTTTTGGAATATCCAGCTTTCAGTCAAGCGCAGTTTACCATCCCACAATCCATTGCTTTGATAATTGTTGAACCAAATTTGCGGCAATTGAGTAAATATCAATGAAGCGTTTCTCAGCGTAAAGTGAAAGGCTTAGTGGAGCGTAAAAAAGTGGAGTTAATAACAAGCATCGACATGGAAAAGCAGGTTCACCAACCAAATATTTAGCTGCCAACACCCCTGGGGGCATGATCGCATGTGGCGGATACGCTGTGCATCGGCCTCTGCACAGTTTTCCGTGACATATCTGCAGTGGAGTACAGTAGATGGGATTTTAAAAATATCTCATCCACGTGGTGGGAAAAACAAAAAAAAAACTACAGCATAACCTGACCTAAGCACGTCAATCTATGCTGCGGAGGCCCACCGCGGATAACCTGACCTAAGCACGTCAATCTATGCTGCGGAGGCCCACCGCGGATTTCACAGTGCAGGCGGTGAAATCAGTGGAAAATCCATTTGTAAAACATTCAGATTTTGCAGTGGATTTGGTGCAGAATTTGCTGCGGAAATGCAGAAAACGCACAACAGAAATCCCAGGGCAGAGAATCGGTCTTGTATGGCTGTACCCTGAGGGTATGCTCACATGGATAAATTCCACGTTTTGGTGGCACATATGAAATCCACAATCACATCTCCTTTAAAAAAATAACGTCACTTCTCGACCAAAAACTTCACCTCGACCAGTTTTACACCATGTGGACAAGGTGGAGTTTTCAACATTAAAGAGCACCTGTCAGCAGAATCAGCCCTAAACCAGACCTACTTCCTGGTAGGGTGGACCCTGCTGATTAAAATGATCCTGTAAAAAAAAACAAAAAAACAGAAAATTGGCTGCTGTGCTCCAAAAGACCTTTATTCTTTATGCAAATTAAGGCATCAGTCACTTAGGGGAGTGGTCAAAACCCTCATTTGCATAAATAACATTATTTTCTCGGGAACACAGCAACCGATTTTCTCAAGACTAGTGTCATTTTAAATCAGCAGACTCAACCCTTACATGACGTATAACTGGTTTAATAGGGTTAATCCTGCTGACAGATGCTCTTTAAAGTCAATGGGGATAAATGTTCCTGGAGTTTCGATTGTGGATTTAGCAGCGGAAAACGCTTGTTTCTTCTGCTGCTGAATCAGTGGCAGATTTTAGCCGTGTGAAGATACCATCAAAGAGGTTTTCTGGAGGATTGATACTGATGACTAGGGGGGAGAGAATCGAGCTTCAGATCCAAGATCCAAAGTTGATTCCTTCAAAAACGTCTCCGTGCAGCATTAAAATGTATGTGGTTCGGTGAGGCAAAACTTGTTAGGTCCGAAGTCGCGCGGACGTCGGGCTTCGATTCTACGACTTTAAAGACGTTTTAAAACAGGAATTTCAAGTCGGCTTCAGTATCGGCTGGTACCTCGGTACCGAAGCGGACGTCGGATTCCTGTTTTAAAATGTTCCCGTACAGCGTTAAAACGAAGGTCCAAATTCAAGGTCCGAAATCGATTTGTTCACCCCTACGGTTGAACTATTCTCAGGATAGGTAATCAATATCAGATTGGCGTGGGTCCGACAACCAGCACCTCTGCTGGTCAGCTGTTAGAGAAAGCCTCGACACTCCTGTGAGCGCAGCGGTCTCCTCTTGGCATACCGAACACAGTGCCATCCATTGTATAGCGGCTATGGTTGGTTTTGCAATAAGCCCCATGCGCTTGAGTGGAACTGAGCTGTCCCTCGGCCCTGTGACCAATGAAGGTGACATCACTGGCCTAGGGAGAGGCCGCCACGCCCAAAGGAACTGATTAGTGGGTGCGCCGGGAGTCAGTCTCCTGTAGATCTGATATTGGATGGCCTATTCATAGAATATAAAATAATATTGACCAAAGAAATGGTAGAATATGGTATATTTAGTGCACTCAGGACTATGGGCAATTTTTAAAGGGAACTTGAAAATACAGTGTAATCTGCAGGAGGAGCTGAGCAGATTGAAAAGTCATTCATTTAGATTCCTGCTCGTTCTGGGCTTTGGTCCAGGAGATGGTCCTATCAGTGATTGACAGTCCTCCTTCTAGGACTGTGTATACAGACAGCTGTCAATCACTGATAGGACCGCCCTCTTGAACATGTAAATGTTTTACTGACTCTTTTCTGACAAATCTGCTCAGCTCCTCCTGACCCCATGTTCAGCCTGACAGGTTCCCTAAAAACAATGGCAGACAGTGGGGCATATTATGTATATGGTACGTAATCTAATCCATTAGCCAGTGTTGGCAAAAGGCAGAACTTTGGTTGTGATCGTGCTTTTCCATTGTGCGGCAATTTTAGGATGAGATTTGCTTGTTAAACAGGCACAAACGTCAGATTAAAGTAGCGCTTCAGAATTAAATAAAATGATGAAAAAAAAAAAAAAAATTACCACAGAACTGAGGTCACTCTAATGGAGGAAATACAAAAAAAATAAAAAAATGAAGAGAAAGAAATGAGGGTTAAATGTTAACGAACAGGAATGCTAGAACAAAATAAACACTATGGCTTCACATAGCATTAGTACAAGCTACCAGGTACAACGAGACCCCGGAGATGCTGGCGGCATCCGCCTGTGCAGAAATACCGCAGCGCTATAGTTCTTCCGAGTCATTCTGTACGAGATGGGCGCCCAGCATGAACACAATACTACTACCGCAGCTGAAGAAAAAAGAAAAGGCTGCAGCCCTGAGAGCTAAATGGAGATCAGAGCTGATTCCATTCCACCATAGCCAAAATAATCTTCACTGGGGAGGGGGATCCTCAAAAATTCTAAATTAGGTGGTTTGCTCCCTTATAAAGACCCGGGTTCGGAACTGAACTTGGACATACCCCCAATTTCACCCAGGCAGCCACCTGTTATGAGCATCCGAGTATTTCTCTGCCTTGTGCTAAATCGAGCAGGCCACCAAAGGCATTTTATGGAGTTCCGGTGACATACCGGGCTCCCCATAAGGACTGCTAGGCGGAAGCTTCTGCCCAGCAGTGAGCCTGGTGACATCACCGACACTAATGGACTGGCTTTAGCGCTGCCCTAACCTGTAAAACGGCTGGGAAAGCGCTGAAGCCCGCCCATCAGAGCCGGTGACGTCACCGGGAGCACTGCTAGGCTGAAGCTTCCTCCTAGCAGTTTGTTGTTATAAACAAAAAAAAAAACAGGGAGAGCATCAGTGCATGAGATGCTCCGAAGCAAATATCAGAGGGGCTGCCTGGGTGAAAACGTCGGTAAGTCCGGGTTCAGCTCTGAACCTGGACAACCCCTTTAAGGTAACTCATATTGGGACCACAAGAAAACCTCTTGTTTGTTAAAGTTGAATCTGTCAACAGAAAAACTATTGTTTGAATCAAGTTCTTAAGTTAAACATTTTAGAATTTTTAATTTTTTTTTTTTTAATTTTCCATGTCACTATCTATATTTTTTGAAAAATCCTAAAATCAAGCAGTCTTTGCACTGGCCACTAGGCTTAAAATGTCCTGGGCTCTTTGAGCAGGAGGAGAGTTTTCTAGGCATGCTCTGTGACCTGTGCAGAGGTCAGGAGGGAGCAGATAAGCTGCGATATCACCGATTGTGACTTGGTGGATCCTGTGCTATTTGTCATTGTAATCCTGACTGTGAAGATAATGAGGTAGCTACTGAAAAGTTACCTGTATAGAACAGGAACTTTTGACATATTTTAGGCCTAGTGGCCAGTGAGAAAACTGAATGTTACATTTTTACATTTTAACTAGTAACATGGAAAATTAAAACAAAAATCACCAAAAATATGATGTGACCAATAGGTAATATTCTTATGACATATTCCCTTTAAAAAGCCCACAATTGATATTTACCGCCTATTCACAAGATAAGTGATAAATGTCTGATCGCTGGGGGTCCCACCAATCAACAGAACGGGGGTACTGAGTCCCTCCCCCGCTGCATGGCCGCAGTAAGGCGGAGCTGGAATAGATCAGCAGTCAGACAAGTGCACTACTATGGCTTGGGACTGATGGAGATAGACTCGGTTGATTCTGCCAGTCCGATAGACAGTCTGTCCACCGCTCCATTTAAACTCCTCCACACTGCGGTCATGTAGTGGGGGAGAAACGAGGACTTGGGATCCTTGTGTAAGTGATTGGTGGGGGCCTCTAAAAGGGGTTGTCTTATCTCCCCATTACTAAGGCGAGATGAGACTAGGCCTTGACCCTGGAAACAGTAGCGCATGCTGTTGCTCCCATTGCAGTGCAGTACAGATGAGATAACCCCTTTAACTGGTGGACAGGTGATAAATGACATTTGTGGGAATATCCCTTTAATCCTATATCAATAGAATCAAGAAGGTAGAACTATTTATTGGCAGCAGGAAGTGGCTGCCACCTATCCCCACCACAAAGACCACAGATACTGAATGCATACTGATAGCATATGCCATCAGTATCTGACTTAGGCTATTTTCACACTAGCGTTAATATTTTCCGGTATTGAGATCCGTCACAGTATCTCAATACCAGAAAAAAAAACTTCAGTTTTGTTAACATTCATTGTCAATGTGGAAAAAACGTAACTGAACAGAACGGAGTGCTCCAAAATGCATTCTGTTCTCATACCGGAGAGCATGCTGCAGTTTGCTTGCCGTCCTGGGATGGGGAGCAAGACGGATCCGTCATGACCCACAATGCAAGTCAATGGGGACGGATCCGTTTTCTCTAACACAATCGAAAACGGATCTGTCCCCCATGGAGTTCATGAAAGATCGGTCTTGGCTATGTTACAGATAATACATCCGGATCCATTCATAACAGATGCAGACTGTTGTATTATCAGTAACGGAAGCGTTTTTGCTGCCGGATCCAGCAAAAATGCTAGTGTGAAAGTAGCCTAATACTGGTCCGATCACTGGGACCCCCCCACCGGCCCCTTTGTCTTTTGTAGGGATAGTTAGACTGCTCCGTAATTTGAACCCCACCTTTCAGGCATTTATGGAATCCTAAAATAATAATAATAATAAATAATAATAAAAAGATTGGACTATTTTAATTAGTAGTTCACCCACCACCACATTTAGAAGCAGGTTACTAATGGTTACTCAGTGTTTTACATACCCGGCTGAAAAAGAAGAGGATGCTGCTCTATTAGTAAAGAGACACGCATGCATTTGGCTTATTGTATCATTATATACAGTGTGAGGTGCCATAATACATACAATCAGCACTCTATGGCATCTGCATAAAGGGCAAAGGTTTTCTCGTGTTTTATGGAACTCCAGACACACCTGCAGATTTATCGGTAGGGCCCAGCACAAAGCACGAGGTCCTCGCACATGGCACTTTAAACTAGGTGGAAGATTACTACTAGGGATGAGCAAATCGACTTTGGATGAAACATCCGAAGTCGATTCCCATAAAACGTCGCTCTAATACTGTACGAAGCAGGAGCTCCGTGCAGCATTAGAATGTATTGGCTCAGATGAGACGAAGCTATTGGTTCGCGAAGTCTAGCAATAACTCGGCTCATCGGCGGAGCCAATACATTGTAATACTGCACGGCGCTCCTGCTCCATACAGTATTAGAACGGCGTTTTATGGGAGTCGACTTCGGATGTTTCATCCAAAGTCTATTCGCTCATCCCTAATTACTAGACAACTATATCTACAAAGAAAAGAAATGTATCATATTATGGGCAGAGGGAAGAGCGAGAAATAGCTAAGCAAAACTTGTCAATGGAGCCCTGCATGGTACATGATCGAATAGTTCCAGAAGTTAGATAGCCCTTTGGCACAGATACTGGAGCCTCACACAGTCAGACCGTCTGCGTGAGGCTCCAGTATCTGTGCCAAAGGGCTATCTAACTTCTGGAACTATTTCTGCCTTTTTTTACAAATTCCTGGGAGAAACACAGTAATAACTGGTATGATACTGGCTTCTATAGGGCACTCCGTACAGGACGCTAATTTCATTTTAAGGATGCATATAGAAATTTGTCATATTCAGTAGAAATTCCTCAAATAAAATTGTGGCATAGGACTCCGTATCACACTAAATCTCTAGAATAACTAACGTGATGCCACTTTTCAGCATTGTGCTGACATTCCGTTAGTATGCCGGAAAAATCCTGATCAGGATCATCCCCATGCATTCTGAATGGAGAGAAATCCGTTCAGGATGCATCAGGATGTCTTCAGTTCAGGACCGGAACGTTTTTTGGATGCAGCAAATACCGCAGCATGCTGCTCTTTTTGTTCCGTTCAAAAATCCGGAACACTTGCCGCAAGGCCGGATCCGGAATTAATGCGGGGGAGCAGTATACTTACCATCCGTGCAGCTCCCGGGGCGCTCCAGAGTGACGTCAGGGCGCCCTACACGCATGGATCACGTGATCCATGTGCATGGGACGCTCTGACGTCATTCTGGAGCGCCCCGGGAGCCACACGGACTGTAAGTATACCGCTCCCCCGCTCCCCACTACTACTACGGCAACCAGGACTTTAATAGCGTCCTGGCTGCCATAGTAACCTCAAAGCATTTCGAAGACTGATCAGGATCCTGATCAGTATTCTAATGCTTTCAGGCGACTTGCGTTCTGACGGATCCGGCGGGACGGAAGTGCCCGCCGGATCCTCAGAACGCAAGTGTGAGAGGACCCTTAAAGGGGTTTTCAGTATAGGTCATCAGTATCGGATTGCTGGAGGTCCGACACCCAGAACCCCCGACGATCAGCTACTGCGATCGGCCTTCTTGCTGCTTTCCAAAGGCCAGTGATGACATGGCCTAGGAGCAGCTCAGCCCTATAGAAGTAAATGGCGCCGAGTGCGATACCAAGCACAGCCGCTATACAATGTACGACGCTGTGCTTGGTGAGCAAGGAGAAGGCCGTGTTGCTCACAGGAGCGCTGGTGCCTTCTCAAACAGCTGATCAGTGGGGGTCCTATGTGTCAGACCCCCACTGATCAGATACTGATGACCTATCCAGAGGATATGTCATTACTATTAAAGTCTTGGAAAACCCTTTTAACATATACAAAATCCAGCTGCGCTGATGACTACATCAGTAATGTCTGCAGCATAGCCATACGTTACAATACATGCATTACTCATGTTACTATACATATAATAGGTGGACTGTAGGGCATGCACTCACCTCTGCGTTATAAAATTTTGTCTTGACATCAAGAGGTTTAAGAACCTGCATTAGGAGAGAAGACATACAGTGATCAGGCCACCAGCTCCTCCATGTCACTGAAAGAACTAGAGCTTCTTAAACAGAATTCCACGAAAATGTATTACCTGCCCACAAGATAGGGGATAAATCACGGATTACATGGGGTCCCGCCGCTAGGACCCCCATGATTTTGAGAATGATGGGTCCTCAAGCTCCCTTTCTGGACGGAGCAGTAGTGTACATGTCAGTCCATCACTCTATTCACACCTTTGAGACTGACGCAGGCATTGCTCCGTCATTTCCACAGGAATGAATGAAGCGTCAAAAGTGGCGCTCGGTATTTGTAATTCTGGCTTACAACGCCACACACCATGCCCTCCTACAATGTCTAAGATGGTGTACAGTAGTATAGTGCTCCAGGTTTTTAGGTGCACAGCAAGCCAGAATTTGGTCGCAATCTGCCCAACTGGCTGCTCCCTGCACCCTTCCGTGTGACTGCTAGCCTATCAATCACTACGAAGAGTTACAAGCGCCCAGCTCCTACTAGCCAAATAATACACATCATGCTTTTGGGCTACTAGGAGAATGGACTTTACATTCGCCATCCTAGTCTAATGAGTAGGGATGAGCGAAACCGGTAAAGTTCGGGTTCGCCGGGTTCGGCCGAAGTTCGGGTTCGCCGGGTTCGGCCGAACTTCAGGTCAAAGTTCGGGTTCGGGACCCGAACTTGACCTGAACACCCCGAACCCCATTAAAGTCAATGGGGACCTGAACTTCACTTTATTATTTTCCGTTATAACATGGTTATAACTGAAAATAATAGCATTCTAAAGATAGAATGCTAAAAAAAATAGCCATTGAATGGTGAATGAGTCACCTCATTCACTTGATCGAGCAGCCAGTATCCTCTTCTTCCTTCTTTCTGCAGGACCTGCAAAAGAAGCTGAGATGACATCACCGTGCTCACCACGTGGTGAGCACGGTGATGTCATCGCAGGTCCTTTTGCATTCCCTGAAGAAAGAAGAGAATACCGGCTGCGCGATCAAGTGGATGAGGTGAGGTTTTTTTTTAACTTCTCAATGGCCACTTTATTTAGCATTCTATATTCACAATGCTATTATTTTCCGTTATAACGGAAAATAATAAAACCACCCGAACAACCTTACGAATGATAGAAGCCCTATCAGCAGTAAAGGGGGGGGGGGGGGGTTCATTCGCAAACTTGTTTTGTACTAAGGGACTGTATCAACGGTACAACCCCTTTAATTTTACACTGATCCATCTACGTATACAATCAGCAATAGTCAGATAAGGATACCATTTTTATCTGCCTCAAGCTTTTAATACACATTACTGCACCCAGGAAGAATCCAAATAACGGACATTTCTGCGCTTCTTACCTGGAATTTGAAGAATTTCCGGAAGTACATCTTCTCCCCAGTCTGTGTGGTATAGCTTACGGCACACACTAATCTGAAACACAGAACATACAATCCAAGGATTCCCATCATCCACCAGACACACAGGGCTGGAGTAGGCACTGCGGTTATACTCACATGTGCGTACCGATTTCTTTCACTTCATGATGAATGACGTCATCTATACAACTGTCTGGTCGGAGCTCGGAGACCACGGCGCTGGACGCAGACAGGTTTAACCTCTGTGAGCTTGTCTGGAGATCTGCCTGCAAACAGAAAAAAAAAACAACAGAGCCATCAAGAAAAATGTCGATTTGATCCCAAAATAGCTGCCAAAATCTGCTGCCCAGAAATGATAATTTACATGCCTGCACCCCCTCCACCTTAATACTACATCCTTTGCATGTATAATTACATTATGTGTCACACTGTTGCCCCATATGCTCTGTGCAGCTACAGCTGAGGACTACAACTCTCATCCTGCAGGACTGACATCTACTTCCAGCTGTTCTCCTCCACGTGAATTCCTCTGGCTCTCTCGGATACCTCACATTAGTTCCCAGTAAGACCCTCCTAAATCCCTCTGTGCTGGAGCTGAGCATGCTGGACCAGCAAACTGAAACTGAATGACAGGTCATAACCCTAGGCAGAGAGCTAGGAACATCCCATTTTTGAGCGGTACGTGATTATGTGGGAAACTACTGAAAAGATTTTATTACATTATAACGAGGACTGTAACTCTATACTGCATGCTTTCAATAGGAGTCACTTTTTTTTTTTAAACTCGCAATGCCCCTTTAATTTTCTTCATGCACCAAGGCCCCAGTACAACTACAGTTTCAGAACCCCCTATAGTCACGCCATGGCCGATTCTTTTTTTTCCCCTTGCGGTGGTGTGAACAGGCTCTTGGATTTGTCAGCACTCCTATACAATTCAGCAGGTCAGCACACCTCCGAGCTGAATTCTCCTGGGTTGACCTGACTTTCTTGGCATTGAAAAGCGTATAAATATTCATTGCTTCATCAAAGCAGCCCATAAAAGTCCTATATCATCTAAACTCATTGGTCAAGACTCGATTTGTCAGTGGGCTTTCCAAAAAGGGTTCATGCAGATGACAACAACCCCTCCCTATACAGCACACAAGAAATCGATGGGATCATACTGTACATTCAATGTGCCCACATGTCTAGAATCCCATAGTAGGCACATTGTGGGGTGCTGGGGCTTAGGCCCACACACACGGTATGTAATCACCATGAATGAACTGATGCAATGGATGTTAGCTGCAACACATAATGCCTGTGTATGTAATGCTGTGTCGGCATGCGGATGAGTCCGATAACTAAAATGCACACTCAATTAGCAGCTTGAAGTCAACTAGGGCTGCAGTAAACGATTATTTTAGAAATCGAGTATTCTTTACGATTAATCGAGTATTCTAATAAGAAAAAATGAATTAATAGTCTGTTTTCCTTTATAAAAACTCATCAGACCCCCTGCCATGAGTCCTCAACACCCTTCGTTCCACCCAGTGCCATTAGCTCCATTCCCCCAGTGCCTTCAGCTCTCCCCCTCCCCAGTGCCTTCGGCGCTCTCTCCCCTTGTGCCAGCAGCTCCCCCCCCTTGTGCCAGCAGCTCTCCCCACCCCCCTGGTGACAGCAGCTCCCCCCCCCTTGTGCCTGCCAGCAGCTCTCCCCCCCCCTTGTGCCTGCCAGCAGCTCTCCCCCTTGTGCCTGCCAGCAGCTCCCCCTTGTGCCTGCCAGCAGCTCCCCTTGTGCCTGCCAGCAGCTCCCCCTTGTGCCTGCCAGCAGCTCCCCCTTGTGCCTGCCAGCAGCTCCCCCCTTGTGCCTGCCAGCAGCCCCCCTTGTGCCTGCCAGCAGCTCCCCCCCACCCTTGTGCCATCAGCCCTTTCACACTCCAGAGCCATCAGCTCTCCCCTTCTTCCAGCAGCTCTCTTACCTTGTGCCAGCAGCTTACCCACTTGTGCCAACAGCTCTCCCCCGTTTGTGCCAGCAGCAATTCCCCCTTGTGCCAGCAGCTCTCCCCCTTGTGCCAGCAGCTCTCCTCCGCCCCTTGTGCCAGCAGCTCTCCCTCCCCCTTGTGCCAGCAGCTCTCCCTCCCCCTTGTGCCAGCAGCTCTGTCCCCGCAGCTATCCCTCCCTCCCTTGTGCCAGCAGCTCTCCCTCCCCCTTGTGCCAGCAGCTATCCCTCCCTTGTGCCAGCAGCTCTCCCTCCCCCTTGTGCCAGCAGCTCTCCCTCCCCCTTGTGCCAGCAGCCTCCCTCCCCCTTGTGCCAGCAGCTCTCCCCCTTGTGCCAGCAGCTCCCCCCTTGTGCCAGCAGTTATCCCTCCCCTTGTGCCAGCAGTTATCCCTCCCCCTTGTGCCAGCAGCTATCCCTCCCCTTGTGCCAGCAGCTATCCCTCCCCCTTTGTGCCAGCAGCTATCCCTCCTCCCTTTGTGCCAGCAGCTATCCCTCCCCCCCTTGTGCCAGCAGCTATCCCTCCCTCCCTTGTGCCAGCAGCTCTCCCCGTCCCCCCGTCCCCTTTTGCCAGCAGCTCTCCCCCTGCTCCTCCTGACACCCAGAGTGCACAGCTCGTTGGTTGCTATAACGCTCCGGGCGCCAGGCCTTAGTCGCACCGACTTACCTTTCCAGCAGGGGCGCCGCCGACACTCCATCGTTCTGCGCGTCAGGTCACGGCGTGCGTACGTCAGGAGGTCAGTGCAGCACGGGACCATGGAAGTGCTGTGGAGTGTCCGGAGGCCCCCTGCTAGAAAGGTGAGTATTGCGGGCCAGCGGGAGACCACGGAGCGGGAGTAATAGCAAGCGCTTCACTCCCGCTCCATGGTCAAGTGACATAATAGCTTGCATCGAGGATTTTTTTGTGTCGAATTACTCCATTTAATCGAGTAATCGTTTCAGCCCTAACAACATATATGACAATACATTGTTAGGGCTCATGCACACGTGTGCCAGCCAGGTCCGCTATATACGAGACTCAGGCGTTTTTGCACCGTATCACGGATGTGGACCCATTCACGTTAACAGGTCCACAATCCAGAAGGTCCGGTACAGAACAGAGGCATGGAACACACTATAGTGCTTCCGTGGGTTTTCTCCGTGCCTCTGCACTGCAAAAAATTGGAACATGTTTGATTTTTTTGCGGTGTGGAGAGATCACAGACCCATTCAAGTTCAATGGGTTTGCATCAGTCTGCGGAAACCACACGGATATTGACCGTGCATTGGGGAGCGTAAATCGCAGTCCCCAATGCACGGAATGGCCGGCACACATTCGCGTGCATGATCCCTGATAATGTGACATCCATCAGCCAGTAAACAGTATATAAGCTGTGGTACAGTGGTCTTACCTCTACTCCCACAAATCACCGACATTGGAAACACAGTACGGAAATCCGGGGTGGGGGAACCTACCTTGACTTGTATGTCTTTAACTATTTGAGTGCTGTCATTGTGTACGCTTATGTAGCTCGAAAATGTTTCCCCCAGAAAAATATTTCTGTTAGAAGTAAAAGTAAAATATAACATTAGAAGAAGAAAAGATCCACATGTAAAAATATATGGCAAATGCAATAATATAATATCCAGTCTGTTTTATACCGATAATCACCAAGTCACAAATGTTCCAGGATTCCCTAGATTCAGGATGTTGCTCCCAATCTGCCCACACTGTGAACTATTCCTCCAGACCCCCACATACATGGCCAAGGTGCACGTTATGTTTTTTGTTTTATGGGGAAGGGGAATAAGGGTCCTTTTACACAGATCGATGGGTCAGGCAATTATGGGGAATGCACCGGATGTTCCTAAAAACTGCCTGATCGCCAGCAGTTATGAGGCCGGACTGGCCAGGCTGTCTCCAGGCCTAAACCCTATTGAGCATCTGTGGGGCGTCCTAAAAACGTGTTGCCAGCGGTTTAGACATTGATGGCTGTGTGTGGAGTTATTTTGAGGACACACCAACTCTACACTGTTATACAAGCTGTACATGGACTACTTTACATTGTATCACAGTGTCAGATCTTCAGCGTTTTCCCATGAAACGATATAATAACCTATTTACAAAAATGTAACATCTGCCATCAGGAGACACCCCCATTCCCCCACTAGACAGACTGCCAGCTGATCTCTCTGCAATTGACGGCCAGGCTGCCTTCATCTAATGTGTACGGTCACCGCTGGTTGTAATGGGGCCCTATGATTCATCTGATGACCTAGAACGTTAAAGGGCTTGTCCCACGAAAAAATATTCTACAGTTTTCAAACCAGCACCTGGATCTGAATACTTCTGTAATTGCATGTAATCTAAGATGTCTTATAGCTACTGAGTTATTCAATGAAATCTATCTGTATGGCGCCACCTGCTGTTTGCTCTTTTTCTTATTTCTCTGTCCTGCTCCCTGAGACGGAAGCACATGGTCAGTTCCATGTTTCAACTGCCACCAGTGGCAGCAGAAAGGACACACCCCTAAGACGCCAGCTTGAAATACATCTAGCGGAACAGTTGGAGAAATGAATGAGATCTCTGGATCCATGTGAGGTACAGGGCTGGTTCTAGCTAGACTACATGCACACGAACGCATTTTGTTTCAGTGTCCGTTCCGTCTTTTTTTGCTAATAGGATGCGGACCCATTCATTTTAATGGGGCCGCAAAAAATGCTGACAGCACACTGTCTACTATCGGCATGTCCGTTCCGTAGCCCCGCAAAAAATACAGAGCATGTCCTATTCTTGTCCGTTTTGCGGACAAGGATAGGCATTATTACAATGGATCTGAAAAAAACAAAACACATACGGTCGTGTGCATGTAGCCTTAGAAAGAGGATGCAATGTATTAGATTATGCATGATTTTTTACATCATTCATTGGATAACCCCTTTAAATTCACGACACGTAACAGCACATTGTTCTGCACATCTCAGGCCATGTTCACACCATGTTTGGGGAATAAGTCTCACATATCACATGCAGACACATTACAGAAATAAAAGCAGGAGTTACCCAAAGTTCTGTGGTAGCGTCAGCATCTCCCCCAGCATTAGTATTTCCGCTCCTTTCACAGTGGAAGGGTCTTCTCTCATGAGATTATTAAAAAGATCACCTATGAGCAGAAGCAGCCAAAACATGGGGGTATACTCCGGGGTCAATATATTTTATAAGGGGCATGAAACGTTAGAATCAACATCAAGAATAGAGATAGGCAAGAAATGGGACCAGCCATAAGGAACCGCTTGATCACAGTCTAGTCTACATGTATCCAGTGAAGGGCACCGCTTATTGTTCTAAAGGAGTCCTCCGGCCTGTACCTAAGAGGCCCCTTTCAGTTAGACCCCTATTCAGATGACCGTATGGCCGATCGTGCTGCAGACCGCAAACAGCAGGTCCACAATATAGGGCACCAGCCGTGTGAACTCCGCGCTGAAGACCCGTCGACTTGAATCGGCTCGCAATCCGCAACATACGGCATTGCGGACATTGTGGTATGGATTGGAAGCCCATGGGTCGGTACCTCCGCACCACAAAAGAGAGAACATGTCCTATCTTTTGCCGTATATTGCGGGTGCAGACCAATTCAAGTTCACACGGCCGGCGCTCAAGTATTGCGGACACACTGTTTGCGGTCCGCAACACGGGCATGGCGGCCATATGGTGGTGTGAATTGGGCCTTAACCTGTAGAGAACACATGTTAGTTGAATAAGGCTTTTTAGGTACATGTGGAGATCGATAGAAAGAGACAGAGGCAGGCAGAGAAAGTGAGAGAGAGAGAGAGACAGAGACAAGCAGAGAGAGAGAGAGACACAGAGGCAGGCAGAAAAAGTGAGAAAGAGAGAGACACACACAGAGGCAAGCAGAGAGAGAGACACACACAGAGGCAAGCAGAGAGAGAGACAGAGGCAAGCAGAGAGAGAGACACACACAGAGGCAAGCAGAGAGAGAGAGAGAGACACACAGAGGCAAGCAGAGAGAGAGAGAGAGACACACAGAGGCAAGCAGAGAGAGAGAGAGACAGAGGCAAGCAGAGAGAGAGAGAGAGAGAGACAGAGGCAAGCAGAGAGAGAGAGAGACAGAGGCAAGCAGAGAGACACACAGAGGCAAGCAGAGAGAGAGAGAGACAGAGGCAAGCAGAGAGAGAGAGAGACAGAGGCAAGCAGAGAGAGACAGACACACAGAGGCAAGCAGAGAGAGACAGACACACAGAGGCAAGCAGAGAGAGACAGAGGCAAGCAGAGAGAGAGAGAGACAGAGACAAGCAGAGAGAGACACACACAGAGGCAAGCAGAGAGAGAGACAGACACACACACACACACACAGAGGCAAGCAGAGAGAGACAGACACACAGAGGCAAGCAGAGAGAGAGAGAGAGAGAGAGAGAGAGAGAAAGAAAGAGGCAGGCAGATAGAGAGACACACAAAGGCAAGCAGACAGAGAGACAGAGGCAAGCAGAGAGAGAGAGAGACAGGACAGACAGACACAGAGGCAGTCAAAGAGATTATAGAACCATAGAATGTGTCGGCAGATAAGAACCATTTGGCCCATCTAGTCTGCCCAATATGCTGAATACTATGAATAGCCCCAGGCCCTATCTTATATGAAGGATGGCCTTATGCCTATCCCATGCATGCTTAAACTCCTTCACTGTATTTGCAGCTACCACTTCTGCAGGAAGGCTATTCCATGCGTCCACTACTCTCTCAGTAAAGTAATTCTTCCTGATATTACTTTTAAACCTTTGCCCCTCTAATTTAAAACTATGTCCTCTTGTAGCAGTTTGTCTTCTTTTAAATATTCTCTCCTCTTTTACCATGGTGATTCCCTTTACGTATTTAAAAGTTTCTATCATATCCCCTCTGTCTCTTCTTACTTCCAAGCTATACATGTTAAGGTCCTTTAACCTTTCCTGGTAAGTTTTGTCCTGCAATCCATGTACTAGTTTAGTAGCTCTTCTCTGAATATCCTTCTGCAGATATGGTCTCCAGTCCTGCACACAATACTCCAAATGAGGTCTCCCTAGTGCTCTGTAGAGCGGCCCGAGCACCTCCCTCTTTCTACTGTTAATGCCTCTCCCTATACACCCAAGCATTCTGCTGGCATTACCTGCATAGGGCAATTCTTTAAATAGCTACTGCTACTAATTTAGTTTACAATTACAAATTAATGAAAAATGTAGCTCACTTCAAGATATGTTCTACTATATTATATTTCTACAGCAAGAAGTAGGGAGCAACATGACTGCAAAATCAGACAACACAGTGCTGTTTGTAGTCTGTTACCATGGAAACGCACTGGCAGCAAAACTGCTTCTAGCAGAAATCTTCACTGCTCCCACCTCATCATCTGCCTCCCTGCACAAGCAACGCTACTTCTTGAGATACAGCTCACTGATTGACAAGTTCTAACCGTGGCATATCTGGGTTTGCACCATGTACACAAATGGTCCTACAAGCCCTTTTAGTCTTAGTGACAGAGTTAACACAGGGGACGTATTACAACGTGTGTGCACATACCACTCCCTTCATCTACCCACTAAGTATACAGATCCAAAGAACCCCTTGAAATGTGATTAGGCACTGTGAAAAAAAAAACACTCAAAAAGGAACAATTACCTGGAAGGTCCCGTTCTTCACATGTTACTGGAATATTTGTGAATAGGGTTGGCTTTGTAAGACGCATCACTGAAAAAGAAAAAAACATGGTTTACTCTTCTAGGGTTAATTTCTGGCAATGTCCAGGGGACTGACTGAGACCTCCTCCTGAGCCAGGTACATCATGATCCCAGAAAAGAGAGGTACCTATGGATCAGGCCAGTGGCCATAGGTGCCCTCCCGAATTCAACTGTATTGCTGTCCTCAGAAGTTATCATAGCAGTCTGGGCTGAATGGAGAAGATGAGGAACGAGAACTTCTATATCAGAGGGGATGTCACCTGATAGAAGAGTTATGTAGAGCTATATTCTCCTGTATGCGGCTGGGCATCTTCTGGGCAGTATTTCTGTTGGGGAAATATTTTGGGCAGCGCTATGGTGGTGCTGGTCCATCCTACTTTAAGTTCCCAGTCCGCCCCCAGGGGTTTAAGAATTATATACTCAGAAAATTCCACGTTGCAGATCTTATAATTTAGCCAGAAATAATCCGCTATGGGAATGTGGTTTCCTAACATCCCATTACCTGATTTGAGGTAGAACCAACGGTCCCCAATGAATGACAATGGCTTCCACTAAGGCTTGTAGAAATTGAAAGGAAGAATTGTTTCACCACCAATGTGAACACAGCTTTGAAGTTGACTGACATATAAGAACACATACACATTTAAAGGGGTTACTGGCAGTGGCGTTGCGAGGGGGGTGCGGTCTGATGGGGCGAGTCACCCACCGGACCACAAGTTCCCAACACCACTAGCACCCCCCACCCAGGAAAGCGATCTGACTGCTAGCACCCTCCTGTCAGAGGGAAAAGGGGGTGTGACACCATTTTCTGCCGCACCGGGTGACACCAGCCCTAGCAACGCCACTGGGAGTTAAGAACTGATTATCTATAGCATAGGTCAAAAATATCCAATTAGCGGGGTCTGACTCCTGGCACGCATAGCGATCAGCTGCCCAAAGGGGCACCACGCTGTACACTGTATAGTGCCAGTGCTTGGTATTACAGCTCAGAGCCATTCTCTTGCATGGTACTGAGCTACACAAGGGCCTTGCGATCAATGAACAGGACATCGATGGCCAGGAAAGAGACTGATGGGTAGGGGTGCCGGATCTCCAGCAAGCATCTATATTTCATTCCCCATAAATATGTTAAAGGAGTATTTCCATCACAGACAATGGGATAGCTGCGGGTCTCACCTCTGGGGTCCGGGGTCCTCGAGCTACCACTCTCTCCTCTCCATTCTTGACGTAGGTCCCAGAGGGGGGACCCGCACCTAGCAGACAATGGGGGCATATCCCAGTGATATCCCTCCATTGTCTGTGATAGGAATACCCTTTAATCATGATTGGTATGATATTCACACCACTTGGTATAATATATAGTAAGTAGGGGTCGACCGATTATCGGTTTGGCCGATATTATCAGCCGATATTCATGATTTCCACAGTTATCGGTATCGGCACCTAACCAGGCTGATATACCGATAACTGTGCTATCACAGAACATGAGCGCGCCGCTCTCAGCACGGCCATGTTCCCTCAGCAGCACAGGGGAGAAGGAGGCAGTGTCTCCCCCCCCCTGTGCCCCTGTGCCGCGCTGCCAGTGGAGAGAGGAGGAGGAGGGGCTGAGGGCGCACTGGCCACCAATGAGAAGAGGAGGAGGAGGAGGGTCTGAAGGCGCACTGGCCACCAATGGACAGAGAGAAGAGGAGGAGGAGGGGCTGAAGGCGCACTGGCCACCAATGAGAGAAGAGGAGGAGGGGCTGAGGGCGCACTGGCCACCAATGAGAGAAGAGGAGGAGGGGCTAAGGGCGCACTGGCCACCAATGAGAGAAGAGGAGGAGGAGGGGCTGAGGGCGCACTGGCCACCAATGAGAGAAGAGGAGCAGGGGCTGAGGGCGCACTGGCCACCAATGAGAGAAGAGGAGGAGGGGCTGAGGGCACACTGGCCACCAATGAGAGAAGAGGAGGAGGGGCCTGAGGGCGCACTGGCCACCAATGATAATAACGTTTCAGATAAATTACAAACACAGGCATTAGAAGCACATTGCGCAGACCCTGCCTCTGACAGAGCGATGTGATCCGCGGCAATTAACCCCTCAGGTGCTGCGGGAAGTGGGGGGGGGGGGGGCCAAATGGTAATAAAATAAAAAGTAAAAAAAATGTAAAATAGTAAAAAAACAGCAAAATATTAAGTATAAATTAACCCTTTTCCAATATTACATATAAAATATATAAACAATAAATAAGAAAACATATCGCAGTGCCCAAAAAGTCCAAACTATTAAAATATTTTTTTTTTTAAAAGCGTTGAATGCTGTAACAGAAAAAAAAAATCCAAAAATTAAAAAGCGCAAAATATCGGTATAAAATATCGGCTATCAGCCTGAAAGTTCACGAATATCTGTATCGGCTCTAAAAAATCAATATCGGTCGACCCCTAATATTAAGCGTGCTTTACGCATTTTGGTGCTTTACATGAAGTAAAAATTTAGTTAGCCTAGGTTTACACTGAATTGTTTGCGGTATAATCGGTTTGTAGAAGAAAAACTGGAGGTACTGTATGTGTATGGTCAGCTTCAGCCTTGGACTCTGAAATCCAAACCCGGATGCGCCAGAAAGTCTCATGATCTAAAGGCTGACTGCAGGTAATTATCAGGAATGAACCGTCAGGTCCCGATGATTGCCTGCCTATTAGTGAAGGTGAAAACTGCATTTACTACCAAAATCAGGTCTGTGTGTTTTACAAAAAAAACTACTTTTATTTATTTTATATTAAAAAGAGAAAACGGTGTCAAAAGATAAACTGTGTTTGGAGGTCAGTTACCTCATTAAAGGGGTTGTCTCACTTCAGCAAATGGCATCTATCCTGTAGAGGAAGTTCATACAAGGTACCTACAAATGTATTAGGATTCTCCATATTGCCTCCTTTGCTGGCTGGATTCATTTTTCCATCACATTATACACTGCTTGTTTCATAGTTATGACCACCCTGCAATCCATCAGTAGTGGTCGTGCTTGTACACTATAGGAAAAAGCTTTGGCCTCTCTGGTGGCCGGGACTATGGGAGCACAAAAAGGCACACGCGCAGCAGTTCCCATCCCGGTAACCTCTAGCTTTGCTGCAGCGGTCGTCATAACGAGTGTCGAGCGAATTGAGCTTTGGATCCAAGATCCAAAGTCGATTTGCTCAAAACCTTGTTTGAATGCTGTACAGAGATCTGTCTCCTTACAGCATTAAAATGTATGGGCTCCGGCGAGGAAAATTCCTCATCACCGAAGTCTTGCGAGACTTCATGAATAAGGGCTGATGCACACGAATGTGTGCAGACCGCAATTGTGGTCCCCAATGCACGGGCAACATCTGTGTGGCTGCTGCAGATGGATCCAGACCTATTCAACGTGAATGGGTCCTTGATCCGTCCGTTCCGCAAAAAGTAGTGCATGTGCTACTTTTTTGGGGTGCGGAGGCACGGCCAGAAACACCATGGAAGCATTCTGCAGTGCTTCCGTGGGGTTCCGCACCGTTCTTCCGCACCACATCTCCCGGATCATGGACCTATTCAAGTGATTGGGTCCGTGATGCACACGGCCGGTGCCCGTGTATTGCGGACCAGCTGTATGCGGGCCGCAATACGACCACGCCTGGCACACAGTCGTGTGCATGAACGCTAACTTCAGGATGGGATTTGATTTTTCAACTTTAAAACAGGGATCCGAAGTTGGCTTTGGCTCCGAGGTACCAGCCGGTACCGAAGCAGACTTTGGATTCCTGTTTTAAGATGGTTTTAAAAGTTTAAAAATTGAATGCCAAAGTTATTCACTTCGGGGATAACTCAGTTCCCCTCGCCGGAGCCCATACATTAGGCGCATCCTTCAGCAGTCGCCTAAACGGAAATCTCAATCAGATAAATATAGTGGGCCCGCTGCCATCTCTGGTAAGTGGCAAGGGGCGGCATAGAAACGCCACTAGCCGCTAAATTTGGGTGCAATGCTGTTTAAACAGTCGCAAACATGAAAAGAGTCCTTCCCTGTGTGAGGGAGGGGGGGGGGTCATTCATCAAAACCCTACACCAGAAAAGTGGAGTAAAAAGTCACCAACAGTGGATTTGTTACTGCTCCAGGACTATTGGCGTAAATGTTCTGCCCTCACCGCTTTTGGAAAGGGGGCCCTGGTGTCGGCAGCTGCAGGCTGGTGTAGATTTCATTCTAGTTGTATGGACTGCCGGAGGATAGCAAGAAAGGTGGAGAAATGTCCTCCTGGGATTCTCACGCTTCTGTCGATGCCCGGTATCCCGTGCTGCCCTCATCAGACTACTGTTATGGTATGGGGGGCTTTGGGCCTGTTTGGCTAGGGCTACACGAGGACCCTGACCACCATTCACAGCCAGTGATTGTACTGCTGCCTGAATAGGGTCACGGTTACAGCACCTACAGGCGCAACGTGACCTCATTACTTTCCCTACACTGCAGGCTTCTGACGTGTGACGTGGTCATAGCTGCTGTGTAACCCTCCGTTCACACTGCATTTTCAGTATACACTTGACGTAAGCACCAAGAAGACCCCTGGTGTGTATAAGGGTACCTATAGACCTCCATTCACCTGACATGAGGCCACAAGAGTGTCCTTCTCCATCCTGTCAGCATGGCAGACCGTTTTATTTAACTGAATAGAATAGCAGTCAATTAAGATGTCTAGGCAGAGTCATACAGAACCCCCCCAAAAAAATATATACATAGACATAATGAACAGTTATATATTCTAACATGGGAGTCTATAGGCGCTGGGAAATGTTCCGGACTCCTGACACTACAAATCCGCCATGGTGTCTTGCGAGCAATGTGAGACGCTGGCACGGTGCGCGGTACATACTTCATGCAGTATAATAAATCCGCCTGCAAATGTCTTCAGGTTAAAAAAATAGATTCAACATTTTATTTCATAAAAAGTGCAGGCATTTCAAAATTCATATTAAACGCTAGAAATACAATTGATAAAGCAAACAAGACATCATGGAGCGAACTACAGCAGGAGAATGACAAAATAATACCCCGGAGATATCGAACAGATATTCAGGATAGGCCGTCCGTATCTGTGGGGGGTCCGACACCACACACCCCTGTTCTGCTGCGGCTACGGTGTCAGGACTACACAGCCCCACCCATCGTGTAGTGGACAGAGGTGGTTACTGCAGCGCTGCTCTCATTCACTCCAATGGGATCAGCTCTGTCCATGACACAACGGGTGGAGCTACGTCGTTCTGACACCGGAGCCGCTGCAGAACAGCTGGTCGGCAGAGGTGTGGGGTGTCGGACCCCCGCCGATCAGATATTGATGGCCACACAGTTTTGCAGCCAAGTAGGACTTTACCAGGCGGCCATTATCTAGAAAATTGCTTTCAATTTAAAAACTATGTGGTCGTAACATAAGAAGCCAGACTAAGGGTTTATTCACACGATCGCATCAGAGCCGCATTTTTACGGCTCGGGTGCGGACCCATTCACTTCAATGGGGGCGCAAAAGAAGCGGACAGCACTCCGTGTGCTGTCGACATCCGTTGCTCCGTTCCGTGGCCCTGCAAAAATTATAAGTCATGTCCTATTCTTGTCCGTTTTGCGGACAAGAATAGGCATTTCTATAAAGGGCCGTCCGTTCCGCAAATTGAGGAAGGCACATCTGTGTTTTGTGGATCCGCAATTTGCGGACCACAAAACACGGCACATTCGTGTGAACAAGCCCTAAGGCTAGGTTCACATGGAGTATTTTCAGTACTAAAAAAAACCTGATGTGGAATCCTCATCAGTTTTACTTGCATGCGCCGATTTCCTGGCGCGGTTTTTAACACTTTTTTTTGTTGTGGTTTCATCAAGGAATTTCATTTCTGCCCATTTTTAACAGTTATTGTGGACACAGAACCACCGTCAAGAACGCACAGGACACTTCTTTTTTTCCAGTGTGGTAAAGTTTCTAAAACGTAAAAAAACAACAAAAAAAAACGCTATAAGGTTTCAGTGGATTCCCCACTGAAATCAAATGGAAAGTTCTGCGTGGGTTTTTGGGGATGGAATCTGTGCGCAAAAAATACTCCGTGTGAACCCAGCGTGCAGGTGGCCATAAAGAGGAAAATCAGGTATTTTAGATGGCGAGTACAATGCACAAGACCGGAGGTCGGGCTACGGCCTGACAAATCATACAGAAACCGCAACTTCTTGGTATATGTAATTTACTGAAATGGAATGTTATTTTACGATATTCCTGCCCAACAATGTTAACCCTTTCCTTTATGTGCTATTCTTTTTTCATTTCATATTCTAATCGCAAAAATAAAACTATAAAAACACCTTATTTCATCAGGCATAACCAATGTATTTTATATATAGGTACGTATTTCATCTTCTGTTCAGCCATAAAACTGGGCTTGTGCTGTTGAGATTTCCAGAGTCTTGACTTCAAGATTCGTCCTTTTGTTAAACTTGAAAGAACTGCCGATGAAGGCAATGAAGGGTAGACGCCGTTCACACTGCGCCAATCTGAACGGCGACCACGCTAATCCTCTGACGTTTAATGGAATCTGTCAAAAACCTGACAGACGTAGGATGCATGGATATACCATAAAGAGCCTGGTCCTAGAATTTTCTACATGGCCACTATAGAAGATGGAGGGGATATAGGAGACGTAAACTTATGCCATTCATTGGCTCTAAAAAAGCAGGAAACACTTTTGCCACCATGGGAAAGTGTGGAAGAAGCCTTGCAAAGCTCCGTACATAAGGCCTTTGTATCTGCAAGGTCGCGGAAAAAGTGGCTTTGTGGTCCATGGCACTAATTTCCTTCGTGGGGTAAGAAAAAAGGGCGAATACACACAACCGTCGCCTGTTCTGCGGACCGCAAATTTCAGATCTGCAGAATATGGAACGTCTGGCCCATAATAGAACAGTCCTATCCTTGTCCGTAATGCGGACAAGAATGAGACATGTTCTATTTTATTTTTTTAAAGGTGCCGTAGAACGGACATACGGATGCGGACGGCACACGGTCAGCTGTCCGCATCTTTTGCATCCCCGCTGAAGCGAACGGGTCCGCATACAGCCAGAAAAAAGCGCAGACCAAAAATATTTTCATGTGCACGAGCCCTTACTGTGGGCAACAAGGACAGTTATGATTTTATTATACCAATTAGGTAAATGAAGGCCCAACCCTTGGGCGGGTCCAGCGGACTGTCTCTCACATGTAGTTTTTTTTTCAATAGAGCGGTGTTTTTCTGCAAAAAATGTCAGCTCCAGATGGGAGCTGTAAAATATGAAACGCAGGAAACATAAGCTTTGGTGGGGGGTTTGTGCCTTGCGTTTTTTTGTTAATTAGGTGCTGAAGCGCTTGGTGTTTTTTCAGGCACTTTGACTATAGGGGAAAAAGGCAGTGAAGAAAAGGCTAGTGCTAAGCCGCACTTGTGTGCAAAAAATGAAAAAATAAAACAAAACACACCACCACAAAAACTGCAGGTGGCCAAAAGAAGCCCACATGGGATTATTCCGGTGTTTTTTTCACAGATAAAAAAAAAAAAAAAGCCTGAGCCACATTCACGTATTTAAGGACTTGGGCTACGTGCAAACTGATCAGGCTGGGTAACAGAAATTCCGCAGTAATTTCCAAGCGGATTTCTGGGCGTTTCCCGACCATAAACCCCAGGCGTAACTCACGTCAGTGATTTGGTCAGCGATTTCCATCAGCGATTGTGAGCCAAAACCAGGAGCGGGTCAAAAACTCCGAACAGGCGCAGTCCTTCCAATATACCTCATCTTGGTGGAGGATCCACTTCTGGATTTGCTCCCAATTTCACTGATGGAAATTACCGACTGTGTGAATAAAGCCTTACCTGTGGTTTTCGGTGCGGATTTGATGCAGATCTCACCCTTGCATTAAAAAGGATAAAATCCGCACAAAAAACTGACCTGCTGCTGATTTCAAAATCCGCACGGCTGGGCAATTTCTTAGGGGGAAAGAAGGATGGGCTCATATGACAAAGCTTCCACTTTTCAGCTGATACGAGACGTCATACATTACCGTAAATCGCACTTTTGTGAGATTTTACAGCATACAATTTATTTTAAAAAATGCAAAAAATATAGAAAAAAAAATAAAAATAAAAAAAATATCACATCCTTAATATGACCCCATGTTTGTGAACGAACAGGTCAATGTTCCCCGAAAGTTTCACCTCTGTCCTCACTACCTTCCCGATATGCTCGCAATAGCGCAGGTCACAGAATATCCAGATCTCTCGGACGCCTCGTGGCACGGTGGCATTACAGCTGGGAAGGACGCCGTGTCTTATCATTCTGCTCAGTTCATCCCAGACTTCTTCCAAGCTCCGACCACCACAAGCTGATGGCAAGATGGTCCATCGTCCCCTATGAAACAGATGCAACTTGAGTCTATCCAAGATGAGTTTCAGTTCCGGAGATGGAGGAGGAATGGAATCTTTGCGCCCACCTCTCTGAGTAGAGACACTCCACGACCGCACATACGTGTTCTCCTTGCTCACGGTTGCACATGTAATGATGTCTGGTCCTGCAGGTCCCCTTTGCTCGTCATCGTCCCTGCTCGTGTTAGCCTTAAACTCTAACAGATGGGGTGTAGGATCATAACACATGAAGGGCTCCGCGTGGGCTGGATCCAAGGCGTCCTTCTCTACTTTGGAGGACAGGTCCACTGAGATAAACGGAGGACATTTTTGAGGTTTAAGAATAAACGTTGGTAAATGGAATGGAAACCATGGAGCAAATTTTGGCAAGAGTCGGAGTGGAAATTCCTCCAGTGAGCCGGCTGCTATCCTCTGCAAATCGTCCAAGCTTTTCTGCCCAGGTCGGCAATGCAAAGTAACTTCCATTGCCAGCGCTGTACCCACTGAGGACCTTCTCACCACCAGCGGACAAGCCAAGACATCTCAAGAGACCGCAGCCGCCTTGTCTACTGTTACTGTGCAGGAGCATGCAATGGTGTCACATCAGGGCAGCCGTCGATGGTGTGACCTCCGAGAAGCTGCTGCTCATTGTCTTCCAGGCCCTCTTATCACTGATGACGGAGACCTGAGGCAGAAGCACGGCACAAAATAGTTGGGATAATGCACATCTTGGGGTCAGTTCATAAATGGGGAGCACCACAGCGCTGCTAGGGCAAAGTGCATACAACTACTGTCACAGTAGATTATAGAAGGAAGGTAATAATTGTATGCTCTAATGAAATGAGGCACCGAAGATATTAGGCTCTAGGTGAAGAAGTGATGGACATTGGGGGGTGACAGTCAGGGTGTCTGGTCTTATTAGGTACATGGCTCCTCAGGCCAAAATACAGACGGACCTTGTGGATACCGACGTCAATATATATGCAGGATGCCTGGGGAACTGTAGTACTACACGGTGCCTTTTTAAAATGAATGGGTGACCATGTAATCGTCGCATTGAGCTGCCCTTTTAGTGGCAGTCCAATAATCTGGTACCCAAAAAAAAAAAATATATATAAATCGCACCCCCCCTTACCCAATACCATGTCCATTTGTCCTGACGTACAGTGACGTGCCTAAAGGGGTTCCTCAGGATAGGTCATCACTAACCAACTGTTGGAGGTCTGTCACCCCGCACCCCCTGATCAGCTGTTCTAGTAGCGCCATCGCTGGAAGGGGCCAGTCCTACACGGCACAGTCACCCTTGTAGTGGACAGCGCCCACCACTGATGCACTGCTCCCTCTGAAATGAATGGGAGGATAGGTCATCCTTGAAAAAAGATAGACAACCCCTTTAAAAAAGAGCAATGGTGACACCCTTGTTGCACTAAAGGCCTAATTTGCAAATTAGAAAAAACTATCACAACTCGGTAAAAGAGCCTTGGATTGGACATCAGTGACGGTCTCAGCGGTCGATATGTTATAGAGATATATAAAAAGTTGAATGAAAGTAAAGGGCTACTTTAAAGGGGTTTTCCCATCTCAGACAATGGGGGCATATCGCTAGGACCTACAATGAGAACGGAGCTGGGAAACCAACGGAGGGCGCAGTGCGCATGCGCAGCCACCCTCCATTCATTTCTATGGGGCCGCTGAAAATATTTCCATCTGCCCCATAGAAATGAATGGGAGCGGGGGCCGCGCATGTGCAGTGCGCTCCCATTCACTTCTATAGGAGCAGCGCTTGGCGGTGGACGGACCCCGGGAAATCCAGGGTCCTCCAGCCACAGCTCTTCCCGCTTAATTCAGCTCTCCCTGGTAAAAGTCAGTGACATTTTGGAAAACATACACACCCCTAGATGACAACGCATACAACTCAAATCCTAACCCGACCGCAATGCACCTCGGTAAGCACATTACAAGTGACTGATGCTCAGGGTAGACGCAGGGACGTCAAAGAGACCACAAGGACCGGGCAGACGCCGATTCTTAATGGAAGGTTATGAGATAAAAAAAAGTCTGCTCCCCCCTTCAATGGGACTTAGCTGCACATAGGCCACAAGACCAATGAATGTGATGTCACCGGCCAAGGAAGAAGCCGCAGCCTCTACAAACTGCAGATCGGTGGGGGAGTCAGAACCCCATGAATATGATATGGAGGACCTATCCCAACTACCCAGAAAGCCCCCTTCTCACCAGGGCAGACCTATTTTATGCTGGGGAATGGAGACTAGTCTTGAGTAGAGTTGAGCGAACTTCTACTTTTAGTTCGGCGTCCAAAGTTCGGGTTGGGGTTATCCAAGCATCCCGCTATGGATTCCGCTACCACGGACCATAACGGCATTTGGAATCAATAAGGGGATTCTTCAATGAACCCGAACCTTGGACAACACGGAGGACCTGGGGTGACATCACCGTCATGTGATCAGTGCAGGTGGCGTGGCTCAGTACTGGATCACCTCTTATCCAATCCAGTGCTGAGCCACGCCCCCTGCACTGATCACATGATGGTGACGTCCCCCCAGGTCCTTCACCTCGTGTTCCAAATGCAGTTATGGTCCGTGGTAGCGGGATCCATAAAGGGATGCTTCGATAACTCGAACCCGAACTTTGAACGCCGAACTTAAGACACAAGTTCGCTCAACTCTAGTGCTGAGCGAACTTGTGTTTTAAGTTCTGCGTCCAGGGTTTGGGTTATCGCAGAATCCTATTATGGATTCCAAATTCCGTTATGGTCCGTGGTAGCGGAATCCAGAACGGGATTCTTCGATAACCCGAACTTTGGACACAAGTTCGCTCAGCACTACTGGAGACTACTGAACTAACATCAGATAATGTATACCTATAGGGGTGCGGAAAACATACTGCAACTACAATATTGAACATAATCTCTTCCCTGCAGCACTGACGCATGCAGGACATGACTGCTGCAGCCAATCGCTAGCCTCGGTGGTATACGGTACAAGACTGCAGAGGCCATTGATTGGCTGCAGCAGTCAGGTGCAGTATACGGGCACAACACCGCTGCAGCCATGTAAATAAGGCCCACCACTGAGGATGGGGAGGGGGGGTGTATTCTAAGTATAGTCTTTTACTTTTTTAACCCATTCCCTGCCTTTCTATGTAAAAAAAAAAAAAAAACACCTTTAAAAGTGTTATTCGACTTGGGGAAAGGAGTTCTCCAGAGCACACCGCCAGAGATCAGCAGGCGGCCATGTGTCCGGCGGTGTCGCCTCTGACTGGATATGGGGTTTGCAGGAAAGGAAGGGAGGTGCCTCATTCATAAAAACTGGTGCAAAGAAAATAATGGAAGGCGTTTCCCATAGCAACCGATCAAACCACTTATTTCCTAACCTGCACCTTCAGTTTCTATGATCTCCTAGGATTTGCCTTGCGTCTGACCCATAGACCTGACAGCTGAGTGCAGGGAAGGCTTGGCACACCAGGACAGACTGATACCAGGCCCACCCAAGCGCTCACACACAGTCTCTGTACCTTTAAGGGCCAGTAAGTGCTCCTGCTTAGGCTGGTTGACGTCCATGTCGCCCACAGTGTCCGTAGCAGCGGCACTCACTCCTAGGACAGACTCTACGGATCCCCTCACGGAACACAATTCTTCCTCACGCGGCCCAATGGCAGACCGGAATCTCGTAAGTGTCGTCACCAGATCACATGACTTCCAGTGTTCGTTTCAGGGGCGCACCCCGTCGCAATAAAGTTATTTAAATGTCGTCAAATTACATATAATAGTGTCACCCACACCACAGTAATATATTTGAAAGAAGAAACGCGCTACATTACTGCTTTATATAAAACTGACGTTGTTTTTTACCCACACTAAAGATGGCCGCCAGTAAGCGCAGTCTATTTTATACATACGTGCAAGTACTGGCAGAATTCGGATCGAACCATCAGCGACATGGGGTGGGGCATTTATTGTCATTTCCCTTATTCTGTATCAGAAAGCCCCCGAATCTTTGACTTAAATTAACGTCGGCACTTTATATACTGCGTTTTATTGAGAAGCGGATTTTTTTCCTAGTTAGTTCTGATTGTAACGGTTCTATTTATCACGAGCTGTGCTTCGTTACCCCTTGTCGCTTCTGAACCGCCGTCCTGCCAATATGGCCGCCGCTGCAGCCGCAGCTGTAAATAGGCACGGCTCTGCAGGCAGGATGGAGGGCATCAGCAGGCAGAGTCGGGTGGGTCCTGGAGGGGCAGTGAAGGTGAGTCTAGCACCCGAGGGATGGTATTGGGTGGAGCTGTGACAGGGAATGGCCGCTAAATTTGTGAGCGGCCTAGAGCTCTGTTCACACGTCACCGTGTCAGCCTGCGTGATAGAAGTGGAGTGGGACAGCTGTATTTCAGGCTCAGCCCAATCACATCAGCTTTGTGGCCAAACTGCAAAAACATTAGCCTGACCAGCCCTTGCATCCCTTAGGAAAACTCTGCAGCCGTCCCCAGATTGTGTATCCCCTATGGAGCCCTTGCTTTTTCCCCCCAAATAAGTGGTGAGACTGCTGTACCCATGTCAGATGTCCCGGGGTAATGCCATATCCGGATGCACCCGGGACATGGCATTCAAGGGCGACAACTGGAGATCTGACTAGCCTGGTGTCGCCCCCTGAATAACTGTAAGGCCGCTTTCACACAAGTGAGTTTTCTGTCCAGGCGCGATGCGTGAAGCGAATGCATAGCATCCGGACTGAATTTATCCATGTGTCTGCGTTCAGGAAAAATCGCAACGTGTTCTATATTCTGCGTTTTTCACGCAGCCCTGTTGGCCCATCGAAGTGAGTGGGGCTTCACTGAAAAAAACGGAAGGAATGCGGACGCAATGCGTTTTCCACTGATGGTTGCTAGGAGATGTCCATTTTTATTCTTCAGTTTTTTTTTTTTCATGTAAAACGCATCAAAAACTGAAACGACGAACGCAATCGCAGACAAAACTGTCTGGCGTGCAAAACCATCCATTTTATTCCTGAACCGACCCTGAGGGAATCCGTTACGTTCGTGTGAAAGAGGCGGTGAGTTTTCCGTCGGGGCGCGATGCGTGAAGCAAACGCATAGCATCTGGACTGAATCCTGACCTGTTCACTTTAATGGGTCTGTGCACATGAGCGTCTTTTTTTTTTTTTTTCACGCGTGATCTGTGTGTTCAGGAAAAATCGCATGTTCTATAGGCCTCATGCACACAAACGTATTTTGTTTCCGTGTCCATTTCGTTTATTTTTTTTTTTGCGGATAGTATGCGCACCCGTTTATTTTAATGGGTCCGCAAAAAATTAGGCCTGCACAATATATCGCGAAAGCAATCGCAATTAACCACTTCAGCCCCCCTAGCTTAAACACCCTTAATGACCAGGCCACTTTTTACAATTCCGCACTACACTACTTTCACCGTTTATTGCTCCGTCATGCAACTTACCACCCAAATGAATTTTACCTCCTTTTCTTCTCACTAATAGAGCTTTCATTTGGTGGTATTTCATTGTTGCTGACATTTTTACTTTTTTGCTATTAATAAAAATTTAACGACATTTTTGCAAAAAATGACATTTTTCACTTTCTGTTGTAAAATTTTTCAAAAAAACTACATTTGTATGTAAAATTTTCTCTAAATTTATTGTTCTACATGTCTTTGATAAAAAAATTCAATAAGCGTATATTTATTGGTTTGGGTAAAAGTTATAGCGTTTACAAACTATGGTGCAAAAAGTGAATTTCGGCATTTTGAAGCAGCTCTGACTTTCTGAGCACCTGTCATGTTTCTTCAGGTGCTAGAATGCCAGGAAAGTATAAATACCCCCAAATCACACCATTTTAGATAGAAGACACCCCAAAGTATTCGCGGAGGGGCTTGGTGAGTTCATGTATCATTTCATTTTTTTCACAAGTTAGCGGAAAATGACACTTTCTGAGGAAAAAAATATATAATAAAGTTTCCATTTCTGCTAACTTCTGGCAAAAAAAAAATCTCAGACGGGCTCACTATGCCCCTCTGTGAATACCTTGGGGTGTCTACTTTCCGAAATGGGGTCATTTGTGGGGTGTGTTTACTGTTCTGGCATTTTGGGCGGGGCTAAATTGTGAGCAGCCATGTAAAACCTAAAGGTACTCGTTGGAATTTGGGCCCCTTTGTGCACCCAGGCTGCAAAAAGTGTCACTCATGTGGTATCGCCGTACTCAGGAGAAGTAGGGCAATGTGTTTTGGGGTGTATTTTTACATATACCCATGTTGGGTGAGAGAAATATCTCTGTAAACTGACAACTTTGTATAAAAAAATTAAAAAGTTGTCATTTACAGAGATATTTCTCACACCCAGCATGTGTATATATAAAAATACACCCCAAAACACATTGCGCTACTTCTCCTGAGTACGGGGATACCACATGTGTGGAACTTTTTGCAGCCTGGGTGCAAAGGGCCCTAAAACCAATGAGTACCTTTAGTATTTCACAGGGCATTTTTACGCATTTGGATTCCAGACTTCTTCTCACGCTTTAGGGGCCCCTAAAATGCCAGGGCAGTATAAATACCCCACATGTGACCCCATTTTAGAAAGAAGACACCCCAAGGTATTCCGTGAGGGGTATGGTGAGTTCATGTAAATGTTATTTTTGTCACAAGTTAGTGGAATATGAGACTTTGTAAAAACAAAATAAAAAAAAAATATATATCAATTTCCGCTAACTTGTGCCAAAAAAAAATTTCTGTGAACTCGCCATGCCCCTCACAGAATACCTTGGGGTGTCTTCTTTCCACAATGGGGTCACTTGTGGGGTATTTATACTGCCCTGGCATTCTAGGGAACCTAAAGCGTGAGAATCCAAATGCGTAACAATGCCCTGTGAAATCTAAAGGTACTCATTGGAATTAGGGCCTTGCGCATCTTGGCTGCAAAAAGTGTCACACATGTGGTACCGCCGTACTCAGGAGAAGTAGGGCAATGTGTTTTGGGGTGTATTTTATATATTCCCATGCTGGGTGAGAGAAATATCTCTGTAAATGACAACTTTTTAAATTTTTTATTCAAAGTTGTCAATTTACAGAGATATTTCTCTCACCCAGCATGGGTATATGTAAAAATACACCCCAAAACACATTGCCCTACTTGTCCTGAGTACGGCGATACCACATAAGTGACACTTTTTGCAGCCAAGATGCACAAAGGGGCCCAAATTCCAATGAGTACCTTTTAGGAGGGCATTTTTACGCATTTTTCTTCTCGCACTTTAGGGCCCCTAAAATGCCAGGGCAGTATAAATACCCCACATGTGACCCCATTTTGGAAAGAAGACAGCCCAAGGTATTCCATGAGGGGCATGGCGAGTTGATAGAAAAAATTTTTGGCACAAGTTAGTGGAAATTGATTTTTTATAGTTTTTCTCACAAAGTCTCCCTTTCCGCTAACTTTTGACAAAAAGTTTAATTTTTCATGGACTCACTATGCCCCTCAGCGAATACCTTGGGGTGTCTTCTTTCCAAAATGGGGTCACATGTGGGGTATTTATACTGTCCTGGCATTTTAGGGGCCCTAAAGCGTGAGAAGAAAATGCGTAAAATGCCCTCCTAAAAGTTACTCATTGAATTTGGGCCTTTGCGCATCTTGGCTGCAAAAGTGTCACACATGTGGTATCGCCGTACTCAGGAGAAGTAGGGCAATGTGTTTAGGGTGTATTTTACATATACCCATACTGTGTGAGAGAAATATCTCTGTAAATTGACAACTTTGAATAAAAAATTTAAAAAGTTGTCATTTACAGAGATATTTCTCACACAAAGTATGGGTATATATAAAATACACCCCAAAACACATTGCCCTACTTCTCCTGAGTACGGCGATACCACATGTGTGCCACTTTTTGCAGCCAAGATGCGCAAAGGGCCCTAAAACCAATGAGTACCTTTAGGATTTCACAGGGCATTTTTACGCATTTGGATTCTCACGCTTTAGGACCCCTAAAATGCCAGGGCAGTATAAATACCCACAAGTGACCCCATTGTGGATAGAAGACACCCCAGGTATTCCGTGAGGGGCATGGCGAGTTCACAGAAAAAAAATTTTGGCACAAGTTAGAGGAAATTGATTTTTATTTTTATTTTTACAAAGTCTCATATTCCACTAACTTGTGACAAAAATAAAATTTTACATGAACTCGCCATACCCCTCACGGAATACCTTGGGGTGTCTTCTTTCTAAAATGGGGTCACATGTGAGGTGTTTGTACTGCCCTGGGATTTGAGGGTCTCCGCAGTCATTACACGTATGGCCAGCATTAGGAGTTTCTGCGATTCTCCGTATATTGACCATACGGGTAATGAGATTTTTTTCCGTTCAGCCGCTGCGCTGAAAAAAAAAAAATGAACGGCACAGATTTATTCATTCGCATCAATCAATGTGGATGAAAAAATCTCTGCCAAAATCAGTGACTGCGGTGCGGTGGGCTGGGCGCTAGCTACCTAACAAGTAGCTAACTAACTGGCGGTGATAAGGGACCCTTATGCCCCATTCACACGTCCGCAATTCTGTTTGCGGAACGGAATTGCGGACCCATTCATTTCTATGGGGACAGACTTTGTCCCGCTCGGATCCGGAATTACGGATCCGCGCTCCGGGTCTGCACTTCCGTTCCGCAAAAATATAGAACATGTCCTATTTTTGTCTGCAATTGCGGACAAGAAAAAGCATTTTCTATATAGTTCTGGCAATGTGCGGATCTGCAAAATGCAGAAAGCACATTGCCGGTGTCCGTGTTTTGAGGATCTGTGGATCCGCAGATCCGCGGATCTGATCCGCGGATCCGTGAATCCACGGATCCGCAAAACACATTTGGACGTCTGAATGGAGCCTTACAAGGGGTGTGATCAATGACAGGGGGGTGATCAGGGGTCTAGATGGGGTGATCAAGGGGTTAACAAGGGGTTAATAGGTGAGGGGGTGGGGGGGTTAGTGTAGTGTTTGGTGCAACTTTACATAGTTACCTGGTCCTCTGGTGGTCGATCCCAGCAAATGGGACCACCAGAGGACCAGGTAGCAGCTATATCAGACGCTGTTCACAACACAGCGTCTGATATACTTGTTTGATGCGATTTATATCGCATCTACAGCCTGCCAGCGATGGATCATCGCTGGCAGGCTGTAGTTAAACTCCTGAGACGCCCGCTACTGTGAACGCGCGTGCGCGCGCGTTCACAGGAAATCTCGCGTCTCGCGAGATGACGCAGATCTGCGGCGCCCCAGAACAGCCCGACCGCCGCGAGAACGCAGTTGTGCGTTAGGCGGTCGGGAAGTGGTTAATCGCAATCGCAATTTGCCGACCCAAAAATGCTGCAATTATATTACAGTACATTTTGCTTTATAAGACACACTTTTTTCCCCCCAAAAGTGGGGGGGAATAGCAGTGCGTCTTATAAAGCGATGGTTGACTTTCTACGTGACACTGACACTGTATCTCCGGCCGCTATGCTGCACAGCGCGGCCGGCGATACATCAGTTACAGTGCGGAGAGGGAGGAGGGGCTGGAGGAAAGTCGTTATTTTAATGAACACATGTTCTTATATCTATTCTTTTTATCTGTTCTGTGCAGCGCTATTAAGAAAATGGCACGTTTTGTATTTTGTACTTTTGCAGTAATGCAAATATGTATTTCATTTTGAAAAACCCTGCGCATTTCAGTTCTTGAGTTCAGCATAACTACATTTCACATTATCAGTCATCTGTGTGCGCTTTTACCTCGAAAATCCAAGCAGATAGACCTCTAGCACAATTACCTTAAAATATCGCATCCATATCGTTATCGCAATTTTTAGGGCCCTAATCGCAATCGCACAAAATTCCCATATCGTGCAGCCCTACAAAAAATGCTGACAGCACACCGTATACTATCCGCATCCGTATGTCCGTTCAGCAGCCCCTCAAAAAAAATAGAGCATGTCCTATTCTTGTCCGTTTTGCGGACAAGTATAGGCATTATTACAATGGATCCGAAAAAACAACGAATCTGCCAAAAAAACAGATGCCATACAGAACGTCATCCGTTTTTTTTTTTTCGGACCGCAAAACACATACGGTTGTGTGCATGAAGCCATAGAAGTGAATGGGGCTTCAGTGAAAAAACGGAAGGCATCCGGATGCAATGTGTTTTTCACTGATCGTTGTTGAGAGATGTCGATTGTTATTCTTCGGTGTTTTTATATATTATTTTTTTTTTTATTTCCATGTACGTGAAAAACGCATCAAAAACTGATTATACCTGTGTGGGAAAACGCTGAACGCAATGGCAGACAAAACTGACTGAACTTGCGTGCAAAACCATTAGATTTTTTTTTTTTTTCTGAACAGACCCTGAGAGAATACATAAGGCTTTTGTGAACGAGACCTAAGGGTGATGCCAGTCGATAATCTGGTATTTGCACACCGCCAATGACAGGCACGCTGCTGCACAGGGCACAGTCTGTAGCCTCTCCTGTGCCCGAGGCCGAATTCACGCATTCAGCCCGTAAAAACCGTGTCCGCTGCAGCTCCCCTGAACCAAACTCACTGTATCAAATGAATGTTGGTGAGTTCCTTTCTGAACGTGGGTCTATCATACTGTACTCGTGATGATGTGAGTACAGTACAACGTACCTGCGGTCAGATAGGAACTCGCTGCGTCCTAAATCACGGAACAGGGAAACTGCCGCCAGTCCAGAAGATGTGACCGCCACGTGGGCCGGGTTTTGTTGTGTGCGTGAGGCCTAAGCCTGTATTCACATAACGTTTTTGTCCCACATTTAAAGTATACACTTGACAGATGCCGTACTGTGTGTTCCATTCACCGGCGCGCCGTTCCAGCACTGGGGGCTTCGTCCCTGCAAACTGGAAGCGTGACATCCCATCCATTGTCACCCCTGCAGCCAATACTTGTATTCCCCATAAAATGCCAATTCTGGAGCATCTTTTCTTAGAACTCTGCCTTGTGCTGTTCCTCTGTTATTCCTCCTAGAAACGTATGAATAAATCACCAACTCGCTTCTACCATTTCCCTTGTGATATTGGTATGAAAGTGGACAGTTTGAAGTGTGCAGTGCCCCAAAAAATTGCTGTAGACTCCCTGCAGTAAAGTGATGGTGTAAAAAGTGGAGCAACATCTCAAGACAGAAGCTTCAGACTAGGGGTTGTCCAGACTTTAGGGCAGGCATCCTCAAACTGCGGCCCTCCAGCTGTTGCAAAACTACAACTCCCAGCATGCCCGAACAGCCTACAGGTATCAGCCTACAGCAGGGCATTGTGGGAGTTGTAGTTTTACAACAGCTGGAGGGCTGCAGTTTGAGGATGCCTACTTTAGGGGATGCCCTATCTTCAGGATCACTAGCTGATCAGTGGGGGTCTGACACCTGGGTCCCCTGCCGATCAGCTGATCTGACGCTGTGAGTCAGTCCCGGAGCTAGGGATCCCCATCCGCTTCTCCTCTTGAGTCGGTGGGAGCAGTGCTGCAGAGACCAGTGTGTCCACTACATTGTTGCTGGTGCCCTGTAGCCCTGGCACTGACTTCCAGCAACACAGGGCAGGAAACGGGTGCAGGGACCTCTGCTGATCAGCTAGTGCCGGCCTCTTCTGAAGATATAGTATCACCTAAAATAGAGCCTTGAACCCCCCCTCCCCCTTGAATGGGTTTTCTGAATCTCAAATCAGTTTTAATTATGACCCAGAAAACTATTAGGCCCCTTTCACACGGGCGTGATTTCCCGTGAGGTGAACGCATTGCACCCGCACTGAATCCGGACCCATTCATTTCTATAGGGCTGTGCACATGAGCGGTGATTTTCACGCATCACTTCTCTATCATGCTCTATATTCTGCGTTTTTCACGCAACGCAGGCCCCATAGAAGTGAATGGGGCTGCGAGAAAATCGCAAGCAAGTGCGGATGCAGTGCGATTTTGCCGCAAGGTTGCTAAGAGACGGGACCTGATCTTTATTATTTTCGATTCTTATAACATGGTTATAAGGGAAAATAATAGCATTCTCAATAAAGAATGCTTTGTAGAATGTTGATTAAGGGGTTAAAAATAAAAAACTTAACTCACCTTAGCCACTTGATCGCGTAGTTGGCGATCTCTCTTCTCTCTCAAGCATTAGCTGCAGTCTAAAGGACCTGTGATGACGTCACATCATATGGTCTGTGATGGACCATGTGATGTGACGTCATCACAGGTCCTTTAGACCCATGACAGGCAAACCCAGACCCTTGCCTATTCACAGGTCCTTTGTTCCAGTGCTCAGGGTCTTCTCCTGTTTGCTTGTGGTCTCCAGTGGACCGGAAGTGTGAATTTCCATCTGTAGTCATTTGCAGTGGTCTCAGCGGTTATGTGGTCACTGCTGAGGCCAGTGAATGGTTGCAGTGTTGCACGTGACCACAGAAGGCACAGGGCATTGGAAGCAGTGGGGACGAGACCCTCGGAGCAGGAACGGAGCGCTATTGATTAGTTTTTTTTTAGGTAATCAGTTTCAGAGCCTTAGGTTAGTTTCACACTAGTGGCAAGGAACTCCGGTAGGTGAACAGCCTGTCGGATCCGTGCTGCCCCTAGTGCGCGCGTGCCCCCAGACTACTACCGGCCCTATTGCCTATAAGTACGGCAAACATGCCGAGAGGAGGCCGGAATAAAAGTGTGTCGTACTGGGGCCGGAGCGGTAGTCCGGGGGCACACGTGCACTAGCAGCAGCACTGATCTGACGGGCTGTTCACCCGCCGGAGTTCCTTGCTGCTAGTGTGAAAGTACCCTTAGTTAAAACTTTCTTTAGGGGTCAAACAACCCCCTTAAATGAACTGACCCTGAGAGCGGGCCAGTATATCTAAATGTTGGTTCCGATAGGTGTATCCTGGCTGCCTCCCCATGTGATGCCGGGACAATGTAGCTGCTACAGCCTATGTGCAGTGACTCGGTGTATAATGGTAGAGCTACAATATGGGCCTGTAGGGGGCGCTCTTACAGATCTGTAACACCCCCGACTTGTGTCAGCGCGTCATTGCTGATTTTGGCACTGTCTGATGCCACTATTCCAGTATTCTACGTTGTCGGGTTACCTGAGAACCCTGAAGGATTTTGGATGATTGATCTTCAGATTGTCGGGACTTCACCTTCCACCCGCGGCGTCCCAGAGGCTCTGCCTTTTCAGCTCTCTTAGGCTCCCTCCTGCTTAAACTCTCTTGTCTTCTGGGCTTCTCAGGTTCTGGAGTGTGGCGTTTGTGAAGACGTCTTTACGTTACAAGGGGACAAAGTGCCACGTTTACTGCTGTGTGGCCACACGGTCTGCCACGACTGCCTGACCCGCCTTCCTCTACATGGCAGAGCTATACGCTGCCCATTTGACCGGCAAGTTACTGAACTAGGTAAAAAATGTTTTTTTTTTTTTTTAAATTAACCTTTTACAAAGTGGCTGTTACTGAAAGGGGTTGTCTGGTTTCATGATATAGGTGATGTATCCTCAGGACAGATCGAAAGAAATCCAGCCGGCACTTGCCACAAATGTCAGCGTTCCACGTGGAACAAGTGAAAAATCCCGGCAACTGCTTTTCTGCTTGAAAAATGGATTCTTCATTTTATATCAATTTCATGAATAAACGCGTTTCAGGCGCGAAACGCATTTATTCATTAAATTGATATGAAATAAAGAAGAATCTATTTTTCAAGCAGAAGAGCGGTTACCGGGATGTTTCACTTGATTAGTATCAGATGGGCAGGGGTCCGAATCCTGACTTCCATTTGCTTTCTGCATCTGTATGTTTGTTCCACAAAAGATGGTAGTTGTCCGCAAAATAACAGAAACCCCCCCCCCCCCCAGAAAAATACCCACAGTAATGAAGTCACTTATAATGTGAGGCACATGGAAGCCTAAATTGCTAGAACCATATGCCTCACCTTACTAGTAACCTCATCCAGTACCTACTCACATAAGACAGTATGGGGTTAATGCGGGAGGTACATGATGGGTTACTATTAATGTGAGGCGCATGTTTTAAGCCGTTTGGACCTCCATGTGCCTCACGTGAATAATAAATAACCCCATCATGTACCTCACCTTAACCCCATGTTGCCCATTTTATCTGGTACATGATGGGGTCACTGCCTATTAACGTGAGGCACATGGAGGTACTAAAGAAATAACACTGTGCCTCACATGAATCCGGGCATACCGAGTGTCTCCATGAAGCACACACCTGTCCCCTGCTTGTGAGAATCTTTTCCTGGCTGCTGTAGGTTAAAGGACCTGTGATGACATCATTGCCATTCGACCAGTAATGTATGGGTGTTACTGGTCACATGGCGATGATGTCATAACGGGTCCTTTTTCCTACCAAGCAGTGTAAACCCCTCCTGTATATGTCCTTCACTCCTATACTACCCCATCAGGCCACTCTGCCTTTTCATTGGTGGTGGTGGCCGGCCGCGTCATAGTGGGGGAGGAGGGACACCCTCGCTCCTTCGCCACTGATGAGGACATTCTGTGCGCGCCATGTTGTCTGACGGGTACTGATGCTAAGCTGTGCAGTAGCAGGGTAGTCCCAGTATCTGGTATCAAAGTATTAAAAAAAAAACCTACACCGACCATATCTGTGTTTTGCACATCCACAGTTTGTGGACCGTAAAGAAAGACTTGTGGTCGTGTGCGTGAGGCCTTCTACTGCATCTCTTCCTGCAGGACCATATATTTATCTGCTCCACGCCTCCTGCGCTAGAACCTGCAGCTTAGATACGGAGCTCACAATCCTGTATCTGACCTCTACAGGCAGTTCTTTCCTCCTCATGGCTGATTGTGTCAGGATTTAGGTGTGTTATCTGCACCTAAATCCTGACTGGATCTTCAGTGTGTGAACATGGCCCAAGTCCTCTTTCAGGAGATCTGTAGCATCGAACGTGCCTGCTGACCGGGAAGCCAGAGGAATGTGGATTACTCCTATCGATCTACGTATGGATCCCTACTGTTGTAAGTTGGAGGGATTCTGTCCAGATCAGCGTATGGGGATTTGCAAACTTTTTTTTTTTCTTTTTCTAAAGTACCTAAAAAGTGGCGTTATGCAGTCATTTTACCAACTTTTCATTTTAATAAAAGTTTCTGTGTAAATGTCTAATTTGTAGTTAGAGGGTTTTCCCATCTCGCTGTTTCCACACTTGTTTTGTCTGTCTAACTCCTTTCACTACAAGTTACGGAAACAGTGGGGATGGGACAACCCCTTTCCTAATAATTGCCCCTTTTCTTTTCTTTTTATAAACAGGAGACTCTGGTGTTTGGGGACTAAAGAAAAACTTTGCTCTACTGGAACTGCTGGAACGACTGCAGAATGGTGCAAGTGGCCAGAGCGGATCCACAGAGGAGTCGGTGGGAGGATATGGAGAGGTATACCTCACCGCTTGCCGTTGGGAAAACTTTTATTCTCTAGATCAGGGATGCCCAACCTGCGGCCCTCCAGCTGTTGTAAAACTACAACTCCCACCATGCCCTGCTGTAGGCTGTCCAGGCATGCTGGGAGTTGTAGTTTTGCAACATCTGGAGGGCCGCAGGTTGGGCATGCCTGCTCTAGATGAATTGGTTCTTGGAAAAAGCCTGAATGTTTATACTCCAGAAAGAGTCGAATATAATCGAGTGCATTCAGAAATCCTTCAGACCCTTTCACTTTTTCACATTTTATATTGCGCCGTCCTGCTCTCAGCACTCCATACTGACGAAGTGACAGCAGAATGCGGGAAATCTTTCCCAATTTATTGAAAAGGAAAAACTAAAATATGACATTGATATTACTATTCACACCCTTTACTCAGGACTTAGTTAAAGCACCTTTGGCAGTGATTTCAGCCTCCATTCCTCTTGGGGATGATACCACAAGTAGAGTTGAGCGAACTTCTATTTTTAGTTCGTCATCCAAAGTTCGGGTTCGGGTTATCGAAGCATCCCGTTATGGATTCCGCTACCGCGGACCATAACGGCATTTGGAATCCATAAGGGACTGCTTCATTGAACCCGAACCTTGGACAACACGAAGGACCTGGGGTGACGTCACCACCATGTGATCAGTGCAGGGGGCGTGGCTCAGCACTGGATTGGATAAGAGGTGATCCAGTGCTGAGCCACGCCCCCTGCACTGATCACATGGCGGTGACGTCACCCCAGGTCCTTAGGGTTGTCCAAGGTTCGGGTTCAATGAAGCATCCCCATATAGATTCCAAATTCTGTTATGGTCCGTGGTAGCGGAATCCATAACGGGATGCTACGATAACCCGAACCCGAACTTTGGATGCCGAACTAAAAATAGAAGTTCGCTCAACTCTAACCACAAGGTTTGCACACCTGGTTTTGGAGATGTTCTGCCATTGTTCTCAGCGATCCTCTCAGGCTCTGTCAGGTTGGAAGGGGGCCAGCGGTGGACAGACCTTTTCAGGTCTCTCCAGAGATGTTCAGTTCGAGGACAATAATATCTCTGCACTTTGCTGCATTCAGCTTTCCCTCACCGCTGACCAGTCTCCCTGTCCCATCTGCTGAAACGCCCCCACAGCATGATACCGCCACCATGCTTCACTGTAGGCATGGTATTTGGCAGATGTTGAGCAGGGCCTGGTTTCCTCCAGACATGATGCTTAGCACGGAGGCCAAAAAGTTCAATCTTGGTTTCATCAGAGCAGAGAATCTTGTTTCTCACAGTCTCAGTCCTTTTGGTGCTTTTTTTGCAAACTCCAGGCGGGTTTTCATGTGTCTTTTACTGAAGAGGGGTTTCTTTCTGACCACACTGCCATAAAGCCCAGATTGGTGGTGTGCTGCAGTGATGGCTGACTTTCTGGAGGTTTCTCCCATCTGTACACAGGGTCTTTGGACCTCAGCCAGAGTGACCATTGGCTTCTTGATCACCCCGATTACTTGGTTTGGTGTGGTAGCCAGCTCTAAGAAGAGTCCTGGTTGTTGCAAACGCCTTCCATTTTAAATTATGGAGGCCACTGTGCTTTTGGGAACGTTCAGTGCAGCAGAACTTGTTTTGTACCCTTCTCCAGATCTGTGCCTCGACACAATCCTGTATCTAACCTCTACAGGCAGTTCTTTCCTCTATGTATTGTCAGACATTATATAGACAGGGCATTAAGACTCCTCCTGAAGAAGCATTACCGCAAAACGCGCGTAGAGGGGGCGCACTCGCATTCTATTCAACTATCGAGCCGGCGGTATCCTTGTGGGTATGTTTATCAAATTCCTCCTTTAGATTTAGATGTGTGGACATTGTGGCGAATGCTAGTGGAATAGTGACACATTTATACTGGCGGGGTATTCTCATTTCATGGATGGCGTACATATGCAGCGGAGCTTTGGGGACTTTACCCTATATTAACAGTATATGCATTATTAGAGAGGAGTGTTTGTAGTGGTGTCTCGCCTGAGCATCTATATGCCCAGTGTCTCATCCGAATAACTGAGGAGGTTCACCTATTGAATACCCTTGATTAGATGTTTATTAAGGATAGTGTGGTGGATTGTGTAGCGCTTTTTTATTTGTTCTCCCCAATTAAGGATATGTATTTTAAGTGTATTTAATGAAAGCTATTTTTTAAGGGATATTGTAGTACTCATTTTTCTGTTGACATATTTGGGGTACTCCCATTTTGATGCATTTGATTGCAAATTGGTGTTGAGAGAGTTCTCCATATAAATAGTCAAATCTAAACAAATTAACCTCCCTTGTACTAAACGTTGGAGTGAACTCCAAATAAAATTCATTTTTATTTTAATTCATTTAAAAATTGCACCAATTCACCCAATGAGTCTGTCAGCAGTTCCGCTAGCACCAGTGGGTAGGCGCCGGGAAGAGCAGGACAAGTATATCTTTTGTGGAGCTTTTTAATTCGGGAGCTGTGTGACTATGAAGTTTTATTCTGCCAAGTTTTGCTCCTGCCCATGGCCGAGGTTCGCCCTGAGGTGCTCTCTGGCAGAGCGAAACTTCATATTCACACGACTGATAAGAAAAGGTATGTTTTGTCCTGCTCGGTCAAGCCTCTCCCTAGTGATGTCAGCAATTTACCGTGGTCAGAACTACTGACCGACTCCCTTTTTAAAATGGTGATCTTTAAAACACCAAAAGGCCCAGAAAACAACGGATGGGAATAGAGAAATAAAAATCACAACTTAACACAATTGTGTGCATGCAGTCTTACAGGGGTTGTCCGGGATTTAAAGTGGCAGCGTACTTTCGGTAAACTTTTCATATGTCATAGGGACATGTCAAAAGTTTAGATCGGTGGGGATCCGAAACCCCCACCGATCTCTAGAATGAAATTATAAAAGTACTCGCTTAGCACATTCTCTCATCGCTACAGGAAGTGAGACAGACTCGATAGAAAGTCTATGGGCCCGTCTCGTACAGCGAGGAGAGCGCTCTCAACGAGCGCTTCTCTTCCCCTCAGTCTTGAGATTGGTTGGGGTCTCGGCACTCAGACCCCCACCAATCTAAACTTTTAAAGTGTCCCTATGACATATCAAAAATTTATTGAAAGTACAGTGCCACTTTAAATAAATTATTGCCGAGCAGTCAACAGAAATGTGTCTCCTGACAACACAAAAGTAGAGCGAGGGTTTATTCCATCATATCTACTAGTCTATTCTAGAGAAGGGGGTTTATACCAAGATTCCTGGTGGTCTAAGGCATTGGAGGGGCTTAATGCCAGCTTCCCTGGTGGTCTAGGGTACGGTGTCCACGGGTAGGGGCTTACTGACAGCTTTCCTTATTGTCTAGGGCAGTGTGGGAGCATACCTGGCTACATTGATGATCTTGGGTAGTGCGAGCCTAATGCCAAGTGATGTATGCTTTCCACAAATTTCTCCCGTTTTCATGCTGTACATTCTGCAGATCATGGCAGGGATAGAGATGATCCTTCCCATGGGCCCCATTGTCAAAACGGACAAGAATAGAATATTTTATTTATTTATTTATTTTGGGGCAGAATGGACATGCACATATATTGATGCGGACAGCTTATGATGTGCTGTCCTCTTTGCCGCCCCTTTGAAATGAATGGGTCAGCATTCAATCTGCAAAAAATGCTAATGGGATCCAAAGAAACCTGTGCATGATGTCTTTGAGTACAGCGCTTTATTAGCAGTATGCCCCATCCCAAAAATGAGGTTTGGGATGTTCACAGAGTGGTGAGAAGGGATGTAAATGAGCTCTTAACAAGATGTAAGGCAGCTATCCTATACGCTCAACCTACGGCCCTCCAGCTGTTGTAAAACTACAACTCCCCCCATGCCCTGCTGTAGGCTGTCTGGGCATACTGGGAATTGTAGTGTTGCAACAGCTGGAGGGCCGCAGGTTGGGCATCCCTGCTATAAGCCAATATTCGACCCTGAGACATGACTGATGTTAAAGATGCCAGCACCTCATCTGCAGACAGCCGTTTCGGGGTGATTGCCCCTCATCAGTGCAGAGCAGAGAGTACTGGCTTAACTGGGTGAGAGGCCTAGGTCAGGATGTGTGTGACTGTGGCCTTACCCAAGAGAGATTTCTTGGGGGCATACACACTGGTGGCCTTTTCTGTGTGATCTGTATGTGTCCAATCCCAGAACCACCACCATTCAGTAGAACAAAGATAATGGCAGGATAAGCATTGAAGGGGTCATGGCACTCCATTTCTTCTGCTGATGTAGACCATGGCATACAGAGCTATAACACATGTGAATGCCATCTTCTCTTGTTGCTGGAGATCAAAGCGGCTGACCCATCTTATTGCAGTGAAAAGCTGGTTGATGCATATTGTCAGTCAAATGCCAGGCGTTGGGTGATGTTTCTACTAATGTGATGTTTCTCTCATTCAGAGTATTGTGCGCTGTGATGAGGACGAGGCCCACGTGGCATCGGTATACTGTACTGTGTGCGCAACCCATCTGTGTGCCGACTGCTCCTTGCACACCCACTCCACGAAGACACTAGCCAAACACAGGCGCGTGCCCTTAGCTGACAAACCTTACGAGAAGACCCTCTGCACCCAACATCAAGTCCACGCCATTGAGTTTGTGTGCTTAGAAGATGGCTGCCAGCCCAGCCCCTTGATGTGCTGCGTCTGCAAAGAGTATGGCAAACACCAGGGGCACAAGGTAAGGAAGGGATGACCGCGTGTGCTTTCTTCTCAGGTTGCTGTAGTCTTACAATGTATGTGGGTTTTCAATGGATATTATACATTTGCAGCAGATATTTGTCTGAACATAGGCAGTGGCTGATGGGGAGACTCCTCCAGGCATCTCTGCTAGTCACGGGGTTACAGATCGGCAGGGACCCGCTTTACTCCTTCCCAAAGTGCTTTAAATAGCTGATATATTTACAACCTGAAACACACAGTTGAGGAATATGAAAACACCCAGTTCCAATTATTGGCCATCCATGATCACTACTTTTTACATATTTGATTACTTTTGCAAATTTGAAGTCGCACATTGTAGGAAACAGGCCGAACTGGATGGACAAATGTCTTTTTTCGGTCTTATATACTGTATTGGTATATTTCGGCACAAAATTGAAGCTTGAAGGGGTTGTCTCACTTTAGCAAATGGCATTTATTATGTAACGGAAGTTGATACAAGGCAGTTACTAAGGTATTGTGATTGTCCATATTGCCTCCTTTGCTGGCTGGATTCATGCTCGTTTCCATGGTTACAGACCACCCTTCAATCCATCAGTGGTGGTCGTGCTTGCACACAATTGGAAAAGGCACTAGCCTATGTGTGCTCCCATGGTCCCCGCCACCATATAGGCCGGCGCTTTTTCCTATAGTGTGCAAGCACGACCACCAGTGTATAATATGATGAAAAAATGAATCCAGCCAGCAAAGGGAGCAATATGGACAATCACAATACATTAGTAACTGCCTTGTATTAACTTCCTCTTCATGATGAATGCCGTTTGCTGAAGTGAGACAACCACGCAAAGCCTATGGACATCGTTGGGGTGAGAATTAGTTGATTGCATCACTTAACCGATGTCTTTCTTTCCTCCTCCCCTGCCCCATATAAAGCATGCTGTTCTGGAAACTGAAGCAAGCCAGATCCGGGCCTCCATATTGGACATGGCGCATTGTATAAGAAGCTTCACAGAAGAGATCTCGGAGTATTCCAGAAAACTCACCGGCATCGTCCAACAGATCGAAGGTGGAGAGCAGATTGTAGAAGACGGAATTGGAATGGCCCACACTGAACATGTAGGCATCGTATGATTTCAGTGACTCCAGGCCATACCTTGATCTTGTAGTTATGATAGCGGGATCCTCGTTAATAGATATCGGCGTTTTATAAAACTGGATGGCATGATAAATCATTCACTGTGTTTGGCACTAATATATGTTCCTTATTCTGGTAGGTCCCTGGCACGGCAGAGAATGCCCGCTCTTGCGTCCGAGCATATTTTTCAGATCTGCATGAAACGCTCTGCCGCCAAGAAGAAATGGCGCTTAGTGTGGTTGACGCTCATGTGCGAGAACAGCTCATCTGGCTGCGGCAGCAACAAGAGAACATGACCATCCTGCTATCAGAGGTGTCCACTGCGTGTCTTCACTGCGAGAAGGCCTTGCAGCAGGTATGTGGATTGCAGCACATGCTGATTAGCATTTAATATGACAGAGAACAGACTACAGCGTTAAGGCCCCTTGCAGACGAGCGTGAGCGGATTAGGTGCGGATGCGTTCAGTGAAAACTGCGCGATTTCACAAGCAAGTACATTCAGTTTTGTCTGCGATCATGTTCACTGCGATTTAATGCGTTTTCCACACGCATGATAAAAAACTGAATAGTTACAAACAACATCTCTTAGCAACCATCCGTGAAAAACGCATCGCATCCGCACTTGCTTGCGGATGCGATTTTCACGCAGCCCCTTTCACTTCTATGGGGCCAGCGTTGTGTGAAAATCGCAGAATATAGAACATTTTATTTTACACAACTCACAAGTGATGCGTGAAAACCAACGCTCATGTACACAGACCCATGGAAATGAATGGGTCCGGATTCCATACGGGCGCTATGCGTTCGCGTCACACATTGCAACCGCCCTGAATATTTGCTTGTGTGAAAACGGGCCTAAGGCTAATGCAGTGGAAAATTTGCCCATAGTAACCATTTGGGTTGGAAAACTGATATCTGATTGCACACATTGTAAGTTACTCTTCATGGGTGGCAAGCTCCGTATTCTAATAGCACCCCGCGTTGTCACACAGGATGACTGCCGAGTGGTGCTGGCCAAGCAAGAGATCACACGACTACTAGAGACTCTTCAGAAACAGCAGCAGCAGTTCACAGAGTTGGCTGATCACATCCAGCTCGATGCTAGTATTCCTGTCACTTTCACAAAGGTAAGTAGGACGATGGGTTTGTTGGTAAGTGGGACTGAGGAATGTTACAGGCATTGTCCCATTTAAACAACCCCTTGCCATATACTCAACCTGTATGGATATATAGAAAAGCACGAGTTGCGTGAGCAGCACAGCGTTTTTAGTAGTTGCGGTGTGCCAGCGGCTGTAGATGCGGTCCACCATCCAAAAGATAAAAAATTCCACAGCACTCCCAAAAAAAAGTAAATTAAAAGTAGTATTCTTTAATCACTAGACAGCATGGATATATTGGGGGTCATCGCTTGGGACCCCTCTGTTGGTGGAGAGTAACTGCAAGATATTCTGATCCAAGTTGGTCGCCACCACAGCTGCATTTATAAAGGATGTTGTCCAGAGATCTCCTTTTACTAATGGGTGCAGTGATCCTTCAGTAAGGGATCATGGGTTTACATATAGACTTTGTATGGTCATACGCTGACAGTGTTTTTCATTTCCAGGACAACAGAGTTCACATTGGTCCTAAAATGGAAATCCGTGTGGTGACATTAGGTCTAGACGGAGCAGGAAAAACAACCATCTTGTTTAAACTGAAACAGGATGAATTCATGCAGCCGATCCCTACAATTGGTTAGTAAGACTTTATTGTGGCACTCATCTTAAAGGGAATACATCTGAAGTCAAAATTATATAAGTGATGGCATATCCTAGTCAGCCTAGCAGAGTTTATTTTATATTTTATTTATTTTACGGATATAACACTGACGTATTCTGCAGAGCTTTACAGACATGAGCATTGCACTGTCCCCAATAGGGCTCACAATCTAGGTTCCCTATCAGTATGTCTTTGGAGTATCCGGAGGAAACCCACACAAACATAGGGAGGACATACAAACTCTATGCACATGCATGGTCGGATTTAAACCTAAGACCCCAATGAACCACTGTACTGCCCTTGCCCACCTTTTGAAGTGCATTTTTGGGTAAGAGGTACGTTTTTAAAACAGAGCAACCACAGTTTTTCTCCAATAGGCCTTTTATTTTTATTTTTTTATAAAAATGTTTTTTTTTTTTCATTTGTTTTTTTTTTGATGCTTCCAAAAGGAATATGCTATTAAAAATGTCAGAATTTTGTATTACTTAATTATATTTTTCAATAAAAATTGATTGACCCATAAAAATGTCAGAATTGGGCAGCTGAGATATATTTTACACCTGCTCACTGTTCTAGTTGTGATGCCGAGCAGGTAAACAATGAAGGGAAGGGAGTGCTTGCACGGAGCATGGACTTCTCTTCAAACAGGCTGTTTGGAGAGGTCATGACTCTCCGATGCGCTCCTTTCAAGTGATTAGGGCTGAGCAGTAATACCAAGCACTGTCAGTCACTATACAAGGTACAGCGCTGTGCTTGGTATGCTGTGAGAAGGGCGGCATGGTTGACAGGGATGCCGGGAGTTGGACCCCCACGATTAGATATTGATGACCTGTGCTAGCCAAAAAATCTCTTTAAAGAGGACCTTTCACCTGAAAATGCATGTGAAACTGAAGACATACCCTTACTTGCCTGTCCCCCGTGGTGCTGGCACGGAGCGCATCCAATCAGTGCGCCCCGCTCTTAGCCAGGGAGAAGAAGCTCCAGTTCTCGCGAGAACAGGAGCAATTTCATCCATCCTGCTTCCGCCTCCAACGCTGCTGCGCGCGGGAGTCCAAGATGGCACTGGCAGCAGGATGGATGAAATGCTCCTGTTCTCGCGAGGCTGGCTTCTTCTCCCTGGCTAAGCGGAGCGCACTGATTGGATGCGCTCTGCCAGGAGAAAAAGACACGCCCGGAGAACTTTTGCAGGCCCGCCCAGTTGAGCCAAATGGCTCATTAGCATACACGGCGGGAGTTATTGCAGGGGGCACCGCGGACAAACGGGGGCACATATTGAAAAAAGAAGAGCTGATTAGGCACCACGGGGGACAGGCAAGTAAGGGTATGTCTTCAGTTTCACATGCATTTTCAGGTGAAAGGTCCTCTTTAAGAATAACTTTGGTTCTGACTGATGGACATTTCTTCTTGAAACATTTTTATGTTTTATTTTTAAAGGTTTCAATGTTGAAACAGTTGAATATAAAAACTTAAAGTTTACAATATGGGATGTTGGCGGCAAACACAAGCTGAGGCCCCTATGGAAGCATTATTACCTTAATACACAAGGTGAGTGTGACTGGATTACCAGGAGCTGTCATTGACACATAAAATATCTAATTGTCGTGTTTAAAGATCATCGGCCTAAACCACAGTGAAGTAATCCACTAGAGACTGCAAATTTAAGGGACCGCTCTACATTTGTGTCACACTGATCATATATCTAGCACACGTGTAATATATATTTATTATTATTTCACTAACTTCATTCAGGTTATACTGTGTGCAGTACATGGAAAAATATCCAGAAAACCGTCCAGAAGTTTTGGGGTGTCTAGCTTGAAGAAAATATTCCCAATCAGATCTGTTACTGCTGCATTTGTAGGAAAAGAACCAATTGATTGGCAGCAGCGGTCATTTATTTCAGGATGTATTGGCGATATTCTTACTTTAGGTTCGGAATAATTTCCAGCTACTGTTTCTGGCTACCTGCACACGGTCTTGCAGAAATCGCGCACACACAAATTTCCGTGCATTTCCGTACCAAAAACCGCATGTGTTACTTGCCGTTTTTGGTGCAGATTTCATACGGTTTTACAGTAGATCTCACCCTTGCATCAAAAAGGGTTAAATCCGCACAAAAGAACAGCACATGGAATTGACTTGCTGTGGATTTAAAAATCGTTATGGCAGGTCAATTTCCACATAGAAAAAAAAAAAAAAAGCTTTGCTGGTACTGTATTACACTACGGTTTTTCCACATAAAAATCTGAATGGAAAAACTGCGCATAAACCTCAACATGCGCGGGTAGCCTTAGGATAGGGTCCGCATTGCTTCATGTAAACCCAGCCTTGACTTACTTTCGCCTGCATTTTCGACTAAAGAACTATCCTCTCATGTTAATAGGCGTAGCTTACTTTTTTTTTCTGATTTTTCCAGCTGTAGTATATGTAATAGACAGCAGTCACCGAGACCGGGTCACTGAGGCTCATAGTGAACTGGCAAAGCTACTCACCGAAAAGGAACTGCGTGATGCCCTGCTCTTAATATTCGCCAATAAACAGGTAACGGCTCTGTCTTGACAGTCATAGCCTCAGCTCTGATATCTGTATACAACTCGTTCATGCAAACAGACTTCTTGAGCAGTGAGGGGATGGCCCTGCTACTTAAGAGGCTTCCCTTCCCCTTGATTGACAGGACCAGACATATAGACAACTCTGTCAGTGTCGCTCCTGCACCATTGCCCCTAATAGCGGCCTAAGTGCAGAGGATCTGCTGCTGCCACCGGGACAGTGTGGATAGCGACTATCCCTGGAAATGTAATGGCGCATGCGCGGTTTGTATGTGCTCTGTTCTGGTATGCCCATGCACTTGCAAAGCTACTTGGAGCAACAACTCAGGTGCAAGGTTGACAGGGCAAGGCGAGGTGTCCGGGCTTGTCAATCAGGGGGGAGTGGGGAGCCTGTTGAGCAGCAGCTCCAGCCCCTCACTGCTGAAGAACTGTGATGAACAAATCAATTCGTACAAATCAATTTGCTCATGTCTAGTATGGAGTCTTCTGCTTCCACTCTGCACACTGTATGGTTTGCAGCAACCGTAGTAGCTGTTCAGCAGAGGTTCCGGGCGTCGGGCGCCTCACTAATCTGATATTGATGACCTGTCAGATAGCACAGGTTATCAATATCTGCAGCCCGGACAATCTTTAAGGTTAGCACTGACACTTTAGAGCAGGGGTGGGGAACATTTTTACTGCTGCAGGCCATACAAAATTCTCAACTTAAAAATGTAACTATATTTGGTCAAACATATCATTTTCCTAGAGGTAACAGAAATTGTGCTTCAATTTAAAAAAAAAATCCAGAATGCTGTTTGCTTGCAGCACAAAATGGCGCATGTACTATATATATATATTATATATAGTGCAGGTACCATTTTGACCCAATACAGCAGTCGAATTTCTAAGTTGAAAATACTATATATTTAGTTCTTTATTTGGCATTAATGGCAGCCAAGGTCAACCAGAGAGGGGTTCACCCAGCATCCACTCTCCCTGCCTCTGCGTTCGCAACTTTCCCTGCCTCTTTCCCTTTCTTAGCCTCAGATCAGACTCCCATCCGACCCCCAGCCTACATCAGCCTCAGAACAGACCCCCCCCCCAGCCTCCATTAGCCTCAGATCAGCCCCAATCGGACCACCCCAATCTCCCTCAGCTAAACTTACCTCCCCAGTGCCACTCGGCTGATTCACTCACCCTCCCTGGTATTCTTCCCGCCCAGGACAGAGAGCAGGACCCAGAAGAAGACCAGGTAAGGTGAGTACAGCCAGCGCAGCCCTGTTCTCGTCTTCCTGTCGTCCACACTGCTAATGACCGCTTCCACAACGGAAGCGGTCATTAACATTCGGACTATATGCTCTGGCAGGGGGACGGGGGCCACATGCCGTTCCCCACCCCTGCTTTACAGCAATGATAAAAGATTCCTGTTGACCAGTTGCTGAGAAGGAAATGAGTCTTTCCAGTGATTCAGAATTTCCAGATTTCCCCTGAATTATTGAAGTTTGCCGTATTATCAGAATTGGGAGCGAATAATTAATCAAATAAGTCAACGGTCTGCAAGGATATAAGGCACTACCGGTAAAATAAATTTAGCATTTCCGACTATCCATGGTTGGACTGATCAGTCAGCGCAATGTCTGTAAGCTGTCCTCTCGCAGAATACAGGCTTTAATGAGTAAAGTGGGCTCTCTGGTTTATATTGCCATTCCTACCTGTGCCCCAAACTTGCAAATATCTAAAAATGAAAAGTTGGTAGCACATGAGTAAACACTATTTGGCATTACAATCAGTACAGAGGTGCTGAAGTCAAGTTCTAAGGTTAAAACTTCATGAGAATTGCTGGCTGTATTCAGCCTACATCACGTTTGCATGCACTATATCCTCAGTTTCTGTGCATGTGCGTATGACGGTCTTATGTTTTCTTGCAGGATGTCGCAGGTGCCCTATCAGTGGAAGAAATGACAGAGCTCTTGAGCCTTCACAAACTGTGCTGTGGCCGCAGCTGGTATATCCAGGGCTGTGATGCCAGGAGTGGCATGGGGCTATATGACGGCCTTGACTGGTTGTCCAGGCAGCTGGTAGCTGCGGGGGTACTGGATGTCGCTTAAGTATGAGCAAGTGGTGGTTCATTTGGTGAATATCTGTGTGATTTCAGTAACTCGCTTCTAGGAGAATGTTGCACCGTTTCAGCGTACATTGCGGCTAATGTCATACGGACTTCTTATGTGTCCGTGTATTTCAATGTGAACGTCTATGAAATAACAATCATTACATTTCGTCTTAGAAGCTGAACCTTTAGCTGCCAAATTCACCTACATATAATGAATGCTGTGGGGAGTAGACGTCCTGCGGGTCAAATTAGGAATGCTGCGGGCGGCGTTCAAAGGACAGGATGTGGCAGGTTACTTATATTTACTTTATATGTCGGCCGCATCCTACAGCCGTAGAGGTTGTCTGGTCTCGGTTTAGAAAAGGCTCATTCTTTTTACAATAGAAACAAGGTCTAATATATAGACTTTTGTGTTTCAGTTCCTTTCCATTTTCAAGATATTTGCTTGCTGTCAGTGAATGTAAACACTTAGGCCCTGATTTATGTACCATGTCATTTAAGACAAGGCGCAGCCCCCTTCATAAATGACTTGGCGTCTCCGGCCAGTCTGTGCGCCAGTTTGAAATCTATGGCCGCTCGGAGCTGCTGTAGATTTCAGTCGCCGTTGCTAAAAAGGACCCAGTGGCATTTTGTGAAACTTGGTTTTCACCCCTTAAAGTTTACATGTTGAGACCGAAAAGCTTACAGACCCGATTCTTTCTGCTGAGAGTTTGCTACAATTTATCAGTCGTCTGAAAGCTATCTACATTAGCATGGCAAATTATGCTTCACAGTCCCAAGAGTTTTCTACAATGCACTCCTGTAGGTAGGAGCAAGCAGGCCGGATCAGAAGGGCTCTTCGATACTTAGATGCTGATAGGTCATTAGAATCAGATCGGTGGGGGACCGACATCCAGCACCCACACCAATCAGCTGTTCAGACCAGTCGCCAGAAATTATACAGTGGATGGAAGACTTAGTCCACTGTGTAGTTTCCTGCGCTGGGGAAATCCTTCTCCGCTCTTAAAGCGAACCTGTCACCTGGAATTGACTTCATAAACCATGAACAGCACCTGATAGTGCCCCACAAGACGTTTCAAACAGTGTTTCCTGCGCTTTTCCTGTATTTAAAATCCTTGCAGAAGTCAAGGCGGCAGCGGCCTCCTTGACTCCAGGTCTGCCTTCCCTGCCCTAACCCCGCCACTCTGCTCCATAACTGACAGTAGCTAAAGCTGGCGCGACCGCGCTCGTACAGCCCGCGCATGCGCGGTATGCCTCCTTTAGCAGCGCGATCCCGGCTCTCCCGCTTGCGTGTCTCCTGGCAGACCTGGAGTCAAGGAGGCCGCTGCCCCCTTGACTTCTATCTTGACTTCTGCAATGATTTTAAAAGGCGATTTTTAGATGATTTTAAATACAGGAAAAGCGCAGGAAACACTGTTGGAAACGTCTTGTGGGGCACTATCAGGGTACTGTTCATGGTTTATGAAGTCAATTCCAGGTGACAGGTTCGCTTTAAATGGGAGCTGAGCTGCAGTACCCTGCCACAGCCACTATAAAGTTCTGCTTCCGACTCCATCCCTGTAGCTTCCTGCGCTGGCGGCTCCTCGGTGGGAACGCTGGGTGTCGGGCAACAACTGATCCAGTATTGAAGACCTATCCCGAAAATAGGCCATCAATGTCTAAGTACCAGAAAACCTCAGTAACTAGCAAAATATTACCTACAGGACACACTGTAGCAAACATGCAGCTGTGTGGTATCAGGTCAGTATATGAGTAATGAGTTTTTATTCATTGACAAAAAAACAGGTTGGAAATGGATAAATAATTGAAACACAAAACTGCATAACTTTCCATTATACAAACAACAGAAAGGTCAAGTCCACCTTTTTACCAACATGTTTTTAGGTTCAACATTTTGTGCTAATTTCGTTTAACACTAAGTTAACATCGCCATACAGCTCCAAAACTTTTGAGTAGCCGTACGGATAAATGGTAAAGGTCTCACTGTCTGCAGCCAACACTAAGGGGGAGCTTACTGCATTCTGATAAAAACTTAGTGATGACGTGCCGTTCCCATCCACATGACCATTGTAGCCAGTCACAGGCCTCACTGCAGCGTTCACATGCCGAACTGGCATACGTGACCACTCAGGCCAGTGGTTGGCTGCAGTGGTGATGTGGGTAAGAGCAAAATTTCACCACTGTCCTTTTCACTTTCTAGTCAGACAGCCCCTCTTAATTACGGAGTTGAATGATCAGTATTCAGTCCGCTCACAAGTTCCCTCTAGTGGTGGCTGCAGGCAGATCTAATTGTATCATTTAACACTGAAGGGGCTTTAGATCTTTGTATCCAAATGATTGCGCTCCGACTGCTATACTGAGAAATTATTCAGCACAGAATTTTAGACTTCAGAATTAAACAAAAAAAAATAAAAATATGTACAGGTGGACATTCACTTTACCCTCTAATTACGTAAAACTGGAACACCCCCTTAACATCTGATGGCGAAGAAAAGAAAGGGGATGACGTTCTCCAGGAATTAGAATTTTTTTTTTTTAAATACTTAAATATTATTTTATAATAAATATATTCACAAATACCTTTCATTAGTTATAATGGCTCGTTTTGTCTAGGGAGCAATCATTAGGAAAAATAAAATGGCCGCCATCCTATCAGTACACACAGAACCTGTCCTACTCACACAGGAGGACAAGTTACTTCACCACAATGAGCCATAGTGCTGCCTCATCCTCCTCTTCGCTCTGCTTGTCAGGAATCATGATCCTGAATACAGGTGAATCTCTGTGGGAATGGAGACATGAGAGGAGGGTGAGGTGTGTATAATGAGCATCAGCACTTGTTTACAGTCTCCATTACCGCAGTCTGTCCTGTCCAGCCTCTCTGTACTTCATGTCTCCTCATGAACTAAATTCCCCAGAGATTCAGCTAAAGTTCTTATCATCTGTATTCAGGATCATAATCCCTGACAAGTAGAGCAGAAAGGAGGATGAGGCAGCTCTTTACCTCAGTGTTGTAAAGTAACTTGTCCTCATGTGTGATCAGGACAGGTTTTTTGTGAACTAATAGGAAAGCAGCCATTTTGTTTCCCCTGATGATTCCTCCCCAGACAAAACGAGCCATTATAAATAATGAAAGGTATTTGAGAATATATTTATAATAATGTAATATTTAAGTATTTTCATTTTCTTAATTCCCAGAGAGCCCCTTTGATGTGTCGCTGTAGGAAGAGTAGAAATAAGCTCTGTCATTACTTCTCATCACTTTAGCACAGCAGTTGTAAGGTCAGACTGTGAAGATGATACTCTGACACGAGTGGCTCATCCTTTATATATGATGGTCTAATGTTTACACTATGGTCGCAGTATTAATTTATTTCATTCGCAGTGGTCACCCATGTAGTCTGAGCCCCAGCCTTAACACGTCCTCTGCCGTGGCCAGACTTGTTACATTGCACACGCGAGCTTCATGATAGTGATCTTCTTTGTAGTATAGTGTTTGTTTGCAATATGGCTGCCTTGAGATGACGTCTATAATATGAATTAATTTAATATTTAACTATTCCATGCCCGGGGCGCCTTATGATGCTTTTCGAGCAGTACATCTATGAAAATAGTGACATCTTTGTCCAAAATCTTATTTTTATGTTTTCTGCACTTTCATCATTAAACCTTACTGTGCAAAACTGCAGTTTTATATTCTCTTGTTTAGTAAACATTTGACATTGCAGTCCGTGGATGCTAAATTAGTGGAATTTGCCAGCTTCTTAAAAGCGAATGACCAGTTTATTCTTGGCTGCTGTGTTCTTTTTTTTTTTTCCTGCAACCCTTGCTGATGCATTTAGCCAGAGCTCCATTTGCATAGCTTTCATATTTTGTTTAATGGACATCAGTCAGAGACTAGCCCATAGCCTGTCAATCCAAAAGGAACCATTGATGGGTATGACTACCATGAATTTAGCTGGATCTAAATGCTGCCTCTCGGGGGTATGTGGGCAACCAAAGGTGTCGTAAAACACTACAGCGTGTGTAGAAATCAATAGGTTTTTATATATGCAAATGAGCCCCTAGGAGCAATGGGGGCGTTACCATTACACCTAGAGGCTCTGCTCTCTTTGCAACGGCCATGCCCTCTGCACTTTGACAGCCATGCATGGCAAACATTATCATGTCTGGACCTGTCAATCAAAGTGCAGAGAGCGAGGCAGTTGCAGAGAGAGCAGAGCCTCTAGGTGTATTGGCAACGCCCCCATTGCTCCTAGAAGCTAATTTGCATATGTTAAAAAAAAAAAATTCTCAGCAATGCGGGCACATATGAATATGGGACAAACACAGACGCCTTCAGCTGCCAGGTGCACATGTAACAGGTCAGCCAGTGTCATAGGTACAGATCTGCTGACAGATGCCCTTTAAAGGGGTTGTATGAGCCTTAAAATGACATGGCCTCTTTTTGTCCATGAGTTGTCTGGTATTACAGCTGTGCTGCACTTGAACAAGGCTGACCTGCAAAACCAGACACAGCCCATAGATAAGAGTGACACGGTTTCAGAATCAAAGTAGCCATGTTTTTTTTCTAGTATGATACAACCCTTTTAAAGGCTTTTACAGGGGCTTGGGCACTACCCTCCTATCTGACTGTTACACCCCCACTGAGTATCTGACTGAATGGGCCGTGGGTCTCTTCATTGTTTACCAGGCACAGTGCCGTACGTTTGTAGTGGCTGTACCTGGTACTGCAGCTCAGTCCTATTCACCAGATGCAGAAATGGAGCTGTGCCTGGTGAGCAATAAAGAGAACTCTAGTCTTTTCAATCTGCCAATCAGTGGGGGCCCCAGGGGTTGGACCCCCACTGATCTGAGATTGATGGTCTATGGTAAGAATAGGTCATCGACATCAAAGGCCCGGGAAACCTTTTAATGCGATACCACCTAATGGGGATCCTGGTGAAGAGTGTGACCACCAGTTTCCTTCCTGATTTAAAGGGAATGTGTCACCAGATAGAGACACACACACTTTTTTTTTTCTATATATTTTTATTTTCTGATTTACATATTTTTGTATTCTATTTCCTGAACATGATTATGGGGGATGCCATCTTGCCTGAGCTATTAATTTAGAAAATTGCTTTATGGCAGCCCCATGGGCCATAGACACAATGGTCTGGAGCAGACCCTATTGACCTATGGGAGAGTTTTCTAGACATGCTCTGTGACCGGTGCAGAGGCCCAGGAGGGAGCTAATAAGCTCTGATATCACTTATGGTGAATTGTGTCTTATCTATAAACAGCGGTGATATCGTTACAGGCAGGACTAGAATGACAGATGAGCAGATAACTGCAGTAACGTGATCTTTACAGACCAAGGAGTGGCATCTATTATTGGGCTTGGTGGACAGTGTGCAAACTGCAGGATTTTATGGCTTTGGTTTAAATATAGATACTGACATGGAAAATTAAAAAGATCATCAAAAATACTTAAAATCACATTTTTATGTTTAAAATATTTTTTAACAATAGGTCATTTTGTTAAGACACATTTCCTCTAAGGACCATAGATATAGGGCTTTACAGACACACTAGTTACTTATATACTAATTGGTATAATGGCTTCTACTTCACAGACTGATGAATTCTCAATGGCCTCTTAGTGGCTGGGATCCATGTTTTAGTCTTTATGCTTTATTTCATGTTAGCAGATTGTGTAAAGCATGGGAGTAACCCTCAGCTGTGCAGTGTGGATGGTACCAGTGAATTTATCTATGCTTTGTATATATTCTAGTGAAAAGTAGCTGCGTTGGTGTTCCACCTCCCAGTCTATAGCTCCCTGTGGATTATAGGTGACATTAAGGCCTTATTCCCACGGTCAGTGTTCGATCAGTGGTTGTGAGCCAAAACTAGGAGTGGAGCCCATAAGGTGAAGATCTGCACCTGGTTTTGGCTCAAAATCACCTATGGAAATCCCTGACCAAACACTGATGTGTGAATAAGGCTTAAAAAGGTTATCCGAGAGTATAAAAAGCACCGCAATAAGCCGGGCCCCCCACACTGAATATAGTTACCCTGCTCCGTTCCTGGTCCCCGCACCGCCACTGCAGCTTCTCACCGTGTGCGGCGGAAAACATCCGGTGTGAGGGTGGGAGCAGCCAATGGCTGGCGGGGATGGGGACGAGCCTCCCTAGCATTGCAGGTGATGCCAGGGAGGCTCGTGCCCGCCTGCCATTGGCTGCTCTTCGCCCGACACCAGATGTTTTCATCTGCACATGTGAAGCAGCAGCGGCGGTGCGGGGACGAGGAGCAGCCAGAGAGGCTCTTCCCCCGACACCAGATGTTTTCATCTGCACACGGAGAGAGGCAACAGCGGCGGTGTGGGGACCAGGAGCGGCGCGGGGTAAGTATATTCAGTGTGGGGGTGCCCGGCATATGGGGAGGGGGGCTTTTTATAGGATTGGATAACCCCTTTAAGGGTGATGCCAAGTGACTTATGACTTCTCCATTATTATTATTTTTTTTCCTCATTAATTAGGCAATCATGATTGCATATTTGTATATCCTCTCTATATGAGGGCTCATGCAAACAAAGGTTTTTTTTTTCTTCCCCCTTTCCGTGCCTCTTTTTTTTTTTTTTTTATGGGTTGGTCCACTTCATATGCGGATCCATTCACTTAAATGGGTCTGCATTAAAAACGGAATTTACTCTGTGTGCATTCCGTATGTCTGCTCCGGAAAAAAATAGAATACGTCCTATGCGTGCGGCCGGTATCCACAATTTGCGGACCGCAAAACATGCAATTGTTGTGTGCATGAGCCCTAACAGCCACTTACATGGCATGAAGCACTAGAAATGGAGGTCAGTATACACAGGTCTCCAGCGCTGAGTGCACCGCATCCCACATGCTGAAGTGTATATGAATCACATGGATATATAAGCTAATAGTGATCATATAGACATTGCATTGAGCATTTGACCTGCCATCACCAAGTTCAGGGTTAGGGTGGTTGCACCCAGTGTACCTCAGCTTAAAGTTCCTGTGTGTGTATATTTTATTATAACAGTGGTGATCCATGTAATGGCCTACGGTGGTAAGACTACTTGTAACACACAGGCCTATCCGGAAGCTTCACTTTGGCTACACTGGAAGTTTGAGTGCCTCTTATATAGACAGCCTCTGCTTACTCCAAAATGTACTCTACAGGGGGGCACGATTCGAGTTAAAGGGGTTGTCCGGGCTTTTTCTATTGGGTGACCTATCTTCAGGATACAGTAGGTCATCAATATCAGATCAGCAGGCGCACGTGTGCAGTCTCCCTCCTTGTCCGCTGCTGTTGTCCCATAGACATACAGTGGAGAGCAGGAAGAGAGACTGCACGTGCCTCCTCAAACTGCTGATTGGCAGGTTTGCCCTGTGCCAGATACTGAAGACCTATCCTGAGGATAGGTCACCCAATAGAAAAAGCCTGGACAACCCCTTTAAGGTGTGGTCACCTTTAAATATAATTTTATAATTCATATATGGATATCATCTACATAGAATGTTGAGTGAATTTGTAAATATATTAACTGTGCTGCCCCTGAGTCACAGCTTGCATTAATGCTCAGAGCTGCAATCACAATTCAGCTTTTTTTTGTTTGGTTGTTTATATTTAAAAAAAAAAAAAAAAAACAGTGAAAGGGGGTGGCCAATTATTAAAATATTTCCTAATACCCCATCATCTATTTTTTACGTGACATATCTGTAAATTGGCCAACACCTTTTAAAGGGGTTTACTCATCAAGACAACCTGTTTCCATATACCCTACTGTATTGTATGCATCTGGACAACCCCGGACTCATCCAGCCATGGTTGAGTCATGGTTCGCTGGTCAGTGACCTCCAGCTGGCTTCTGTCTGTAAAGGGGTTGTCCCACAAAAAAAAAATATTCTACAGTTTTCAAACCAGCACCTGGATCTGATTTCTTTTGCAGTTGCATGTAATTAAAAATTTTAGATAACCAGAGTTATTCTATAAAATATATCTGTACAGAGCCACCTGCTTTTTTTTATTTTTCTGTCCTGCTCACTGAGATGGCTGCACATGCTCCGTTTCATCTACAGCTGCCAGGGAGAGCTGAGACACGCCCCCTGAGCTGTGATAGGCAGAGCATGGACACGCCCCTGAGCTGCAGCAGAAAAGACACCCCCCTGAGCTGTCAGCTTGATATAAATCTAGCAGAGCAATGAATGGGGAGATCTCTGGATCCATGTGAGGTACAGTGCTGGTTCTAGCTTTCTTAGAAAGGTATTGACATGTACTATATGATCTCTGATTTTCAATTTTTACATTATTTATGGGATAACCCCTTTAACGAGACAACTTTTCAGCTGAACTCATCATTCAGAGGTATAGTTTTTCTCCATTAGATCATTGTTCAAAGCCAACACGAAATGCTGAGATTTTAGCCCTGGACTATAGTTCATTCTGTAACTCAGGATCAGTACAGCATATACAGAGGTACCTCTACATTAAAGTGGCTCCACTTTGGTCATTAATATATCTTGACTTTACTGCATCCATCTTTTCTTGCGGTGGGCGCAGGTGATAAAGGATGGATGTAGCGTCTAGCACACGTGGTCGTAAGTTACAGGGTAAATGTAGTGGTAGATGGGGGACTTGATATTGCCTTGGTGTAGCACTTGCCGGGTGTCTGCTCTTGTACAGTGTGAATGCCTTACTATAAGGCTGCATGTTTTACGTTGTGCTGTCCTGGTACCTGTGGGGTCTTAGTTTGGGACAGCATCTTGTCTGAATACACATTTACTTTTTTTTTTCTCTTTGTATTTCTGCTTAAAACACTTACCTTGTACATTCCCCGCTTCTCACTACACCCTGAAATAAACGGATTGTCTCAGCTTGGTGTGTCGTGTGCTTTATTTCTCTCCACCGCTACATGGTATGTAGGGATCACAGAGACGTGCTGTCCAGATCTGCAGATCTATCATTAGTAAATGACCCCTCTCCCCCGTTGCTATGTCTAAGCCACCGGTCTTAATAAATGTGCTCCTTAGTTTTTACCTGAACATTTAATGCTATTCAAAGGTTTAAAGCTCAAGATCACTACTGGCCTGAAATAGCAAAACTGCATGGTCATTACACACAGCAACAGAAGAATACCACCACATGCTTATAATGATGTAGTAGTAGTTTTTGTCACACTGTTGCCCCGTGTGCTCCTCCAGTGCAGCCCACTGGGTACAGACTAGTCCAGTCTGTTCTCCCCCTGTAACCCTGAGGCTCTGCACTCTTGTGCATCTCATATTGTGCGCCCTCACTACAGAACCTCTCACATTAGTTCCCAGTTACAGCCTTCTCTATCTCAACAACGAAGCTGAAACTGAACAACAGGTCATATCCTCAGGCAGTGAACTACAAATGTCACATTTTGGGCCAGTATGTGGAAACTGCTGATAAGATTTAAAGGTCGTGCAGTATCGTGATACTGATGACCTATCTTCGGCATCTGGTCATCAATATCAGATTGGTAGTGGTCCGACTCATAGCACCCCCAGTGACCAGCTATGTGAGCCCTGCATCCCCTTACATGTCTAAACGTGGTTCAGATTGGGGCGGCGGAGCAGTGTGCCGTAATTGCATCTGTTTGTCCCATTCAAGTAAGTGGGAGGCACAGCTGTAATTACACTGTACTGTCACTAATAATGTAGACCTGTGATGGCTGACCTCCGGCACTCCAGCTGTGGTAAAACTACAACTCCCAAGATGCCCCATTGCTTGGCTGTTCTCATGCTGGGAGTTGTAGTTTTACCACAGCTGGAGTGGCGGAGGTTAGCCATCACTGATGTAGACTGTGTGCAGGTAAACACGAGCACAGAGGCCTCTTCAAACAAGAGTCAGACCCCCACCAACCTGATATTATCATGACACTGCACAACCCCTTTAAAATGAGGATTTCCATTTCAAATGCACACTTTCAATAAGTTTTGTAGACCGGAACAACTCTTTAACAAGACCTTATACAATTCCATACTCTGCACTATATTCTTGCCTTACTGAACTCCATCTTAAGATCGGATTAAGACACAGCATCTAAAAAAAAATTTCACTTATGTTCTTCAAAACTGCTGCAGCCAGATATTACTCTAAAGAGGACCCGCTGTCACGTGTAACAAAAAGTGGACATGATTGTGGTCCAGCCTGCATTTTTTTCTTTGGAAACCCCTTCTTTACAATAGTCATTGGTACTTTTGATGCCTAATATGCTAATTAATGAATACATTGACAACTAGCTGGTCTCCATTTTTCCGCGCGGGTGCAATGCGTTTTGATGCGTAGAATATAGAACATGCTGCGTTTTTCCACGCAACGCAGAACTGATGCGTGAAAAAAAAAAAAGCTCATGTACACTGACCCATTGAAATGAATGAATGAATGAAAAGGAAACTCGCTTATGTGAAAGGGGCCTTTAAGTACTAAAAGGCTCCCGAGATCACACTGCTGGAGCCGCACTTACGGGAGAATAGCGTCATGGCGTTTGGCTCCATAGACTTTCCTGTAGAACTTGAAAAATGCACGTTACATGTCATATATAAGTGGTGGGGAGACTTCTGAGGTTTTGTCCAGCAAAAGAACTAACGGCATATAAATTACATCCCTTGAATGGATGTGTTGTAGTTTCTCAAAGCCAATGGGGCTGCGGTCTTTTCATTTTATGTTCTAACCCTCCCCAGTCTAGCACACTGGTGTCACCGTGTATCTCTCCAGCATAGACTGCACCTTGCATAGGTCTGCAGTTTTGTAACATAACGCAGAATATTATTATTCAATTACCAGGAATTTGTGAGTTTGTCTTCTCTCACAATAAAATCACATTTATATTTTATTTCATTTTTTTTTTATAAAAAGACAAAAATCGGAAAGGTTTGTACAACTGGTATAAAACACAAATTCTATTTAACAGTGATGCTAATAATGGTGATATCTTCATAGGGCTTATCCGTCTTGGGGTTAACCTTGCTGTTGGAGATCCTCTGGACTACTTCCATTCCTTTGGTCACCCGCCCAAATACTGTGTGCTTGTTGTCTAGCCAAGGCTGGAAGAGAACAGACAGGAGACTATTACACAAGAGCGCTTGTGCCTTCCGTGATGCAGACAAGCCTGTAAGGCCTCACGCACACGACTGTATTCTGCATCTGTGTCCGAACCACAATTTGTGCAGATTCCACACTGACCTATTCATTAATATGGGGCAGCAATAAAGTAAAATAAATGGACAGTACAATTATAACATCTGTGTGACTGTTCCGCAAATTATAGAACATGTGCAATATGGACAAGGATAATAATTTCTAGTAATGGGAATGAGAAAAATGCAGACTGCACAAGGAAGGTGTCAGTATTTTGCAGGCCGCAATGCAGACATGTTCGTGTGCATGAGGCCTTCCTTAGACAACACGTTGCGTATGACACTGGGAAGCCATAATAACATATTACTCACATAATGTTTGCACATCATTTCCCGACATGCAGGGAAGAACTACTTATGTGATGATGTGCATAATTAAGACAAAAAGACCTTCTGTAAGGCTCTATAAGGCAGCAAGTAATAGAGCAGGAGGACCTGAGCAGATTGATTGATTGATTGATAGATAGATAGATATATAATCTATCAATCACTTATTTTTTTTTTTTTCTTAATCTGCTGAAAAACTGCTCTCAGGTTCCGAGTTGGGCAGGCTTTGCTTTGGGCACCTGAAACAGCAAACCCTGTCCAGCCGGGCACTTGGGAGCCGCTTTTTAGCTGAATAAAAGTGCTTTTCCTGGACACAAAGGTATTTTTGGAATGTGTTTGCCATCTTTTCTAGGGCAATGCTGTTATATTAGTAAAAAAAATGTGATCGACTCCTTTTACAAAAGGTGAGCCCAGATCAGCCTGCAGCTAGCAATCTGACACAAAGCCTTAGGCCCCTTTCAGATGAGCGAGTGTCTCGCTGCGGACTCCCAACGAGGCACCCGGCCTGAACTTCCAGCACTGCCGGGGTCACACAGCATCATATTGATTTATGATGCTGTGTAACCCTTACCATTCTGGAATGTTTTAGATGACACTGACATAATGCTGTCACGGTTCTCCAATACATTTCAGAACTGTAAGGGTTACATAGCATCATAAATCAATATAATGCTGTGACCCCGGCAGCCTCGCTGGGAGTTCGCAGCGAGACACACGCTCGTCTGAAAGGGGCCTTAAGCTACTCTCAGAATGTGTTTCCAGTGTATATGTATCCATAGGTCCCAACTCACCCCACAGTCGGGGACCTATACCTTTTTTTATCCTCTATGGAATAGTGCAGCATGCTGTGCGATTCCATAGACACAGCTGGGGAGGGGAATAAAAAATACACCCCATGCGAAATAGTTTTAACTTGGAAACCTGTGGGCTACGGATGTCACTGTATGTATGTCTATGCAGCGTCAGCCGTCTGCAGCATATGTTGGGAAATCCACACAACATTTTTTGATGCACAAAAGTAACTTTCTATAGTTTAAAAATGAAACTTATGAGTAGTTTTTGCAGCTTAAACAGTGCATTGAGCATCAGCATAAGGCTACATGCACACGACAGTTGTTTTTCGCAGATAGGATAGGAAACCATTCATTTCTCATTTGCGGATGAGGATAGGCATTTATTACAAGGGATCTGTGACAACAAAGGAATCCTCCAAAAAAAACATCAGTTTTTTTTGCGGATCCCGATTTGCGGACATCAAAAAACAACTGTCGTGTGCATGTAGCCTAAAACGTATTTTGACTGGGAAACGATAATGGTCCCTGAAGGGAAGTGCTGTATGTGTATATTTCCATGCAGGTGGCTTAGGGGGCATATGGTCAGTTGAAATGAATACTTACAGTTGGTACTACAGTTATGAAGAACTGGGAGCCGTTGGTACCGGCACCAGCATTTGCCATGCTGAGTGTGTAGGGGCGGTCATGCCTTAGTGTGGCATGGAATTCATCCTCAAACTCTCCACCCCAGATACTTTCTCCACCCATTCCTGTCCCCGTAGGGTCTCCAGTTTGAATCATAAACCCCTAAAACAAAGAAGACAGAATTAAAAACACAGAATTTATGACTATATATATATATATACACACACACACATATACATGTTATGCCTGAGAAAAACAAATATATACAGTGTGTATTAGTCAAAAGCAGTTATACTGTGAAGTTCCCACCTAAGTGCAACTGAGCATACAGTTACCTATTTTCTTTGCATAGAGGTTTTTTTTTTTTTTTTTTTACAAGCCAACTACCCCCAAATTTAAACCTTGAGTACAGCCTCAAGCAAGTGATCACTTATAGACGTAACACATGAAAGCTCTGCTCATACTGCCGTCAGCATGGGGCCTCTGTTCAATCAGATTTACCAGGAAAAGCAGTGCTGCATGCATCTTTCTTCCCATCCAAATAAATGGACTCTGGATCCAGTACTGTGTCATGGCTTCCGACCAGAAAAGGGGTAGAAAAAGAGGCACACAAGAGTTTACATCTCACCCCAAAATGGATACACATCACACACCAGACCTCTTATATAAAAATACAGACCCCAGGCCAGAATTGCCCCTTTATACAGACCCCGTACTGGACCCCTCCCATATGCAAACCCCAGACCAGATACTTTATTTAACTGTATACAGACCCCAGACCAGGCCTTGTTCTGTATACTAGTCCTCCTTTAATATACAGACCCCCTAAAATCACAGACCCTAGACCAGACCCCCAACCTCACCTGTAAATACAGAACCCTGACGCCCATTAACAATGTGAGCCACCCTTTATAGGAGTATGGATGATGATGGCCTATATTACAGCACTACGGGGGGAATTTACCAAGTTCTGCACTGCAGAATTTTGGCTCCAGTAAAAAAAAATTATACTTTTTTTTTTTTTAACACTTTTTAATGGTCCCTATAGGGAACTATAACAAGCAACCACTTTTCATAAACTCCAAAGCATTAGATTTTGGAGTTGTGTTCCTATGGAGTCCTGGCAGGGGCTCCATATGAACTAATGTGAAGCAGCCTCCTAGCACACAGAAGGCCAGGGGCTGCTGCACACACACACTCCAGCCGGCCCACGTTTGACCACAGCATCGGAAGGGTTAAATGCCTGCGACCTGCACATTAGCCGCGGGTGTCTTCTGTATAAAACAGGCACCCGGAGGCTAAGGTGCCTGCCATCGTTACAGTGCTGGCCAGCGCCAGGGGTTAAAAGGACTCTCATATGCTGCCTCATTCTATGCTATGGGACTGATGGAAATAGCCTAGCTGGCGCGCAGCTGTTTTCAGAACTCCCATAGTGGGAAATGCGCAGCTGCTCGCCCTTTACTTTGGGGGTCCCATTCTGGAGAGAGAGTCCCAGCGGTCTGTAGTTTTCAATGATACCATTTTGGGGCGTGTATAACTTCTTGATAAATTTTAACAAAATTTTTTGTGAAGGTAAAGTAACGGTGAATGGACCAGTTCAATTTTTTTCCCCCTGTTATGGTGTTCACCCCACTGGAGAAGTATGTTTATATTCCAACACTAGATTTTTTGGGAAGCGGCAGTGCAAATGATCTTTATTTTATACTGTTTGTTTATTTTTACTATAGGGAAAGAAGGGCGATTTGAATTTTTATATGTTTTGAAAGTTATTATTTTTTAAAACTTCAAGTCCCTCTAGAGCAGCGGTGCCCAACTAGCTGGTACTGGTCCGCAGGGAGCACTGGGGACAGGAGTTATTGGTTTCTGTGCCCCGCCGTTTAGCATCATAGGCTGAAGGCCGCTGGGGGTGGGGGAGATGCACTATCTTAAAAGAGACTACTACTGGGGGGCACTATATTAACAGAGACCACTACTGGGGGGACACTATATTAATAGAGACCACTACTGGAGGGGCACTATATTAACAGAGACCACTACTGTGGGGGTACTATATTAACAGAGACCACTACTGGGGGGACACTATATTAATAGAGACCACTACTGGGGGGACACTATATTAATAGAGACCACTACTGGGGGGACACTATATTAACAGAGACCACTACTGGGGGGACACTATATTAACAGAGACCACTACTGTGGGGGCACTATATTAACAGAGACCACTACTGTGGGGGCACTATATTAAACGAGGCAACTACTGGGGGGGGGGGGACTATATTAAAATAGACCACTACTGGGGGGCACTATATTAAAAGAGGCCACTACTGGAGGGGCATTATATTAAAAGAGACCACTACTGGGGGGGCATTATATTAAGAGATCACTACTGGAGGGGCACTATATTAAAAGAGACCACTACTGGAGGGGCACTATATTAAAAGAGACCACTACTGGAGGGGCACTATGTTAAAAGAGACCACTACTGGGGGGGCATTGTATGTAAAGAGGGCAGTACAGGGGGGGGGGATGTTATATGTACATACGGCAGTACTGGAGGGCATTTATCTACTGGGACCCAAACGGGGATGATGACCAGGTGGGGGAATAAAAGGAGGCATTGATACTAAATAGGTGTGTTCAATTGTGCAAGTTGTGGTCAGTCATCATGGTGATCTGTGCAGGACTGAGAAAAAGGAATGAGAACGACTCCAGTCAGAGGAGATATCACTTGTAAGTCACTGAGTGGGGGGCTTAAATGGGATTACTAATGACTGGGTCATAGTGTAGCGGTATTACTTGGCCTTTATAAAGTATTATTATTGACCATGTATTCTGTAATATGTACTTAATTGTGTTTTATCAAGTACAACGTGATTAACCTCTGCGCCAACCTCCCCCCACCACCACACCGGTCCTCCGAAAGAATATCTTGTATTAAAACAGTCCATGGTACGAAAAAAATTGGGGACCACTGCTCTAGAGGACCTCAACACGTGATCTTTAGATAGCTTCTCCCATACACTACAATGATTTAATACAATAGTGTAAGGGGCATGCTGTATATTCTATAGAGCACCGCCACCAGCAGGTTTCCATAAGAATATACCCGTGATTGGCCGGGTAGCCTCCAGCAAGTTCCAGCCTATCACCACCAACGATCCTGGGGACAGCCGCCTCAGATGCCGTGGCCACTATTGACCACTGCATCCGAGGGGTTCAATGTCTGCAGTCAGCGTTATCGCCGATCACAGACATTAGCCAAGGTATCTGCTGTGTAAAACAGCAGAAATCCGGGGGCTATGGCACCTGCTCTGGAGGGGGCACCAACATCCACTGTACACGTGAAGGCATAAAGGTACGTGTCACTAGAAAATGACCTGTTTAAAATATTTTTAAGACATCCTGTCTTTTGAGAGAAGATACATGGGCCATAGACACAATGGACAGGAACCTCATTGACTTCTATAGACTTTTCTAGGCATGCAGTGTGCAGAGGTCAGAAGGGAGCAGATAAGCTTTGATATTGCCTCTTGTGAGGGGTGGATTCTTTGTTATCTATATAAAGGTGTTATCTGTGATTGCAATTCTGCCTGCTGTCATAATGATAAGGTACAGAAAAGGTAAATGATACAGGTAACTACTGAAAAGGCAGGCCATTTTTTTTTATATCGGCTATATACAATATTGCACTGCGGCTGCCGGTTGAGGAAGTGGGGCCCTGGTAAGTTGAGAGCTCCCCATCTTGCCAGTTTGGACATGGTCCTACAGTGTGTCCTGGCTGGCTCATAGTCTTTGGACTTGGCTCATATACCCGACTAAGATTCATCTAGGCCTGCCAAATTTTTAAAACCGCCTCTCGGTTCATTACACTGGCCGTAGCCATGGTTGATTGATACAGAATAACGCCATCAGATTGCACATACCTTTATGATTCTGTGAAATACGTGGCTGTTGTAATATCCATTACGGCTGTGCACACAAAAGTTCTCCACTGTCTTAGGACATCTGTATTAAAAAGGATAATGTTCTTAATGAACTTGTGCAGTAAACGTTTGTGCCAGTATATCTCACATAACAATTCTGATAACGAATCTCCCCGTCAGGACTGAGGAACACCAGCTATTACAACAAAACTTGCACATGCAGGACACTTACTCAACAGGAAAGAGCTTAACGTGTATATCACCCATACTGGTGTGGATGATGGCGCTGTCAGAAACGCGTTTCGGTCCTTCGGCCTGGGTGGCTGCCATCACTTCTTCTTTAGATGGTTTCTCATTGAAGACATCTCTGTCAGAGTCTGCAGTCTTCGTGTCTTCTGGTTCGCGTTTGGTGAACTACAATCAGAATATTTCCATAATTTAGGATACCTCTGATAAACCTAATTGTAAGGCTGTCTTCACATCGGTGTTCCTCATTTCCATTCTTCTGCTTCACTAGAGGAGCAGAACAGTGAAAATAACGGAAGTACCGGATCAGACACATGGACTATAATGGAGACCGTCAGGTTTCCGTAATGCGGCCAGGCATTTTACTTAACAAACGCTATGCTATTTTGCTCCAAATTTTTGCAGGAATCTCCAAGAGTGATGTGAACACGGTCTGACACGGCCCACCTGTATGGAGCTGCTCTGCAGTTCACCTGTACCAACGACATGCCAGCACTTGAAAATACCTTTTTAATATGTGAGATTTGTCTGTACAGCCGAGATAATACTTGCTTAGACCAATGCAGTACGAAGTTTGACGGAACTAATGTGAACTATACCAACCATGTAAAAACGATTCTTCTTGAAGGAGGTGCACACGATGGTGGGGTCAGGCTGGGCGCTCAAGAGGACGGGGTTATCGGACGCCTTCATCTCCACTGTGGAGGCAGCCAGGTGCTTTTTGGCCACACCTTGGAATAAAGCCAGCTGCATTGCCCTGATGTTTTCCTGCTTGCCCAGGATGCGCACACACCTGTCAGAATATATACAGACTATTGAAGATGACATCCCTCATGTGAGGTCCCCTGACTTTTCTCCTGGAAATGTTTGGAAATCTCCTAATCCCAATCTCCTTGTCCCTACATACTGAGTGGCACTGCCAGTTCTGATTAGACAATGTCAGATTGAGTAAGGACACCCCCCCCCCCCGACACATGCCAATGCTGGGTCATGCATTGCTGGGGAACACATCACCGCTGCAGCCAGCGATTGGCGTCAGTGGTGCACATGTGGAAGCAGACAGACGGGAGCAGTGACGTCTGAAGCAGCAGGCGAGCATGGATTTCCCCACAAGTATTGCTGGCTGGGGGACAAAATTATTCAGAATATACCTCTGGTTATAACTCACCAGTGGTAGTCGCCAGTCTCTTTCCCTAATGGAAGTGAATGGAGAGGTGGCCACTCTTGCATGCTGCCCTCTTCACGTTTAATAAGAAGATCTTGTGCCTCAACTATCATAAATGCCATCAACTGCAGAGGAGATGGCAGAGTTGTGCAAATCTATGCATTTGATATAAGTGAGTATTATGCATCACTGAAAAAGGGCAAGGAAAAATATGAATATGCCTCCGGATGCAGACAGTGTACAGTGCTATAAAGTGGATGGAGCAATGAGGTACCACACTGATCATCAGTGCCTCCTGCCCCTAAACATCGCAGACGCTTGTCTTAGGGTACTTTCACACTTGCGTTGGTGCGGATCCGTCTGTTTATTTGCACAGACGGATCCGCACCTATAATGCAAACGTTTGTATCCGTTCAGAACGGATCCGTTTGCATTAGTTTTAAAGAAAAATGACAATGTCCAAAACGGATCCGTTTTGAATTGCATTGAAAGTCAATGGGGAATGGATCCGTTTTCAAATGCACCATATTGTGTCATTGACAACGGATCCGTCCCCATTGACTTACATTGTAATTCAAAACGGATCCGTTAGGCCCCGCCTCTTCAGACGGACACCAAAATGCTGCAAGCTGCGTTTTGGTGTCCGCCTCCAAAACAGAAAAGAAGCGGAACGGAGCCTAACTGATGCATTCTGAACGGATCCTTATCCATTCAGAATGCATTGGGGCTGAACTGATCCGTTTCGGACCGTTTGTGAGAGCCCTGAAACGGATCTCACAAATGGAATCCAAAACGCTAGTGTGAAAGTACCCTAAATTCTGCTGAAAATCCGTATTACACCCAGTACCAGTCAGTCTGGCTGGCTGTTCTTAAGCGTAGTGCCTGTTGGGAGTTTATATGCACACTGATTATACGTGTGACACCAGACACCTCTGATCTTGTGGTGTGGAGGCGAGGCATACAGCAGTCAGGGCGCTGACCAGGTACACAGTACACAAAAAAGGGACATACTTGTCCGACATCAAACTTACCTATTTGTTTCTACATTAATAACTTTGATGCCGAGCATTGTCCCATATAACACAAAGTGGCCCGTCTCATCGAAAATGATGTTTATTAGTTTAAGGGCATCCACCTTCTCCAGCTCTCGCTCCACGGCCATGCGTCTCCCAAACTCCATGTCTGGAAGCTGCTGCCTCATCTGCTGCAACTCTGTGAACATCTGTCAAGACACACCAAAAAAATAAGATTTTGTGCCGCAAAGTTCATATAAGTTAAGTAACAAAATTCTCTGCAATTTGGAGGGAAGAAACTGCTAGTCAGGGGTTTTTGGGGAAAAAAAAAATCCCTTAAAGAACCATTACTTGCCTGATAAATCCCCTGCTGAACCAGAGCTGCCGGTCTGGTGCTCCCATATTCATGGCTTACTTTGCTGCAGCAATGGCGTCTGTCTCCCCACATGAATCACTGGCCTCAGCGGTCTCCTGCTGCAGTCACCACTGCCACAGTAAACAACGATTGGAGGTCAGCAATAGAGCCGCAAAGGATTTTTCAGAAGAGTAAGGCCTCTTTCACACGGGCATCACGTTTGACGCCCGGAAAAGAGGAGGGTGCATTGTGGGAAAATGCGCGATTTTTCCGCGCGATTGCAAAGCGTTTAAATGCGTTTTGCATGCGCGTGTGAAAAATTCGCATGTTTGGTACCCAGACCTGAAGCCGGACTTCGTCACTGAAGTCCAGTTTCGGCTTCAGTATTCTGTATATTTTATTTTTTTCCCTTATAACATGGTAATATGGGAAAATATACAGAATGCTATGTTAACAGGGCAATAGAGGGTTAAAAATAAAAAAAAAATTTGAACTCACCTCCTCCCATTTATCGCCTAGGTGCAAGGAACATCTTCTTTCTTCATATCTGTCGGTTGAAGGACCTTCGGTGACGTCACTGGGTCACATGGTCCAATCATGGAAGCTTTTGATTGGACCATGTGACCCAGTGACGTCACGGAAGGTCCTTTACCCAGCAGAATGAAGAAAGAAGAATGATCCCGGCACCTACGCGATCAAGAAGAGGAGGTGAGTTAAAGTTTTTTTTATTTTTAACCCTCTCTTCCCCTTTTTACATAACATTCTGTAATTAGAATGCTATTATTTTCCCATATAACCATGTTATAAGGGAAAATAATAAAGATTAGGTCCCCATCCCGATCGTCTCCTAGCAACCATGCGGGAAAATCGCAACGCATCAGCACTTGCTTGCGGATGCTTGCAATTTTTCCGCAGCCTCATTCACTCCTATGGGGCCTGCGTTGCGTGAAAAACGCAGAATATAGAACATGCTGCGATTTTCACGCAACGCAAAAGTGATGCGGGAAAATCACCGCTTATGCACACAGCCCTTTAGAAATGAATGGGTCCGGATTCAGTGCTATAAAACCAATAAATAGCCTTTCCCCTCGTTAGTCGATTATTTTCTCATCTCAGAAAAGCCTTTTAAAATCCCTAAGGTACAATAATTATAATGAATATTATTAGAGGCACTGATTATACTTCTACAGTATAAACGAGCAATTAAACGTATGCCCCCCCCCCCCAACTCCCATCAATATGGATCCCCAGTCCAGGGCACTTATTTATTAGCCAGAGCGGGCTGGGTTCTTTTCTAAGTGTTACATGGACTGCTCACTGATACGAATGAGAACTTTGTAATACTTCATTTCACCTGCGGGGGCACTGCAGCGGAACTGAACACCTGCAGCCAAGTCCTTACGCAGTTTACACTGATCACTGGGTATCTCAGCACTGGGACATCCTGTGATCATCTTATTAGCAGAAGACCCTTCTAATAAAAATATATGGTCCAAAGTAGACAACCCTTTCATTACATGATCCTGGAGATCCTTTTTCACATATAAATACAGATGATAGCGTTGGGTCTGGTTTCTGAAACACGATCTGAAGGGGAGATATACCCATTAAAACAAAAGGGAGACCGAGTGATACATGTCCCGGTCAAATCTGCCAAAGCAAGTCTTTGTTAGGGACTCTTGGGGCTCTCAGAAGTCAAACGCTGCAAACATATCAATAGCCGTCCGTTCACTTGACAGAAACCGACTGTCCTTTTGGCCTCCATCAGGGTTGTACACTGTATGTCGGCCTAACTTTAAGGGTCAGAATGGGGTGAAAATCAATAAGCATTACTCACCTGACTGATCCCACCACCAACGCTGTTCGTATGCTGCTCTGGTGCCTACTGCACGCCACTTCTTGGTCCTAGCCTGACACATAGGAAATGCTCTCTTGGCCAGTCACTAGCTTAGACGCGTTAGTGCTGCGGCCAGAGATTGGCAGTCATTTTCTGCGTGTAGAGCCGGGACCAGGAAACATAGCGAAGCGGAACCACAGCAGAATCAGAACAGCAGGGGAGAGCTGCAACCCACAGACAGCATACCCAGTGCGTGTCTGCAACCGTTTTCTTCCAAATGACCAAGGAGATTACAGAACATATAAAAGGAGGATTCTAATAATCTGCTGTAAGAAAAACCACACAGAAAGTTATCACCCTTACTTACACTTAGTGACTCATCAAAGACTCTCATCAGTTTCCCAGTTAAAAACCGGAAGATCCTAACTTTCCTATCGGCTCCGATAGTCGCCATCTTTTTACCATCCAGGGAAAAATTAATGCCTGTGAGACACGTTTTACACTTGGCAAACTCATAGAGGTCTGTGTCTGTTTTGAATTCCCAATTCACATTATCGGGGAATTTGTAGCCACGGGGAGGCCCAGTCCAGTACTCAATCATCCCGTTCTTGTCTGACGACACCACCGCTTTGTACACGGGGTTCAGCCGGATCGCAGTTAAAGGTGACGAGTGCAGCTTATTAAAAACGTGCATTGGTTTATTATCTCCGCGACCGTCATACACAAAAATCTTCCCTGTGCTCTTCTCAGAACAGGCCACTGCCGAGATTGCGTCCCCAGGACAGTAGATCCATTCCGACTGACCAGGATGATAGCTGGAACATAAAAGGCACATCTTGTATTAAAGGGAATGGATCACTCAGATCTGTGCGCTTATGAAGGAGCTGCATGTTGCATCGTGTAAATGTATTTAACACTGGCTTTCAATGAGACATAAGAAATGTTATTGTGTCTGTTTTATTGAAAACGAGTGAAACTGATTACATTGCACTAAATGCCATTCCCCTCACCCTACTGCCCCCAACAACATCATCCGCACAAAGTTTTATGGTCTCCCTGTGTTTGCATGGGTTTACTCCAGGTTGACTGGCTTCCTCCCACACTCCAACAACCTACATATATGTTAAGTGGCATCTTATAAAACTGGACCACGTGTGCGTATGTAATACGGAAAAACTGCGAATCCCACTGAAGACTAGCGACAATCTCTGGACAGGGCTGTGGAATATGTTCATGCTACATAAGCAACTGATGTCACGACACAGAAGACAGCTTCTCTTTACCCTGAGGATACCCAAATTCTTTTCGTTTTTGCATTTTCAGTTTTCTTCCCTATCTTCCTTGAGCCATACATTTTTATATTTCCGCTCACATAGCCATATGAGGGCTTAGTTTTTGCGGGACAAGTTGTACTTTCTAATGCCACCATTTAATATGGCATACAATGTAGTGGGAAGCGGGGAAAAAATTCCAAATGGGGAAGCAGAAAAAAAATAAAATACGCAATTCCTCAAACTTTTTACAGATTCTGTTCTCACGGCGTTCTATTTGCAGCAAAACTGACCTGTGCCCTTCGTTCTCTGTGTCAGTATGATTACAACGATACCTCATAGTTTATTTATGTCTAAATTTTGTAAAAATAAATTTAAGCTTTGAGAAAAAATATATATATATTTTTTTACATCACCATATTCTGACCCCCATAACTTTTTTATAGTTATATCTACTGAGCTGTGTAGGGGCTCATTCTTTGCAGGACAATCTGTAGGTTTTAGCGACACCATTTTGGAGTGTGTGTGACTTTTTGATCACATTTTATTACATTGGGTAAGAGAAACAATGTAAAAATGGCAAATTGGTCATTTTAACCCTTTTTTCCGTTACGCCATTCACCATATTGAAAAAAATATGTTTATGTGTTAATAGTACAGGCATTTTCGGTCACGGTGGTACCCATGATATTTATATATTTTTTATTCTATGGAAATGGGGGTGATTAAAACTTTTTTTTTTTTTTAATACATTTTCACCATTTTTTTACTTTATGAAGCTTGTATTTGATCCTACAAAATCCAATTTTTTTTATTTTAATTCTCAACAATCATGGATTTTTTACGTCCATTAATTGTTCAGAATTGCTCATTTCTTATGTATATGCTGGCCATAATAAGAATTTAAGCCTCTTCAGCGAGACCCAGCACATAAAAATCAATTACCGACATCCTCATTGGCTGCAGAGGATGCAGGCAAGAAGCCCGGAAGTGCGAGCTTCTGTGTTTTTCACCCTCTAGATTCTGAGATCTCACGGCATCTAAAGGCAATAATGACAATCGCGGTAATTAGCGTCAAACTGTTTGAAAAAGCAGAGACCTGCCGGCCATGACGCCCGCTGCACCTTCATGCGGGCACGATGTTTACCCAACGCTCCAGCACCGTACATGTACACCGCTGGTAGCGAAGGTGTTAAACAGAAGTGTCTCTACTGTTTGAGGACATCTCCACGGCCGTGGCACTTGACCAGTGACGTGGAAAAGGTATGGAAATGAAAAAGTACGGAAAGCTGCTTTAACAACAGCAACAATAGCTGGAGGCTTAATGTTAGCACTGTTGCCTGCAGTGCTGTGGTTCTGTGTTCAAATCCAAGCAGAAGCAACATCTACATCAGGGGTGCACAACCTGCATACCAGTGGCCACATGCGGCCCTTGATACCTTTCGCTGCGGTTCCCAAACATCCGGTCGCAGACATGGATGTTTTTTCCGTTTGAGATGGGAATCCTTGAAGTGTAACCAGCATTCCCAAACATCCGGTCCCAGACATGCTCATCTATGTCTAACGGCTGCTCGGATGTTTTTTCCCATTAGATGGGAGTCCTGGAAGTGTAACCAGCACCTATCATACACTTACGATTTAGACAGTCAATCTGCCATGTTTCAGTTTGTAACACCCCTTTAGGTTTTACTGTCGTCCCATGGGATTGGTTCAATCTGACAATGTGACCCCCGGCCAGAGAAGGTTGTGCACCCCTGATCTACACGGAATCCAGACTTCTTTATTGTGGTACTGTCACAAGATGTGAAGGATCCAGCCTATGGCCATTTCACATGCTGTGTCAAGGTCTAATACCAGAGCTCAGCAATGCCAGCTTTATACTATACGGACATCTGCATGGAGTTTGTATGTTCTCCACACGTTTCCTCAGACCCTCTAGAAAATATACTAAGAGGTAAACTGGCTTGCTATGGAATTGACCCTAAAGGGTGTTGGGCATGAGCGCATATATGGCAGCCACTAACTTCCCTGCTCTGAGTCCCTTGTGTGAGAACAGCACATTAGAAAAGTCTGTCATTTATCTTATTAAATCAGAAAACAAAAGTAAGGCAATGACAAGAACATTCTCTGATGTCAGTCAGCACATCCCAATGTGCAGGTGCACACTGCCATGGCTAGAAACATGACGAAAAAAAAAACCACAATGCTACAGCACTCTGCAAACACAAAGTACAATAATGCCATCATTATAGAAAACATTCTGGTGCTAATGCTACGCTTATTTAGTAAATTTAAGATCTTTGGCAAATACATTTTGTACAAAATCATTTGGGTCTGTCTGCCGGCTCAAGGTGATCTCTATAAGACGGGAACCTAACACTAAATTCTACCTGTTATGTGCCATGATGGTCGCCATAAAATACAGGGAATGCAGGTTCCACATGCATTCTGGGTCCTCTCTGCCTTTTACCATTTTTTGTGCCATAATGGCCTCCATTAAATCCAGGGAATGCAGGTACCAACAGGCATGCTGAGCCCACTCTATACTTCCCCTGGTGCAATGAATGCAGGGAGAGCAGGCTACAGCTTTATACTTACACTAATTAACATCAGCCTATGGGGCAGACAGGCTGGTCAGGGGTGCACGACCAACAGGAGTCACTCACACCTCCAGCTCAGTACAACTGCAAGAAAAACGCCGGCAGACGGGTACAAATGATTTTGTACAAAATGTATTTGCCAAGACTCTTAAATTTACAAAATAAGTGTAGCATTAGCACCAGAATATTTTCTATAACTATGGCATTATTGCACTTTATCTGTGTTCGCAGAGTGCTGCTGCATTGTGTTTTTATTCTCTGATGTCAGTTATTTATTACCATTTCATTCTCAATCAAATCCTGTGATTTGCTCATGAATAAATCCGGTTATCAGGTGGGATACCTTACCCAAGCTTCAGCATGTTGATCATATCAAAGTTGACGACATCAAAGACTTTCATCGCTTGGTCATCTCCAACAGTGCAGAGAAGTGAGCCTTCGGAGCTGGCCGCAATGCTCTCTATCACGCCTGCACCAGAGATACATAAAGAAGATGAATCCCACTGGGAGAAGTAGCATTGTAAGGTTACCGCCGCCTATCATACTATGCTAAGTCCCACAAATCTGGAAAGCTAAATTACAACTGAACAGATATCATCTTCGTTGGTAGTCTCCTATGCCATTTAAGGCCTCTTTCACACAATCAAGTTCCACGCATTGACTCACAGCATGTCAGCAACAGTACCCGACCTGACCTCCCAGCACTGCCCTGGGTTGCATAGTATACTGATTTATGATGCTATGTAACCCTTACAGTTCTGGAATGTATTGGATAACACTAAAAGCATTAGGTCAGTGTTATACAATCCATTCCAGAACTTTAAGGGTTACATAGAATCATAAATCAACCCCGACCCAGTCAGTGCTGAGAGGTCAGGATGGGTGCTCTCGCTGACACGCTGCGAGTCCAATGTGTGGAACTCGCTCGTGTGAAAGTGGCCTAAATCTCACTAGCACTTTCCCACACACATTTATTATATCATGACTCGATCTACAGCATCACAGAAGCAAAAACTACTACAGTTCTCCCTAACTTTTCAGTCTACTTGTCCCAGCCACCCGGTTCCTCTGGTGCAGCAGCGGTCACCTGCTCCATTCTCCCTTGCACAATACCTCTTTCAGTGGTGCTTTAAGCAGGTCTTGGTGAGAGAGCCATGTACCGCTCCTATATTATGATGTGTGAGTGAGGGTGAATGGATCACATCAAGCCTGTGTCTAGCACCACAAGGATAGACAGTAGGTCAGGATGAAGCAGGAGGCCACGTCTGAAACAAAAGAACAAGACCAGGAGCTCAGTGCCGTCAACTCCAACAAAAAAATCTACAGGTGAAACTCGAAAAATTAGAATATTGTGCAAAAGTTCATTTATTTCAGTAATGCAACTTAAAAGGTGAAACTAATATATGAGATAGACTCATTACATGCAAAGCAAGATATTTTAAGCCTTTATTTGTTATAATTTGGATGATTATGGCTTACAGCTTATGAAACCCCAAAATCACAATCTCAGAATATTGTGAAAAGGTTCAATATTCTAGGCTCAAAGTGTCACACTCTAGTCAGCTAATTCATCCATAACACCAGCAAAGGGTTCCAGAGCCTTTAAATTGTCTGGTTCAGTAGGAATCACAATCATGGGAAAGACCTGACCGTTGTGCAGAAAACCATCACTGACACGCTCCATAAGGAGGGAAAGCCTCAAAAGGTAATTCCAAAAGAAGTTGGATGTTCCCAAAGTGCTGTATTAATAGAAAATGATGTGGAAGGGACAAGTGTGGAAGACAAAGGTGCACAAGCAGCAGGGATGACCGCAGCCTGGAGAGGATTGTCAGGTAAAGGCCATTCAGAAGTGTTGCGGACTTTCACAAGGAGTGGACTGAGGCTGGAGTTAGTAAATCAAGAGCCACAACACACAGACGGATCCTGGACATGGGCTTCAAATGTCGTATTCCTCTTGTCAAGCCTCTCCTGAACAACAAACAACGTCAGAAGCGTCTTACCTGGGCTAAAGAGAAAAAGAACCGGTCTGTTGCTCAGTGTCCAAAGTCCTCTTTTCTAATGAGAGCAACTTTTGCATCTCATTTGGAAACCAAGGACCCAGAGTCTGGAGGAAGAATGGAGAGGCACACAACGCAAGATGCTTGAAGTCCAGTGTGAAGTGATTTGGGGAGCTGTGTCCTCTGCTGGTGTTGGTCCACTCTGCTTCATTAAGTCCAGAGTCAACACAGCCGTCTAACAGGAGATCTTGAAGCACCTTATGCTTCCTTCTGCAGACAAGCTTTATGGAGATGGTGACTTCATTTTCCAGCAGGACTCGGCACCTGCTCACACTGCCAAAAAGTACCAAAACCTGGTCCAATGACTATGGGATTGATTGGCCAGCAAACTCGCCTGACCTGAACCCAATAGAGAATCTATTGGGCATTGCCAAGAGAAAGATGAGACCGAACAATGCAGAAGAGCTGAAGCATCCTGGTCTTCCATAACACCTCAGCAGTGCCATAGGCTGATCGCATCCATGCCACGCCGCACTGCGGGGCCCAAACCAAGGACTGACTACATATGCAGGATTATACTTCTATGTAACATCCTTTTTTATTGATTTCATGAAATATTTTTATTTTCTGAGATTGTCAGTTTGGGGTTTTCATAAACTGTCAACAATAATCATCCAAATTATACCACCTAAAGGATTGAAATATCTCGCTTTGCATGTAATGAGTCTATCTCATATATTAGTTTCACCTTTTAAGTTACACTACTGAAATAAATAAACTTTTGCACAATATTCTAATTTTTCGCGTTTCACCTGTATATCCAGATATCCTGCCATCAGTTCACACAAAACAACATGCCCAGCACACTGCTTTAAAATACTCCACAACCAGCATAGGTCATCAATATCAGATCGGCGGGGGTCCGACACCCGGCACCCCCGCCAATCAGCTGTTTGAAGAGAAGGCGATCGCCGTGCCAGCGCTGCCTCCTCTTCATTGTTTACCTACTCGCCGTTGCATCTGCAGCGGTGAGCAGGTGTAATTACACCCAAGCCGTTCCATTCATTTCAATGGGATGGCTCTGTAGTACTACTACTTGTATACGACAGAGCCGTCCCATTGAAATGAATGGAACGGCTTGGGTGTAATTACACCTGCTCACCGCTGCAGATGCAACGGCGAGTAGGTAAACAATGAAGAGGAGGCAGCGCTGGCACGGCGCTCGCCTTCTCTTCAAACAGCTGATAGGCGGGGGTGCCGGGTGTCGGACCCCCGCCGATCTGATATTGATGACCTATCCTGAGGATAGGTTATCAATAAATATAACTTTGACAACCCCTTTAATAAAATGTATCTGTATAGCGCCACCTGCTGTTTTATTTCTTACTTCTCTGACCTCCTCAGAAGGCCGCACATGCTCAGTTTCATCCTTTAACTGTCTCCTGAGCTGTGATAAGGGGGCGTGTCCATGCTCACCCCAGGTGCAGCAGAAAAGTCACTCCCCTTGTATATAATTCTAGCAGAGCAATGGATGGGGAGATCTCTGGAACCATGTGAGGTACAGGGCTGGTTCTAGCTTTGTTAGAAAGAGATTGTCACGTACTGTATGATGTTCATTTTTTTACATTAGTCATGGGATAACTTTAATTATTAATGACAAATTTAGAAATTGGTTTATTTTCTGGGGACAAATAGTTTTTACAATAAAACAGATTGTGGTGAAATTAGTGGAGCCGCTGTCATGCCTGACAGGCCGCTCCAGTCATTTCTCTGGGCTCGACGGGATACAGGGTCTTGTGAGACCCAGCGGTAGGATCTAATAATCCTGCGGATAGGGGATAACGTTACATAAATGGAATATCCCTTTAAGTGCAACATAACGTGCTTACCCAAATGACTGCGGAAATGTTTCACAAATTCAATTCCTTCTTCCACTTTCTTCCAGAACTTGACGTGCCCATCGTGGCTAGCAGTTATAACAAAGTCCGTCCTGTGGTAAGGCAAGCATTAGTCCAGCAGAGCTGATGACAACCAGAAAGCATATTTTTCCAGTTATTTCCTATAATCTACTCAACGCTGCCTTCAGAAATACAGAATCTGCTTACAAACCTTGTGGGCGTTATCAAGGGGTCATCTCACATGGACAAGCCCTTTTCATATCCTCAAATAACTCAGATGTCAGAAAGGGGGACAGTCCCCATACTGGGGCCAAAGTGACAGCTTCTATGAAGAGCTCTCACTCTGGCACACCTAGCCCATGCGTGGGTGACCATTCATTGACCAGCTTACCTCAGAGCTTAGGCTGGGTTCAGACTTGCGTGTATTTGATACGCGCGTATTACAGCGTGTTTTTGGAAATAGGAGACGCGCGTTCGTGTGATTGACCACTGTAGCGTCAATCACAATACGCGCGACAAAACGCCCCAAAGAAACTCAAGAACTCTTTTGAGCGTAGGGCGTTTTTCAGCGCGTTCAAACGCGCTGTGAAACGCTCAAGTGAGAACCAGGGCCATAGGGAAGCATTGGTTTTCATGTGTTGAGCGTTTTACAGCGTGTTTGAACGCGCTGTAAAACGTGCAAGTCTGAACCCAGCCTAAGGGCATTAGAGAGGCCCGACCCACAGTGATCAGCTGGGCTGGCTTCTGACGTCAGATAACCGGCAGGGACCCTAAGGCGAGCACTACAAGCCACCTAACAATATAGAATGTACTATACTGCAGGAAGACTCCGAAAATCCCACTGAAGCCTCATTCACACTTGCGCACATTTGTCAGTAATTTGCATCCAAAACACATAAAATCCGGACACATAACGGAAAATTTGCAACTCCTGGCTTTGGTTTATAATACTGATAATAAAATACATTGGTTAAGAATACTGATCAATAGCGGGGCAGATATACATTATAAACGCTAGCCTTAGTATGAAATTTATTAAGAGGCGTCGCTTACTAAATCTGGAGCATCTCCAGGAAGTCCATGAGCCAGAAAATCAGATCTATACCAGCTCTGAGCGGCTGTAGATTTGCACTATAATGTACCAGTATCTTAATCTGATGGTCTGTGGGAGGTCCCGTCCCTGCTGTTAAGTGTGACTCTTGTACGCTGCAATAGTGTAATAGCATGAACCGACGGATGAACGCCCCTGACAGAGCTGAAAGCCTCCTTTTTGAATGCTCCATCTACAAACGTGGCGGGAGCTCTGGAGGGGTTAAAGGATGAAATGCAAATGATAAAAAAAAGCTTACTTGGTGCATACGATGTGGGTGATGACATCTCTGTGCATGTAGCTGTGCTCGTACATCGAAGCGCTGGGAAGGTTGTCCAGGTACACTCTCTCAAACTCCAGAACTTGGGAGGAAAAAGAAAGAGACGTTCAATTATCTTCTATAAACAGAAAGTAGGTCAAAATGCACTGGATTCATTCTTTAGAAGAAGTATTCAGTCTACTTCACCAGACCATCCGAATGGCCATATTTCATGCTAACACAAATGGTTAAACAAACACCTAGGTTTCTTGTAATGACTGTTTGATGTGCGTGGATTCCTACATGACCATGTGGTGGAACAATATCCTACACATTTCACACTGTAGGGCTGGCCCGCCCATGAAGGCTGGAGGACCCCCTGGCAGGCCGTCTCGTGATGGAGCCTCCCCCCCCCCTGACAGGCCGTCTCGTGATGGAGCCTCCCCCCCGACAGGCCGTCTCGTGATGGAGCCTCCCCCCCTGACAGGCCGTCTCGTGATGGAGCCTCCCCCCCTGACAGGCCGTCTCGTGATGGAGCCTCCCCCCGACAGGCCGTCTCGTGATGGAGCCTCCCCCCGACAGGCCGTCTCGTGATGGAGCCTCCCCCCCCTGACAGGCCGTCTCGTGATGGAGCCTCCCCCCCGACAGGCCGTCTCGTGATGGAGCCTCCCCCTGACAGGCCGTCTCGTGATGGAGCCTCCCTCCCTGACAGGCCGTCTCGTGATGGAGCCTCACCCCTGACAGTGACAGAACGACGAAGCACTTATTATCCTATACATGGTGTCCCAAAAACCAAAAACCCTGAACACTATTTTACATCTGCTTGGCGTTCAGGCGGCCTATACGGTTGGGGGATCTGTACCATGCAGCTAACATTATGCAGAGCCCCCCTATGTGATCTCCATCAGCTAGCGTGACTCATCAGAATATAAGTATTTATTTATATTCTCTATTGTGTGCAACATTCATACATCTGTATCTTCTATATCTGCAATTAGTGATATTGACCCCCTGAGGAACCCTATTAAGGAGGTAACGCGTGGGGGAAAATTAGTCCACAACTTAGGGACATACAGGGTCAGTAGGGATAGGAACGGGGACGGAGTAATCCCACCATCAGGGGTCATCTCCGGGCACAGGTGAGGACAGGGCAGGTATAGGGTTCGAGTGAGGGCATCATTACAAATATCTATTGTTTGTCTCCCCACCTATTAACTGTGCTCTGCAATCCTACCCACTGACACAGGGGTGTAAGTTACTTCTGTACCCGGGACCGATCCGGTTCTATCTTTTGCTATTGAAGTACTTGGTCAGTGCTATCGTTAGAGAATATCTGTTGTAGCTATAACGAGTCATTAGTGTATCTTCCATATGGGAATGACCGCAGAGGGGTTAACCGGTTACCTCCGGCCTGTAAGTGCTTATTGCAGGGTAGTGACCCCTCCTGGCTGGCCCACTCCTAAAAGGGGCCCGCCCCATCCTGGCTGGCCCACTCCTAAAAGGGGCCCGCCCCATCCTGGCTGGCCCACTCCTAAAAGGGGCCCGCCCCATCCTGGCTGGCCCACTCCTAAAAGGGGCCCGCCCCATCCTGGCTGGCCCACTCCTAAAAGGGGCCCCCCTCCTCCTGGCTGGCCCACTCCTAAAAGGGCCCCCCCTCCTCCTGGCTGGCCCACTCCTAAAAGGGCCCCCCTCCTCCTGGCTGGCCCACTCCTAAAAGGGGCCCCCCTCCTCCTGGCTGGCCCACTCCTAAAAAGGGCCCCCCTCCTCCTGGCTGGCCCACTCCTAAAAAGGGCCCCTCCTCCTGGCTGGCCCACTCCTAAAAGGGCCCCCTCCTCCTGGCTGGCCCACTCCTAAAAGGGCCCCCTCCTGCTGGCTGGCCCACTCCTAAAAGGGCCCCCCTCCTGGCTGGCCCACTCCTAAAAGGGCCCCCCTCCTGGCTGGCCCACTCCTAAAGGGCCCCCCTCCTGGCTGGCCCACTCCTAAAAGGGCCCCCACCCTCCTGGCTGGCCCACTCCTAAAAGGGCCCCCCTCCTGGCTGGCCCACTCCTAAAGGGCCCCCTCCTGGCTGGCCCACTCCTAAAGGGCCCCCTCCTGGCTGGCCCACTCCTAAAGGGCCCCCTCCTGGCTGGCCCACTCCTAAAGGGCCCCCCTCCTGGCTGGCCCACTCCTAAAGGGCCCCCCTCCTGGCTGGCCCACTCCTAAAGGGCCCCCCCCCCTCCTGGCTGGCCCACTCCTAAAAGGGGCCCCCCCCCTCCTGGCTGGCCCTCGTGTTTTCTGGGAATATATAGGATTGTTCTGTGGGGTAGACATAACTATAAATAAACACATATACCCATCACCGACCTTTCCGCTTCTTGCTCTGAGTTGCCTCAGCTGGAAGTGGTCCCACCCAGCCGCCATCGTCTTCTTCCTCCTCCTCTCTTTTCTGCGGCTCTTCCCGCTTCACCCGCTTCTCGTCCTCCCTACTAGACCTAGAGCTAGAACTACTACTACTGCTGCTGCTGCTACTACTGCTGCTTCTCCTGGCTCGCCGCTTCCTGTCCGCCATGCTTGCCGTAGAACGTCACTATCCAGCGACACGCCCCCTCTGCGGCGCGTTCTGGTGACGTCACCCCGCCTGCCAATAGCTAGCAGACGCGCCTGATTCGGGCTTGTGCTGGCGGGTTGTCTGGTTCGTGGTCTGACAGCGGCTGGGATGGCGGCACCTGCTGTTACCATGGTAACAATACCGGGCTGGCTGGGTGAAATCTGAGGGGTGCTACAATTTGCTGAGGATAGAGGAGGGAGCCTGTAGTAGTCACCTGTTACTGAGCCACGCCTTGTTATGGTCATTATCAGTCACTTACAGGGCTGGGCTATAATGTGGCCATTCTGGGTGACTGCACTAGCGCCTCCCAGTGATTGCTGACGTTTTGATCCACAAGGTGTTAAATATATAGCGACACTGCTGTCACCGCTCATATGCTTCCATTTTTTTTCTTAAAGGGGTATACTGGTTATGGTTGGGGGCTGGTAGAGGCTGGAGGGGCTGATGAGAGGCTGGGGGGGCTGATGAGAGGCTGGGGGGCTGATGAGAGGCTGGGGGGGCTGATGAGAGGCTGGGGGGGCTGATGAGAGGCTGGGGGCTGATGAGAGGCTGGGGGGGCTGATGAGAGGCTGGGGGCTGATGAGAGGCTGGGGGCTGATGAGAGGCTGGGGGCTGATGAGAGGCTGGGGGGGGGGCTGATGAGAGGCTGGGGGGCTGATGAGAGCCTGGGGGCTGATGGGAGGCTGGGGGGGCTGATGAGAGGCTGGGGGCTGTTCTGTTTTTTGGACTTTTGGTTGGTCAGTGGTCACAAAATAAATGTGTTATTTATTTCATTGTTATAATTGGTATCGGTGTGTACTTAAATAAAAGTATCGGTACTCGGTCTTAAAAAAATGGTATCGGGACATCCCTAATTACAACGATACCCCATATGTGTAGGTTTTTTGTCTAAATAGTGTAAAAATACATTTAAACTGTGATAAAAAATATTTTTTTAATATCACCATATACTGAACGGGAGTGTTACCATTACACCTATTGGCTCAGCTCTCCCTGCAACTGCTGCTACCTCTCCACTTTGATTGACAGAGACATGTGTGCTGATGTATACACTGCCTGGCCCTGTCAATCAAAGTGCAGAGGAAGCAGCAGTTGCAGAGAGAGCAGAGCCTCTAGGTGTAATGACAACGCCCCGTTGCACCTAGAGGCTCATTTGCATTTATTAAACACTTCAAATTTTTCTCAGCAATGCGGGCACATATGTACATGGGACCAACACAGATGTCCTTCAGCTGCCAAGAGCACATGTAACAGGTCAGCCAGTGCCATAGGTACAAATCTGCTGACAGATGCCCTTTAGGACTAGGGACCCTCATTCTCAGGATTAGAGGGTTAATAGAGGATAACTTGTAGTAACTGTGACACCCCTTTAAATATAGCTCACTTTTGAATTTTTTTTTTTATTATGAGGAGAATCTTAATACTACTGCAGTCTTTGAATATTCAGTGTTTGCCTGTTGGGCCTTGGGCATGGATTTTCAGGCAGCTCACTGTGACAGGCCTGGGAGACTTCACAAGACCCGTCACCCAGACAGTCATAGCAATCAATCAGAGCCAGCAGTTTTTCCGGTGGCAATCTGGTTCTGCGGCAGAAGTAGTCACCTCTAGAGTTGAGCGAACTTCTATTTTTAGTTCGGCGTCCAAAGTTCGGGTTCGGGTTATCGTAGCATCCCGTTATGGATTCCGCTACCGCGGACCATAATGGCATTTGGAATCCATAAGGGCTGCTTCATTAAACCCGAACCTTGGACAACCCTAACCCTAAGTTCACACCTGAGCGTTTTACAGCGCGTTCAAACGCGCTGTAAAACGCTCAACACATGAAAACCAATGCTTTCCTATGGCCCTGGTTCTCACTTGAGCGTTTTACAGCGCGTTTGAACGCGCTGTAAAACGCCCGACGCATAAACAAGTACTTGAGCTTTTTTTGGGGCGTTTGTCGCGCGTTTTGTGATTGACACAACAGTAGTCAATCACAAGAACACCCGTTTCCTATTTGCAAACCCTCTTATCAAATCCAGTGCTGAGCCACGCCCCCTGCACTGATCACATGACGGTGACGTCACCCCAGGTCCTTAGGGTTGTCCAAGGTTCGGGTTCAATGAAGCAGCCCCTTATGGATTCCAAATGCCGTTATGGAATCCATAACGGGATGCTACGATAACCCGAACTTTGGACCCTGAACTAAAAACTTTGGACGCCGAACTAAAAATAGAAGTTCGCTCATCTCTAGTCACCTCCCTCTTTCTAACCCTACGGATGCTGCAACATCTGAGGGAATAAATGACCAGCATTAGAGCTATCCCGAAACCTGGGAACTGCCAGAGGGTGTCCGCTGTATTATACAGCCAGCACCCGCCACGTATAGGGTGAGCCCAGCACATGAACCCGCTCCATACAACCCATTAACACTCATTACATACGGGTACATCATGCTTGGTTAAGGGGTATTCTGACAAATGACCCTTAGAGGAGCCTTGGATTCCACCTGTCAAACTGGTCCTCAACAAGAATAGGAAGCGACAGAGAGTCGTCCGCGGCTGTGTCAGTAACTCCTCTAGACTATATTGCTGTCAGCTCTCCCCCAGTGTTACTCTTGTGGCCATGTATTCTTTTGCATCCATTTGGTTCCAGTGCACCTAAAATAAAGCGTGTTTGAAAAAAAATCTTGCGTAACCTCCCAAAATGACCCTAGTAGGAAGTAAGGGACAGATAGATGAGGTGTGAATGAAGGATCTGACTACACCGGATTTGTTTGTAGTCTGTTACCATAGAGATCAGCATAGGAGCTGTAAGATGCAGAATGAAAGGACTTGAGTCATTATTCCTGCACTGATTTTTATTTATTTTTTTGTTGCAGGACAACCTGGATGACCTGCTGAAAGAGGTAAGGTGCAACCAATGATAAAAATAATAGTGTTACAACACAAACATTCTCAGTTTTAATCATTCACCACATTTAGAGAAGCTCTCTCAGCATAATCAACCCTATTGAACCAGGCATAATGCCTGGTAGGGCTCATCATGCTGATTTAAAGAATGCCTTTCTTTTGTCTGTATGCTAAACAGCTGCAGAGACATCTGTGTTTTATTCATATGCAAATTAGCCAGCACAAGCAATAGGTGCATGGCTAAATCCTTGGAGCACTGCTTTTGTAACACCCCTGTGCTCTGCACACTCCCCCTCTCCTTGATTGACAGGGCTAGACATCAGCATGCTGAGGGTTGAGCTGTGTCCTAGCATGTACATATTATATACAGTACCTTTCTATAGCCTTACCATAATGAGAAGAGTGGATTTCTATGCTTAGAAAGCTAATACATATTACTGATTTATTCACAAGTACAATATATGATAAAAAAAAAAAAGTAACGTGCATTAGCTTGCTAAGAATAAAAAAAATCATTCTTCTCTATGTAGTAAAGTTATAGGTTGGTGGTAAGTGGTCAGCCTTACATGTAGAGATTCTAATTTTAAGTCCCAGGAGAGACTTGTCTATGGTTTTTTCTTTCATTGAACCCATAATAAAAGCCTATAGCCTAACTTTATTGAGAATAGTGTTTTTGCATAGTGTTGTACTTGGAAACCTAAAACATATTACTGGTTTATTCATAGGCATTATATATGATTGTAAAGAAACCAGCAATATGTATTAGCTTTCTAAGCATAACAACATTATTCTCAATATGATAAGGCCATAGACTTTTAATATGGGTTAAATAAAGTAGAAAAAAAATATCTGAAGAAAAAAATCTGAAAGTCTCTCCCAAGATTTAAACCTGGAATCTCTACATGCAAGGCTAACCACTTACCTCCAGGCTACTGACTTATCATATTGACGACTGTGGTTTTTTCTATATTTAGAAGGCTATTATTACTGGTTTCATTATAATCATATGTTGTGCCTGTGAATAAATCAGTAATATGTATTATTATTAATATGTATTAGCTTTCTAAGCATAGAAATCCACTCTTCTCATTCTGGTAAGGCTACAGTTAGCAGTGTATATAATATGTACATGCTAGGACACAGCTCTGCCCTCAACATGATGATCTCTATCCCTATGATGTAAAGGGAGAGGGAGTGTGTAGAGCAGAGGGGTGTTACAAAAACAGTGCTCCAAGGATGCAGCCCTGCCCCTGGTGCTCCAAATAGCTCATTTGCATATTAATAAAAAGCAGATATCTTTGCAGCTGTTTAGCATACAGACAGAAGAAATGTATTGTTTTAATCATCACCCTACCAGGTACTATGCCTGGTTTATTAGGGTTGATTATGTTGACAGAGGCTCTTAAATATAGGGCACTCTGTTAACCACTTAAAGGGCTTGGTTGCAATATTAATAGTGATGGCCCAACCTTAGGATAGGCCAATAACCCCTCAGTGACCACGCCCTTTTTTTCAAAATCGCATTTCAAGAACTATAACTTTTTAGTTTTTTCATCAATTTACCTGTATAAGTTATAATCTTATACGTTATAGATTTTAATGCACCATTTTGGGTACATGTAATGATTGATTAAAACAAGCAGTCTAGCCCAGGGATGGGCAAACTCGGCCCTCCAGCTGTTGTAAAACTACAATTCCCACCATGCCCTGCAGTAGGCTGATAGCTGTAAGCAGTCTTTGCATGCTGGGAGTTGTAGTTTTGCAACAGCTGAAGGGCCAAGTTTGCCCATCCCTGATCTAGCCTAAACCCCTTTTGTTTACGTCAGTAAAAAGGCATATTGGTGGTCAATATCTGATTGGTGGGGGTCCAACACCCTGCATCTCCGCTGATCAACTGTTACCTTGTAGCCCTTGAAGTCAGCTCCAGAAATAAGCATCTGCATCCATCGTGTAGTGGATGGGCCTGGTAACTACAGCATTGAAGTGAGCTACAAGTTAAGAGCTGGTTGGCTGGGTGCTGGTTGTCGGACCCCCACAGATCTGATACTGATTACCTGTCCTGGGGATAAGCCATTATATAAAAATCCTGGACAAACACTTTTGCAATTTTAAGCACAGAAGGGGTTATTTATTAAACAGAAATGAGCCTAAGTTAGGTGTATTTCTGGTGCAGATTGCGGCAGAAAGGTCCTTTGCGCCACAGTCTGCGACTTCTCCCTGCTCACGCTAGGTCTAAAAGAGTGCGTGTGGCGTGGGCAGAGAAGGGGCCTGCCGGCACGTCTCAGTTACCATTTTCTACACCTGTTTTAGACATAGAAAATTGTCTAAATGTAAGACAGCAAGGAAGCTGGCTTACATTTAGAACCGGTGGTACATCCGCTGAAGTCATGTAGAGGCCGGTCTTAATAAATGACCCCAGGGTGTTTAATAGCCCTAACTTTATTTGTTACCGAAATATTTTTTGCACATTTTTTTTTTTCAGGATACATAGGGCTTTTATTAATACAGATTTTAAGCGTGTGACTCTGACGTGCACTGTAACATGCCTAGATTCAACAGGTCACCGCTGCAGCCAATCAGTGTCCCCATCTGTAGACCAGTAAGGAGCATGATTGACTGTAGCAGTCATGTGCCATATTGAGGCATGTCACCGCTGCTAAATGTAAACGGGGGTGAGTATATCACGTTTTTTTTTTTCATTTTAAACAATTGTAGGTGTTTGATATTTTTAATTATCTCAGACAGCCCCTTTAACGCTAACATTGTTTGGCTCTTAAGGTGTTAAAGATCATGACTGATGGGGAAAGTTTCATGTTATAATAAGGCGTGCCCCTTATTGTTATTTTGGGGCTCCTGCGGCAGGTAAAGGTTCCGGGTCTAGCTTTGGACCTCCAGGGGTCACGCTCCTCAGTGACAGTTATCACGTGAAGTGCTCCCTCTAGGACTCGCTCAGGACCCTTGTTGGACTGTTGTCCTCTGCTTCTATGTGCTGTCTTTGCATGATTTGACAATAAGCTACAGGATTTAAATTTAATTTTTAGACCGAACATCTTGCAAGACACATGTCTACATACCAGCAAGAAGTCCCCCAGACCTGCTGACTACTGGCATGCAAGGCAGTGAGGAATTATTACAACAGTGTGAAGAAATTTGGGCACAGATTGGGCAGGTATGTAACTATATGTCCTTACTTTATTACAGGCAGAAAGCTCAGTCATCAGGTTAGAGTTCAGGTTCCATTAGAAGTAATGCTTCAAGTGTTGAGTAGCCGGGCTCAGCGCGCCGTTGGAAAGCAGCCGGGCTCAGCGCGTCGTCGGGAAGCAGCCGGGCTCAGCACGCTGTTGGGAAGCAGCCGGGCTCTGCGCGCGGTTTGGAAGCAGCCGGGCTCTGCGCGCGGTTTGGAAGCAGCCGGGCTCAGCGCGCCGTTGGGAAGCAGCCGGGCTCAGCGCGCCGCTGGGAAGCAGCCGGGCTCAGCGCGCCGTTGGGAAGCAGCCGGGCTCAGCGCGCCGTTGGGAAGCATCCGGGGGTCAGCGCGCCGTTGGGAAGCAGCCGGGCTTAGCACGCTGTTGGGAAGCAGCCGGGCTCAGCACGCTGTTGGGAAGCAGCCGAGCTCAGCGCGCTGTTGGGAAGCAGCTGGGCTCAGCGCGCCGTTGGGAAGCAGCCGGGCTCAGCGCGCCGTTGGGAAGCAGCCGGGCTCAGGGCGCCGTTGGGAAGCAGCCGGGCTCAGAGCGCCGCTGGGAAGCAGCCGGGCTCAGAGCGCCGCTGGGAAGCAGCCGGGCTCAGCGCGCCGCTGGGAAGCAGCCGGGCTCAGCGCGCCGCTGGGAAGCAGCCGTGCTCAGTGCGCCGTTGGGAAGCAGCCGGGTTCACTGGTATATCAGAAACAGTAGCAAAAAAAAAGTAGCAGACCTCGAACGGAACCAGGAACCTATTGGGCTGAAATTCAGTAGGTGGTGGCATTTATGCTCAATTTGCAGCCTGAGTGGAAGGTGAGTGCAAGATTGAGTGAGTGGAGTAAATGATGCAGTCACACCGGCGTTATGTGCTAGGACAGTATGTACATGACACACTACTCTCATTCTCCCGGCCCCCCTGCAGACTGCTATATGTGTGTCTACCCTCTGATACTATACAACCTGTGTGATCTGCCCTCCCTGAAAACTTGGATCCTTCCTGCTCTCTTCAGACACTAATTAGCCTCATCCTCCTTCTTCTTGCTGCTATCTACAAAACCGATAGAAGGGAGGGGGAGAGCAGAGAGTCAACAGCATCCAGGAGCAGTATACTGAGGAATCTGTAGCAGTAGCAGCTATGTGCAGGATCTTCGCAGAATCTACAGTGACAAAATGATAGTACATTTAGTGAAGACTAACTGCAATGCAGAGGCGTGCTTGAGCCTTTGAAGAGCACCTATCCTGGGATGTATGACTGTGTATTTTGTTTAAAAAATCATTGGCCCTCAAAACAAATTATCAGTATAACTTAAAGGGGTTGTTTACCCTTGGGAAACTTTTCTGCGGACCATCACAGCATGGCTGGACCCGCAATAGGAATCACACTTAACTGATCCACTCCACTGGGTTCCAGATCCTTCTCTCCCCCTCAGACGCCGCAGGTCTCGGGTCTCCCCACGTCAGCATTTGTTTGGCGCAGGTCACGTGACTGCTGCATCCAGTGACTGTCCACAGCGGTCACTTGTCACCCATGCGTCATGTTTCCTGGTAACATGACACATAGTTGCATCAGCAGAAAATGACTCCAAGTTTGCAGCAGTATCGGAATTAGACCTCCGCTGATTAGCTTCTCTAACGAGTCACCTTTTCTGCTTCATGGAACGGATGGATGTTGGCGTGTTAGGCGAGAAGCATCAGAGAACAAACTTACTGCAACCATTACTAGAAGAACACAAGATGGTGGTGGCAGCGTTCTGGTCTGGGGAATATTTTTGTGGCATTCTCTGGGACCACTCATCCATGTGGAAGGCACTCTCAACCGAACTGGGTATGAATCCTTCCTTGCAGATCATGTACACCCATACGTGCTGATTGTCTTCCCTGGGGTGGTTGCGATCTTCCAACAAGACAATGCGACATGTCACATGGCTAGAAATGTCCGACGTTGGCTAGAAGAGAATGACCAAGACTTCAAAGTACTGCCCTGGCCCCCGATTCCCCAGACTTGAATCCAATTGAGCATCTGTGGGACCACCTCGACCGTCGTGTTTTCTTTATGGACCCCCCTCCACGCACCCTCCAGGAGCTGTGGGATGCACTGCAGTCAGCATGGCTCCAGATACCTGTGACAACCTACCAGGCACACAGCAGTTACTCTGGATATTAGGTGGTGGTCATAATAATATGACTCAAATGTGTATAATTGCTATATACTGCAGAGGTGAGAGATCTCATGGCTGTACACTGTAGGCTGTGGACAGGACAGGTTCTCCTCTGCAGGATGTTCAGGCGTCTGAGGTGAGTTGGAGCATTGACTTTATTTTTTCCTTTTTTATACTTTGATAATGTTTTTGAGGACTAGTGATTTTTTTTTTTTTTTAATAAAATGCATAGCGACACTCCATCATAGGTCCTCTCTAAGCCCCCTTCCCCTTGTTCCTACCGCTTCCAAGCATCCACTGTATCCATTCTTCCCGAGCTTATGGAGTTTATTCTGCCTCTGAAGGGTGGGGCAATGACTTACAGCAGGGCTGGCCAACCTGCGGCTCTCCAGCTGTTGCAAAACTACAACTCCCAGCATGCCCAGTCTGCCTACAGCTATCAGCCTACAGCAGGGCATGGTGGGAGTTGTAGTTTTGCAAAAGCTGGAGAGCCGCGGGTTGGCCAGCCCTGACTCATGGGATAGCTACCTATAGGTGGCAGTAGAGAAACCGTTTTCTTGCTTGGAGCACTGCGATCTTGTATGCATACAACTCTCCCAGGATGAACAATTCAATTTGTCTCATCAGCGTTCTGCACCTGTGTCGAGGTGCCCCCGAATCTGAGGACACCCCCTGCTGCCTGATTGACAGGGCCTGACAATCTTGTGTCGGTGCCGCTGCGCCACGTAGCAGTGTAAGTGCTGAGGCTCTGGAATTGCGTATGCGCCACTGAACTTCCAAGGGGAGTACCCTCGGCTTTAGGGACACCCCGTCGCAGGCTCGTGAGACAAATCGATTGCCTCGTCTCTACTCCCTAACTATTGCTGAATCTCTGCTAGGAGCGCTTCATCTTAGCGATACTTTTCTCCCCACTTGTCCCTCCTCATTCCAGTGCATTTTTAATCTTTTTAATCATTTCATTCACCTTTTGTTCTAATAAAAACCCCTAAATGCGATCCTAGGAGAAGAGAAACACCTGCCCTGATAAGACTGTAAACCTGTCATCACTCTGGACGTCTGCCTGAAATAGGTTAAGGGCTTTGGATCTAATGCGGAGTATATGTCCAGGGCATTGCTGTCCAATTTCCTTTCTGGGTTCTTTTTTTTTTTTGTATAATAAAATAATTGTGAGCCAAATACTATAAAAATGATGTCATGTAATAAAAGTGTTCCTAACCAAGTCTGAACAGCGTTATCCTGGTTGCTTCTTATACATTCTACCATTTAACGTGACAAAAATAAGCCAAGTAAAGTATATGTTACTGAAGACAGTCAGTTAAAGGGATTTTCCAGGATTTTACGTTAATTTATTTATCCCTTAGCATAGGCCATCAGTGTATAATGAGTGTGGTCTGACCAGGGCTGGTGCAAGGATTTTTGCCACCCTAGGCAAAAGCTAATTTTGCCGCCCCCATGACTCCGCCTATTGACCACGCCCTTTGACCCACCCCTTTTTTTTGTCGGCCCCCATTTTTATATCCCCCACAGTGGCCCCCATTTTCATGTCCCCCACCGTGGCTCCCTTTGAAAATAATGTCCCCCACAGTGGCCCCCTTTGAAAATTATGTTCCCCCACAGTGGCCCCCATTTTCATGTCTCCCACAGACAAGGGTGCCATTTTCATGTCCCCCAAAGACAGTGGCACGCCCCCCATTGTAAAAAATGCCCAGCCCACCTCACACTGTCTCCCCATTGTCAACATAGTGCCACATTGCAGGGTCACGGTGACTGACGCACCCACGGTTGTCCAAGCAGGCTGCTTGAGGCTTCTTCTCTCTGCTCCGGGCGGGCGGTAATATTCGGAAGCAGACAGTGCACCTAGTGGGAGAAGCAGGCGCATGACATCAGTGAGCGCCGGCCCACCCGCACGTAACGGAGCAGAGCTGAGTGACTGGTGAGAGCAGTAATTAAGACAGAGCGCAGGTCGCAGGCAGCCTGAGGCAGGAGAGATCGGAGGGAGGGAGCCAGGGCGCAGGAGGTGGAGAGTCACAGAGGTGCGGGCCGGCGCCCCAGCAAGAGGGCGCTCTACGCGGTGGTATCTTGCTTATGGGTGGCGCCGGCCCTGGGTCTGACCCCTGTGATCTCCGCTGATCAACAGAGGGTTAGCGGCAGTTCTGCTGGAGCACCATGGCCATTCTCTGCAATATTCCCCACAGCGACATTCATACAAGTGTGGCTGTGTCTGGTACTGCAGCTCAGCCCAATCACATGAGCAGGGCTACGGTGCTATGCCGGGTGCCCAGGAAGGGACTCTCCTTTCTTACGGTAAATGATGGGGTCTCGTGGTTGGGGAGGCAGCACAGCTCTGATTGGGACAAGATTTTATTTCAGGTGGACAAACATAACTTCTCATTTGTAAACCCAGCATTTTACTTTTCCTATCTAGAATTGACTGTTTTGTGTTTTTAACAGTGCCAGAACCAGCTCATGGTAATGGAACCAGAAACTTTGCCTGATTCTGATGTGCAGGTGAGACACATTTCTGTTGCCGGGACCTACCCACGAACTGGCTACTAAGTACTGGTTAGTTTCATCCACTGCTAGAGCAGACATGCTGCTTCGTTACGTCCCTTTGTCAGGTAGGCCTCATGCACAGGACTGTGTCCATGTGCTGTTCCCTTTTTTTTTTTTTTTTTGCAGGCCCATTGACTTCAATAGCACCACGGTCCACATTTTGCACACATATTTTATCTTTTTGCGGAACGGACATACGGATATGGAAAGCACACGGATGATCCATGCACTTTCCTCATCCGTATGTCCGTCCTGCAAAAAGATAGAACATGTCCTATACTTGGCCGCGAAATGAAGATCACGGACCCGCTGAAGTAAAAAAATGCGGATGCAACGCGGATAGTATTCGTATTTTGTAGTTCCGCCTTACCCAGACTGCAAAATGCATATGGTTGTGTGCATGAGGCCTTACATCGGGGGTTGATGGGGAGGTGAACAGAGTGATAAACGGTAGATCGGTGGGGATTTGATTGCTTTTCTCTCTCTGTCAGTGCCATAGACTTGGGGGGAAGTTATCATGCCCAGAACTCCAGAATTCTGCAACTTTTTGGACTTAATTTACACAAAAGTTGTGCAACATTTTACATTTTTGCACCACTTGCCCCAGTTTTGAAAAGTGGCTGAGTAACCTGTTCAGCTGACTTAAGCCAAATTTATCAATGGCGACCTTTTTTAAGTAACAAAAGTGATTGCAATCTTACTCCAGTAAAGAGGTGGCTTAGAAAGTAGAGAAACCTCTCAAGACAGAACTGTTAGGCCCCTTTCACACGCGGGTGCATTGCGTGACGAGAACGCATTACACCCGCACTGAATCCGGACCCATTCACTCCATTGGGGCTGTGTACATGAGCGGTGATTTTCACGCATCACTTCTGCGTTGTGTGAAAATCGCAGCAGGTTCTATATTCTGCGTTTTTCACGCAACGCAGGCCCCATAGAAATGAATGGGGCTGCGTGAAAATCGCAAGCAAGGGCGGATGCGGTGCGATTTTCACGCATGGTTTCTAGGAGATGATAGGGATGAGCAACCCCATTAAAGTCTATTTACTGTATTATTTTCCCTTATAACATGGTTATAAGGGAAAATAATAGCATTCTTAATAGAGAATACTAACTAAAATGTGGATTGAGGGGTAAAAAATAAAAAAAATTAACTCACCTCATCCACTTGATCGCGCAGCCGGGCATCGTCTTCTTTCTTCTTCTTTGGAGGACCTGAAAAAGGACCTTTGACATAAGAGGATGCCGGCTGCACAATCAAGTGGATGAGGTGAGTTTTTTTTTTTTTTAACCCCTCAAGGCACATTTTAGTAAGCATTCTCTATTAAGAATGCTATTATTTTCCCTTATAACCATGTTCCTAGAGAGAAAGAGAGAAAACTAGGTAGAAGCCTGTCACTCTTCTCAGGTGGCCGTGACTCTTTTCCAGGCCCAGTCTGCGATGATTGTGATGTTGGTTCTCGGCAACCACTTACTTTTTACTTATAAATGGCTGAAATCACCTCACCTCTCTCTACTTTATGCTGCCTTTAAAGGGTTATCCCATGAGTAATGATGAGTGTTATTTTAATGCTATTCGCTCTGTTCATTACTTGTATTTCTGTTTCTAGCTATTTCTTCTCATGATGAAAGCAAAGGCCCTCACCGTTGAGTATGAGCAGTGGCAAGAGAAATCACCCGAGAGTAAGTGCTTCACTGAGGAACTTACAGGGCACCATGAAGAAAACAGCAGGGGCAGATTACGGGGAAAGGGTTTAAAAGCTGCAAGTTTTTATACCCTGATCCATTTTCATTTCCAAAAAATCTGGAAAGTACTTCAATTGGATCTGGAGAAAAACCAGAATTGAAATATCCCAAGCGGCCAGGCCTTTCCACCATTGCTGATTTTTTCCCAGCAGAAGGGGGCAGTATCTGGGTACAGTGACTACTAGAGCTGCAGTGGGTAATAGTGCCCCCTGACACTGCTAGGATTGACATTTGGTGACACTGTATTGGCACTGCAGATGTGTCTGGGGGCACAGCAGTATTTAGTGGTAGAACTATTGGTATACAAGTACCTATGTGTGATCACCAGTGTCTTTCTGCTCTATGTAAGACAGCAAATAAATGTAATAGTGCCACAATATTTAATGTCGTTTTTTATCATATGTACAGCAAAACATACCAGGATTCATGTCACTTGACCGGGTACATGTTGACCTTAGAGGGCATCTGTCAGGAGATCTGTACCTATGACACTGGCTGACCTGTTACATGTGCGCTTGGCAGCTGAAGGCATCTGTGTCGGTCCCATGTTCATATGTGTCCGCATTGCTGAGAAAAGTTTTAGCATGTGCAAATGAGCCTCTAGGAGCAACGGGGGCGTCACCCTTACACCCAGAGGCTCTGCTCTCGGTGCAACTGCCACGCTCACTGCACTTTGATTGAAAGGGCCCAGGCAGTGAAATGTCATCATGTCTGGATCCTATTGTGAATGGTAGACCCTGTGTTATCTGTATATAGAGGTGATATCTGTTATTCTAATCCTACCTTTAGGTATAATAAGATGACTGCTGGTGATTATCATTAGGCTAAGGGCTCTTTCACACTTGCGTTTTCTGTTTTCCGGCATAGAGTTCCGTCGTCGGGGCTCAATGCCGGAAAAATCCTGATCAGGATTATCCCAATGCATTCTGAATGGAGAGAAATCCGTTCAGGATGCATCAGGATGTCTTCAGTTCAGGACCGGAACGTTGTTTGGCCGGAGAAAATACCGCAGCATGCTGCGCTTCTTGCTCCGGCCAATAATCCTGAACACTTGCAGCAATTCCGGATCCGGATTTAATGCCCATTGAAAGGCATTAATCCGGATCCAGCCTTAAGCTAAACGTCGTTTCGGCGCATCGCCGGATCCGACGTTTAGCTTTTTCTCAATGGTTACCATGGCAGCCAGGACGCTAAAGTCCTGGTTGCCATGGTAAAGTGTAGTGGGGAGCAGTATTCTTACAGTCCGTGCGGCTCCCAGGGCGCCCCACTCTCATGGATCACGTGATCCATGCACATGGGGCACTCTGATGTCATTGTGGAGCGCCCCAGGAGCCGCACGGACTCTAAGTATACCGCTTCCCAACTCCCCACTACTACTATGGCAACCAGGACTTTAATAGCATCTTGGCTGCCATGGTAACCTCAAAGCATTTTGAAGACTGATCAGTCTTCAAATGCTTTCAGTTGTCTTGCGCTGTGACGGATCCGGCGGGTATTTCCGGCGACGGAAGTGCACGCCGCATCCTCACAGCGCAAGTGTGAAAGAGGCCTAAGTGCGAAAACTGCCGGATTTTAGTTTTTTTTAATATATTTATTAATATGGAAAATTAAAAATAACATCATCAAAAAAGGTTTAAAATATGTTAAAGACGTGATTTAAAGAATAGGTCATTTTCTGACACGGTTCAGTCCCTGTAGTCACAGTCCCTGGTATCTTGTGCATTATATACTTTGAGCACATCCTGACCTCAGTTCTTTAAAAAAAATACATATATATATAGTTTGTCAGAGAATCCTTATATATATATATAGGGTCATTTATCAAACTGGTGTAAAGTAGAACTGACTTAGTTGCCCAACCAATCAGATTGTAAGGAGCTGTGAAAAATGAAAGGTGGAATCTGATTGGTTGCAGTTTGATAAATGACCCTAATACGTTTAAAGTGGAGTCGTCCCCGCTCCTGACATGTCTGTTTTAGTAAATAGTTGAATTCCCCGTGTGATAACTATTCTGGAGCATCTTTTCATATAACGTTGTGACATTCCTCTATTATCCCTACCAGACGTTTGAGCGAATAGCCAACTGGGTGTCGCCAATTGGATGTGTATCCTTGCACAGTCTTTTAGTACGGACTAGATAGGGTCAGATTGTGTCGGGACACACTCCCAACTGGTAACACCCAGTTGGCAGTTCATTCATAGACTTGTAATAGGAATAATAGAGGAATGGCACAACATAGAGGCAGCAGACAAGAGGATGCAGAATGATCATTTCTTGTGAAATGCAGTTATTTACTAAAAACAGACGATGTCAGAAGAGGTGACAAATTCACTTTAATAGTTGGCATCTATAACATGACCATAGCCATAGTGTGGCGGAGAGGAATTGGGACCCATCGCCAACGCTGCTTCCTGCTCGTCTCTCAACGAGGACCTGTCAGCTCTGTTTTAGTGAACACTTATATTCTCCATAACATACTAATTCTAGAGAATCTTTTCATTGGACTCTGGAACGTATTGTCCCTCTGTTATTCCTCCTGGAAAAAAGTTTGAATAAATTGACAACTGGCCATTACCAGTCCCTTCACGGTCTGACAATATCCAGTCATAGCTGATAGTGTGTAGGGACACTACTGGCAGGGCAAATGTCACATTTCTCCTAAATTTACAGGAGGAATAACAGCTGGGACAAGAAAGAGTTCTAAGAAAACAAATGCAGCAGAATTGATATCTTCTGAGCGATAGAGGAATTTACTAGGACACGTCCGGAGAGGCAACAGGTCCTCCTTAGGTTACGTGTGTGTTTTTCTCCTCTGCGGGTCAGTGGCCTGTTTTCAGCGTTTCCATTGAGTACGGACAGCTCCCGATGACCTCAGTCTTAACCCGTTTGCCATATTCCTAAAATTTGGAGACAGTAATGTTTTTTTTTTCTTTTTTTATTGAGGCATGGATTCCATCAACGTCCTCCATCAAAGTGATTGCAAATGAAAATCACATTAATCAGTTTTTCCTCCTTCCTCATTAAGCGCGGTTTGGCAAGTCCCAGCTACCTACCAGAGGAGAGGGCCCCGGTGACTGAAATCCTTAATTTCGCTGTCACGTCCAACCTTTGCGGCCGGTGCTGTCATCCTTGGCCCCTCACGCCGCCCCTGACTTCACAGACAGGGCGGAAATTGAGAAGTCGTCTTTTGTCAATGCGTCTCTATGGAAGCCAAAACATTAACTGCTATTTATTCTCTGTTTCTTAGTAATCTCCAACAACCAGGACGTTCTGCTCGCTGCTGGAAAAGAAGAGGTAACCATCTCGTCGGATTTCCCATAAGCAGCCCGTTTTATTGGCAGCCCGGCCGTTTTATCCTGTGAAAATACTTATCGATTAGCTTGTCTTTTCCACGGGATCATTTCTATAAGTAGAAGGTGAAGCGATCCAGCTGGAAAGGAACCAGAAAACATACCGTCAGGGTTGTAGCCGGCTACGGCGTAACAATGGGACACGACAGGTTAATGCTGTATGTTCATGAGCTCATGTCACAGGTCGTAAAATTAGAACGGTCTTTTATTATCACTGGAAATAACCCGGTTAGACCCGTGAACCCGTCGGAGGCTATGATATCATGCCTTCACTGCAGGCACAGCGTAGCGGCTGGTAAAGTCAGAGGCATTCAGAAGCTCCTGCCTCTGGGTATTATACGTAACACAGAAGCTGAGGAATTTTAACATGGCAGCTTCCCAAAACTTCATTTAAGGAGGAGCTGCCAGCTCTTCTGACATGTGTTCTTTAGTCAATTTCTCCATGAAATAACAGTTCTGGACCATCTTGCCGTACAACTCTACGCGGTGCCATTCCCTTGTGGTTTCACTTGAAAATATATGGATAAATTGACACCTTGGTGTTAATACTCCCATCGTCAATATAGTACGTCCCTACAACGTCCACACTGATGGCTAGAGAAAGCATTTAGTGACAAGGTGAACGATGTCGCTAGATTCTCATTTTACTCATATGTTTCCAGGTGGAATAAACGAGGAACATCACAACACAGAGTTCTAAGAAAAGATGCTCCAGAATTGCTATTTCATGGGGAATGCACAGTTTACTAAAATAGACATTTTGGGGAACTGATTGGTCAGTTTTAAGTGAAAGGGATTCCAGGATTATCAGTAGTCATAAGTCAGAGCAACTGGACATTGTATTTTTGTCTGCCACTTACAATGCAGCTCCAACACCTCTCCTGAGGTAGTGTAACAGTTACAATAATATTGTAAAAACCCTATTGAAAATTTCTCACTTTTTTTTAATTGTAGATTTTTAATATATGTCTAAAGTAAATATAGTTGGCATGCAACTCAGGGAACACAATTGCATTTTTAACTCCTTAGTGACATAACTAATTTTGCCTTAAGTACCAGTAACATTTACCCCCTCTGTGTTCCAGCAGTCAAAAACTTTTTTCTTTTTACTCCTAAAAATGAGTTTTTGTTAGGAAAGATTTTTAGGGGAAAGATAAAAAACCAACAGTTTTAACATTTTTTTGTGGAATTTATCAGTGGTGTTCCCTGTGTGATATAAATAATATAACGTTATTATTTTGGTCAGTACAATTGTGATAATGCCAAAAGATATTTTTAAAAATATTTTTTTTTCCTTTTGCAGGCTTTCAGCTCCCCAATTAACACCCCCCCCCCCCCCCTCCTTAAAGACAACAGAGGAAGGGTCTGTTTTGGCTGCTCATCAGTGGATTGGTATCAGTTAGAGACGTTGGTCTTGTTTGAAAGCTGGAATTCAAGACTAGGATCACAGCGTTATCTCCACTACATTAGAAGATATCGCTGTTAGAAATCCAGCAGTGTAGCCCTTCCTCTCCTAGAAAACTCCTTGGTCCGATGGAGCTCACTAAATCCATATGGAGAGTTTGCAGCAATAGATTACCCTTAACCTCGAGACATTCTTACATGATGTCCTTTTTTTACCACCCCTTGCTCCCAGATTGGTCGACATCATAGAAGAAGCATTAATGTCTCTGAGTGACCATTGACAATAAAATGCAAATGGAATCTACTGGAAATCAAATTGCTGAACTGCTTCTTGCCGTTATTATAGTAATAGAATGCTGCTGAAAGTGAAAGAAAAAGCAGGTTTCACGTTTTCACTCCCGACTCGATTTCTAACAGCTCTATCTTCTGATCAGTTAAAGTGGAGATAATACTGCTGCTACCAATCTAGAGATATGTGCAGCTAGTAGCCCCTCCTTCCTGCTGCTCAAGCTGTGCTCGGGCAGAACTGTGAAATGCTTTTCTCAGAACCTCAGCACAGCTCAGGCAAAACTGTTAGGTGGTTAACCAGACCCAATAGCTTCTGTCATGCAAATTGAATCAACACCTTACCTCCACCAGTATTTAATGCAGGAGAATTCTCGTACAAGTCATTCTAATTGAGAAAGACAGTCGAATGACTAGTGAAATGTCTTCAATTAAAAATACAAGTCCACTTGCTCTGACTTATTACTATTATTTGAAACATCTGACTGGCGGGAGGGGTGCAGTGTGTCGGCCCACCACTGATTCGATATAAATGTCCTATGCTAAGAATAGGCCATCAGTAATAAAATCCTAGAGTATCCCATGGGTGTTTTTGCCCTCTACAGCTCAGCTCAGTAACTTAAAAGGTCTCTGAGTTTTCATGAAAGTTTTTATATATCATAGAGACAATGATAATGTCTGTAAAGCGCTGCGGAATATGTCAGAGCTATATGAGTGAGCAAATAAAAAAATTTTGATCTGTGGGGGCTTGAGTACTGAGACCCCCAACAATCGCTAGAACAAGGAGAGAGAGCTCTCACATATCACGTTCTCTCTTCTCGCTGCAGGAGAGAAAGCAAGGGGGTCCGTGCAGCTCATCCTTATTACATCGGCAGCAGATCTCACTGAAAACAACAGTACCTGCTGCCAAAAACTGCCAACAGCAGGCATGCTGCAGGATTACTGACATTTAGTATATGGCACATTTTAAGGAAATACAATGCATTCTGAAAGTCTTCGGACCCTTTCACTTTTTTCACATTTTGTTATGTTGCAGTCTAAAATCAAAAATCTAAATTTTCTCCATCATTCTCCATGCACTCAATGCCCCAAGGGGAAAACTGATTTTTAGAAATTTTTGCAAGTTGGGGGAAAAAATGAATTTTTTAAAACTTTTAGCACAGGGCCACAATGTAACAAAACGTGAAAACATTGAAAGAGTCTAAAGACTTTCTGAATGCACTGTATGTCTCTTAATTGTAGTGCTAACCGTAGATTCTGCTGGGGATGAAATAAGAGTTCTCTGCCGTGGTTTGCTGCTTTAATACATCTGGGCTGGTTGGACCTTGATTTGACCCGTCTCTGGACTTAATCCAGTGTCTTGAGTCATTACTTTGAAGAGTTCTGACATCCCTAATGGGTCTCACCACATCAAACTTAAAGGAGTTCTCCAGGAATAAAAAAATATGAAAATACTTAAATATTATTTTATACAAAATATATTAACAAATACCTTTCATTACTTAGAATGGTTTGTTTTGTCTAGGGAGCAATCATTAGGAGAAATAAAATGGCCGCCGTCCTATCAGTATACACAGAACCTGTCCTAATCACACAGGAGGACAAGTTACTTCAATGTTACTTCTCTGCTCTGCTGGTCAGGAATCATGATCCTGAATACAGGTGAATCTCTGTGGGAATGGAGAAGATGAGACTTGAGAGGAGGGTGAGGTGTGGATAATGAGCAGCAGCACTTGTTTACAGTCTCCATTACCGCAGTCTGTTTTGTCCATCCTCTCTGTACTTCATGTCTCCTCATGAACTAAATTCCTCAGAGATTCAGCTAAAGTTCTTATCTGTATTCAGGATCATAATCCCTGACAAGTAGAGCAGAAAGGAGGATGAGGCAGCTCTTTACCTCATTGTTGTAAAGTAACTTGTCCTCATGTGTGACTAGAACAGGTTTTGTGTGCACTAATAGGACAGCGGCCATTTTGTTTCCCCTGATGATTCCTCCCCAGACAAAACGAGCCATTATAAATAATGAAAGATATTTGAGAATATATTTATAATAAGGTAATATTTAAGTATTTTTCTAATTGCAGAGAACCCCTTTAAGAGCTGTATTAACGGCCATCCCAAAATAAAGCAATGACTAGGGGCTCATGACGTCATTAATAATTCCTATTGTATAGATAATTGGACATGTTCCCTTGGTTTATGTACTGCTGACAGATGTCACCATCTCCTTGGTGAATTTATACCACCCGCTGGTCAGAAAGCGAAAGTGATTATATTTAATTGAACAAATGATTTTGAGTTCTTCCAATATGTTCAGTTCCATTTCCATCCACGCTGCCTTTCTCTAGTTGATGGGATTTTTATGAGATTTGTTTTATTTGTGTAACCATTTTTCAAAATCCTCCACTGCCAGATATTGGCAAAATGTGGCCACAAGATTCAGTGTTAACCCCATAATTCCTCTTAGGTCTGTATAACGGAAGATAAGAGAGCATAGGATTTATTTAAAGTGGTATTCTGGTTGTTTAAAGTTATCCCCTATCCACTATAAGATCGGCAGGGGTCCTACCACTAGGACCCCCACCAATCATAAGAACGAGGGTCCCATACTACCTGCAGCCCCCCTGAAATGAACAGAGAGGATGGTGCACATGCGTGTAGCTGCTCCCTGCATTTCTATGGGAGTTCTGGAGATAGACGAGTACAGCGCTTGGCTATCTCCAGAACTCCCATAGAAATGAATAGCGCGGCTGCGCGCATGTGCAACTGGCCGTTGTGGTCATTTCAGGGTAGCTGCAGGGAGTACAGGGCACCAGAGAGGCAGTGAGGGCAGCAGTTAAGTAAACAGAAGACAGGGAGCATTGCTAGGGCTACTTTCACACTAGCGTTTTAGTTTTCCGGTATTGAGATCCGTCATAGGGGCTCAATACCAGAAAAACAAATGCTTCAGTTTGTCCCCATTCATTGTCAATAGGGACAAAACTGAACTGAACAGAACGTAATGCTCCAAAATGCACTCCGTTCTGTTTAATTGCGACCGGAGAGCAAACCGCAACATGTTGTATTTTGCTTTCCGTCCTGGGATGCGGATGTAAAACGGATCTGGCATTACCCCAATGCAAGTCAATGGGGACGGATCCATTTTCTCTGCTACAATCTGCCACAGTACAAAACCGATCCATCCTCCATTGACTTTCAATGGAGTTAATGATGGATCCATCTTGGGTATGTTAAAGATAATACAAACGGATCCGTACATAACGGATGCAGTTGGTTGTATTATCAGTAACGGAAACGTTTTTGCTGAACCCTGCCGGATCCAGCAAAAACACTAATGTAAGTACCCTTAGGCACAAAATGGGCCACTTTGTATTATTTCAGTAATTAAAGTATATTACAAATATGGTTAGTATCACTGCCCCTACACATTACAAAAAAAGACTGACAGTTCCATTTTAATTGCCGCGGACAAGAGTGTCCATGGCTTGAAACAAAGCAGTTGCCCCTTTTAAACATGACGGGAATTGGGAAAACCCATCCCTGTCTGTGCACTAAGGCATCTGTTAGGGCATACCACCATCAAGGTTGTACACTTTGGATGCCGCCAACTCGCTCACGTCTAATCTCCATTGAATCTCCATCTGTCAGGATACTATGCCAAGAGGGGACATATCCCTTCTTGGTGTGCTTGCAACTTTAGACTGGGGGGCAGACACCCCGGGCCACCGCTGCGTGAGCAGCCGGAGTCGTAGTGATGCAGATCGTAATAATGATAAAATAACTGTATGGAGGGGCACTCAATATACCAGGCCAAATTACCAGAAGACCATATAAAATGTCACAAAATATTTAATAACCCCTTCCTGGAGTATTGACACATCAAATAAACAAAAAATATTAAAAAATAAAAAATATATTAACACCTAATTCCTAAAATATACAGTTACTTAACTCATATATATAGGTGCAATTTCCATAAAAACCTTCATGAATTGTATGCCACTTTAGATTTTCAATTTATAAGACTTTGGATAGCCCCATTGGTGTCAATAAATCAGTTTTGCTCGCTTAGAATAAATCAGCTTTGAATAAATCAGTTTTGCTCACTTAGAATTGGACTAGGGTTTTTTTTGTATATTTTTTTGTATATTTTTTTTGTTTATTTGATGTGTCAATACTCCAGGAAGGGGTTATTAAATATTTTGTGACATTTTATATGGTCTTCTGGTAATTTGGCCTGGTATATTGAGTGCCCCTCCATACAGTTATTTTATAATTCCCCTTTCTTTGGTCTACGGGTAGACCAGGAGGAGTGCACCAAGTTCCATGGTATTGGACAGGTGTGCCATCACTGTATTGTGATTCATAATAATTAGCCTACAGGAATATCGTAATCCATTATAAGTTACAAATATATATATACCGTATGTGTATATAATTAAAAAAAATAAAAGTCTGAAAAAAAACAAGCAATTCTCTAGTGTAAAATACATTTTCTTGTGCATACATTGAATATAAGCAAGAAAAACCTAACTAACTTAGTATTATTTATTGTAAAACCTGAGCGCATAAAAACACAAAAAATGCCTAAATAACTTTTTTCTTCATACTTCTTCCCAAACAGCGCCCAAAAAATACTATTTCCCCGACAACAAAAGAAAACTTCATACAACCACGTCAATGAAAAAAAAAATTTGTAATGTGGAGAGAGAAACAAAAAAAAAAATTACACTTTATTACGACTTAAAGGGGTTGTCCCATCTCGCCATTTCCACAGTGATATAAGCTAAGCGCTGGCCCTGGGTGTCTGAATTTACGGAAACCGCCAAGTGGGCTGGTGCCCCGCGGTTTTCCCTAACTTCCATTGTAATGAATGGGAACTATATAAATGGCGTAGCGGAACAATCTACTCTGCTTCCATAATTCCCATTGGTCTGCTCGGCAGTTTCTTGGCACCGGTGCTAAGTCCTATCTCCTTGCAATTACGGGGTTAAACATATTAAACTATATTATAATATTGTGTAATATAATTGTATATCATTTTTACAGTCTTCTCTATCTACAGTTGCAAAATGTCGATCGGGACGTTGAGATGATGCTCTCGACAGTTCGGGCGGAGAACAAGAAACTGAAGAGTGATTTGGAAAAGTACGAGTTCTGTATTCTTATCTTGAGAAAATGAGAATGATTTGGTATTTCCATGTTGAAGTGTGAAATGTGCTGTAGGCCGCTCTGGCAGTGGTGTTCTCCTGAGAAAACCACAGATCTTTGTATTCCAGTAGCCTTATATGATGTAATGGTTCTCCTGTGAGATGCTGTGGACATATGGTTAATATCTTCTGAACATGGCGCTTGTGGACTTTCCTCCCCACAGAAAGGGAAGCTTATCAGCCAGATGTAACCACTGAACATTACTTTGCTCACATTTATTTGTTCTTACGTTAAAGGCTATGGACACCTTTGGGGCAGTTTTTAATGATTGCATTCTACCCATTTTCAGCTAAAAATATTTTTCAGTTGGTCTTTATTAAAAATCTTCAGCCAGTTTGGAGATATAAGGGTTAAAAAAAATCTGGTTGCAGAGTATCTCTTCTCAGTCCACCCACTGATGGTTCATGTGTAGCTCTTATCTCTGATCTCCTGACCTCATAAACACTCAGTTAGATAAGACTTTAGCTATAATGAGTTTTTGAGATCAGGAGACAGATTTTTATTTATTTATTACAAATTCACACAGTTAGTATAGAGTGTCATTATATAATAAATCATCATAGTACTTTGTATTTTCTTCCTCATTTTACAATTGAATGAACTCCTAGGAGACAGATTTTTAACCCCTGTAGCTCAAAAACAGCTGAGAAATTTTAATCCAAAATGTGTTTTTTAACCCAAAATGAGACAAATGCAATCATAAAATTGCCTTGAAGGTGTCCGTAGCCCCCCCCCCATTAAACATTGATTACCTTACGTGCCGCACCTGAGGGGTTAATTGCTGCGGATCGCAGCGCTCTGTCAGAGGCAGAGTCTGGGCAATGTGTTTCTAATGCCTGCGTTTGTAATATCTGAAACGTTATTATCATTGGTGGCCAGTTTGACCTCAGCCCCTCCTCCTCCTCTTCTCTCATTGGTGGCCAGTGCGTCCTCAGCCCCTCCTCCTCCTCTTCTATCCACTGGCAGCGCGGCACAGGGGGAGGGAGAGACACTGCCTCCTTCTCCCCTGTGCTGCTGAGGGAACATGGCCGCGCTGAGAGCGGCGCACTCATGTTCTGTGATAGCACAGTTATCAGTATCGGCCTGGTTAGGGGCCGATACCGATAACTGTGCAAATCATGAATATCGGCCGATAATATCGGCCAAACCGATAATCGGTCGACCCCCTACCTTGTACACTGCTCGTTTGCAGGGGTTATGACCACTGCTGCAGCGCAGATATGAGGTTGCTGGAACAGAGAGGCCGGCGCTATTTACTATAGTGTGCAAGCACGACCACCGCTGCTGGATTGTAGGGTGGTCATAACGCCTGAATACAAGCAGTGTATAGTGTAATGGAATCAGCCAGCAAAGGAGGCAATATGGACAATCACAATACATTAGTAAGTGCCTTCTATTAACATTGTCTACATGATAAATGCCATTTGATAAAGTGAGACATCCCCTTTAAGTATGACTATAAAAGAATTTTAAAGTCAGGTACTTTGTCCCTGAGTTTAAAAAAAAAAGTTTCTATAATGTCTGTGTTTCTTTGTACAATAATAACTTAGAAGCAGGGGGCGTCACCCTTCAGTGGAATCTGCCAGCACTGTACTGCTGTGATGTCCTATCCCTTACTTCCCACTTTGTTTGTTTTCTGCTTCGGAGCTCACAGAACAGATAAGGAGAGGGGAAATCAGACTAGTGGCCTTGACTTTACAGCTTTTTTCAGGTGGATGCAGGCAGATTTTATAAATGAAGTGATTAGAAACTTGCTAGTTACACCATTAACTTCTTGCCGACCGCCTCACGCAGGATTGCGTCCTGCGGGCGGTCGGTCTGTTCCTCCTTGTCGGGGACAAGGTAAACTACAGCCTGCCAGCGCTGATCGTGCGCTGGCAGGCTGTAGAAGTTAAAAAAAATGGCATATCAGACGCTGTTTTGTTAACAGCGTCTGATATGCTTGCTGATCGTTCCTTTGGTGGTCCCTTTTGCTTGGGACCACCAAAGAAACTTTTATAAGTGCACCAAATCACCACACAGACCCCCACCCATCCACCCCACCCCCGTCACTGATTAACCCCCGATCACCCCATGTCACCCCCCTGACACTAATTACCCCCCTGTAAGGCTCATTCAGACATCCGTATGTGTTTTGCGGATCCATGGATCCACGGATCCGCAAAACACGGACACCAGCAATGTGCTTTCCGCATTTTGCGGATCCGCACATTGCCAGAACTATATAGAAAATGCCTTTTCTTGTCCGCAATTGCGGACAAGAATAGGACATGCTCTATCTTTTGCGGAGCTGCGGCCGGATGCTTGGGGGCCGAAACCCGGAAGTTTGCGGCTGCAGCTCCGCAAATGCTGATGCGGCGAGCGCATAGTGTGCTCTCCGCATCACCGCCAGCCCCATTCACACTGAATGGGTCCGCATCTATTCCGTAGAATTGCGGAATAGATGCGGACATTTTGATGGACGTGTGAATGGGGCCTTACTACTTTTTTTTTTGCACATTTTTTGGCAGAGATTTATTCATCCACATTGATCAATGCGAATGAGGAAATCTGTGCCGTTTTGTTTTTTTTTGCACATTTTTGGGCAGAGATTTTTTCATCCACATTGATTGATGCGAATGAAAAAATCTGAGACTGAACGGAAAAAAAAAATCTCATTACCCGTATGCTCAATATAAGGATAATCGCAGAAACTCCTAATGCTGGCCATACGTGTAATGATTGCGGAGACCCTCAAATGCCAGGGCAGTACAAACACCTCACGTGACCCCATTTTAGAAAGAAGACACCCCAAGGTATTCCGTGAGGGGTATGGTGAGTTCATGTAAAATTGAAATTGAAACTTTTTTTTTTTTTTTCTCAGAAAGTGTCATTTTCCGCTAACTTGTGAAAAAAAATGAAATGATACATGAACTCACCATGCCCCTCCGCGAATACTTTGGGGTGTCTTCTTTCTAAAATGGTGTCATTTGGGGGGTATTTATACTATCCTGACATTCTAGCACCTGAAGAAACATGACAGGTGCTCAGAAAGTCAGAGCTGCTTCAAAATGCAGAAATTCACTTTTTTGCACCATAGTTTGTAAACGCTATAACTTTTACCCAAACCAATAAATATACACTTATTGGACTTTTTTATCAAAGACATGTAGAACAATAAATTTAGAGAAAAATTTATATAGAAATGTAGTTTTTTTTAAAAATTTTACAACAGAAAGTGAAAAATGTCATTTTTTTGTAAAAATTTCGGCCATTTTTGATTAATAGCAAAAAAAGTAAAAATGTCAGCAGCAATAAAATACCACCAAATGAAAGCTCTATTAGTGAGAAGAAAAGGAGGTAAAATTCATTTGGGTGGTAAGTTGCATGACGGAGCAATAAACGGTGAAAGTAGTGTAGTGCAGAATTGTAAAAAGTGGCCTGGTCATTAAGGGTGTTTAAGCTAGGGGGGCTTAAGTGGTTAAAATGCAATTGTGTGAAATGACACTGACTCTTTATAGTAAACGTTCCTGCTGTTTTCCCTAGAGAGCAACGCTGGTTGGCGGAACAGGAGGAAGTGTTGGAAGCACTGAAAGAAAAGCAGGAGGAAGTGAAAAATCACACGGAAAACATTTCTGAGAAAAGGTAGACTTGCTGATTGTAACATAATCTTGAGCATCCATGCGTGTTTTTGATATTAAAGGGTTTCTGTCACCAGATTTAACCCTATGAAGTTAGCTGACATTAGCGATGTGCTAATGCCAGCTAAACCTAACTAGCCTATTCTTACTTTTCTCAGTGCCTGCATTAACCTAAAAATCGAACTTTTATAATATGCTAATGAGGCTCTAGGAGCAGGGGGGGGCGTTGTTCCTGCTCCTAGAGCCTTCATTCTCCCACCTTGGTCTCCTCCCTCCAAGTCTTGATTGACAGGGCCAGGCAGCACTTGCGTCCGTCTGCCAGCCCTGTGCTCGGATGAAATCTCACGCTGTTCTGAACTCAGCGCAGGCGCGGTGAGGGAAAGACGCTCGTCGGCTGCCAGGTTCCTCACCGCGCCTGCGCTGAGTTCAGAACAGCGTGAGATTTCATCCGAGCACAGGGCTGGCAGATGGACGCAAGTGCTGCCTGGCCCTGTCAATCAAGACTTGGAGGGAGGAGACCAAGGTGGGAGAATGAAGGCTCTAGGAGCAGGAACAACGCCCCCCCTGCTCCTAGAGCCTCATTAGCATATTATAAAAGTTCGATTTTTAAGGTTAATGCAGGCACTGAGAAAAGTAAGAATAGGCTGGTTAAGTTTAGCTGACATTAGCACATCGCTAATGTCAGCTAACTTCATAGGGTTAAACCTGGTGACAGAAACCCTTTAAGCACTATAAGGCAACATGCCCACATTGTGTATTATGTGCTGATTTGTTGCACAGATTTTTGTCTGCCCAATCCATAGCGCTGGACCCGGACATATCCCTATCTTCCCCCACTCAGGCCCTCTGACATGAGCATCAGAGCATTTCATGAACCGCACAGGGCAAAGGCTTTTCCTGGAGACCCGGTGACGTACGGGCTCTCCATGGGAATGCTAGACCGAGGCTTCCGTCTAACATGTGACGTCATCGGCACTAATGGGCGGGCCTTAGCGCTGTCCTAGCCTGTACAACGGGCTAAAGCCTGCCCTTCAGTGCCGGTGACGCCACTGGGAACACTGCTAGGCTTAAGCCTCCACCTAGCAGTCAAAAATGGAAACAGAAAAAAAGCATGAAATGCTCATATCAGAGGGCCTGTCTAGATGAAAACAGGGACATGTCTGGGTTCAGAGCTGAACCCCTTTAAAACCCCTCTAAAGTCAATGAGATTTCCCGAATCTCATGTCCATGCTGCGGAATATTCCCATGCATAAATTGACCTGTGGTGTGGATTTTAAAGTCTGCAGCATGTCAATTTACATTGCAGATCTGTCACAGATTTCATGCAGAAATTCCCCATGGACGTCATTTTCTGCACCAAATCCACATTAATACGTTTTGAAGCAGAATTGACATGGATATGAATCAAAATCTGAAAGTGTTAAGTTGAAAAAAAAAAGGATTTTTTTTTAAAATAAATTAAAAAAACAACAACACTTTATACACCTCACGTGACTCTTCCCTTGCCTGGTTCCCTGCTGCTCTCTGTACAATCCGGCCTCCTGCGATGATGTTTCGAAGGGAAAGAAAGGTGAGTATTCTTTTTCACAATTAAAATCTGAAAGCAAATCTGCACCTAAATCAGCACAATTTGGTGCAGATTTCCCTGCAACTCCTTGCAGGATTGCTGCACAGAACATGTATGTATAGTATGTATGTCTATTTAAAGTGCTTTTTTAAGTGTTTTATACTGATGACCTGTCCTCAGAATAGGCCATCAGTATCTGATCACTGGGGTTCTAACTCATGGCACCCCTGCTGATCAGCGCAACGGCCTCTTCCTAGACCGTTGACGTCACATTCATCAGTCACGTGGCCTAGGCTCAGGTCAGTCTCATTCAAGTGAATAGAGTTGAGCTGCGATACCAAGTACAGCCACTATACGTTGTACAGCACTGTGATTGGTGAGCGGCGTGTAGGCCTCTTTAAACATCTGATCTGTGGGGGTACCGGGAGTCGGCTCCCACCAGTCATATTCTGGTGACCTATCCTAGGATAGGTCGTGAGTATAAAACTCTCAGAAAACCCCTTTAATGTGGCATTATAACTGCTAGAAGTAAAATGATTTCAGAATGGTGGTTAGCGCTCACCATTTGTAATTGAAGCAGCATGGATGGGAACTCGTTGACACAGCCCTGTTTTTGCTTGACATTTTAAATTCTGTCACCTTTTAGATTAGAAACATCTCTGAAAGTCGAATAGAGAATAAATGGAGGATCAGGGATCATGTGCAGCCTGCCACTCCATCAGGATGGGGGAATCGGGCCCACCATTCCTGGGATCACTGGGAATGCCAGCAGTCAGACCCACCGGTCAGATAGTTATCCTGTATCTTGGGGATAGGGGATAACTTCCAAACTTGCCACAACCCCTTTAACTGAACAGTGAATGGAAAGGATATAAAGCTTGGCTTCGGTTTATCAAAGTTTATTTTAGGCCTCTTTCACACTTGCGTTTTAGCTTTCCGTCCTAGAGTTCCGTCCTCGGGGCTCTAGGACGGAATATACTGATCAGGATTATCCTAATGCATTCTGAATGGAGAGCAATCCGTTCAGGATGCATCAGGATGTCTTCCGTTCAGTATGTGAATGTTTTTTGGACGTTGACAAAACCGTAGCATGCTGCAGATTTGTCTCCGTCCAAAAATCCGGAAGACATGCCGTAAGGCCGGATCCGGATTAATGCCCATTGAAAAGCATTAATCCGGATCCAGCTTTAAGCTAAACTTCATTTCGGCGCATCGCCGGATCCGACGTTTAGCTTTTGTGAATAGTTACCATGGCAGCCAGGAGGCTAAAGTCCCTGCTGCCATGGTAAAGTGTAGTGGGGAGGCAGGGGAGCAGATGCTTACCGTCCGTGCGGCTCCCGAGTCCTGGAGCACTCCACAATGACGTCAGAGCGCCCCATGAGCATGGATCACATGATCGCAGGGATCACGTGATCCATGCGCATGGGACGCTCTGACGTCATTGTGGAGCGCCCCGGGAGCCGCACGGACTGTAAGCATCTGCTCCCCTGGCTCCCCACTACTTACTATGGCAACCAGGAATTTAGTAGTGTCCTGGCTGCCATAGTAACACTGAAAGCATTTTGATGACTGATCAGTCTTCAAATGCTTTCAGTTGTCTTGCGTTGTGACGGATCCGGCGGGCGTTTCCGGGACGGAAGTGCACGCCGGATCCTCACAACGCAAATGTGAAAGAGGCCTTAGTTTGGGTCAGAAAACTGGTGCCAGGACAGACAGACGATGTGGTGTAAGCTTTCCCTACCTACATGGAATGTAGACCTAAGTCCACAATGTTCTCATATTTGTTGAAGGCTAGGAAAAATGGCAGATCATTCTAACTTTTTCTTGTCTTTTTCGAAGAACATTTCAGGAACTCAAAAGTAAACTTAAGAAAGTAAAAGCCTACAGGGAAGAACTGCTGTCTGCCTTTGGAGACTTCTTAGAGGAGCATTTTCCTGTTCCTGATGAGCTTGAAAGGAGTCTCAAGAAGAAAAAGGTATGGGTGGGAAAAAGGTCAGCTCCATAGCATCTTCATGCACACATCTGTATGTATTTTCCTGTCCGCAAAATATGGATGGGTCCGAAGTCCATATTTTGCAGTCAAGTATAGGACATTCTCTATCCTTTTGTGGAACAGACATACGAATGTGAACACACGGATCATTCATGTATTTTCTGCATTCATATGTCCATTTCACAAACAGATAGAAAGTCAATGGGTCCACAAAAAAAAATGTGGACGGACCACATTCGTATATTGCGGATCCGCAAAACAGATATAATTGTGTGCATAAGTTCTTATCCTGTGAAAACCATGTTTTATATGTGCTGCAGTTCATTTATCTGTTGCCACCTTCAGGTGTGTGACGCACACCCTACCAGACAAGGAATTGTTGTTCATGCCATTCCCTGATAAACCAAAGTAAATTCATTGAAAACACCTACAGTGTGCTAAATACGATCTTCTTAGGAAAAAGTGAATTATGATATTTTGATGCTTGCTTTTTCTCTTTGAAACATTTTTAGGGTATCTCAGAAGAGCCTCAGGTGCAGTGGATACGTCTACACGTTATTTTAGAGGTAAAATTAGATAGTGTCTTATGTAACCATTTCTTTCTATTACAATTAGACATGGGGGGAGATTTATCATTCCTTTGGGCCTGAAAAAGTCACAAACCCTGACCCGCAAATAATGGCTTAGCTGGAGTAGATTTCATTCTAGGCGTACGGACTAACGGAGGATGCCACTCCTCAGATATTACAAGAAATTTGCACTATGTTTTTTTAACTGATGTCCTATCCTCTGGTCATCAGTATCTGATCGTGGGGGTCTGACACCCGGGACTCCGGACAATCGACTGTTTGCGAAGGCATCGGTGCTCCTGAGTGCCACTGCCTTCTCTACATTGTATAACGGTGCTTGGTATCGCTGCCTAGGCCCATCTGACCATTGAATGTGACGACACATGGCCAAGGGTAAGCAGCGAGAAGGTCGCAGCGCTCAAAGAAGAGATGGTGCCTTGTCAAACAGCTGATCTGTGGGGGTCTTATTTTTTATTTATTTTTTACTCCCACCTATCAATGACCTATCAAAAGAATAAAAAGTGTTAGAAAACCCATTTAAAGACCAAGTTATGCTGAGTGAATACCCAGTTGTATGACTGCATTATTGTATCATGTATTCATTGCAGGACTCAATTCACACCCACAGCCAAATTTCTAACAGTACATATGCACTCAGAGAATTAAAGGGGTTTTTCCGGAATTTTAGTATTGATGACCTATCCTCAGGATAGGTCATCAATATCAGATTGGCGGGGTCTGACACCCAGTACCCCCCACCGATGAGCTGGTTGAAGTGAAGGCCTCCTCCGTGTGAGCGCAGGCTTCCCTTGTTTACCTGCTCGCCGTCGACAGCGTACTGACGAGCAGGTGTTAACTACAAGCCGTCCCATTCATTTCAATAAAATGACTCTGTAGTATACACTTGAATAGGAAGGAGCCGTCCCATTGAAGTGAATGGGACGGCTTGTAATTACACCTGCTCGCCGCTGCAGTGTCGATGGCGAGCAGCTAAACAATGAAGGAAAGGCTGCGTTAGCATGGAGTGCGGCCTTGCCTTTAACCAGCTGATCGGCGGGGGTGGCGGGTGTCAGACACCAGCCAATCTGATATTGATGACCTATCCTAAGGATAGGTCATCAATATTAAAATCCTGGTAAGCCCCTTTAAGAAAAGCTACATAGTAGGAAAACAGATCCATCAACAGTGCTCATTTGGTGGTTTCCATACAATAATAGTAGTTTCTTTATCTACATAGTAATAAAGATATATTGCTAAGGTGCTGAAGGTGGAATATGGTTCCTTATTGCGCTGTGTATAGTAGAAGGGTGTTCATTAGTTACACATTCTTCTTCCAGACGGAGAATTATAGTCACATAGAACTCCAGACGTTTATTATTGTATCTAAAGGATTAATCTGTATAATAACTAGCCCTTTATTATTAAAAATGATTATATAGTTTTGTGTGTGTGTATATATATTTATTTGTATTATTTAATATTTATATATATTATATTTTATGATATATATTTATGTATAATATTTATATATTTAGCTACTTAATAGCTCATATTGGCATGTCCAACCCACCCCCATCCCTTTTATTAAACTAAATACTATCTTTCTCTCTATCTATCTATACTGTATATATTACTTTTATATAAAAATAAAACCAAATCAAAATCAAATGACAAATTATTCTTCACACTTACACTATTCACTAATTAATATTCTACAACTTAACTATTCAAATTTAGAAATAACAACAAAACCAAAGAAACTGTTGTAAAAGTTTTGGTTATTAATATCTATTAACCACATAAAAAGAAATGAATAACTTTTAAATACATGATAAACCAATAAAAAATTACTGTTGGAAAAAAAACAAAAACTCCAGACTTTTGTCTTAAGTGTATCCTGCAGAATCATTTTCTTCTTCATGGACGCTATGTTTTGGGTCACTGTGACATGGACAGATAAGAGTGACAAGTGTACTAATAAAAGTACACGAGAGCCGTGTAATGAACCCTCTTATGTCCCGAGCCCCTTTATGATGCAGTAATTCATTGCTTCCAGAATTCAGATCTTCAGCTGATACACATGTAACCTTTCAGAGCGGCAGTTACCCTGTCACTTTTAGCTCTGCATTCTAGATCGTAGACTACTAGTAGATTCCATGGATTTAGAGACAATTTTCCCTAAAAGGACACAGAAGGAGGGTTTTAATGCAATATTCATGGAAAATGCATTTATTTATTTTTTTGCCATTTGATATTGATGGCCTATGCCTGCTGATCAGCTATTTGAAGAGGCTGAGGTGCTCTGTAAGTGCTTGGGCCTCTTCCTAGGCCGGTGACGGATGTCTACTGTCACCAGAATTTGAACCTCTCTTTTGATACTAAGTAAGGTATGGCGGTACTCGATAATGAATCAATACCACGCCGGGGGCGGGAAGGGTTGGGGAAAATGCACAAAAATATAAAGTCTTTCCATTGTTTAAATGTACCTGTGTATGCAGTTAATGTGCAAGGTGGTGCCCGATGGGGTTAATGTAAGGCACATCATTGAAGTCCAAATTAATAAAACCATATGCCTCACATTAATAGTAACCCCATCAATTACCTCACGTAATGGACACAGTGGGTAACATAGGGTTTATGCGTGGAGTTACAAGATAGTTACTTTCTATTATTGCGTTTTCTAGCAATTTCTAGTAAATAACCTTATCATGTCCCTTACATTAACTCCATGTTGCCCATTATGTGAGAAGGTGCTTGATGGGGGTCAATTGCAAAGCGCTTTATTTCATTGCCAAACAGCTTGCATCAGCGGCTTTGGCCTCAACCTCTCCATGCGATGGCCGCTACATGGGACACACCACCCCAACTATCAAAGCCAAGTCTGGTACCCCAGCTCTTTCTGTTCATGGCTATGAGGCCAGCCCTTATAGACCCTGCATTTTGAGAGTTGTAGTCCCATAAGACCAGGAGGACTACCCATAGAATTCCCTTTGGAATTTCTTTTAGGACAAACCCGAAACCATGCATTTCTATTGCTCCAGCTATGTTTTTCTTGTCTGTTGAACCATGGCCAGTGGCGGCACTGATAAACCTGGGTATGGCAGGCCTTGCACAAGGCACTGATTTAGTTGCAGTGCCCTGTCAGCTGGACGGGGGTTGAAAATCAGCTTATTCGTCATGGCCGTCTGCCTGCTAGTGACTACCGGTATGGAGAGGGGTGTTTGGGAGCTGGGCACTGGTATTTTTTGGGATCCATGTGGCCCTGTGTCATTCTAGTATCAATTAGATAGAGACAAGGCAGGTTCTGCTGTTCTCGTGCTACAGTAGCTGCACTGAATACACGGGACCAGATGAGCGCTACAGGAGTTCGAATTACACAGAGCCTGAAGCCTCTTACATCATGCTGCAAACGTTCTGTGGCCAGAGCTCTTGTCTGTCTTTTGCAAAGCAGAATGGCACGTAAATGTTGAGCTCAGTGAGTGTTTTCTAACTCATAATACAGTATATTGTGGCAGTGTCCAACAAAAGAGAAGGTGTGCTCACCTTGCCGGATGTGGAGACACGGACCCCGCCTGGAACATGGGCATATGAAGATGAATTCGTAAATAAAAAACGTTGGGTCCAGCTTCCAAAAAATAAAGTAGGCTTTATTATAAATTGCACTAAAAAACATACACCAGAAGCGGTCTCAGTCGACGCGTTTCGGATCACATACAATTCCGATCCTTATTCATGACAAGATTGTGGCAGTGTCCAGCCATGTCACAGTGGGAAAAGAGAGACGCTGATGAAAACATAGCGCAGCTTAGTATCGAAAAAAATGTCAGTAATGAACGGAATTGGGCATCAAAGTATTGATACCTCGATGCCTGGTGCAACCCAGCGTATATCGGTCATGTGGCCTACACGCATCTCAGTCCCATTCAAGTGAGTGTACAGCACTATGGTTGCTAAACTGTGAAGAGACCTCAAACTCTTCGGCCTCAAACTCTTCGGCCTCTTCAAACAGCTAATCGGTGGGGGTGGCAGCAGTTGGACTCCCCGCCAATCTGATATTGACCTATGCTGAGGATAGGCCATCAATATCAAATTCTTGGAAAACCCTTTTAAATACAAAATATTGTCTTTCTCTAGAAGTCAGCACAAATGATAGGTCAGTTTGCTGCTGTGAGTGAAAGATGTTATCGCAAGGGCAAACATCATCATAATAGGTGTCGAATTAGGATAACAGTATGCAAGCTCTTTTGTTCTCTATAGGCCATTGATGGCGAACCTTTGAGAGACTGAGTGCCCAAACCGCAACCCAAAACCCACTTGTTTATTGCAAAGTGTCAACACGGAAATTTACCCGAATACCAATATGTTATATCTTCCATGTACTATCATTTAGCTATAATAGCCTGCCTGCATTCAGTGCGACGCCTCTGTTGTTCATAGCATGCCCTGCGCTACTATAGACTTTTTCCAGGGTGCGGGTGCCCACAGAGAGCGTTCTGAGTGCCCGCCATAGGTTCACCACCACTGCTATAGGCCTAGACAAAGATGCTTAAAGAAGAGTATTGTACTTATCGGTGTATTGTATGATGTTCTAATTGAGTCACTACACGGGAACTCTCTCTGGTCACATTGATGGTCTGATTGAGAGAGTTAAGCACTGTTTGCCATGCTAAAAATCCATTATGATATAGGTTCTTTCCCGGGTGATACTATGTAACCTTGGCTCTCCTAATTAGTGAGTTAAAGGTGTTATCCAACTGTTTCTAGCTGATGACCTATACTCTGTTTAGGGCATCAGTGTCTGATCGGTTGGGGTCTGCCACCGGGGACCCCTGCCAATCAGCTGTTTGAGAAGGCACTGGCAGATTGTATTGCGGCCGCCGATCAGAGCTAATGGCCTATCCCAGGGATCAGCAACCTCCGGCACTCCAGCTGTTCTGAAACTACAGCTCCCAGAATGCTTGATTTACTTCTATAGGAGTTAAAAGAGGAGCCAAGCATGTTTGCATGCTGGGAATTATAGTTTCACAGCACCTGGAGTGCCGAAGATTGGTGATCCGTGGCCTTTCCAGTGGATAGGTCATCCATTAGAAATAGTCAAATAACCCCTTTAGGAGCAAAGTTGGTCGAACCTGCCGATTTTGATGGGACCAACTGACTATCTTATGTTAATGGGAGTGTGCAGGGACAGAACGATCATCAAGTTGAATTTCATTATACTTGATCCATAGTTCTCATGGGAGAATAAGCTGACGCCAGAAGTGTCTGGCAGCGGCTTATTCCCCTCTGCCCTTTGAGAACACACGCATGCTTGGCCAAACCGAGCATGTACATGTTTCCTTCCTAAGCACACAAATGATTCAACTTCTCTTTCCACTTTATTCTTCCACTTATCAACTCCTTCAACTGAATCTTTCTAACTGTGGACTGTTTAATGCAAAAAACTTATTGCTTTTTTTTCTTTCTTCACATTTCAGACTCTCATCAACCAGCTCATGAACACCCCCAACGATCCCTATATTATAGTTAAGGACGAGTACTGGCCTCCTTACATTGAGTTGTTGCTCCGCTATGGAATTGCATTGAGACATCCAGCAGATGCAAATCGAATACGCCTGGAGGCTTTTCACCAATGAACATTATTATTTTACAGACTTTCTTTTAAAGATGCACTGCGTGCCTTCATTTATATATTTTAATACCAACTTTATTTGGAAAATGTTTTTTATCGGAAATATTTTAACCTGTAGTTGCGACCGCAATTTTTTAAAATTCTGAAATAAATTTCATCCTTTTAAATTTTGGCTTGTATGTAACAACAAATAGACAGGTATGAGACTGGCCAGAGCATGATGTGAGGATTTCATTTTTGCGCTCTGTGCAGAACCGGTGTATGCTGTTCACAACAAATTCAACTTGGGACTCTCCTGATGATGCGCCTCAAGATTCAGCACCCCCTTCGAGGGAAACAAGGCTGAGGTGATTTGTCCATGCACTCTCTGTCCATGATTGAAACAGGTCTTGTCTGCAGAAGTTGGGTAAAATATTTATGGTTTTATTGCACAGTATTTGGTAGTGCAGCATGCTGGTGCATTTGAGCTCAGAGACAGATGTGTGGAGGCAGAGATCTGGAGAAGGTTACCAAAAAGTTATGTTCCACTGAAGTTTCCAAGAGCACAGCCGCCATAATTCTTGAGTGGAAGAAGTTTAGAACAACCAAGCCACTGCCTAAAGCTGTCTGCCCCACCAAACTACCTAATGGGGGATAAGGGGCTTAGTAAGAGAGGTGACTAAGAACCCAGTGGTAGAAACTTCCAGAAGGTCAACCATGACTGCAGCACTCTACCAACCTGGGCTTTATGGCAGAGCGGGCAGAAGGAAGCATTTCCACAGTAAAATACACATGAAAGTTTGCAAAAAAGCACCTAAAGGACACTCAGATGGTGAGAAACACGACTTTCTATTCTGATGAAACCAAGATTGAACTTCTTGGCCTCAGTTCTAAGCGTCATGTTTGGAGGAAACCAGGCCCTGCTCATCACCTGCCCACAAACCATCCCTACAGTGAAGCATGGTGGTGGCAGCATCATGGTGTGCGACAGAGAGACTGGTCAGGGTTGAGGAAAAAGTTTATGGAGCAAAGTACAGAGATATTCTTAATGAAAACCTGATCCAGAGTGCTCTGGACTTCAGACTGGGCCAAAGGTTCACCTTCCAACAAGAACAATAACCCTAAGCACACAGCCAAGACAACACAGGAGTGTTGAAGAAGACTGGATGCTGTAATCGCAGCCAAAGGTGCTTCAACGAAGTCCTGAGGAAAGGGGCTGAATACTTAAGTAGAGGATTTTAGTTTTTCCTTTTTAATAAATTAGCAAATATTTCAAACATTCTGTTTCCACTTTGTCATTATGGAGTACTGAGTGAAGAATGATGAGGAAAACTAGATTTTCTTTATTTTATTTTAGCACAAGACCACCACATAACAAAATGTGAAAAAAGTGGGAGGGTCTGAAGACTTTTTTCCAGGTGTTCTGTATAATAATTCAAGATAGGTTTCAAGCTTGATCTTTTATTCTTTCATAAAGATGTTACAGATTGTGAGACATCATCTTGTCCTCTTTCCACAATAACCTGATAACCCCACTGGAGGACATTTTTCATACCCTGGATGTCAGCAGAATGGTTTTCCTATATTCTGAATGCTTGCCAATTTTAGAACCATTAAAGAGACTCTGTCAGCATGATCAACCCTGTTAAACCCGGCAAATCTAGCATGTACATATCACATATACACTATGTACTATAGTCTTACCATAATGAGAAGAGTGATTTTCTAGGTTTAGAAATCTAACACATATTACTGCATTATTCACAAGCACAATATATGATTATAAACAAACCAGTAATATGTGTTTGGTTTTTCTGTACTTAGAAACCTTAGTCCTCAATATGATAAGGCTGTAGCCACGAGGTAAGTGGTCAGCCTTGCATGTAGAGCTTCCATGCCTTAAAGAGGACCTGTCACCTCTTCTAAAATGTCTGGTTTAGTAATTACTTGCATTACCCATGTAATAACATAGCTGGAGCATCTATTCTTATGACTCAATGTTGTACCATTCCTGTATTATTCCTGCTAGAAGTTTACAAATAAATTGCCAGCATTCTGTTGTAAAGGTACTGGGTGTTACAAGTAGCAGGTGTGTCTGACTCTGTCTAATCTGTGCTGCTAGTGTCAGACTGTATAGGGATACACCCCAAACTAGATACACCGCTTTACCTTCACTGCAAGCTGCTAGCATCTACTAAAAATAGCAAAGGAATGGTTTAATCATAAGAATAGATGCTCCAGAATTGTTATTAAATGGGGAATACAAGTAGTTACTAGAACAGACATTTCATGAGAAGTGACAGGTCCTCTTTATTAAGGTGCTGCCTTATTTATTATCCAAGTCATGACACAAGGCCTGTTTAAAAGGTCGAACATTGACTTACAGGATAGCTGCCTTACCACTGGTGGTATTAGAGGCAAAGCTTGCTAAGAGCTCATTTGCATACCCTCTTCCCAGAATTCCAGAGGAGCATTGCCCGGCCTTACACCGTGTCAGTGCTCTCCATAAGGAGATATAACATGATAGAAATACATGCTTAAGAAATTTTTTTCATCATGAAAAAAAATCATATAATATGGGAATGTCTCACAAGTAATAAGTCTGGTAAATTATGTATTTGTGCTTCAGTTGTGTAGGGTATGTTCACATGTGACTGAAATTTGCAGTTTTTTCTGGAAATCATGGTAGAAAAAAAGGAACCAAATGGTGCATCTTTTGGTGCAGAAATGTTGCTAATTTCACACAGGTTTCACCCTTTGCACTGGATTGAAAACACATTTAAATTTGCACCACACGTCTGCTTGACACAACATACATGAATAGAGCTGTTAGTCTACCATACATTATGCCACCACACAAAAATGCATACGGAGTACATTCCGCTTTTTTTAAATGAATGGTTCTGCATACGGACCACAAACGGAATCCGCAAAAATGGAACGGAAACAGAAAAAATAAACGTGTGCAAGAGGCCAAAAATAGATGTCGCTGGGCTGCCGGTTGGGTCAAGCAGCTAAGTGCTGATGCTACACTATGATCTCCATATGACCCCACAATGTCTGTACAGTACAACACTCTACGTAGATCCATTTTTTATTTCTTCTTTTTTTCTTCTGCGCAAGGTCCTCAGTTATGAAACCTGTTTCCTCTATCAGCCAGGAAGAGCCTTTTTTGTTCCAAATCCCTTGAGTAGACTTCATATGATTATGGCACAAAAACATCATTTTATTGTGTACAGTACCTCCAAAAGGCACTAATACGATGAGTCGTCCCAAATTGTTTCCAGGTTACACAATGAATATTTCAAAGGATCTTACAAACGTACAAAGTCCCATAATTATGATCAGTCATATGGACACAAAAGATCTTTGCTCTTCAATGAAAAAAAATATAATATATATATATATAATTCTGTATTTAACAAAATGTATTCTGTGAAAAGTAACCTGATCCTGGCTGCTTCTTGGCGCGTCATTCTCCGTGCAGGTGGTGTAAATTTGGCATCAGCTGTAGTCCATAGAAAGCTACATTTCTTCTATGAGGTTGTCTTTGTAGATCTTTCCCAGGACTGTATGAAAACAGTGTCAAATCTAGGTGTAAAACGCCAGGTGCTCCTGTAGGTCCTTAGCTCTTCCATACACATTTGCAAATCTGCAAATGTATAGATGAACAGTAACATGATAAATGCATGATGATGATAGAAACTTTAAAGGGCATCTGTCGGCAGATTTGTACCTATGAAACTGGCTGACCTGTTACATGTACGCTTGACAGCTGTAGGCATCTTTTAAATGGTGTTTCAGAGGTTTTAATACTGATGACCTATTCTCAGTATCTGATCGTGGCAGTATGACACCCGGGACCCCTGATGATCAGCTGTTTTTAGAGGGCAGCCTTCTTGAACAGCTGATCGGTGGGGATCCTGGGTGTCGGACCCTCACCGGTCACATACTGATGACCTACCACGATTTACTTCAGCAACTTACAAATGTGACCACTCAAATAACTTCTACTACTACACCTGACCTGTTCCCTGAACTGGAGAATACCATGAAATTAGAAATTCAGCATGGTGTAGATGTACTATATTTACAATTATACCAAAAAGAGGGGATTCTACCTCGAGGATTAAGATTACCGCGTGAGTCTCCTTTGAATGGGATAATTATATACACACCTGTTGTGTCGGTATGATCGAGAGACTCATCACCAAGCGGTCGTGGTTAGCACATACCCATCTAACTCGGTGTATAGAAATAAGAGACTATTTTTTGATGTTTGAAGACTCTTTGAATTTAAGAGACTCAACCAATCCGTCTCAAACAGATTAAAAAAGGTGGAGACTGATTTGATGTATAACAAAGCTGCGAAATTTCAGAGGGATAAACATGATTATTTGCTCAATAATTTCCATCATTGGCCTGAGAGGGGCGCACCTGGGGGGAGGGATAGCGCCACCAAAGTGTCAGGTACTTCTACAGCATCATTGAGGCCTGATTCTAAGGGGAGTAATGGTGGCACTAGACCTCCCCCCAGGTTGGGCGCAAGATATTCCTCCAATGGAGCTAGAACTATAGTCAATTGCAATAAACATAGAACCCATTCACGAGATGGACCAAGACCCCCGGTTCTATCTCAAGGTAATACTTCTTTGGGCTCCAATAAGAATCCATCCAGGGGGACTGAGAGTTCTACCATCCATAATACTAATTATGGTAATAGTTCTTCATCCGTCCCTGGGAATGCAAATATACTATCATCCTGTAAGGGACTAGCCCCTATAGCGACACCATTGGAGATACCTATGCCCATTGGCTCCTTTTGGACTGTAACTGACATCTGACACCTATCATTACCACACCTTCTATTGACTCTAGTGGGACAGTGGATTTACTTTCCTCTGATTATTCTATCAATATTACAGTGCATGAAAACACCGTTGTTTCGGATATTGATTGTACTATTGTAGATAAAATGAATCCTGGGTCCAAGGCTAGCGACTCCCATTTTGATTTGGACAATATTACAATTGCTCCGCCACCTAACTACTATAAAACTAATGCCTGCTCGTATAGCAGGAATTCCACCATGTCCACTCTGGATGATGATTCTTTCTGCACATCTGTCCTTTCGAATATAAGCAGTTCAACCTCTTCTGTTTTTTTAGCCTCCTGGCGGGATGCTCTAGAGGATGAAGTTGCACCCCTATCCTCCATCGCCCCATAGAACACAATATCAACTCGACAACCCCATCTATGTATCCACAGTTTTGCCCCCTCTTCATCCCTCCGACCTCCAGCCCTCGCGGTGTAACAAACAAAAAAATAAATACATAAATAAAAAATATAAACATCATGGGTATCACCGTGACCAAAAATGCCATTACTATTAAAATATAAAAATATTTTTCCAATATGACAAATGGCGTAACGGAAAAGTGGGTCAAAATACCCAATTTGCCATTTTTTCATAGCTTCTCTTCCCAAAATTTTTTTAGAAAATATTATCAAAAAGTCACACACACTCCAAAATGGTATCAATAAACTACAGATTGTCCTGCAAAAAACGAGCCCCCACACAGCTCAGTAGATATTACTATAAAAAAAAAGTTATGCGGGTCAGAATATGGTGATGTAAAAAAAATATATATATTTTTTTGAAGTTTAAATTTATTTTTACACTATTTAGACATAAAAACCTATACATATGTGGTATCGTTGTAATCGCACTGACCCAGAGAATGAAGGGCACAGGTCAGTTATGCTGCAAAGGGAACGCCGTGGGAACAAAACAGCGGAGGAATTGTGTGTTTTTTCCAATTCCACCCCATTTGGAATTTTTTTCCTGTTTTCCACTACATTGTATGCCATATTGAATGGTGGCATTAGAATGTTCAATTTGTCCCACAAAAAAATAACCCCTCATAATGTAAATGGAAAAATTAAAAAGTTATGGCTCAAGGCAGATAGGGAAGAAAAATGAAAAAACATCCAATATGCTAAGGGTTAGGGTTACCCCTCTTTTGCTTCTTACCTAAACTTCATAAGTCAACTACTAACCCCCCTGGGAGACCCCTTATTTTGGGGATAGGGTCTATAACTTCAGCCCTATCCCACTTTATTGATCTTTTTCTACGGGACTATGTTGTCACGCTCCCCACATATCTGAGGGACTCCACACACCTGATACATTATCTACAATCGTTCTCTTGTACTACTGGGTTTTCTTTCCTGACTTTAGATGTGACAGTGTTGTAACAGCGCAGGGACTTTGCGATGGGCATGCGCTTCGCACCCAGTTATGCTAACCTATGGTTCATTTCGAGGGACTGTTCATTGCACAATCCCTGCGTTTTTCCCCCTTGATTGGTTTATATAAACTTTTTATCGATAATTTATTCTTTATTTGGCTAGAGGCTGAGGTGTTGGAATTTGTTGCTTATTTGAATGATAATGATTGGGGATTGATCTTCACACCCACATTTTCCCCATTAACTGTTGAATTTCTTGATTTGGAAATTATCAAAGGACGCTCCAATGATATTATTACCTGTACATATTTTAAGAGTGTAGATGTCAATAGCTACATTCAGTACAGCAGTGGACACTTTGTCTCATGGCTAAAGAATGTCCCATATGGACAATTTCGGAGAATCCGCTGTAATTGTTCTCTTGACTCTGATTTCCACCAACAGGCAGTGTTCATTAACCCCTTAACGCTGGGTTTAGACCTGAGCGTTTCTGAGACGCGCCTTTATCGCGTGTTTTTGTCGTGCGCGTTTTTGGCAATAGTAAACGCGCGTTTTACGCGCGTTTGTGTGATTGACTGCAGTGTTGTCCAATGACCAAATATCCCTGTCTATATGAAGTTTGTCCAATCAGAGCTGGGGTTTGGCCTTTCCAGCATGTTGCAAATTAATAAACGCGCGTTCGAACGCGCGTTTTCAGTGTCAAAAACGCGCAAAATACAAGCGTTGCGCGTTCCCATTGAAGTCTATGGGCCAAAACGCGCGACAAACGCCCCCAAAAAAGCTCAAGTACTTGTTTATGCGTCGGGCGTTTTTCAGCGCGTTCGAACGCGCTGTAAAACGCGAAAATGTGAACCAGTCCCATAGGAAAGCATTGGTTTGCATCGGTTATGCGCTTTACAGCGCGTTCAAACGCGCTGTAAAACGCGCAAGTGTGAACTGAGGGTAAAGAGGACCTTATTCAGGATATGAGCTGAGCGCTGCGATTGGCCAGCGCTCCAGCCCTGGGAGAAGGAGACTCCCAGGGCAAAAGAAGATGTCTACGCCCCAGGCAAAATTGGAGAAGCACGAGCGCCGGTACCGGGGGCTACAGAGGACGAACGGAGCGGCACCCAGGGGTACAAGTAAGTGCAGGGACATCCCTGGGTGCCGCTCTCAATGTACATAGCTTTGCCTAATAAACTGTGGACCAGTGAAAGGTCCTCTTTGAGGACCGGAGTTTTTTTTTTTTTTTTTGCGTTTTGGTTTTGCGCTGCCTGCCTTCCCAGAGCCATAACTTTTTTATTTTTCGGTTCACATAGCCATATGAGGGCTTGTTTTCTGCGGGACAAGTTGTACTTTCCAACGACACCATTTAATATTGCATATGATGTAGTGGGAAGCGGGAAAAAAATTCCAAATGGGGTGAAATTGCAAAGAAAAGCAATTCCACCACAGTTTTGCAGGTTTTTAAATTCAGACGTGCGATAAAACTGACCGTTATTTTTACTCTACAGGTCAGTACGAATCCGGCGATACCCTATATGTATAGGTTTTCTTGCGTTTTGATAGTGAAATAAAAATTCTAAAGTGGGAAAAAAATCAGTTTTACTTTTTTGTCACCATGTTTTGACCCCTATAACTTCTTTGTAATTATATGTACAGAGCTGTATGGGGGCTCATTTTTTACGTCATAATCTTATCTTTTTATTGATACCGTTTTGGGGTGGGTATGACTTTTTGATCACCTTTTATGTAATTTTTTGTGGAAAATGAAGCGACCAAAAATGGCGAATCCGCCATTTGGACGCTTTTTTCCATTTTGCTGTTTGACGTATGGGGAATATTTTTATATATTTTTATAGTATGGGCATGTTCGCACATTGCGACACCCATGATGTGTATTTTTTTAATTTTGTTAGTTTTTAAAGTTTTTTTTTTTTTTACACTTTTATATAGTTCCCATAGGGAACTATAACTTACAATCATTTGATTGCGATTATCATACATTCCAATGCAATAGCATTGGAATATATGAAAAAATCGCATATTTCCTATTACAGGCAAGGCTCCATAGGAAATACTACCCAGGCTACTACAGGCACGCTCCGACTCCTCCGATCGCCACACGGGGGAGCCGAAGCACAAACCGAACTTTCGGTTTGTTCGCGCTCAGATGCCGTGGTCAGCATTGACCACGGCATCTGAGGGGTTAAATGTCCGCGATCGGCATTGCTGCCGGTCGCGGACATTAGCCGCGGGTGTCTGCTACAAGAACCATGCGGACACCCGCGGCTAATGCGCCCGCATAAAGCAGGAGCGGGCGCCATCTTTAAAGACCGGACACAGGACGTACGGGTACGTCCTGTGTCCTTAAAAGGTTAGAAGCGCTTTCTAGATAGGGTTACCCCAAAAGTATTGTCCATTCTGCATTAGACAGAGCCAGCGCCCAGTCTCAGACAAATCCAAGAGTCCGAATCCATCGCCAGAGTTTCATTATAGATTCTTGACTTACAATTAGAGATGGCCCGAACTATCCGCCGGCGAACATAGCTTGTATATGTACAGTCCGCCCCCTATACATCATCATTGAGCAAACTTTGACCCTGTACCTCACAGTCAGCAGACACATTCCAGCCAATCAGCAGCATACCCTCCCTCCCAGACCCTCCCATCTCCTGAACAGCATCCATTTTAGATTCATTCTGAAGCTGCAGTCTTAGTGAGAGGAGGGAGAGTGTAGTTGCTGCAGATTTAATAGGGAAATCGATAGCTAGGCTAGTGAATTCAGTGTCCACTCCAGTCCTGAAAGACTCATCTGATCTCTGCTGTAAGGACAGCGTCCTGACAGCACCCCAAAAAGCCCTTTTTAGGGCTGCAACATTAGTCTGCTTTTTTTCCCTTTATATACGTATTGCAGTTGCCTGGCCTGCCTGTGTGTGAGGAGCTGCAGGCCCACAGACTGTAGTGTGCCCACTGCCAGTGCCCACCCCTGTGATCCCATGTGGCACAGGACTTTTCATCAAAAAAAGGCATTTAATTTTTACACTTTAATCTAAGGTTAGTTGCCTGCCAGTGTGTGTCAGGCTGACTTCCACTGACTGTAGTGTGCCCACTGCCAGTGCCCACCCCTCATACCGGCTGGCACAGGGCTTTGCATAAAAAAGGCATTTAATTTTTACACTTTAGTGTAATTTCAGCTGCTTGCCTGCTGCTAGTGTGTGTCAGGCCGACTTCAACTGACTGTAGTGTGCCCACTGCCAGTGCCCACCCCTGTCATCCCGTGTGGCACAGGACTTTGCATCAAAAAAGGCATTTAATTTTTACACTTTAATCTAAGGTTAGTTGCCTGCCAGTGTGTGTCAGGCTGACTTCCACTGACTGTAGTGTGCCCACTGCCAGTGCCCACCCCTGTCATCCCGTGTGGCACAGGACTTTGCATCAAAAACAGGCATTTGAATTTTACACTTTAGTGTAATTTCAGTTGCTTGCCTGCTGCCAGTGTGTGTCAGGCCGACTTCCACTGACTGTAGTGTGCCCACTGCCAGTGCCCACCCCTGTCATCCCGGGTAGCACAGTAGCTTGCCGATCAAATAAGGCATTTCATTTTTACACTTTAGTGTAATTTCAGTTGCTTGCCTGCTGCTAGTGTGTGTCAGGCCGACTTCCACTGACTGTAGTGTGCCCACTGCCAGTGCCAACCACTGATACCGGGTGGCACAGTAGCTTGCCGATAAATAAGGCATTTAATTTTTAGACAGTTTAATTTCAGTTGCTTGCCTGCTGCCAGTGTGTGTCAGGCCCACTTCCACAGACTGTAGTGTGCCCACTGCCAGTGCCAACCACTGATACCGGGTGGCACAGTAGCTTGCCGATAAATAAGGCATTTAATTTTTAGACAGTAGTCTAAATTCAGTTGCTTGCCTGCTGCCAGTGTGTGTCAGGCCCACTTCCACAGACTGTAGTGTGCCCACTGCCAGTGCCAACCAATGATACCGGGTGGCACAGTAGCTTGCCGATAAATAAGGCATTTCATTTTTACACAGTCTAATTTCAGTTGCTTGCCTGCTGCCAGTGTGTGTCAGGCCCACTTCCACAGACTATAGTGTGCCCACTGCCAGTGCCAACCACTGATACCGGGTGGCACAGTAGCTTGCCGATAAATAAGGCATTTAATTTTTAGACAGTAGTCTAAATTCAGTTGCTTGCCTGCTGCCAGTGTGTGTCAGGCCCACTTCCACTGACTGTAGTGTGCCCACTGCCAGTGCCCACCACTGATACCGGGTGGCACAGTACCTAAAATGCGTAGTACCACTTATCTAAAAAAAAATGACCGGCAGAGGCAGGCCACCCCGCAGGGGCCGTCGTGGTCGTGGTGCTGTGATTTCCACTGTCCCTGGAATAATGCCCAATGTTCAGAGGCCACGTACCCTGAACCCGAAAAATTCTGAGGACATAGTTGACTGGCTTAGACAGGACACCCAATCTTCAACAGCTTCCGCTAAGAACCTTGAAGCACCATCCTCCTCCAGCTCAGCTTCGGTCACCTGCTCTCAAGTTACCACGCACCCGCCCGCCGCCACCACCACCACAGCCACCACAGCCGCTTCACTTGATCCGTCAGAGGAGTTATTTACACATCAGTTGGATGCAATTAGTGATGCGCAACCATTATTGCCAGATGATGTAGATTACGGGGATATGTCTCAGTCAGGCAGGATTACACACATGGACGTACAGTGTGATGATGATGTTGTACCCGCTGCTGCTTCCTTTGCTGAGGTGTCAGATACAAGTTAAGCGGTTGATGATGACGATGTGTCCACGGATGCCACGTGGGTGCCTGCTCGAAGAGAAGAAGAGGGGGAAAGTTCAGAAGGGGAGACAGAGAGAATGAGGAGGCGAGTTGGAAGCGGGGGAGGTCGTCGCAAGGAGTTAGTGGCACAGTCAGACAGCATGTATCGGCACCTGGGGTCAGCCAGACAGCACGCCAGTCAACGCATGCTGTTGCCACCACTAGAATGCCGTCATTGAAAAGCTCAGCATTGTGGCATTTTTTTTTGTGTGTCTGCCTCTGATAAAAGCAATGCCATTTGCAACCTGTGCCAAAAGAAACTGAGTCGTGGGAAGTCCAACACCCACCTTGGTACAACTGCTTTGCGAAGGCACATGATCTCACATCACAAACGCCTATGGGATCAACACATGAGTACAAGCAGCACACAAACTCAAAGCCACCATGCTCCTCCTGGTCCAGCATCTTCAGCCACGTCAACCACTGCTGTCCTCCCTGCCCCCTCTCAACCACCCGCCACTCCATCTCTCACCTTCAGCAGTTCCTGCTCATCTGCCCACAGTCAGGTGTCTGTCAAGGACATGTTTGAGCGCAAAAGCCAATGTCACAGAATCACCCCCTTGCCCGGCGACTGACAGCTGGCTTGACGGAACTCTTAGCCCGCCAGCTTTTACCATACCAGCTGGTAGAGTCTGAGGCCTTCAAAAAATTTGTCGCTATTGGGACACCACAGTGGAAGGTACCCGGACGAATTTTTTTCAAAAAGGCAATCCCAAACCTCTACCATGTCATTGAAAAGGAAGTCATGGCATCTCTGGCATACAGTGTTGGGGCAAGGGTCCATCTGACCACTGATACCTGGTCTGCAAAGCACGGTCAGGGCAGGTATATCACGTATACTGTGCATTGGGTCAACCTGCTGACGGCTGACAAGCATGGAATGTGTGGCTCCGCAGCGGAGTTGGTGACATACTGCCACCTCCTCTACTCCTACTCCATCCTCTTCGATATCCTCCTCGGCTGAGTCCTCTTCTGCTGCGGCGTCTAGCTGCACATCAACTGAATCCCCTCAGCTCCCCAGGGGTTATTCCACATCCCGGATACGACAGTGTCACGCTGTCTTGGGGTTGACTTGCCTGAAAGCAGAGAGCCACACAGGACCAGCACTCCTGTCCGCCCTGAACGCACAGGTGGATCAGTGGCTGACCCCGCACCAATTGGAGATCGGCAAAGTGGTGTGTGACAATGGAAGCAATCTGTTGGCGGCATTAAATTTGGGCAAATTGTCACATGTGCCGTGCATGGCACATGTGTTGAATCTCATCGTACAACGTTTTGTGTCTAAGTACCCAGGCTTACAGGACGTCCTCAAGCAGGCCAGGAAGGTGTGTGGCCATTTCAGGCGTTCCTACACGGCCATGGCGCACTTTTCCGATATTCAGCGGCGAAACAACATGCCGGTGAGGCGCTTGATTTGCGACAGCCCGACACGTTGGAATTCAGCACTCCTAATGTTCGACCGTCTGCTCCAACAAGAAAAAGCCGTCAACGAGTATTTGTATGACCGGGGTGCTAGGACAGCCTCTGCGGAGCTGGGAATCTTTTTGCCACGTTACTGGACACTCATGCGCAATGCCTGTAGGCTCATGCGTCCTTTTGAGGAGGTGACAAACCTAGTCAGTCGCACCGAAGGCACCATCAGCGACCTCATCCCATTTGTTTTCTTCCTGGAGCGTGCCCTGCGAAGAGTTCTGGATCAGGCTGTAGATGAGCGTGAAGAGGAAGAGAAAGAGTTGTGGTCACCATCACCACCAGAAACAGCCTTGTCATCATCGCTTGCCAGACCTGCAGCAACGCTGGAAGAGGAGTATGAGGAAGAGGAGTCAGAGGAGGAATGTGGCGGCTTTGAGGAGGAGGAAGACCAACCACAGCAGGCACCCCAGGGTGCTTGTTGTCACCTATCTGGGACCCATGGTGTTGTACGTGGCTGGGGGAAGAACAGACCGTCAATGACATCAGTGAGGACGAGGAACGGGAAATGAGTAGCTCTGCATCCAACCTTGTTCAAATGGGGTCTTTTATGCTGTCATGTCTGTTGAGAGACCCACGTATAAAAAGGATGAAGGAGAACGATCTGTACTGGGTGGCCACGCTACTAGACCCCCGGTATAAGCAGAAAGTGGCAGAAATGTTACCAAATTACCGAAAGTCGGAAAGGATGCAGCAGTTCAAAACCAAACTAAAAAATATGCTTTACACAGCTTATAAGGGGGATGTCACAGCACAACGGGAATCTAACAGGGGAAGAGGTGAGTGTAATCCTCCTCCTACCACGGCGGCAAGGACTGGACTGATTTACAGATGTGTTGTTGATGAAGGACATGCGGAGCTTTTTCAGTCCTACTCATCGCCACAGCCCTTCGGGATCCAGCCTTAGAGACTACCTCGCCTTAACAGCAGATATCGACACTCTGAGGAGCAATGAACCCCTTCACTACTGGGTGTGCAGGCTTGACCTGTGGCCTGAGCTATCCCAGTTCGCGATAGAACTTCTGGCCTGCCCTGCTTCAAATGTCCTGTCAGAAAGGACCTTCAGTGCAGCAGGAGGCATTGTCACTGACAAGAGAAGTCGCCTCGGTCAAAAAAGTGTTGATTACCTCACCTTCATAAAGATGAATGAGGCATGGATCCCGAAGGGACTGACAGTGGGGGATACGTTTGACTAACAAAAGGCCTGATTACATGCCTTCGCCTCAAAATGGTCCCCACGCTGCTGTATTTAATGTCTGCATACCGGATGACTTTCTTGAATTCTTCACCACCAACTAGGGTTCAAGCCGCAATGTTTTAGTCACTTTTCTGCCTGGAAAACATCAATTTTTCCGGCCGCTGCTACAATAGCGGCTGCAACAATGCCATTATTTTTCAGGCATGTGTACATGCCTAATTTTTCTGTCCTATGGTGCAGCACTGTGGCTGCAAAAACAAACCCAAAAAAAAGGCACATACAAGTGTCAATTCCCCTTCGTGATCGTTACCGTTGTGGTGAAGGGGCTTGCGTATCACAATGAAGCAATCATCACCTCTATGAGTGTGGTGGCAATGTTGCCACACCCCAGATGATAAGGCCGTTGCTTCATTATGGTCAGACCAAAAGCGATCGGACGGCTGGATAATATTTCATAGAAAAAACATTAATTTACCTTTTATATGTTGTATGGGTTTTTAATACATAAAATAAAAAATCATAATAAAGTCTCTTAAAAGTTTATTAGAAATGATGCAGACAATTAAAAAAATACCCATCAATTCCAATACAAAGCAAGTACAGAGCTCAGAACTATTTTATTTCATGTCGTAATGGTTCGCTAATTCGACAATGGTTAATCAATTCGACCGGATAGGGTACGTAACAGGGATTAAACTGATAGGAATAGTACTAGTTAAGACACCACTCATATAGGGTGTCACAGCACATTGCTCTGTGCACGCGCAGTGCCCCAATTTGGGAGTAAAAGGACCGACCAAGCTGCTTTTTCCATCTCCCGGTTCCTCAAATCAATTCAGTTTGGTGTATGAGAGTTTGGTCTGTCACTGTGAAGGCAGTCGAAGGTACCCGGCCTAAATTTTTTTTCACAAAAGGCAATCCCTGATATGGGACGTAACAGGGATTAAACTAATGAGAATAGTACTACAGAAAATACCACTCATATCGGGTGTGACAGTAAATTGCACGGCGCAGACGCAGTGACCGTGGATTAAAACAGAGTGGAGGGAGCCATCGTTTTTTTAACCATCTCCCCGTTCGAAAAATCTATTCAATAAATGGCCCCCAGATTGGGGAGTCGGGGACGTTAGAGGGATTAAACTGATGAGAATAGTACTACAGAAAATACCACTCATATCGGGTGTGACAGTAAATTGCACGGCGCAGACGCAGTCACCATGGTTTAAAACAGAGTGGAGGGAGCCAGCGTTTTTAACCATCTCCCGTTCGAAAAATCTATTCAATAAATGGCCCCCAGATTGGGGACGTTAGAGGATTAAACTGATGAGAATAGTACTACAGAAAATACCACTCATATCGGGTGTGACAGTAAATTGCACGGCGCAGACGCAGTGACCGTGGATAAAAACAAAGGGGAGGGAGCCAGAGTTTTTTAACCATCTCCCCGTTCGAAAAATCAATTCAATTCACCTTTTGGGGACCCTTGGTGTTGTACGTGGCTGGGTGGAGGAAGAAACCTTTAATGACATCACCGGGACGTGGCTAGCTTGGTATCCAACCTTGTGCAAATGGGGAGTTTGCGGTTGTGCAAATGAACTGTTTGCGGTGCATTAAAAGGGGAGTTTGGTCTGTCAATGTCTGTAACCCTTAGACTACCTGATCGATACAACATCATACCTGATCGTATACACACACTGGATGTTTTAAAGCATGTTATTCCAAACAATTTAGGAATGTTAGTTGATTTATGCCCTTTATGGATTAAAACCCGACTCTGCGTCCACTACGTAATTTTCCATGGGAGTTTTGCCATAGACCCCCCTCCGGCATGCTACAGTCCAAGTGTTAGACCCCTTGAAACAACTTTCCCATCACTATTGTGGCCAGAAAGAGTCCCTGTGGGTTTTAAAATTTGCCTGCCAATTGAAGTCTATGGCGGTTCGCCCGTTCGCGAACATTTGCGGAAGTTCAGGCCCTGGATTCTATGTGGCTGTCATGGCCCACAACAGGTAGGATTTAGCGTTAGGACCACTCATAGAGGCGGTCTTGGCGCGGCGGGTGGCTTATTACTTTTTGATTAAAATGTACACTGACGCCTCTGTTAACTTCTAGCATAGAGGCATGGCAGAGTGCTGGTTGCAGAGTGCTGTTGCATTTCTGTGTTTGTATGTATATTTTGCCATGGCTACCTGCACCTGCATACAGGAATGTGCTGACTGACCCCCTCTCTTTTTTCCCCCCCTACACTGATACAGTGTAATAGATGATGTCTCTTCAGTATATGGCTGTATTATATAATTATGATTGATATAGTCGGATAAATGTGACCCCCCTCCCTTCATTTTTTTTAATTACTATTTTAGAAACAACTGTGCTGGCGAATACTGAAAGTGGAAAATGTGAGACCCAGTTCTGGGGTACACCACTACAGAGAAATGATATGACTTCACATCTACCTCAGGTCAGTGAGGATGAGATATGGATGAGGCCTAGTATTAAACAGAAGATCAGTGGATGGTTTCTATAGACAGACTATTAAAAAGAGATCTTATAAACCAGGGATTTTCCTCTTCTCCAGGGCCATCTACTTAGTGCGCCATAAAGACACACAACAAATATTTGCAATGAAGAAAAAGGAGAAGCTGAACCTGATGTTTAGAGGAAGACTTGAACAGGCCTTTCTACAGAGAGACACTTTAACATTCTCAGAGTGTCCCTTTGTGGTGTCCATGTTCTGCTCCTTTCCATCTCAACGTCATCTGTGTATGGTCATGGAGTATACAGGAGGTAGTTTACACACATTGTTTTATCTTTAGTCCATGTCTGATTAGATCTTAGCATCTAATTTATTATTAGAATTTGTCCACATTCAAGATGTCAGTCATTTTAGGTGTAGACAAGATGGGGATTGGAACACATATTATCAGTTTGCCTATATGGACCCCACAAGTTCTATATTGTCACATTTCATTATTACTTCTGTAAGAGGGTGCAAGGTGTCATATTTGATGGCAGGTACGTGTCACCGAGGTTGCTGGCCTCGGTGAGGTAAGAGCCGGGTTTTTTTGTCTGCAGCAGCTAGTGCTGTTTGACTCTGTTAAATAGCATGGCTGCAAAGCCGATCCGGGCCGGCTCTTACCGGGAGCAGCTAAAGTGTAGGGTGGGTGGCTGCTCCCCACGATCCAGTCCTGGTTTTGGGCTGGGTATAAAACACAGCCAGCAGCTGTGTCTGAGGTGGTGATTATCCTGGAGCCTGCTAACAGGGCTCTGGAGTTCTCTGTCCTGGAGGAAAGAGCTCAGCAAGGAGGTGGCTTTTGCTCCGGGCTACCTGAAGGTGGATTCTCCTGCGGCTGGGCCGACAGCCTGGTGCGAACCTGCACCTACACCTCCCAGGTGACTGAACCTATGTTGGCCTGTTTTGTTTTGCCTCCTTGTTTCTGACATGTGTGAATTACCACCGAAAGACTGTTTGCTGTGTATTTTTGTGTCAGTGTGAATAAAACACTGTTTATTGCACATCCTGGACTCTTTGTTTTGCCTCGGTACTGCACCCGCACCGCTGTCTACCAGAGCGACTCCCCACATTTGGTGTCGGATGCGGGCATGCGCAGTGAGGCTGGCGTGAGCGCCGAAGTTTTTTTGCTAAAGTGCATGATATATATTAAGCCAGCAAAGTTGCAAGCAGGAATTTCTGGCAACATGGAGGCTGCTGTGAAGGCTCTCATAGAGGCTAACGTGCAGCAGCGGGAGACCAACCAGCTACTGCTACAACATGTGATGGCGTTACAGGCGGCAGGAGCGTCCCACCACGTCCATGATGCCCGGAAGCGGTCCGTGCGGCGATCCCAAAGATGACCCCCGCAGGCGGCGTGGAGACCTACCTGGCGGTCTTTGAGAAGGTCGCCGTGAGGGAAAAGTTACCCCGTGACCAGTGGGCCGAGGTGGTTGCTCCGTTCCTGGCATCCGGACCCCAGCAAGTTTTTTGATTTGGCAGATGACCAGGCTGCTGACTATTCCACGGTGAAGGGGAGATCCTGGCCAGACTGGGGGTAAGCGTGTTGGTCCGGGCTCAGCGGGTCCACCAGTGGGACTTTAAGCGGCTGAACCCGCCAGGCCGCAGTACTATGAGTTGCTGCAACGGTTGCAAAAATGGCTGCAGCCTGACATTCTAAGTCCGACTGCTATGCTGGACCGTCTGCTGGCTGACATGTTCTGGAGGGCCTTGCCTTACCCCCTTCAACACTGGATCGGCCAGGTATCCCCCACCAATGCCCTTGAGATGGTCGACCTGGTGGAGCGATATGAGGCCACCAGAAACCTGCAGGGGGTTCTTTTGGGAGGGCCAGTCAAACCCGGAAATCTCCACCCCAGTCCCGGCGGCCGGCCAAACCCGCCCGGGATGTACCCCTTGCAGATCCATCCCCAGTGGTCTGCTGGCAGTGTCGGGAGCCTGGACACATAAGGGCCAACTGTCCCCATCGGGGGAACCCATGGAGACTAATTATGGGTACCGGGCTTCCATGTATGCCCGGAGACTGTGTGCGACCGGCACCCCGAGACAATAGACAATCGTCATCTGTGCCAGGTGCAAGTCGGGGATAACCTGGCAGTGGCGCTGTTGGACTCAGGGAGCCTGGTAACCCTGGTAAGTGCTGCCCTGGTACAGCCCACCCAGTATACGGGCCGGAAAGTGGGTGTGGTGTGCATTCACGGAGACTTAAAGGACTATCCCACTGCTGTAATGTCTCTGTCCACGGCGGCCGGCACCTGGACTTGTGAAGTGGCGATCTCCACAAAGCTACCCTATGAACTGATAATTGGGAGAGACTTCCCTGGTTTTCCGTCACTGTGGCCTGAGGTGAAAGTGTCTAATAGCCCTGAGACAGGGGTAACCCTAGCAGAGTGGCCTGATACCACTGGAAGGCCAGAACCCTGGGAGCCCGAGTCTGAAGGGCCAGCGGTAGGGGTGACCACTGCTGCAGCGGTAGTGGGGAGACAACCCCACTGAGTGTAATGGTGGGAGACACGGAGGACTTGCCACCGGGACCTGAGTTGGCAGACCTCAATGTCTCCGGGGAAAATTTTGGGACCGCACAACACGGGACCAAACCCTAACCAGGGCCTGGGAGAATGTGCTGGAAATTGATGGTAAACCCCAGAAACCAGGGGCTGAATTAATGTTCCCACGATTTATTGTTCTGCAGGATATGTTGTATCGGGTGAACCAAATCCGAGGTGAACCTGTTGAACAGTTGGTGGTGCCCACAGCGTATCGCAAGCTCGTCATGGAGCTTGCCCACCAGCTATGTTCTTGGGGGACACCTGGGGTGGCAGAAAACCCAGGACCGCATTCTGCAGCGGTTTTATTGGCCCAGTGTGTTCAAGGAGGTAGAAAACTATTGTAAGTCCTGTCCAACCTGTCAGATAACTAGCCCCCAGCCACATTTCCGTAGTCCTCTGGTACCTCTGCCAATTATTGAAGTACCGTTTGAGCGAATCGCTATGGATTTAATTGGACCTGTACCAAAGTCTGCCAGGGGCCACCAACACATTCTGGTAGTTCTCGACTATGCCACTCGGTATCCGGAGGCGGTGCCTCTGCGACATACCTCAGCTAAGCTCATTGCCAAAGAGTTGTTGGAGATGTTTTCCCGTGTGGGCCTGCCAAAAGAGGTTCTGACAGACCAAGGGACCCCTTTTATGTCCAAAGTAATGAGGAACTGTGTAAGTTGTTGCGTATAAAGCAGTTACGGACGTCCGTTTACCATCCGCAAACAGACGGTCTTGTGGAGAGGTTTAACCAAACTCTAAAAAATATGCTAAAGAGGGTGGTGTCTAGAGATGGGAAGGACTGGGACCTGCTTCTGCCCTATCTCATGTTCGCAGTGCGAGAGGTGCCCCAGGCCTCTACTGGGTTCTCGCCCTTCGAACTGCTTTATGGCAGACACCCTCGGGGCCTGTTGGATATCGCCAAGGAAGCATGGGAACAACAGCCTGTCCCCCACAAAAGTGTCATTGAGTATGTCGCCCAGATGCAGGAACGGATGGAAAGGGTGTTGCCTTTGGTCCGGGGAGCATATGGAGGCAGCGCAACAGGCCCAGAGTAGGGTGTACAATCGTCAGGCTCGGAGTGCGGGACTTCAATCCGGGAGATCGGGTTTTGGTTCTGGTACCCACCCTTGACAGCAAATTCCTAGCTAGGTGGCAGGGCCCCTATGAGGTGATCGAGAAGGTAGGGAAGTAAATTACAAGGTACACCAGCCAGGGCGGCGCAAGCCAGAGCAGGTGTACCACGTGAATTACTTAAGCCGTGGAAAGATAGGGACGCGGCCGACGACCACAGCCCCCGACCAGGGCTTCTAGGTGAAAAGGGTCCAGCCCCACAGTTCGAGGCCTGTGAAGCCGTAACCACGGTAAAAATTGCAGACAGCCTGTCTTCCAAACAAGTTCAGGAAGTCAGGGAGTTCCTCAGTCGGAACACGGATGTGTTCTCAGACCTCCTGGCCGCACGTCTCTCATCCGACATGACATCGTCACTGAGCCTCAGGCCAAGGTCGGTTAAAACCATACCGGGTACCCGAGGCTCGGCGGCGGGCCATCGCGGAGGAAGTGCAGTTAATGTTGAAGCTTCGATGTCATTGAGGAGTCGAAAAGTGAGTGGGCCAGTCCCATAGTCCTAATACCCAAGCCGGATGGGACGTTGCGGTTCTGCAACGACTTTCGCAAGTTAAGCGAAGTATCCAAGTTTGGCCAGCGTATCCCATGCCCAGTGGGCGAGCTTGTTGAAAATTTAGGACAAGCCCGTTATTTTTCTGTGCTGGACCTCACTAAAGGGTACTGGCAGGTACCCTTAACGAGTCGGCTAAGGAAAAAACCGCGTTTGTTACCCCGCAGGGCCTGTATCACTACAAGGTGTTACCCTTTGGCCTGCATGGCGCCCCCGCCACTTTCCAAGGTTAATGGACATAGTGCTGCGACCACATCGTCGGTGCGCCTCGGCCTACTTAGATGATGTAGTCATCCACAGCACCGACTGGGAAAGCCATTTACCCAAGGTGCAGGCGGTAGTGGATGCCCTGAGGAAAGCTGGACTAACCGCCAATCCAAAAAGTGTGCGATTGGGTTGGAAGAGACCAAATATCTGGGATATGTAATCGGGCGAGGAGTCATCAAACCTCAGGTAACTAAGGTAGAGGCCATTCGTAACTGGCCCGACCGGTCACCACCAGGCAGGTAAAGTCGTTCCTGGGGATTGTAGGATACTACATGAGGTTTGTGCCCCACTTTGCCACAATAGCAGCGCCATTGACAGACCTGTTGAAGGGGCGAAAGTCTGGGAGGGTTAGCTGGAGTGAGAAGGCGGAGGAGGCTTTCTCCGCGTTGAAGTCGGCCCTGTGTGGGTCCCGGTTTTGGTGACACCCGACTTCAACAAGGAGTTTGTCGTACAGACCGATGCCTCGGAGGTAGGCCTCGGTGCGGTACTGTCTCAGGAGGTCAACGGGGAAGAACATCCCGTTGTCTTCCTGAGCCGTAAGCTCAGTCCCGCCGAGTCCAGATATAGTATAGTGGAGAGGGAGTGCCTGGCTATCAAGTGGGCACTCGAATCTCTCCGCTACTACCTGTTAGGGAGGAGGTTCCGTCTGGTGACCGACCATTCCCCTCTCAAGTGGATGAGTCAGGCCAAGGAGAGGAATGCTCGGGTCACCAGGTGGTTCCTATCCCTTCAAAATTTCAAATTCTCCGTGGAACACAGGGCAGGCCGCTTGCAGGGTAGCGCAGATGCCCTGTCCCGCGTCCACTGCCTCACGTGTGTTCACCCCCTCAGGGGTTGAACAAAGGGGGGTGTGTAAGAGGGTGCAAGGTGTCATATTTGATGGCAGGTACGTGTCACCGAGGTTGCTGGCCTCGGTGAGGTAAGACCGGGTTTTTGTCTGCAGCAGCTAGTGCTGTTTGACTCTGTTAAATAGCATGGCTGCAAAGCCGATCGGGCCGGCTCTTACCGGGAGCAGCTAAAGTGTAGGGTGGGTGGCTGCTCCCCACGATCCAGTCCTGGTTTTGGGCTGGGTATAAAACACAGCCAGCAGCTGTGTCTGAGGTGGTGATTATCCTGGAGCCTGCTAACAGGGCTCTGGAGTTCTCTGTCCTGGAGGAAAGAGCTCAGCAAGGAGGTGGCTTTTGCTCCGGGCTACCTGAAGGTGGATTCTCCTGCGGCTGGGCCGACAGCCTGGTGCGAACCTGCACCTACACCTCCCAGGTGACTGAACCTATGTTGGCCTGTTTTGTTTTGCCTCCTTGTTTCTGACATGTGTGAATTACCACCGAAAGACTGTTTGCTGTGTATTTTTGTGTCAGTGTGAATAAAACACTGTTTATTGCACATCCTGGACTCTTTGTTTTGCCTCGGTACTGCACCCGCACCGCTGTCTACCAGAGCGACTCCCCACACTTCTAACAGACTAAATATTATGTGCAATATACTCCTAAAAATTATAACCTGCCCCGTGTCTCAGCTTACAAACCGTTCTAGAGCAAGTGTGATCTGCATTGTATAAATCCCTCACCTGTAATATTTGTGTTCTGCAAGAGGACGGGACTGTGGGGCCCTTTTAAAGACCAGGGGTTCCTTACCTGTTGCCCGTATGTACTTTGCAAAAAATGTTATTGCCCTTGAATGCCTACATAGCTAAAGCATTGTACACAGAGACCTAAAACCTGACAATTAAGTGACACTTGTAGTATAATAAAGGAGAAGAAAGTTGTCACTCGTCACCTGGATCTATAACCATCTTTTCTTTCACAGCCCTTCTGATAACATCCACTGGTCACATTAAAGTCGCTGATTTTGGGCTTTCGAAACTTGGCCTCATGAGACCAACAACAAACACCTACAAGGCTTCAACCGATGACATCACAGAAGAGTTCAAGAATCATGAGGTCTACTTTACTTACAGGAACATAGAAGGTCAATTATGAACAGATATACACCACTTGTATGTGTATATCTGTAGCACAATGCAGCACAAAGGTTATTTGCGCTGCAATCTGTGACTTTTTCCTCTTTTCCGCCGCTCACACAAGGTCTAAAAAAGGTGGCTGGGCACGAAAGAGGACAGGCTCGCTGTCTCATTTATCATTTTGTAAGCCTGTTTTAGGTGTAGAAAACTGTCTAAATCTACACCTGCAAGGGAGCTGGGGTAGATTTAGACAAGTGTAAAGTCCACCTAAGATATGTAGAGGCCATCGCCTTTACATAACTTATGCAGATGAACCACCAACGCAGGAGGGACGAAGACTGGCGTCTACATCACTGGTCTTCATAAATGTCCTCCTTAACTTGTTCTTTGTAGATCTTATCTATTTCTCTTTCTACTGATATTATTTCTCATGATTATTATACTGTTACTGATTGCCATTTCTTTCTTCTTTCACTAAGATTGTCAATGGTAAGTAGAATAATCCAGATATGATATCAGAGAAACACTCCATATTTGATTGAAGCCTGCTGTATGGGCGCACTGCAGGGCTCTAGAGGCAAAGTGCAAAATATTGCAGGCTTGAATAAACAGACATGGATTTTAGGTGCCATGTCGCATTAAAAAGATTCCAGAGGTCCCTAGAAATTAAAAACCCCAAGGAGTGACCCCATTTTGGTAAGAGCACCCCCGTACAAACATTTTAAGGGGTGGAAAAGGCACTTTTGACCTAACAGTTATCTCACAGAAAAGAATATGTAGTGGTTGTTGGAAAGTGGATATACAAGCGAGGTGGACTAAATCAGAGATATAAAGTGGAAATATTACAGGGAGCATAAAGGATGAAATGTAGTGTACGGGAGTTGTGATGCCCGTCACTACAGAAGGGTCACTTGGATGCTGTCGTTCCTCTCATTTATGGGGAGGCTGGTATAAGTCCTATTCTTAAAATGCAATGTAATGTAATGCTATTTAATTCCCTGTTACTGTGAAATGTGTCATATTCAGGCCTGCTAGGGATTTAATTCCAGCTCTAGTCACTAGAGGGAGCCCTAGTCTATATAAGGCCCAGGCAGGGAAGGGAAAGTCAGTTCAGTCTACTCCAGGCCATGAGCCTGTGAAGTCTACACCAGGCCCTGAGCCTGGGAAGGAGTGCAGACCCTGGAGTCTGTGAAGGCCACATGTCACGGGCCTAGGCAAGTCAGCAGGAGCCAAGCTGAGGCAATCCCTAGAGCAAGAGGTACTGTAATGTCAGAGGAGGTACACTGTAAACTGGAGATTCAAGGATATAAGCCAGAAGTAGGGCATTGGGGCCTTGAAGAATAATTGCCAGTCAGGACAAGTCAGGAAGAAAGTAAGGTTCACCTGCAATTCAAAAGTCCTGTGATTTAACCCTCTGTTTACCTTGCTGGATATAAGCCTGCTGTAACTGCGACTGTACCAAAGCCTATTGTCTGCAACCAGAACTGTTTTAAGAGAGTGCCTTCTGTATTACCACTGTTTTCAGTAAAGTTGGAATTCCGTTTTCAAGCTACAAGTCTGCACCTCTATTATTCCTACTATAAATACGGTGTGCCACCGTTTACTGGCACTGGCGTCACGAAACATCAGGGACTTAGCCATAGGCACGTTAAACTACAACACCAAGGGCACCTCACCTGGCACCTGGCTGTGTCCCTTCAGAACCCAGAGAGTGCCCCAGAGGAACAGCGTGCCGGCCTCTCCATCACTGGCATTCCCCAGGTTAGTCCCACACATTGCTCTGACTTGGGGATGCTACAGAAATTAAATTAATATTCCATGGATGAGTGGTAGACTTTAAAACACTCTTTCCTTATCCCCCTTTTGGAATACACCCTGCATCTTTTTGGGGTCCTTTTGTTCCTTGCTGTCTGGGGGACTTGACCTGGAAAATGTTGCCCTGGTACGACACGGGCACCATGACTTCCAGAAGTACTGGGACTCTCCCTGGCCTGGGTTTGAAAAATTAGGACCTTGATAACCACCTCTTGGAACTGAAGGAATGTTCCTGTGTGACCAGCAGATTGAAATAGCACTTACGCATTGCACATTGCCATCTGTACAATGTGTACGGCCAGCTTTTTGTACCACACTTTCGTTTTTCGTGTGGCACTGTAGGGCTTCAGAAGTTGATCTGAAAGATCCACCCCTCCCATGTGCCTGTTGTAGTCCAGGATACAAACTGGTTTGGGGGTAGTGATTGTAGAATGTCATACAGGAGCAGGGGAGCTGGCGTTAGTGTGAATGGTGGTCAGTACAAGGACATCCCTCTTGTCCTTGTACTTAACCACCAGCATGTTCTCATGGAGGAGAGCCCTACTTTCACCCATTCTCAGTGGCTGCCCTACCAGGGATCTAGGGAAGCCTTTCTGATTTTTGCGCACTGTGCCACAAGCCATCTCTGGCAGTTAGGGACGTGAATAGGAGTATGCTGGTAAAATAGTTATCCATATAGAGGTGATAACTATAGATGGCCCAAACTATTCGCCGGCGAACAGTTCCTGGCGAACATATGCGATGTTCCGTCCACCCCTATACATCATCATTGAGCAAACTTTGACCCTGTACCTCACAGTCAGCAGACACATTCCAGCCAATCAGCAGCATATCCTCCCTCCCAGACCCTCCCACCTCCTGGACAGCATCCATTTTAGATTCATTCGGAAGCTGCAGTCTTAGTGAGAGGAGGGACAGTGTAGCTGCTGCTGATTTAATTGGGAAATCGATAGCTAGGCTAGTGTATTCAGTGTCCACTCCAGTCCTGAAAGACTCATCTGATCTCTGCTGTAAGGACAGCGTCCTGACAGCACCCCAAAAAGCACTTTTTAGGGCTGCAACATTAGTCTGCTTTTTTTTTTTTTTTGCTCCATATATATATTTATTGCAGTTGCCTGGCCTGCCCGTGTGTGAGGAGTTGCAGGCCCACAGACTGTAGTGTGCCCACTGCCAGTGCCCACCACTCATACCGTGTGGCACAGGACTTTGCATCAAAAAAAGGCATTTCATTTTTACACTTTAGTCTAATTTCAGTTGCTTGCCTGCTAGTGTGTGTCAGGCCGACTTCCACTGACTGTAGTGTGCCCACTGCCAGTGCCCACCACTCATACCATGTGGCACTGGACTTTGCCTTACAATAGGGCACTTTATCTGTACATTTTAATCTAATTTCAGTTGCATGCCTGCCAGTATGTGTGTGTCAGGCCCACAGACTGTAGTGTGCCCTCTGCTAGTGCCCAACACTCATACCGGGTGGCACAGTACCTAGCACGCGTAGTACCACTTATCTAAAATCCATTCAATACACGTCCTGATTGGGGATGTAACAGGGATTAAACTGATGAGAATAGTACTACAGAAAATACCACTCATATCGGGTGTGACAGTAAATTGCACAGCGCAGACGCAGTGACCGTGGATTAAAACAAAGGGGAGGGAGCCAGCGTTTTTTTTAACCATCTCCCCATTCGAAAAATCAATTCAATTCACCTTTCGGGGACCCTTGGTTTTGTACGTGGCTGGGTGGAGGAAGAAACCTTCAATGACATCACCGGGACGTGGCTAGCTTGGTATCCAACCTTGTGCAAATGGGGAGTTTGCGGTTGTGTAAATGAACTGTTTGCGGTTGTTTGCGGTGCATTAAAAGGGGAGTTTGGTCTATCAATGTCTGTAAAGTGGGCGTAACCCTAACACTACCTGATCGATACAACATCATACCTGATCGTATACACACACTGGATGTTTTAAAGTACGTTATTCCAAACAATTTAGGAATCTTAGTTGATTTATGCCCTTTATGGATTAAAAGCCGACTCTGTGTCCACTACGTAATTTTCCATGGGAGTTTTGCCATGGATCCCCCTCTGGCATGCCACAGTCCAGGTGTTAGTCCCCTTGAAACAACTTTTCCATTACTATTGTGGCCAGAAAGAGTCCCTGTGGGTTTTAAAATTCGCCTGCCTATTGAAGTCTATGGCGGTTCGCCCGGTTCGCGAACATCTGCGGAAGTTCGCGTTCGCCGTTTGCGAACGGAAAATTTTATGTTTGCGACATCACTAGTGATAACCCGTATCCAGCAGTGGGTGCAGTAAGTCCCACAAAATCTTCCCACTAAGGCTTCATGCACTTGACCTTATGTGTTTTGCGGTCCTCAAACTGCGGATCTGCAAAACACGGAAGCTGCTCCGTGTTCCATTCCGCAATTTGCGGAACGGAACGCAGCCCATTGTAGAAATGCCTATTCTTGTCCGCAAAACGGACAAGAATAGGACATGCTCTATTTTTTTTGCGGGGCCACGGAATGGAGCAATGGATGCGGACAGCACTGACATGACATCTTTTGCGGTCCCATTGAAGTGAATGGGTCCGCGCCCAAGCCACAAAATATGCGGCTCGGACGCGGACCAAAACAACGGTCGTGTGCATGAGGCCTTCTGGGGGTTCAATCCAGGAGTCTTTCCCTTCATAAACCCAGAACCTGTGAGAGTACCTGGAGGTAACTGTTACACAGTATGTACATTTTAATCCCGTCCCGTGCCTGCTTGCCGGGAAGGTACTGGCAGAATGTAACACCTCTGCAAACTTGAAGTTGAGAGGGGGTAGTGTGCGTTATCATTATGATGAAGAAATTTCCAAATGGATTCAAATCTTGAGCGGGACATGGCCATATTGTACATTGGAGTGTGGTACAAAACATCAGAACTCCAATATTGTCTAATTCTGGATTTTTTGAGAAGGCCCATATGCAGCACGAGCCCCCATTAAAATCTCAGTCTTGCATATGAGGATGTGGGGTTCTGGGCAGTAGAGAAAGAGATTTTGAAAAAAGCCCATGCAGTCAATTTCGATTCCAGAGTTTCCCACAAGCTCTGGAATTTGGGGCTCATAATCCTCGGGGGTATGGTCCATAGGGGATCACGGGGGGGCGACTTTATCTTCTCTCCTGGGGCGTCTCCTTGAGGGTCCCTCATCAACAAATGATGATGAGGGAGCAGAGGAGTAGCGGAATGTGGCATTTGCAGACTCCGTTTCAAAGGCAACATACAGTGGAGTACATTCTCTGGGATGGACAGGATATTTTTATTTTTATTGGTGTTTGTAAAGTGAAAAGTGTCAGGGGGTGTATGCAGTGATTTAACACGTGAGGGGGCTTTTAATAGATTTAACATGATATTTATGATAAAGAAAAAAAAAAGAGAAAGAAAGAAAAGAGAAAAAGATAAGAGAAAGAATAAGATGAAAATTTTGAAAAAAAAAAGGCTAAAAAAAATAAAATAAATAAAAACACTGAAACCTGAGCAGACGCAGTCAGTAATTGACAGTACTAACCGGCGCTCAGCAGGTGCAGGATCCACGCACACACTAAATAAAGCACCAAAAACGGAGCAGTAATTGATGTCACTTACTCAGTGGACGCACGCAATCAGATGTTTTATGCGTGCCAAAAAACTGATTGAAAAAATACGGCACACAGGTGCTGATCAAGCATGTACGCATTGATCAGTGCTTGCCAGTCAAAGCTCGCACACAGTACAAGTGGCGCAGGGCTGGGAAAAAAACAGATAGATGGAGTACACCGGGGGGGGACAGGAAATGGGAATGGAGATCTGAAACTGCTGCAAATCAGCAAAAAAAGATCACTGCAGATGTTATTCTTCTTATCTTCTGAGTGAAGAGCAATGATTTACTGTGGTAGTACCAGAAGTCCCAGCCGACAACCAGCAGCACAGTGGGGCACAGGTCCTCCAGTCACCAAGCTAAAATGGCTGCCTGCAGCGAGGCACCAACTGTTCTTTCAACTGTATAACGCTTCCATTAGCTGGAGCATTGTTCCAGCCAATCACAGCCCCCTGCAGCACCATACATTGCCGGCGCTGCGATGGGCCGGTCTTCACTAACCACCTAATCGCAGCGGTCAGGGCTTCAGGAACAACTCAGATTCTCCAGTAGTTAAGATGACTGCCTGCTGATCAGAGCAGCCATCTTATGCCAGTCACCGCGCAACACTCAGGGTTGTCAACTGTCCAGAAATTTATGGACAGCCCGTAATAATAAGCAACTTTTTCCGTGTCCGTGAAAAAAAATGACGTCCCCATGATTTTTTTTGAGGCTGGTGGGTCTTGACTGGTGTTAATTATCATCATATTACAGCCGTTTCATGCATTGAGGACTGCATTTTGCAGACCTGATAGAGATGTGGAAATCATTCTTAGATTCAGCTAAGAAAGCTCCCATGTACTCCAGCTCTCAGACAAAATCTTATCTCCTCCAGAGAGTGAAGGTTCCATCCTACCAAAGAAACCACGCCTCCTTACTACATCATATATGCTTCTCTGCTGTTAGTATAGACTCCATTACAAGATGGCCGACATAGCTGGATGTTTACATACGAGAGTTAGTAAAACAATGCACACTGCGCAGATGCCAAGTGTTATCTCTTTTCATATTTTCATATTCCAGCCAATGTAACAATACCACATGCCTCAGAGTAGTGGCGTACATACAGGGGTCGCAGTTGCGACCGGGCCCGGCACTCCAGGGGGCCCGGCCGCCTGTGGACCCACCCCCCAGGCCAGCAAGCTACCCTAAATGATGTTGTACTAACATGTAATGGAGCGCTCTGATGGGCCCAGCACAAAGTACAGAGCGCTCCATTACATGTATAATGTGGAGGGAAGGGGGTCGGGGTTGGGGTGCGCGCACTCACACACCCGGCTGGTCGGCATTTCTTTTCAGTAGTGAAGCAGGGAAAGCTCTCTCATCCCTGCTTCACTGCTCTTCACAGCTCAGGAGCTCCCCTGCTGGCCCCAGATCGCGCTGCTGGCTGTGGGAGGAGATCTGAAGACCCGGGAATCTGCCTGCAGCACAGCCAGCACCGAGATGAGTGAGGGAGCCTGTCATCAGGGAAGAAGGTAAGTATGTTTTTTTTTCTAAGGCTGCAGACTGGGGGCAAAGGGCAAGAGGGGGCATAACTAATTTGAGGGGGCACCTAATCAGGCATTACTGTGAGGGGGGCACATATGAAGGCATAACTCTGAGGATTGAGGTATACTGAAAAAGTTCCTGGACACCACTGTTGTTACTTGCTTGTGTCTTTATTAAACAGCTCAGATTACAGTATGCGGTTTGCCAGTTGTGAGTAAGTATTATAACAACGTTTCGGTGAACGCCTTCATCAGGACACTGGACGTGCCGCACTGTGTAAGAATCTGTGTTGGAAAGGAGTGGTTGGAGCTCTGTGGCTCTGTTGGCAATGCTGCACGGGGTCAGAATCCTGATTCCCTTGGCTGCCATGATTCTGACCCCGCGCAGCATTGCCAACAGAGCCACAGAGCTCCAACCACTCCTTTCCAACACGGATTCTACACAGTGCGGCACGTCCAGTGTCCTGATGAAGGCGTTACCGCCAAACGTTGTTATAATACTTACTCACAACTGGCAAACCGCATACTGTAATCTGAGCTGTTTAATAAGGACACAAGCAAGTAACAACAGTGGTGTCCAGGAACTTTTTCGTATACTTGTATATCTGGCCTGGGAACCTTTTCCTGCGACCCACGCCTTTCAAGGGGAGCACCACCCAACCTATCTAGAATATGAGGATTGAGGGGGCACATATGAAAGCATAACTACTGTGAGGGGGCACATATCTGGGCATAAATATTTTGAAGGGGCACATAATCTGGCATAACCACTCTGAGGGGGCACATATCTGGGCATATCTACTTTGAGGGGGCACATAACTGGGCATAAATACTGTGAAGGGGCACATATTCTGGTCATTACTACTGTGAGGGGGCACATATTCGGCATTACTACTGTGAGGAGGCACATATCTGGGCATATTACTGTGAGGGGACACATAATCTGGGCATTACTACTGTGAGGGGACACATAACTGGGCATAACTACTGTGAGGGGGCACATATTTGGCATCACTACTGTGAGGGGGCACATATTCTGGGCATTACTACTGTGAGGGGGCACATATCTGGGCATATTACTGTGAGGAGACACATAATCTGGGCATTACTACTGTGAGGGGACACATAACTGGGCATAACTACTGTGAGGGGGCACATATCTGAGTATACCTACTGTGACAGGAACAAAGGTGGGCATTAGTACTGTGAGGGGCCTCAAGGTGGGCATTAGTACTGTGTGGTAGCACTAGATTACTCTGCTTTACATTGGCATGGCTCAGTCTTACCGGCCAGCACAGCGCCCCCTGCTGGTGATTTCACAGGGTCAGTCGCTATCTTTTCCTCATGTAATTATTCTTTTTTCTCACCACAGGGACCTTGTTCTGGACCCAGCGGACATCACGCTGACGCCAGCGACACTCTGGATGAGGTAGGACCAGATTTTATTAGTTAGGACTGGGTGAGTGTAGCCATGCATTGGGGTTAGGGCTCTTTAACATCCTGTACGGGTAATCTGCTGTGTGAATAAGTGCCAAGCCTCGCTCCAAACAGCAGAGAACAGAGCACTAACAGGACTGATACTGCTCCGTGCCTCTCTGTGATCTTTTACTACAAAATCACAGTGAGATAAAGTTGTCACCGTGATTTTGTAGTTAAAAGATCACAGAGAGGCACAGAGCATTATCAATCCTGTTAGTGCTCCATGTCTCTGCTGTTCGGAGCGGGGCTTGGCACTCTTTCACGCAGCGGATTAGCCGCACGGAAATGGCAAGTGATAGGTTACATTTTTGTAATATACTTTATTTAGCCAAAATAATTTTAGTAGTAAACTGGGGCTGAAATGGCCATTAGCAGCGCTCTCAGAAATTAGGGGGGGGGGGGGGGCCCATGGATCAGTTTCGCACCTGGGCCCCATGGATTGTGTGTACGCCACTGCCTCAGAGGGAATGCCTCTCTGATGTCTATATAAACTGCTGTACTTCCTGTAATAAATTAGAAATTACTTTGACCCTATTGTGTGTCACTGTTATTTTCTCTGTGCACGTAATCAGCCCTAATTGAGGGCATATTTAACAGACCCATTCAACTTGAATGGGTCCGTGATCCGTTCGTACCGCAAAACGATAGAACAAGTAAAATTTTTTTGTGGTGCAGAGCCATGGAGAAAAACCCAACGGAAGAACTTAAGTTAATAGGTCCGCATCCGTGATGCGGTGAGCACATGGCTGCTGCCCGCATATTGCAGACCCGCTGTTTGTGGGCCACAATATGGACCACAGGCGTGTGCATAAGGCCTAAAAATACACCTCTTATCAATTTTGAGGAGTATTTTTAGCCGTGGAGGAGTATGAATTTTACAGTTATTCATATATATAATATATAGTCCCACATAACGTTATGAGGCTGCTATTTCTGCAGGGAAACCATTACCAGTCTCCTCTATAATGTCTTCTGTGCAAAATAGCAAATATAGACAATTTTACATTTATCCAACATCATACACTAAACATAAAACCACTGCCACCATAACAGAGCTGGATATACACAGTGCTCACCTTGTGCTGCCATACACAGTGCCCACCTAGCGCTGCCATACACAATGCCCACCTAGTGCTGCCATACACTGTGCCTACCTAGCGCTACCATACACAGTGCCCACCTAGCGCTGCCATACACAGTGCCCACCTAGTGCAGCCATACACTGTGCCTACCTAGCGCTACCATACACAGTGCCTACCTAGCGCTACCGTACACAGTGCCCACCTAGTGCTGCCATACACAGTGCCTACCTAGTGCTACCATACACAGTGCCCACCTAGTTCTGCCATACACTGTGCCTACCTAGCCCTACCACACAATGCCCACCTAGCGCTGCCATGCACAGTGCCCACCTAGAGTTGCCATACACAGTGCCCACCTAGCGCTGCCATACACTGTGCTCACCTAGCACTGCCATACACTGTGCCTACCTAGCGCTGCCATGCACAGTCCCCACCTAGAGTTGCCATACACAGTGCCCACCTAGCGCTGCCATACACTGTGCTCACCTAGCACTGCCATACACTGTGCCTACCTAGCGCTGCCATACACTGTGCCCACCTAGTGCTGCTATACACTGTGCCCACCTAGCACTGCCATACACTGTGCCCACCTAGCACTGCCATACACTGTGCCCACCTAGCACTGCCATACACAGTGCCCACCTAGCGCTGCCAGACACAGTGCCCACCTAGTGCTGCCATATACAGTGCTTACATAATTCCATATGAAGTTGCCCTATTTGATGATTTTGTATGTAGTGCCCCCATAATAGAGGCATACAAAGCGCTCCCAAAGACTATTCTGTAATTATTTGACGATAACTGCCCAGTTCCTGCTGTGTATTCACCTCAGACCCAGGCACCCACCAGGAGCTTATAGTTCCACTAGAGCCCTCATTGCCAATAGCACCTCTTAGTGGCTGCTCACCCCACCAGGCTGCCACTCCACTGGCAGTATTGGTGAAGATGCCAGCACCACTGCATAGGCATCCTCCGCAGTGGTCTCAGAGTGGCGCAGCAAATGGCCTGGCAGCCGCCCAAATTGACAAATCAGCAGCCTCCTTACCAATAACAAAGCTCTATATGTAGCTCTGCTACATGTCCATTGCACACACACAGCACTGCTACATGCCCATTGCACACACACAGCACTGCTACATGCCCATTACACAGAGAGCACTGCTACATGCCCATTACACAGAGAGCACTGCTACATGTCCATTAGGCCTCATGCACAAATGGCCTGAACAGGCGTCTAAGACTCTTGTACAGGCGTTATTGCGACCTCTGATTAGAGGTATTTGGGAATATATTTATAATAAAGTTATATTTAAGTATTTTTTTGTTGATGAGTGGGAATACGTTTCTCAAACCATGATAATAGCAACAGGCCACACCCTGGTGTTTAGCCACATTTCTAGGCCTAGTGTAAAAGATGGAGGAATCTGTATGTAAAAGTGAATCACTGATTAGGTTTGTGCAGGAGAAGCGCTGCCTGTATGACATACAAGATGCCAAATACAAGAATCGGCGAAGCAGACAGCAGGCATGGGAGGATATTGGAAAAAAGATCTGGCCAGATTGGAACAGTATGGGAAAGCATGTGAAAGAAGGAAAAGGTATTGACATGTGTGTTAATGAGTTTAAGGTGTGCCAACTGTAAGTTATAGTATATGCAAATTTTTTAATGGGGCCCCTTCCCCCTGTTATTTTTGACAAGTGTCAGGCTCCGTATCTCACCACAATAGCTTATTGTGTTATTAGGTTGATTCCCAAGTGAAAGCTCACTGGTCGAATGCAGGAGCAGCCATGAAGAATAACAGAAGCAAACAGAAACATCATCTTCCCGCTCATCAATAGCGGTGTCTCGGCGAAGAAAACTGCCAAACTGCATCATGTGAGTTCCATGACAGTTGGAAGAATACGAAATTAAGTCCGTCCATCAATTCCAAAGCCAAGAGGTGGACGTCTAGGCAAAATATCAGAGTCAATAAGTCAGTTCATCATAAGGTCTATCAGTTCTGCCGCGAAGAACATGGCAGTGGAGGTGGCTTGTATGCTTCGTAATAGTGAGATCACAGGCGTCCATGCAACGCACATTACACAAGTCTGAAATGGTGGCCCGAAAATAGGTGAAGAAGACTCGACTTCAATATCGTTATAAGAAGTGTCGACTCGAGTTTGCAAAAAAGTACAAACAGTGGACAGTAGAAGATTGGAAACAGATGATTTAGAGTGATGAGACAAAAGTCAATAGACTGGGCTCTGATGGGTTCATATTGATCTGGAAGAAACAAGGGAAAAGGGGACTATCGGATCGAGAAATTGAAGGAACTGACAAGTTTGGTGGAGGAAGCCTGATGATATGGGGTTGTTTCACAGCCAAAGGCATTGGCTCAATGGTGGCCTCATTGCTGAGTTACTTCGTACACTCGAGTACTATGGGTATGAAAAGGACGACATAGTATTCCCACAGGACAACGAACCGAAGCATACATTGAGGTTGGCAAAGAAATGGTTCAATGACAATAAAGTAGAGGTGCTGGATTGGCCCCCACAGTCCTCAGACCTCAACCCAATTGAACACTTGTGGGTAGAGTTGAAGAAAAAGCTGTATTCATACCCAAGTTAGTCAACCAGTATTCACCAACATTGGGAACGTGTAGAAGAGACCTGGGAAAAGATTTTGGTCCAGACATTCTTGAATCTGATCGAGAGCATGTCCAGAAGGATTCAGGCAGTGTTGAAGCCAAAGGTGGATTTACAAAATACTAACAAAATAATAAAATTTTTATTTTGAAACAGTAACAATTCGGTCACATCACAAGAATCTGCATAACTAACCATATGCTAAATTGTTGCAAGACCAATTTATGTATGAGATAGCCAAGATGATTGTCTAGAAAATGTCAGGAGTCTCATGTTCTAAGCTGCAGGGGATGGTGAGATTGTTACACTTTTGCTCACCATTGTATCTGGACATAACTACAGTGAGGGGACACAAAAGTGGGAATAACTACAGTGAGGGGGTACAAACTGGGCATACCTACTGTGAGAGGCACAAAGAGGGACATAACTACTGTGAGGGGGAAAATGATGGCTATAACTTCTGTGATGGGCACAAAGATGGGCATAACTACTATGACGGGTACAAAGGTGAGCATAACTAAAGTGAGGGGCCACAAGGTGGACATAACTATTGTGAAGGGGCCACAATGTTGGCATAACTACTGTGAAGGGGCCGAAAGGTGGGCATAACTACTGTGAAGGGGCACAAAGGTGGGCATAACTAAAGTGAGAGACCACAAGGAGTACGATAGATTTTATTAAGTAAATGGGACTAGGTGAGTATAAGTATGCATTGGGTGGAGTGCGACGCTTAACTGCCCTATCTTTATGTAAATTTGACTCGTGGGGGGTAGAGTTGAGCGAACTTCTGTTTTAAGTTCGGCTTCCAAAGTTCGGGTTCGGGTTATCCAAGCATCCTGTTATGGATTCCACTACAACGGACCATAACGGCATTTGGAACACGGGGTGAAGGACCTGAGGTGACGTCACCGTCATGTGATCAGTGCAGGGGGCGTGGCTCAGTACTGGATTGGATAAGAGGTCGTAGGCTACCACCTCTTATCTAATCCAGTACTGAGCCACGCCCCCTGCACTGATCACATGACGGTGACGTCACCCCAGGTCCTCCGTGTTGTCCAAGGTTCGGGTTCATTGAAGAATCCCCTTATGGATTCCAAATGCCGTTATGGTCCATGGTAGCGGAATCCATAACGGGATGCTTGGATAACCCGAACCCGAACTTTGGAAGCCGAACTTAAAACAGAAGTTCGCTCAACTCTAGTGGGGGGGTATGTGCAAATTTGAATCCTTGCCCCGGGTGCAGGAAAGCCTATCTACACCTCTGGGTTCATCCGTTCCTGAGGTGAAGGAATTTTGGATTGTGGGTTAACTTAATGTTACCTCAAAAGTTTTTGCCATTTAAATTGCAAATTCATCACAAACTAATATGAGGAAAGGTGTGTGCTTTGCATTAAATGAGGCCACGTGTAATTGGTTAAATAACTGTCGTTATAAGCATTATAAGTGTTCCTTTTCCGAGTTCGAAGAAACTCTCAGTCCAGTCAGCAGCAACCTAACACCAAGGAACAAGTTTATGAAATCATGGAGTCCAGTGAAGCTCTCCGCAATGCTTTCATGGCTAGAGTGCTACCCAGATCGTCTGAAGGATTTGTTGTTCCTGAGTTCCTTGGCGAAGGGTGTTGCTGTGTTGAAAATTTGAAATCTGTTTGGTTACATAAAAACATAGTAAGACTTAAATTGCAGAAAGAATTGGTTTTGGACAGGATTGCCGGTCCATTTAGCAACCCGCCGTTTGAGAATTTTAGACTTTCTCCATTAGGGATTGTACCTAAAAAAGATCCTGGGGAGTTTAGTCTTATACATCAGCAGTCATTTCCAGATAAAAGTTCATTGAATAACATGATGGATTGGTCTAATGCTCCAGTCGAGTACTCTTCTTTTGATAATGCGTTGGGTTTACTCAGACATTTTGGTAATAGTGCTTTGCTGGCAAACGAGGATATTAAATTGGCCTTTCGCTTGCTGCCAGTGAAGGCTTCTGGTTTTAATTCATATGGTTTTCAATTTGAGGGGTATTACTTTGACAGATGCACCCCAATGGGTTTTTCGCTGTCATGTTACTACTTTGAAGCTTTTTCAACATTTATTCAGTTAGTTTTACGTTCAGAAATTCAAGAGGGCGGAATTTTACACTATCATGATGAATTCTTGTTTGTTGGTTTTCCAGAGTCTAGTCTTTGTTCGTCGTTTTGGTATCCTGGTTTGTGTTTAGAGTTTTTAGGAATCAATATTGATGCAGGTAGAATGGACTTTAGGTTATTTGAAAGTGACTTGGATAAGGTTAGGTTTTTATTATTGTCATTGTTGAGAAAAAGAAATGTACCCTGAAAGGAATATAATCTGTTTTGGGTTCCCTTAATGCTGCAAATACGATCTTTCCTATTGGGAGAGTTTTTCTTTCTAAACGCCTTTATTTTTCTACAAGGGGTCTGAAGTGCCCTAGATCGCATATTAGACTCACAAAGTGTTTTTAAAAGATGGCTTGGCGATTTGGTTTGAATTTTTACAGAAATTTAATGGTTGTAGTTGTTGGGAGGAATAATTTATGGATTCAGGCGCCTTAGGAATGTTCAGGCGCCTTAGGAATGTTCACTGATGCTGCTGGTAGTTGTGGGTATGGTATGTTCTGGAATGGGAAGTGGCCAGTTTCTTGGGTTAGTACTGGAATTACGAGGAATATTGTTTTATTGGAACTTTCTTCTGTTATTGTTGCAGTAGTGATATAGGGTTCAGAGTTTAGGAATAAAAAGATTCTGTTTCACACGGATAATAAGGGAGTTCTTTTCGCCATCAACTCTTTGTCTTCTAAATGTGATCTGGTGGTAAAACTGTTAAGGCATTTAATTCTTTTTTTTGCGTGCAGTGTAATATTTGGATTAAGGCTAAGTATATTGATGATGCCTAATACTAAGTTAATTTTCTCAGAAACTGTTCCTCGTCTGTCTTGTGCAGGTAAATATAGTGTTTTTCTGGAAAAAAATATAAGGCGAGTAAATAGAGCAATGGAGAAATTTCTTCTGTTGCTCGGTGGCTTTAGCTGCAGGCACTTGGATCTGGAAGGTTTTGTGCCAGGATTGTACAGATCCGATAATGTGCACCTTTTAGACATGGGCATTGATATATTCAATTTAGGTTGAAAAATGGCTGCAATTTTTTTTTTTTTTTGGGGGCTTGCCTTGTTAAGTTCAGCTGTAGCTGAGTGTATTTTGGTGATTTCAGGATTTCAGATTGTTCATTAATTTATTAAGTCAGATGTTTTTAATTATAGGTCATACGTGGTCATTTTTATTCCATAAGAGGTTGTCATGTCTTTTATTTATTATTTATGCAGTTATGAACTTTTGGAATTTTTGGGGTGTCACTTCCCTGCATGTCTAGGCCACCCAGAGCATTTAGCTTGGGGGACAAATGGGGGCAATGACACTGTTAGTTTCGGTTAGTGTTATGTTTCTTAGGTTAGTTTTTTCCCCCTCTTTTGTTTAAGGTTTACCTCAGAAGATCTTCAAGATCCAAATGTTATCAGGTTTGAACTGGTTCACAGAACTCCTGCTTGAAGGTCCATGCCAAGTCAAGATCACCTCCTGATTGCCTGGCGTTGCTGGGGGAGAAATCTTGGTTTTGATTTGTTGCCTTCCTCACAGCGGAAAAAATTCCTACTTAGATTGCAGGGTTCAGTGGTGCTTCAGGGCCAGTTGAATTGGACCGGATCGTCGCTGGACCTGTGTGATTGAAGCCAGCTTATAAAGAAGGCGGAGAGCACCAGAGAAGAAAAATGGCTCCGGAGCTGCTTGGAGTAGTCGCTGCCGATGTCGCTGTTGCCGCCACCACCATCTTTTATTTATCATTTATGAGGTTATGAAGTGTTTAGGCCCCCCAGAGCGTTTAGCTTGGGGGACACATGGGGGCAATGAAACCATTAGTTTAGGTTAGTATTTCTTTCTTTCTCCCTCCCCTGACCCTGTTTTCCCTCTCTTTTGTTTTAGGTTTACCTTAGAAGATTTTCAGGATCCAGATGTTATCTGGTTTCAACTGGTTCACAGAACTCCTGCTTGAAGGTCCACGCGGAGTCAAGATCCCTCCTGATTGGTTGTTTGACATTGCTGGGGGAGAAATTCTGATTTTAATTTCTTGTCTCGCTCATGGCCTGAAAAATTGCTCAATAAATTACAGGGTTCCCTCTTTTTTTTATTTTTTGTCGATTTGCTTTATTTAGCGGGGCTGTATCTTCAGCTGTAACTGAGTGAATTTTGGCGATTAATTGAGGATTTCATATTTATTTATTCAGGTCATTCATTCATCAATTTAGGGCCCAGACTGGGCCCTCAAACCAACAACATGTGCAGCGGGCCGCCCCCCCCAGGTGGAGTAGTCCTGGAGTGTAGGATACAAGTGGTATACTGCAGCCTAATGTTTGTGCCACGGTGCTCCTACCTTCAGGCTGTCACTTCCTGTGGCTCGCTCTCCATTGCAGAAATTGAGTTGAAGAATAAAGTAAAGTTGTGTTTACTTGAATAACTTGAACTTGACAATACAATCGGTATCAAAGAGTTTAGTGCATTTCTCCTTTAGTTGGTTCCAGCAGGATGCAATATGGTGGCAGGCCTTAGTACTCTGCTCTCTCTGCTGTGCTAATCTCAGGCTTCAGGCTGGTTATTGGATTTTCTAGAGGATTTTCTCTGCCAAAGTGCACTTAGTACTAATAGTGCCCCTACAGTGTCCCCAACAGTAATAATGTCCCTACTGTGCCCCAGAAGTAATAATGCTCCCATAGTGCCTATACTTGTATTCATGTTCCACATAGTCTACCAGTTGTAATAAAGCTCACCAACTTTCCCCCGGTAGTAAAAAATATTCTTTATAATGTGTGACAGTAGAAAAATACCCCTTATAATGTGCGCTAGTACAAAAATGCCCCCTTGTTGGCAGTAAAAAAAATACCTCCTCTTAATGCCCCTAGTAGAAGCAATGACCCCATAGTGCCCCTATAATGTGTGCCAATGCCCCCTACGGCCAGTAAAAAAAAACTCTTTCTTAGTGCCCCCAGTTGAGCTAAGGTCCCTATAGTGTCCCCGTAATTTGTGCCAGCATAAAATACTACTATATAATGTCCCCAGTAGATGCCCCCATAGTGCCCCACTTAATGTTCCAGTATAAAATGCCCCTATAGAGTGCCCCAGGTAGATGCCCCCATAATGCTCCTTTCCCCCTTCCCCCACAGTTCTCCCATAACGTGTACCAGAATAAAATGCCCCTATAGTGCTCATCCGCACCCCCATAGTGCACACATGATGTGTTCCAGTGTAAATTGCCCCTATATAATGCCCCCCAGTAGATGCCCCCATAGTGCTCCTCTCCCCCACTTCTCAATAGTGCCCCCATAATGTGTGCTAATATAATCCCAATTTTTAGGGCCCACAGTAGATGTCCCCATAGTGCCCCTCATAATATGCCAGTATATAATGCCAATACATAGGCCCCCCCAGTAGATGCCCACATAATGTTTCTCTGCCATCCCCATAGTGCCCCCACATAATAAGCCAGTTTAAAATCCCCCTACAGAGTGCCCCAAGTAAATGCCCCCATAATGCTCACTCCTCCCCATAGTGCCCCCATAATGTGTGCCAGTATAAAATGCCCCTATAGTGTTCATTCCCAACCCCATAGTGCACACATAATGTGTGCCAGTATAAAATGTCAATATATAGGTTGAATATAGAGAGATGAGCGCATCCACAATGGAAGCGCTCAATTACCTTGGCCCTGCCGCCGCTGCTTAGATTGGGCTCCCCTCCCATGTAGAATCGTCTGCACATGGGGTATTAGGGCAAATGGACATCACAGATGAGGACACCTCTTTATTAGCCAAAGCATAGAGATAATAAAATAGTGGCTTTTCCTCTAACTGATCCACTCTGAGCATGCTTTACATGGTCGTCCAATCATTTTGCCTTACTGTGACCACTTCTAGGAAAATCATGGCTAGATAAAAGGATCACTGGGACAACTTTTATATAGAATTGTGACTCCCGGCTGATATCTCTTGGTATAGTCTCTGTTCTGTAGACTACAGACCCTTGGCTCAACAGACACCAGAGTGAAACACCAAGAGGTCAGGCAAAACCATAGTCAGGAATAAGAAGAGATCAGGGCAGGCAAAGTTTATACAATGCAAAGTCAGTCCAAAGTCAGGGCAGGCAGCTCAAGGTAAGTATGGAGATGAGATAAAGTCAGGTAAGACAGCGAATGATAATATCAGGCAGACGTTGGTACACAGAAGAGCTAACAAGACAAATAGTGCACCTCAGCAGGAAACTAAACAAATAGAACCGATTGCTCGGGCAAACTTCAACAGAATAAGGGACCTATAATACCCTACAGTGGCTCGACTAACATAGACGTATGCCAGGGAAGATTAAGGTGCGTTCACTGGTCCTTTAAGTACTTGAGTAGTAACAGGCAGAGTTGACAGGAAGTAGGTTTCAGCCTGTGTGGGGTGAACAGAAGAGCCCTACCCCAGTGGCCCCACTCGAAAGGAAGGAGCAGAGGGATGCTAGCAAGCATGGTCCTCCAGTGGACCAGGGCAGGCAACCAGGTGCGTCCACTGATGGCCATGCCAGAGAGGGGACAAGTACTGTGACCACTTGAGCTGGTGTACAGGATAAGAGTGTCAGTGGCCCTGATGAAATGTTGTGTGACAATGTATTCCCTCAGGCCATTGCTCCCTGGGGATCAGTGCAGTGGAAATATAGTACTGAAGAACGAGTTAAACATAACAAAGTCTTTTTTACTAAGTGCAAAATAGAACTTGAAATACATACAGTAGCAGAAGGCTTTACGTGCAATTCTCCAATGGCACCAGTAAGGATATGGAAGCAGATTGGTTAGTGGCAATTGCGCACTTAGGTGATACTGGTCCAGTGGTGGTTTGGTGATCAGTGGCTTGGTTGTAATCCCACACCTCACAGTAGTGTCTTCAATGCTGATAGCAGCAGTTCATGATGATGTCTGAAGTCTCAAGACTTCAGTTGAGGGTAAGTGGAGTAGTTCTCTCTGAAGAATCAGTAAAAGGAGCAGGAGCTCTGCAGTCAGCTTCCTCTCCTCTCTGTGACTACACAGGAGCTTCCCTTTTGGCAGGGACCAGCCCATTTCTACCCCAAGAGGGGAAGAACAGGGTGGTTAGACCTGTTCATTGCCAACCTTTGCCATCCATTCCTTGCTAGGAACTACTGCCATAAAAAATAAAAATAAAATACATAACAATGTAAACTGTGAAAATGGTAGTACCCTCAGGTCTGGGGTACTACAGATGGCTGTGGGCACATACTACCAGCACAACATCTATGAGAATAGTGAACATACCCCTAGCTCAAAAGTCTTACTACCTAAGGCCAATTTCAAAATACGCATCAAGAAACACTTAAACTGCCACATATATTTAAAACTCCATACGGCACAGAATTTTCCACGTGCAGATTTGAAATTTACATTGCATATACAATAAACTAATAAATGATGAGTGGCCACATGTGGATTAGCCCAATTAAATTTGGCTAAAACCATGTGTGGATACGCAGCTTGTACAACTACAAATTTGTGGCAGAAATCAATGGGTGGGCCTTGGATTTCTGGCATAATTTTTCCAATGTGTATTTTCAGTATTTTCAGCATTTTGAACATACCTGATACAGCAATTTTAATCTTGACAGAATAAATGAAATAAACAGTGGCAAGAAACAGTTTCTTGACCTCTTCATTGGCTTTTGTGATCAATGAGAGTATAGTACTCTATACTAAGTACAATCTTTTATAGCGGCTGTATGTATGCCCCTTGTTAATGTGTATAACATATTGTAGGCACAAGTACTATGGATTGATATAAATCTGGAAAAAATATGAACCCTCTGTTGATTTTTAAAACATACAGAAAAATAAATGCTCCTGCACGTGGCTAACATTTCAGCTCTTTTCAAGCTGGTCCTGAGAATCAAAGTTCTGTTTTGTCTGGGATTGTCAAGCTGAGAGTGTTCTGCATTAAGCAAAGCGTAACTGTTGCAGTCTTCAAGTCATCTAATCGAGACCAGACTTTGGCCTACATCTTGCAAGTCAGTGGTTAGCTGTCAAATGTGCTTGAGTACAATCGGCATTCCAGCCTAATTGTTCTGCAGCTGGACACCAAGACGGGGTTGGCGTGTACTTTATTCAGTTGCATATTTGCTGTCCCATGATGCTGAAGGTAAAAAAAAAAAAACAAGATAAAACCTTTGTGATTTCCTTTCCAGGGACATATGTTGCTCCTCACTGTGCAGGTCTTACAACACCAGGTTTTGTTTTAGATCTTGGAGACAAAACAACTTTCACATTTTTTTTTTAAGTTTTATTACTCCAGAGGGGTTTTAGGAGATCTTACATTTTTAACTTAGTCCAAAACTGCTGTGCTAGTCGTATTGCCACAGCTGGCAGTCGTCTACCTCCACGTGAGGATGCAGATCCATGTAATACATTAGTGGGGTTGTCAACTTCCTGCAAAATAAATTTCTAGACATCCTTTATGACCAAGATAAATTCTTATTCTTGTCATATGCTTGAATTTCAGGGCCCAGCTGGCAGGAGATAGGAGCTATGAGCACAAAACCCTAACTGTAAAAGTGTAAAGGTTCACTAGGGTTGGTTCCCCTCACTATTAGACCTCATTCACATATCTGTGTCCATTTTGCATCCACAAGTTCAGGACGTTCAAACCCTCAGTGTTTTTTCACTGTAGTCGATCCGTGGTGCAACCTTTTTTTTTTAAACATTTTAAACATGTTTCTATGCAATGGATTAGTGAAAAACGAACAGAATGTGGATGGCATAAGTTCCACAGCAGAGGCTAGTATCTTTGGGGATCATATGATGTAATGGCAAACAAGAATGGAGGGCAAAAATACATGGCAGTGACCAGACAGATTAAGGATGGCATCTGTGTTCTCCCTGTGGTCTTCATAGACCCACAGACCTGTCCATGTTGGTTATCCATGTCACTATGTTATGGCAATTGGTGATAGGAAAACAATCACTTCTTGTAATGGAAGCCTTTTGAACATGGTGTCTGATCTGCAGGCATGCTATAGAGCAGGTGGAGCTGGGCAGATTGATATATACTTGATATATACACTGACCCAAAATATAAACACAACACTTTCGGTTTGCTCCCATTTTGCATGAGCTAAACTGAAAGATCTGAAACATTTTCTACGCACACAAAAGACCCATTACTCTCAAATATTATTCACAAATCTGTTTAAATCTGTGTTAGTGAGCACTTCTCCTTTGCCAAGATAATCCATCCCACCTCACAGGTGTGGCATATCAAGGTGCTGATTAGACAGCATGAATATTGCACAGGCGTGCCTTAGACTGCCCACAATAGAAGGCCACTGTGAAATGTGCAGTTTGATCAGACAGCACAATGCCACAGATGTCGCAACGTTTGAGAACGTGCAATTGGCATGCTGACTGCAGGAATGTCTACCAGAGCTGTTGCCTGTGCAATGAATGTTCATTTCTCTACCATAAGCCATCTCCAAAGGCGCTTCAGAGAATTTTGCAGTACATCCAACCGGCCTCACAACCGCAGACCAAGTGTAACCACACCAGCTCAGGACCTCCACATCCAGCAATGTTCACCTCCATGATCATCTGAGATCAGCCACCCAGAAAGCTGCAGCAACAATCGGTTTACATAACCAAAGAATTTCTGCATAAACTGTCAAAAACCATCTCAGGGAAGCTCATCTGCATGCTCGTCATTCTCATCGGGGTCTGGACCTGACTGCAGTTCGTTGTTGTAAACGACTTGAGTGGGCAAATGCTCACATTTGATGGTGTCTGGCACGTTGAAGAAGTGTTCTGTTCACGGATGAGTCCCGGTTTTGACTGTTCAGGGCAGATGGCAGACAGCATGTGTGGCGTTATATGGGTGAGCGGTTTGCTGACGTCAATGTTGTGGATCGAGTGGCCCATGGTGGCGGTGGGGTTATGGTATGGGCAGGCGTTTGTTATAGACAACGAATACAGGTGCATTTTATTGATGACATTTTGAATGCACAAAGATACCGTGACGATAAGAGATGCCATTCATCCACGACTATCACCATGGTGTTTGCAGCATGATAATGCACGTCCCTATATTGCAAGGATCTGTACACAATTCCTGGAAGCTGAAAACATCCCAGTTCTTGCATGGCCAGCATACTCACCAGACATGTCACCCATTGAGCATGTTTGGGATGCTCTGGATCGGCATATACAACAGTGTGTTCTAGTTCCTGACAATATTCAGTAAATTCGAACAGCTATTGAAGAGGAGTGGACCAACATTCCACAGGCCACAATCAACAACCTGATCAGCTCTATGCGACGAAGATGTGTTGCACTGCGTGAGGCAAATGGTGGCCACACCAGATACTGACTGGTTTTCTGCCCCCCCTTCCCCCAAGTAAGGCAAAACTGTGAACATTTCAGAGTGGACTTTTATTGTGGGCAGTCTAAGGCACACCTGTGCAATATTCATGCTGTCTAATCAGCACCTTGATATGCCACACCTGTGAGGTAAAATGGAATATCTTGGAGAAGGAGAAGTGCTTACTAACACAGATTAAGACAGATTTGTGAACAATATTTGAGTGCAATGGGTCTTTTGTGTATATAGAAAATGTTTCAGATCTTTGAGTTCAGCTCATGCAAAATAGGAGCAAAACCGAAAGTGTTGTGTTTATATTTTTGGTCAGTGTATATTTTGAGTCTGAATTTTCCTTCAGATAAGAGGGACTGCCGTGGGCACCAGGTTCGCCCCCCAGTTATGCCAATTTATTTATGGCCCAATGGGAAGATCATAACATCATTCCCAGACTGGGGACAGACCTGGTGCTATGGCATAGATATATTTATGATATTATCTTTATATGGCAAAAAGTGAGGTAGAACTTCAGATATTTATTGAGGAAATTGATAAAAACTCAATAAATTTACATTTTTTATCAAACATAAGCAGAATGAATTTTTAGATCTACAGATTAAGGTTGATAAGGACAAATTATCTTACTTATCACAAACCTACAGGAAAAAACTGTTATATTCTATATTCCAGTTGTCACTTGCCAAGATGGCTTCTTAATATACCAACAAGTCAGTTTCGGCGTATCAAACGCAATTGTACGAATAATGAGCAGTTTGAGAATGAGGCCAAACTAATGAGAGAACAATTCGCTGCAAAGAATTATCCGGAAAATGCAGTTTAAACATCCTTAGCAAAAGTGAGGGACCTAGATAGACAATCGTCCTTTACAGCAAAAATAAACCAAACTAATATAAATAAGATATTTTACGTATTATATTACTGTTTAATGCACAAATTAAAAGAATAGAACACATTATAAGGCGACACTGGCACCATATTTTAACCACTTCAGCCCCCCTAGCTTAAACACCCTTAATGACCAGGCCACTTTTTACAATTCTGCACTACACTACTTTCACCGTTTATTGCTCCGTCATACAACTTACCACCCAAATGAATTTTACCTCCTTTTCTTCTCACTAATAGAGCTTTCATTTGGTGGTATTTCACTGCTGCTGACATTTTTACTTTTTTTGCTATTAATCAAAATTTAACGAAATTTTTGCAAAAAAATTTACATTTTTCACTTTCTGTTGTAAAATTTTTCAAAAAAACTACATTTCTATATAAATTTTTCTATAAATTTATTGTTCTACATGTCTTTGATAAAAAAAATCCAATAAGTGTATGTTTATTGGTTTGGGTAAAAGTTATAGCGTTTACAAACTATGGTGCAAAAAAGTGAATTTCGGCATTTTGAAGCAGCTCTGACTTTCTGAGCACCTGTCAGGTTTCTTCAGGTGCTAGAATGCCAGGAAAGTATAAATACCCCCAAATTACACCATTTTAGAAAGAAGACACCCCAAAGTATTTGCGGAGGTGCATGGTGAGTTCATGTATGATTTCATTTTTTTTCACAAGTTAGCGGAAAATGACACTTTCTGAGGAAAAAAATAAAAATAATAAAGTTTCCATTTCTGCTAACTTCTGGCAAAAAAAAAAAAAATCTCCCACGGACTCACTATGACCCTCAGTGAATACCTTGGGGTGTCTACTTTCTGAAATGGGGTCATTTGTGGGGTGTGTTTACTGTTCTGGCATTTTGGGCGGGGCTAAATTGTGAGCAGCCATGTAAAAGCTAAAGGTACTCGTTGGAATTTCGTCCCCTTTGCGCACCCAGGCTGCAAAAAAGTGTCACTCATGTGGTATCGCCGTACTCAGGAGAAGTAGGGCAATGTGTTTTGGGGTGTATTTTTACATATACCCATGTTGGGTGAGAGAAATATCTCTGTAAACTGACAACTTTGTATAAAATTTTTTAAAAAGTTGTCGTTTACAGAGATATTTCTCACACCCAGCATGGTTATATATAAAAATACACCCCACAACTCATTGCCCTACTTCTCCTGAGTACGGCAATACCACATGTGTGACACTTTTTTGCAGCCAAGATGCGCAAAGGGGCCCGAATTCCCATGAGTACCTTTAGGATTTCACAGGGCATTTTTACACATTTGGATTCCAGACTTCTTCTTATGCTTTAGGGGCCCCTAAAATGCCAGGACAGTATAAATACCCCACAAGTGACCCCATTTTAGAAAGAAAACACCCCAAGGTATTCTATGAGGGGTATGGTGAGTTCATGTAAAATTTTATTTTTTGTCACAAGTTAGTGAAATATGAGACTTTGTAAAAAAACAAAAATAAAAAAAAAATATCAATTTCCGCTAACTTGTGCCAAAAAAAAATAAATTTCTGTGAACTTGTCTTCTTTCCAAAATGGGGTCACATGTGGGGTATTTATACTGCCCTGGCATTTTAGGGGCCCTAAAGCGCGAGAATCCAAAATGCGTAAAAATGCCCTGTGAAATCCTAAAGGTACTCATTGGTTTTAGGGCCCCTTTGCGCATCTTGGCTGCAAAAAAGTGTCACACATGTGGTATCACCGTACTCAGGAGACGTAGGGCAATGTGTTTTGGGGTGTATTTTTATATATACCCATACTTTGTGTGAGAAATATCGCTGTAAACTATTTTTTAATCAAAGTTGTCAATTTACAGAGATATTTCTCTCACCCAACATGGGTATATGTAAAAATTGTTTTTCTTGTGATATTCCCAATAAGTTTCATGTGTCACATGTCCCTCTTCCTATTGAAAAAACAAAAGTTGGATTCAAAATGGCCGACTTCAAAATGGCCACCATGGTCACCACCCATCTTGAAAAGCTTCCCCCCGCACATATACTAATGTGCCACAAACAGGAAGTTAATATCACAAACCATTCCCATTTTATTAAGGTGTATCCATATAAATGGCCCACCCTGTAGATACATCTTTGATTTCAACACACTCTTAGTTGATGGCCTCAATGCTGGATTAGAATTTTTTGGGTACCTGTAGAATTTAGGGTGTGTGCCTTTCGCTGACGAGAGATCGGAGTCAGGCTGTGTTACCAGCACTCCGATCTCCCCTTGGCGGGAGGCCTCCATCCTTCACATATAGCAACTACAGTATGTCCCTGTAGGGAAAAAAGATAAATATATTGGGAGGAATAAAACAAAAACATAAACGAAAATAACTATATTAGGAAGAATAAAGTCATCAGAAAGTTAGAAAAAAAAAAACCCTGCAATATAAATACAAATACGAGGGTACCACCTACAATACAAGAAGATAAGACATTATGAACTTAATTTATATATGTTTCTATATATTTTTATACTTTTTATAGGGATTTTTATGATCTACATTTTTATGAGAACTATTAAATTGATATAAGTAATACAATGAAGATCCAATGGCAGTGATTAACTTAAAAACGCATGTAAAAAGAAAAAACGCACAGAAAACACATTCCATTTTTTGGAGTCAGTTTAAGTATAAAATGATAAAGAAGATATAATTTGAAACATCTGGAAGTAGATAAGTAGAACAAGATGGACTTTTATGTTCTAAAAAAACTGAAATAGATGAGCAGAAAAAATCCATTTTGGGTCTTTGCATTAACCTACCACAGGACTATAAATAGGTGTGGGGGATCTTAATGCAGGTAACCACTGAGGAAGGAGTCAGCTTAGACTCCGAAACGCGTTTGGTGCTTTTATACCTGCAACCCCTAAGTACAAATATTGATGGACACTGATTGATATACTGTATATCTTTTGGGAAGCGCTTCCCTAAGTATCCTAATCCTACTCATATCAGGTTGATATGATTTGGCCATTAATTGCGCAACACTAACGAACAACATTGCCTTCTAAATGAAAAGATACACTGTTATTTTTTGGATGCATTATATGCACAGCTAAATACATCCAATTTATCTAACCAAACAAAAGGTTTATAAACACCGTCAAAAGTGACTTTTTCATGAAGGGTATAATTGACATTCCCTTCATGACATTTTGCGCACTATTGATATTATTGATCAGTGTGAAAAGAAAGACTGCGACGTATAAGGTTGATTTGCATGAGTTGCAATGGATATATGAGTATATAGATACATCTAATTGGCACAAACTATACTGCAAGTGACTTTTTATTAAAGGGGACATTATTACAAAGAAAGCAACTATATATATATATTTTTTTCAATTGTCTTTTTATTTGGATTTTGAATAAAGACATAGATGTACAGAAACAGTAAAGTGTACAGTCTCGTATCTCAAAAGGACATAACAAGAATAAAGTGTAACAGTACATACACAGCAAAGGTGCATGAGTGTGAGCATTATAGTGGTAATGCTAAAATAACATTGCGTGGCAGAAAATAAACAATTACAATTGGAGCATCACGAAATGTCACTGTAACAATAACCCTGGTACTCCATTCACAAACCAAAAGACACAGAGGGGGAAGACAAGACCAGACACAGAAGGTTGTAAGTGACCGGCTACAGATAGAATGTTAGACCACCATATCAATATAAACGTCCCAAGGGTGCCATATTTTATCAAACTTCTCTACCCGGCCATCAATGGTCGCTGAGATACGCTCCATGCAATGAACATTAAGGACACGGGAGATAAGTTTCTCTTTGTACGGCCTATCCTGTCTTTTCCAAAAACTAGCTATGAGACGTCTAGCTGCAGACAGTATATAGAGCACTAGCTGAAGAGTCATTCTCTTCAAGGGAGAAGGAGGCATGTTTAACAAAAAAAAAAAAATAATGGTTCAGAGGAAATCGTATTCCTAACAGTTGCGTCAGGAGGCATTGAACTTCCCTCCAAAACGGGAATAAAACGGGGCAGTCCCAATAAATATGAAATAGGGATCCCAGCCCTGACCCACACCTCCAACACCTATCTGATGTAGTGGGATTAAGATGTCTAAGTAGCTGGGGCGTGTGGTACCACAACATTAATACTTTGTACGAATTCTCTTTATGTGTAACACAAGTGGAGGTTGCCGATGTGCTTTGCATTATGAGCTTCCATTCTGCCACCTATATATCCCTACCCAAGTACGCTTCCCACTTAGACATGTATGGATGCCTAGTAATCGTAGAGGGAGGAGGAGAGAAGAGTAGAATGTATATCTCAGATATCAGTCCCTTAGTGGTGTCCGACAGTTTGCAAAGCTTTTCAAACAGTGTAGGGGTGGACACCTTAGTATCTTTAAACAAAGACCTAAACCAGTGCCGTAATTACATATGCTGGTACCTAGAGGATTCCAGTAAATCATACCTTTCCTTGAGTGAGTCGAACGGGATAATCCCAAGAGTTCTATAATCCACTATGTCTACGAAACGGAACATATTATGGGAAAACCAGGGTCTAGAAAAGGAAGGTTGCAAACCCGGGAGGAACAAAGGGTTAAAAAGGAAGGTTACCATAGCGGATTTAGGTGACACTAAGGCCCCTTTCACACGGGCGAGTTTTCCGCGCGGGTGCAATGCGTGAGGAGGACGCATTGCACCCGCACTGAATCCGGACCCATTCATTTCTATGGGGCTGTGCACATGAGCGGTGATTTTCACGCATCACTTCTGCGTTGCGTGAAAATCGCAGCATGTTCTATATTCTGCGTTTTTCACGCAACGCAGGCCCCATAGAAGTGAATGGGGCTGCGGGAAAATCGCAAGCATCCGCAACCAAGTGCGGATGCGTTGCGATTTTCCCGCATTGTTGCTTAGCAACGGGACCCAATCTCTATTATTTCCCCTTATAACATGGTTATAAGGGAAAATAATAGCATTCCTAATAAAGAATGCATTGTTAAATGATGAGGAAAAGGTTAAAAATAATAAAGAGTTAACTTACCTTCTACCATTGTACGCGTAGAGCCCCAGAACGTCTTCTCTCTTGATAGTTTGGATGCTTGAGGACCTGTGGTGACGTCACAGGGTCACATGGTCCAGTCATAGAAGCATTTGAGTGGACCATGTGACCCATGTGATCCTGTGACATCACGGCAGGTCCTTCATCCAACATCTGTTGGATAAAGGACCTGCCGTGATGCCACAGGATCACATGGGTCACATGGTCCACTCAAATGCTTCTATGACTGGACCATGTGACCCTGTGACGTCACCACAGGTCCTCAAGCATCCAAACTATCAGAGAGAAGACGTTCTGAGGCTCTGCGCGTACAATGGGAGAAGGTAAGTTAACTCTTTATTATTTTTAACCCTTTAAAGCCCGGGGAACATTGCATTCTGTAATTAGAATGCGATTATTTTCCCTTATAACTATGTTATAAAGGAAAATAATTACACATACAGAATACTCATCCCGAAACCGGACTTCAGTGATGAAGTCTGACTTCGGGTCTGGGTACCAAGCATGCGGATTTTTTCATGCGCGTGCTCAACGCACTACAAACGTTCGCACACGCTCGGAAAAATCGCGGCGATTCCCGCAACGCACCCGCATCTTATCCGGGCGTCAAACATGACGCCCGTGTGCAGAAGGCCTAAGGGAAATTTCTGCTTGCAGGACTTCCAAATATCATATGTAAGGGCCATTGGGCCTAGTAGCTGTGGTAACAGAGCAGGAGGTAGTGGGGACCATAATAGGGCGTTAGGGTGCACCGGAGCGATCCATAACTTCTCTATCTCCATCCATCTGGAATAGGCAAAAAGAGTCGACCAAGCTGGGATACGTCTTAAGTGTGTCGCCCAGTAGTATTTAGTGACATCTGGAAGCCCAAGGCCGCCTTGCGATCTAAGAGCGGTAAGAGTCCTGCATGAAATTCTATGCCTTTTGCCATTCCAGATGAACCGCAGGATTGAGGATTGTAAGGCTCTCAGTTCGCCCCCAGGGATAGGCACAGGGAGAGTCTCCAGAGCATATAATAGCTTCAGGAAAATAGACATTTTTACCGCTGCTATGCGTCCAAACAAGGAGATAGGCAGGAGCATCCAGTTTTGAGCTCTCGGAAAAGAGGGGGAAAATTATGGGTGTACAGAGAGGCGTAAGTCTTAGTTAAATAGACCCCTAAATATTTTAAGGAATTATCATTCCACCTGAAGCGGAAGTTTGCGCGTAATACAGTTAGCATGTCAAGGGGCATATTTAGTGGCAAGGCTTCTGTTTTGGACGTGTTTACTTTATATCCTGACAGCCTACCAAAACTCTCTAAAATGCAAAATAGATTTGGCAAGGTGACATGAGGATCCGACAGTGTCAGAAGAATATCCTCGGCAAAGAGGGACAGCTTAAATTCCACCTGATTGACCGTTATACCGTTAATATCAGGGTGTGCTCTAATGGCGGCCGCCAACAGTTCAATGCAGAGTATAAAGAGGAGAGGGGAGAGCGGACATCCTTGCCTTGTGCCATTATAAATACCCAATGTGCGTGAGTGGACATGAGGCGTCTTGATAATGGCAGTGGGTCGAGTGTAAAGGGAATGGAGTGCAGTCAGGAATGGGTGTCTGATGCGTAAACTGTAAGTGGAGAATGTCTGATTCAACAAGTCACCTCACAAATGCGTGATTGTATAAGGCTGACATTTCGAAACGCCACAGTAAAAGAATTGTCTTAGTACTCTCCTTCTCTCGCTAAGAAAAGAATATTCTCCTTCTCCAAGTAATAAGCAATCATTATTTTCTCCTGTTATGCTAAAGTGGAGAGTAATATCTTATACTGCCCAGTACTGCATTCACTTGGATCGCAGAAGCTTCTAGCAATTCCAGTTTCATACAGGCTAGGAACTGTATTCAGCCTGTTTTCTGAGGTAAATATTGTCTGCCTGCTGTGGGCTATTAAAAGACTGAACCACCACTAGAGGTTGCTGTTGTGTTACAGATGAAAATGCAGGACGCAGGTAGAAGGATTTCTAAACCCTCATTAAAAATGAAAGAGGCCCTCTTAACTGACAAAATTGAGATATGTGATAATTTGTCCAGTTTGTGGGAAAAGACTGAACAATGTATGGATGCAGCACATGAATCAGGCTATAATGAAGATCAATTAAAGGCCATGCGTACAAAATTGAATAAGGCATATGAAGGTTATAAGAAATTGTCTGAAAAATATTCTTCTCTGTTATCAAGTCTCAACTCAGAGGACTTCATCTTAGAATTAAAGAACCACACTGTGCATAATGATGAAAGATATAGCAAATTTATGGCAGTCAAGTCAATGCTAGAGGACAAGATATCACAACAATATGAAACTATCCCACAATTCTAACTTTTCAAAGCACTCCAAGGCTTCATCCCGTTCCTTGAAATCTATTGCTCAGTCCTCATCGCTAAGGTCTCGCTCACAGCAGTCTTCGCTAAGTACCTCATTGGTGTTAGCACGCGCAAAGGCAGAAGCAGCGAAGGCACAAGCTCACTGCATTACAAAGGAAGCAGCCATTAAGGCACAAGTCACAGAGACACAAGCCCAGTCTTAAGCTTATCAAGCAGCCATACAGGCTCAGGCACAAGCAACCAAAGCCAAGGCTGAAGCTGAGTTGGAGGTTCTACAGAAAGAAAGAGAAGAAGCAGCAGCCATGACTGAACTCAGAGTTCTTGAAGAAGCAGCTGAAGAAGAAGAAGCTTATCCTATGTCCAAGATATCTAATAACTCAGAAGGGCGTACCCTGCAATTTGTCCTAGACCAAAGCAATGTCAATGCATTTGCACCAGAAGATTTGGCCTCTGCACGCCAGCCTGCTGAACTTATGCGAGTAGAAAAAAAAGGCAGCTGATAACTATACAGTTGACCCCAGTCCAGTGAACGTTTCTCTTTCTTTCAAACATCTGGCACCTCCTGAGACTAGTTACATAGCAACCAAGACGCTGGCGCCAACATTACTAGATGTGAAGCCTTAACTTACGCTCAACCGAGCTGCCACTCCATTCCATCTTCCAACCCCCAAACATAGGGTATCAGATGGTGCCAACAACACCAGCGAAGTTCCCATCGCCATGATGCAGGAAAGAAATAACGCATTAGAAATCGCTAAGTACCTCACTCTCAAGGAGCTCATCAGTACTAGCCTTACGAACTTTGATGATCGCCCAGAGAACTATAGAAGTTGGAAGGCCACCTTCAAGACAACAGTTCAAACCCTTGGTGTACCGCCTATGCAAGAACTTGATTTACTAATTAGATGGCTAGGTCCATGGTCGTCAAACTGTGTTAAGAGACTCAAAACCGTTCATATCTACGAACCAGTCAAAGGCCTTCGTCTCGCATGGGAAAGATTAGAGCAGACATACGGCAGCTCGGAAGTAGTTGAACGTGCCTTTTTTAAACGACTATACGACTTTCCTGGATTATCCAATACAGATCGCCAAAGGGTTCTAGGAATTAAGCGATCTTCTTATTGAGTTTGAAATCGTCAAGGGAGACCCGCAGCTACCAGGTCTTAGCTTTCTTGATACCTCCCATGGTGTGGGCCTGATCGTGGAGAAATTACCCCTCAATATTCAAGACCAATGGGCAACAACTGGTTCAAAATACAAGGAGCAACATCGTGTTCCCTTTCCACTATTTTCATTCTTCTGTAAGTTCATCAAGGACTTAGCTAGAGCTAAAAACGATCCGAGCTTCAACACCTTGGGAACCAACATCTTTGGCTCTAGTAAACAGAGACACGAGACTTTTAGTCCCAGACAGGGGGGCTCTAAAGGTCTAATTTCAGTAAAAAAGACAGGGGTTGTGCCCACTACTAACAATAGAAATGAAAGCCCTAAGGAACCCGATCATCATTGCCCTATCCACGATAAACAACATCCTTTAAGGAAATGCCGTGTCTTCATAGCAAAGCCCTTTGAGGAATGTAAGGAGTTCCTAAGGAGTCATGATATCTGCTTCAGATGCTGTGCATCCACTGAGCACTTTGCCAGAGACTGTAAGGTTCCAGTCAAGTGTTCTGAATGTAATAGTGATCTACATGTGTCCGCTGTTCACCCGGGACCAATCAGGCGGAACCTAGAACCAGTTAGCTGGCACAAGCCCCATTCCAGTCATGGCGGGGAAAGTGTCGACCGACCAACCACAACTATCACGCCCAGATGCACAGAGGTATGCGGGAAAGGACTTGTGTGTGGTAAGTCTTGTTCTAAGATTTGCCTCGTGGATGTGTTTCAAACTGCACAACTAGAGAAGACCATAAGAATGTATGCTATTCTAGATGACCAAAGTAATCGTTCCCTAGCTAGCCCTAAGTTCTTTGATCTGTTAAGGATAAAGGGAGAGACTACACCCTACACCTTAGGGACATGCTCTGGTCTTGTGACAACCTCAGGAAGAAGAGCTAATGGTTTCACCTTGAAACCCATCAAGGGAGATAAGAAACTCTCTCTTCCAACCCTTATTGAGTGTGACGAATTGCCGGACGCAAGGGATGAGATTCACACACCTGAAGCCGCACAGCATCACCCTCATCTCAGGAACATAGCCAGAGAGATTCCTCCCCTTGATAACCATGCCGAGATCTTACTCTTGCTAGGTAGAGACATTCTTAAGGCTCATAAGGTCCTTGAACTTTGCAATGGCCCTTTCAATGCTCCATATACCCAGAAACTTACAGTGGGTTGGATCATCATGGGGGATGTATTTCTGGACAGAACCCGCAGACCCTGCCAAGTACACTCCTTCAGAACTGACGTATTAAGAGGGGGATGAACTTCTTACTTCAGGCAGTGTCCCAACCACTACTATGTGCAAGAGAGCCCCAAGCTGAAAACCAATATATCCAGATAAACAGACCCCTTCGTTGGGCAGGAAGAATTAAATAAAGGAATAGGGGAAACAGTTTTCCAAGTTAATGCTAAGGATAATACATTAGCTCTTTCAGAGGAAGATAAGGAATTCGTTACCCTCATGGACAGAGAGTTTTTCAAGGACAATACCAAAAGTTGGGTAGCACCTCTGCCCTTCCGAAATCCAAGAGTGACCCTTCCAAACAACCGTAAACAAGCAGAATCCAGATTTACCTCGCTAAAAGATCACTCAGGAATAAACCAGAAATGAAGGAACATTTTGTTACATTTATGCAGAAAATACTTGACAACCGGCATGCAGAACTAGCACCACCTTTGGATCATGAAGCAGAAAGATGGTATCTACCTTTCTTTGGAGTTTACCATCCACAGAAGCCAGGACAAATCAGAGTGGTCTTCGACTCTAGCACACAGTACAAAGGACTTTCCCTAAACAACGTTCTTCTCACAGGACCAAACTGCACTAACAGCCTCATAGGAGTATTGGCGCGGTTTAGGAGGGAACCCGTTGCATTTATGGCAGACATTCAGCAAATGTTTCACTGCTTCCTGGTTCGAGAAGACCACCGCAACTACCTACGGTTCCTATGGCATAAGGATAACAATCTGGACAAGGAAGTCGTCGAGTATCGTATGAGAGTCCATGTTTTCGGCAATAGCCCATCCCCTGCCATAGCAACTCATGGCTTAAGGAGAACTGCTCAAGAAGGAGAAATCGCCTACGGTTCTAATGTTAGACAATTCATTGAGAGAGACTTCTACATTGATGATGGGCTAAAATCCCTGCCTACAGCCAAAGAAGCAATCGATTTGCTTAAAAGAACTAAAGAACTCTTTTCTCAAGCCAATTTGCGACTTCACAAAAACAAGTGATGAAGGCCTTCAACCGAGACGATTATGCTTCCGAGTTAAGAGATCTAGGTTTTGAAGGACACGAGGTACCCATGCAAAGGAGCCTTGGGCTACACTGGAATATTACATCTGATACTTTCTCCTTCAAAATCTCTGAAGTGGAAAGACCCTTCACCAGACGCGGGGTCCTCTCCGTAGTGAATAGCCTCTATGATCCTTTGGGCTTTGTAACCCCAATTACTACTCAAGGGAAAGTCTTGCTGAGGCAGCTCATCGAGGGAGGAAAAGATTGGTATGCCCCGCTTCCCGCAGACTTACAACCAAAATGGGAAGCATGGAAGGACTCTCTAAGGACGCTTGAACAGCTTGATATCCCAAGATGTTATGCACCCGTTTCCATGACCAAGGCCTCTAAAAGAGAAATCCATATATTTTCCGATGCCTCCACAGAAGCTATTGCTGTTGTAGCATACCTCAAGCAGCCCCATATAGGATTCTTGTTCAGTAGGACCAAGTTAGCCCCTAAGCCTTTACCTACAATTCCTAGACTCGAGTTATGTGGAGCCACGTTAGCTGTTAAAGTTGCAGATTTCCTACAGGCCGAGCTAGATTCCAATATTGATGCCGTCAGGTTCTATACAGACAGCAAGGTTGTGTTAGGTTATATATACAACAGAACCAAGCGGTTTTATGTTTACGTCGCTAACAGAGTTGAACAAATCAGGAAGTCCAGTGTGCCAGAGCAGTGGCACTATGTCCCAACCAACTTAAATCCTGCCGACATTGCTACCAGACTTTGTAAGACTTTCTGGCAATCCGGACCAGGATTCTTGCTGACTCAATCCCTACCAGTTGTGGCAGTCAATGACACCTTCAATATTATACATCCTGAAGACGATCCTGAGATTCGTCCCGAAGTCTCTTCGTTACAAACAAATATATCAGTGAACCATGTGTTCAAAACACAACGGTTTGAACGCTTCTAATGTTGGAGAAAACTTACAAGAGCCGTAGCCAGACTTGTCCACATATCTAAAGGATATCGGGAACCAAAACTACCTTCAAATTGCCAGGGATGGCACATGTGCTCGGAATCACCTGGAATAACAGAGCTAGAAGTTGCTGAATTGCGTATCATTCGCTCCATACAAGAAGAGACCTTCACAGAAGAAATTCAGAGCCTTCGCAAAAAAAATAATATTCCCTTAATCCAGTTCTATCATTAGCTTGTACCCTATTCTAGATGATCAGGGAATGCTGAGAGTAGGTGGACGTCTGAACAGAGCATCCTTTGCCAGGAAGGAGAGAAATCCACTTATCATACCAGGTAACCATCATATTGCTACTCTGCTTATCAGACATTGTCACGAAAGGGTTTGTCATCAAGGCAGGCACTTTACGGAAGGTGAACTCAGAGTATGCGGCTATTGGATCGTCGGTGCAAAAAGGCGAATCTCTACCGTGATCCACAGATGTGTCAAGTGTCAGAAATTGAGAGGCAAGCCACAAGGGCAATTGATGGCTGACCTACCAGTAGATCGACTGACTATGAAACCACCATTTACTAATGTCGGACTGGATATCTTCGGACCCTGGACAGTTATTGCTCGAAGAACTCGTGGAGGTCAAACCTACAATAAAAGTTGGGCAGTAATGTTCACCTGTCTATCTGTTCGTGCAGTACACATTGAGGTAATTGAGTCAATGGATTCCACAAGTTTTATTAATGCTTCAAAAAGATTCTTTGCTATTAGGGGGCCAGTGAAACTCCTGAGGTCAGACTGTGGTACCAATTTAATCGGTGCTTGTAATGAGTTGGAGATCATCAAGGCACCAGTTGAAGAATATCTTAAAGAAAGCGGATGTGTATGGAGTTTTAATCCGCCTCACTCTTCACATATGGGTGGATCATGGGAAAGGATGATCGGAATCGCTCAACGCATCTTAGATTCTACGCTAATGGACTCTAGATCTGTCCAACTGACGCATGAAGTCTTGGCTACATTCCTTGCAGAGGTAACAGCGATAATGAACTCTAGACCTCTGGCTCCCGTCTCTTCTGATCCTCAATTCCCACAAATATTAACGCCAGCCACCTTATTGACCCAAAAGATAGGAAATATTTCTGTGCCATCTGGCGTTTTTAAAGAGCTTAACCTTTATATGTTTCGGTGGAAGCAGGTACAACATCTCGCCAGTCAGTTCTGGTAAAGGTGGAAAAGAGAGTACCTCTGCCTCTTGCAAGAACGCAGAAGGTGGCAAGAACCAAGGCCTAATTTAAAGGAAGGAGACTTTGTTCTGTTAAGAGACAAACAAGTTGATTGTCTCGACTGGCCTACTGGACTTATTACTAAAGTTGTATCCAGTTCGGATGGGAAAGTTCGTAAGGTAGAAGTAAGAACCGCGAAAGGTGGAGTAATCAAGACCTTCTTCCGCCCCGTTACAGAAGTTGTGTTACTCATGCCTGCAGAACTTCCAGGTTGAGATCCCTTCTACCAAAGATACTCATCATCTTCTAAGACTGTTTCCAGTACCAACTCTATGGCCTAAACTGAAGACATATCCTTTTTTGGTTTGAATAAATGTTCATTGCATGTTTCCTTTTCAGGTTTATGGACATTATTCATCTGTTTATTCATCAGGTTTATGGACATTATTCATTGTTATTTATACAATTCCATTGTATGCATATACATAGTGGTATCTACCGATACCAGACGGGGAGTGTTCTGTTTTAGTATCTTGCATTGTGTATTGGTATGCTCCTCTCTTTCCTCCCCCCTCTGTTTCAGCTTCTAGTTGGTTCAGTCTAGCCACTTCCTGTTTTCCCTGTCATGCATTGCTGTTTGTGTGTGCTGTAATTCTGAGGAGAATCGGAAGAAAATCTGAGGAGAATCTGTGTAGTATCTCATCTTCTTATCAAGGAGATTATTAGAGGCATAATTCTTTTACCATCTGGATTCCTTGCATATCTTGTAATACAATCTCCGGATTAAAAACTACTTGATTAACTTCTGGGTGTCTGATGCGTAAACTGTAAGTGGAGAATGTCTGATTCAACAAGTCACCTCACAAATGCGTGAGTGTATAAGGCTGACATTTCGAAACACCACAATTAGGGAGCTGTTTAATCACCTCTTGGATTTCTTCAGCAGTGATTTGGGCTTTAAGGGAAGCCACAGCTTCCGCCGATAGCTTGGGGAGTTGATAGCGGTCTAAGAAAGAGAAGAATAATTTATGACGCTCCACCGGATTTGAGGGTAGTTGTTGTGGTAAGGAGTACAAGGCCTCATAGTAAGTTTGAAAAAGATCTGAGATTTCAGCAGGGTCATAGGTGAGGGTCCCATCAGGTCGCCTCATGTCAGTTGGGGCGCTATGTATATTAGAGTCACGCAATTAGCGCGCTAAAAGGGTGTGTGACTTATTGCCCCACGCATAAAAGCGCTGACAAGAGTAAAGCAGGATTTTCTCCGTCTTAGCCAAGGCCAGGTCTCTCAATCTAGCACGGAGAACTACAATCGTCTCAGCAGATGTCGCGAGTTGCGAGACTGTAATTGTTCCTCCAAGGTTTGCAACTGGTTCCTAAGCATGACAAATTGTAGGCTACAATCACTTTTCAGCCTAGAACCAAGGGCAATACAGCACCCCCTAAACACAGCCTTATGGGCTTTCCAGAGAGCGGAAATTGATGGGGCCGAAGGTTGGTTAAGCCTAAAATATTCGGTCAGGCTATCCTGAAACTTCTTTTCCCCATGGGACGTCTCCCACCTGCATGTAGCTATGTTATAGCAGCCGGACGGAGGAGCTTTTCCTTCACGCGGCCATCTCGCTTGCCGCCCAGGCCACGCCCCAAAGCAACTATATAAATATGCATTTCAAGATGTGATAGAATGCGGTATATCCTTACACCATTGGTCACAAGGCATTTGACATACATATACTGTAGCTGTCAATATCACCATTGCAATATTTTTATCATTTTATATTTTTCATATTTTTATATCTGTTTTGTTTGGGTTTTATTTTGGGTGTCTATTTTAGGTTATTTTATCCAATAAAACATGTATTTTGCAACATAATTTCTCAGATTGGTCTCAGATGTAGAGTGCTTGTCATTAAATATTATATTATTCAGATTGATATATACTGTAGCTGAATCTTCAGTATAATTTGTAAATACAATTTACAAGACAATTTGGGGCTTTAGGAGTCCAGTGGGGGACCCTAATCAGTGATTGACAGCTATCTGTCAATCACTGAGAGAAGGTTGCGAGTCACTGATAGTACCACCCACTGGACTCCTAAGAATACAATGAACATTTTAAACAGTTACTTTGTACATAATTATTTCCAACTAAACTATATATCAATCTGTTCAGCTGCTCCTGTTCTATACCTGCTGCCCACAGAACAGATACAATGTTCAATGTGACAGGTTCCCTTTAAACTTTGCATTTCCTGACTGTCTACTTGCCTTGTGCTTGCCTAAATACCTTTATTTCTGGATGTTTCTGGTCTTCTGAGACTCTTTGACTTCATCTCTCGTTTGCATGTATTAAACTTGCCTTCATCTGCTGGTGCAATTACAACCAGTCAGACACTATCCTATAAACCACCCTCTGGGGAATTCCTTGCAGCAAATGCTATCCCTCAGTGAGGGAAAAATTTGTGAAGACAAGGATTCTCTTAGACTCTGCAGTGAGCCCCATGGGAGCTGGTGTAGAGGATGGGAGTGGTACTGGCCCTGATGTAGTGTTATAGTGTCATGGTGTCCTACCTCACACCATTGCTCCCTAGAGTCCGTTGCAGTCAAAGTAGTTATACTGAGGAATGAGGCCAGAGTTGAACATAAAGGCTTTTTACTACAGGTAAGTGCAACATAGAACTTGAAATACACAGAGCAGCAGCAGGCTATAGTGTATTTCTTCTGACACCAGCCGAGGAGATATGGTGGCAGGCTGGATGGCTGTGATTCTGCACTTAGATGTTGCTGCCGTAGTGGTAATCTGGTGACGGGTGTCTTTAGCTGTAGTACCTCACCTTACAGCAGTGTCTGTAAAATTTTTGCTGTGGTTCACTCTGTTGTCTGGAATCACTTGAGTCTTTCCTCCAGTTCTTGAGAGTGAGTTCTCTATGAGCTGCTTCTCAACTTTATGGCGGTAGAGGGGTATCTGGATTTTGACTCTCAGAAGTGAATCGTCAGAGTTGGGGCTCTGTGAGCTGCTTCCCTAGTTCCCTCCACTATCAGGACAGGACCTCTCCTCCCTGAACTCTTTTCTAGCCTGCCCTAACTAGCTCTAGACAAATGCTTCCTGGCAGGAGGTTGGATCAACCCATTCTACTAGGAGTGGTGGAACAGGGTGGAAGCTCTGTTACAACCAGCCATTGCCAACCATTACCTCCCCTGCTGAATGAAATGACAGGGTGCATCTCACATTACATAGCACTGCACTGAAACACATACAAGAATGCAGCAATCAGAGAAACATAATGGTAGTACCATTGTACCAGGTCTGGGATACTACAACTCCGCACCCAAGGTTAGCCTGTGCCAATCCAACCGTGGTATAGAGGGTCCACAACCTGTCTCTTTTAATCGGTTTGTAGCACTGTAAGGTCAACTAGTGCTGTCTGATTATGAGCAGCACCATAAGTACAAAAGATTTTGGAAGTGATTACTTTGGTCAACACCCAATTTAATGACTTGAGTAATGTGATTTACTCATGCATTTTCACCCCCTGTTAATGCAAAAAAATAGAACGGCTTTAGATTTTCCAGTATTTTTGACAGACTCTGAGACAGGAGTTCCTCATGGGGCCTCCAGTGCATATATAGCTGTTTCTGTGTACATCGGGATTTAGTTATTCTGTAATATATGAAAAAAATGTAAAAATTGTTCAATTCAACTCTTTAATGGCCAAAACACATAAGGAAAGGGGATTTATTATTACTGATGAATGATAGATCAATTTACGAGAAAACTGATTGAATTGTGCCAAATTTAGCAAAATACTGCACATGGCATGACTTTGACTTTAATGGGAGTCTGTCAGCAACTTTCTGATTACAGTGCGTAGTGGTGGACTGAAACAGATGTGGAAACATACCTTTGTGGCTGCAGAGAGATATCTAATTGCCAAGAAAACAAATGAGGTTGCAAGCACCCAGTGGGAGGTCCCGAGGCCTTCAAGGGATCGTGCTCTCCTCAGTAAACCCTGCCCTACTCCTCCTCCTTGGTCTAGACTGATCATCATCACCCTCCTTTGCACTGTCAGTGATGGAATTGTCAATTAATACTAGTTGGGGGAGGGCGGTGCAGGGTTTACTGAGGAGAACCGGAGCACTTGCAGGCCTCGGGAGCATCCACTTGTAACTTAATTTGCATACATGCAAAGTTCATTTTCTCAGAACTTAGACATCTCTCCACAGCCACAGAGGCATGCTCGCACATCTGTTCCAGTCCATTACCTGGAGCTTAGTTTAATGGACAGAAAGGAGCTGACAGACTCCACGTAAAGCAGTTTCCCAGTTAGAAAAAGTTATATATCCTATCCACTATATAGGGGATAACTATTACACTGTAGGATCTGACTGCTGGGACCTCCACCAATCATAAAAATGTGGAGTTTCCTGTTTAAATGGAGCGCTGGTTGATCATGCACATTGCCACTCCATTGATCTCCTGAAGACTAGGGGTAGTCGATTACTACACTTGGCTAGCTCTTGCAGTCCCATGGACTTTGACTGAAGTCGTGGTGACATGCTCAACAGGTAGTCCATTCAGATGGAGGACATCTACATGTCTCAGTTCACACTGCCAGGGTTGAGACAAGGGCTAAGCAGAGTAGGTCACCCGCCTAGTGCACTAAGTAGGAAAGGGGCACAACTTACAGACTGTATAAGGTGAAACAATACTCTGCCTTTACATTGTACAGCCAACTGAATGCTGTTCTCAAGCTGATAGAAAAATATTCCTTGTCCTTCATCGTGACAGGAGACAAATGAATAATTGCACATTCAGGAGCTATTACGCTGAAGCTTTTGGGGTGAGGGTGTAAGGGTTATTCGGAAACCCTGGCTTGGAAACCAACAGAACTTGCCCTGTCCCTGCACACAGCCCATAGATGCTGCATTGCCCTATGGGGAAAATACAACTTCTGTATTGAAACGTGGATTCTGTTTGACCCCATTGTTCACTACTAATTTACTGCTATGGTTTCTAAGTCAATTCTTTTAACTTTTTTTCTGCATTGTACAAGGAGAGGATTTGCCAATTTGTCCCAGCAACTGAGAAGACACCACACTTTGGATTTCACTATCTCACCATAAAATGTGCCATTCTAGTGGAGCCATTAGTTCTCCTTCGATACCATGCAATGGAATCAAGTGTGTACTTTTTTTTACATTTTTTTCTAGTTCCACCATACAAGCATAGGTCCATAGTCTTTGTCCCTTCTTATGAGCCCTATAACAGCTGTATGGGTTTCTGTAAGGTATGTACACCCTTGAGTACTAAACTCGTATGTTCTAATGTACTAATACTATACGTCTGTTATACTATTCACGTGCAGAAGTCACAAGAGTGTATTATAAAATGATGCAAAAGGGCCTCCAGTGAGCAGCTGTAATGTGGGAGACATAATTTGTGGATTAGAGGAACCACATGAGATTGCCAAAAATCTATCAGGCAACCAGATGGGCAACAAATAATATCTCAATACAATCATACATACAAAAAATGTAACTCTTTACATAATAACCATACTCAGAAGCCATGTTGACGCTACGTTTAGATGGAAGATTTATCATAAAATATGAAGGTATCTAATGAGAACTTTCCTATGTGCATGAGTTTTAAAAATAATGGATTCATTGGTGCCTGAAAATGTATCAGTATCCTGGCTCCTTATCATTGGGTTGGGTCATGTAATCAGTTGTGTATTGATGAGTTGGGTGGGAATTTATGGATGTACTGATTCAGAATAGAGGAGAAAACCACTATGAATATATTAGGTTTGTCCTGTTACTACTGGCTGTATGAAGGATTGCCTGTGAGTGCCAGCAAGTCTTTCTATGCAGAGTTGCACAAGGATGAATTACCACCCACCGCATCAGGTAGGTTGTGCAGCACATTTTAAAGCGGACCTGTGATCCTACTACAAAGCAGTTTGAAGAGCCGCATAGTATAGAGACCGGTCACCTCCACTATTAGCCCAAAAATATTGTGCTCTTTGGCTAATAGCAGTAGATATTTTCTCTATGTAATAGCAGCTAATAAAAAATGCAGTGCATTCATGAAGGGAGGCATGATTTTCATTTTCCTTTAAACATTATGAATTTTAGGATATATTAAAGGTGCTTTCCTGGAATTAAATATTGATGACTTATCATCAGGATAGGTCATCAATATCTATTTGGTGTTAGTCCAACTCCAAGCACCCCCACAGATAAGCTGGCACTTCAATGAGCACTGAGGCCTCTTCCTACTTTACCAAGCACAGCCCCATACATGGTATAGTGGCAACGCTTGGTATTGCAGCTTAATCAATTGTTGTTGTGGCCTATGTGCATTCCCACAGTTCTGGCCACCAGAGAGGCTAGCACTATTTCCTATAGTGTGCAAGCACGACTACCGCTGCTGGATTGCATGGTGGACATAACCCCTGGAAACGAGTAGTGTATAATGTGATGGAAAAAGGAATCATAAATACATTAGTAAGTGCCTTGTATAAACTTTATCTACATGATAAATGTCACTTCCTAAAGTGAGACAACTCCTTTAATGTGCACAAAAGCCATGTGACCAATGAACAGGACATCATAGGCCTAGGAAGAGGCCAGATCATTCATCCAAACACCATGGCCTCCTTAAACAGCCAAGGGGCTGAGGTACTGGGATTTGGACCCTCTGATTAGATATCAATGACCTATTCTGAGGATAGGTTATCAATAGAGATCAATGAATCGATTCTTAACTAATTGGATTTGTAAAAATTCAAGTTGCATTCGATTTTTTTTGTGTGATTCAGTTCGGGTGAATTTTGGGAGAGAGACAGAGAAATAAATAATAAAAAAAAAAAAGAAAAAAGGAAGAGAAAAAATATGAGGCCTATGAGACCTCAGAGTATAATACACACATTTTCAGGCCAATTGGATCACTTCACGGTCAAATACAAATGATTCGGACTCAGATCAAAATAATCGCCTGAATCAAACTTGAATAAAATTTTGAGCAATTTGCTCATCTGTAGTTATCAATATTTAAACATTGGAGAACCTCTTTGCTGTAGAAAAATATAACTTTCGCAAAAATGTCAACACATCTTTCAGATGTGGTGTCTAATTTCCAGTTAAATAAAAAGCTGCTATGCTATTCATATAAAAAGAAGAGTTTCAGGAGTTTATCAAGCATAATGCAAGAACCATCCAGTAAGCAGCTGTTATGCAGGAGAAATGATTTGTTGATTAGGTGGGCCACCAGAGATTGGTGGAAATCTTGCAGGCTACCAGATGGACCATTTGTGTATTGCTATTGTGCTAAAGTAATATATCAGGCACAAACAATCTCATACAGTTTATTGAAGGCAGTTACAGCAATAATTAATGACATCCTCTAAGTGAGCAGTCATAAGAAGGGTTTGCTGTAAACTATAAGCTTACAACATAGCATATAGGCATTTTATTGATTTAGTGACTGCCAACTGCACCCTCACAAACTATGCACTGGTCTCTGAAATGCCAAGCAGGATGGCTGTGAGATTGTTACCGGGATGGCCTGGGAATTTAAAGTGGCCATGAAAAAAAAAACTAAAAGTGGTCCCCATGTATTAGGTGGGTCCAAGTTAACAGAAGGCAAGGCATTAAAACAATGCAGCACAAAATACTTTTAGCAGAAACAAATACTACAGTGAAGCACAAAATACCTCTCCTGAAGCTGTCCCTTGGTGGTGGCCGTCAATACTTGTCATGTTCTGTCCTTCTTAACTACTACAGGACCGCCTAACGCAGGGATGCGTCCTGCGGGCGGTCCTGTAGCTCTGAGTTGACGCGTCGGCGCGCCATCTCGTGAGAGCCGAGATTTCCTGTGAACAGAGAAGCGCGGCACGGCAGTTCGGCTACAGCCTGCCAGCGATGATCCATCGCTGGCAGGCTGTAGATGCGAATAAAATCGCATCAAACAGCTATATCAGACGCTGTTTTATGAACAGCGTCTGATATAGCTGCTACCTGGTCCTCTGGTGGTCCCATTTGCTGGGATCGACCACCAGAGGACCAGGTAACACAGTAAAGTTGCACCAAACACTACACTAGCCCCCCCCCCCCTCACCTATTAACCCCTTGATCACCCCATCTAGACCCCCTGATCACCCCCTGTCATTGATCACACCCCTTGTAAGGCTCCATTCAGACGTCCATATGTGTTTTGCGGATCCGTGGATTCACGGATCCGTGGATTCACGGATCCGCGGATCCGATCCGCGGATCCTCAAAACACGGACACCGGCAATGTGCTTTCCGCATTTTGCAGATCCGCACATTGCCAGAACTATATAGAAAATGCTTTTTCTTGTCCGCAGTGCGGACAAGAATAGGACATGTTCTATATTTTTGCGGAACGGAAGTGCAGATCCGTAATTCCGGATCCGAGCGGGACAAAGTCTGTCCCCATAGAAATGAATGGGTCCGCAATTCCGTTCCGCAAACAGAATTTCGGACGTGTGAATGGGGCATAAGGGTCCCCTATCACCGCCAGTTAGTTAGCTACGTGTTAGGTAGCTAGCGCCCAGCCCACCGCACCACAGTCACTGATTTTGGCAGAGATTTTTTCATCCACATTGACCGATGCGAATGAAAAAATCTGTGCCGTTCATTTTTTTTTTTCTTCAGCGCAGAGGCTGAACGGAAAAAAAAAATCTCATTACCCGTATGCTCAATATACGGAGAATCGCAGAAACTCCTAATGCTGGCCATATGTGTAATGATTGCGGAGACCCTCAAATGCCAGGGCAGTACAAAAACCCCACATGTGACCCCATTTTAGAAAGAAGACACCCCAAGGTATTCCGTGAGGGGTATGGTGAGTTCATGTAAAATTTTATTTTTTGTCACAAGTTAGTGGAATATGAGACTGTAAAAAAAAAAAAAAAAAACAATTTCCGCTAACTTGTGCCAAATTTTTTTTTCTGTGAACTCGCCATACCCCTCACAGAATACCTTGAGGTGTCTTCTTCCACAATGGGGTCACATGTGGGTATTATACTGCCCTGGCATTTTAGGAGTCCTAAAGCGTGAGAATCCAAATGCGTATAAATGCCCTGTGAAATCCTAAAGGTACTCATTGGTTTAGGGCCCCTTTGCGCATCTTGGCTGCAAAAGTGTCACTCATGTGGTATCGCCGTACTCAGGAGAAGTAGGGCAATGTGTTTTGGGGTGTATTTTACATATACCCATGCTGGGTGTGAGAAATATCGCTGTAAACGACAACTTTTTAAAAAAATTTATTCAAAGTTGTCAATTTACAGAGATATTTCTCTCACCCAGCATGGGTATATGTAAAAATACACCCCAAAACACATCGCCCTACTTCTCCTGAGTACGGCGATGCCACATGTGTGACACTTTTTTGCAGCCAAGATGCGCAAAGGGGCCCTAAAACCAATGAGTACCTTTTAGGAGGGCATTTTTACGCATTTTTCTTCTCACGCTTTAGGGCCCCTAAAATGCCAGGGCAGTATAAATACCCCACTTGTGACCCCATTTTGGAAAGAAGATACCCCAAGGTATTCGCTGACGGGCATAATGAGTCCATGAAAAATTAAACTTTTTGTCAAAAGTTAGCGGAAAGGGAGACTTTGTGAGAAAAAACAATAAAAAATCAATTTCCACTAACTTGTGCCAAAAAAAAAATCTTCTATGAACTTGCCATGCCCCTCATGGAATACCTTGGGATGTCTTCTTTCCAAAATGGGGTCACATGTGGGGTATTTCTACTGTCCTGGCATTTTAGGGGCCCTAAAGCGCGAAAAGAAAAATGCGTAAAAATGCCCTCCTAAAAGGTACTCATTGGAATTTGGGCCCCTTTGCGCATCTTGGCTGCAAAAAAGTGTCACTCATGTGGTATCGCCGTACTCAGGAGAAGTAGGGCAATGTGTTTTGGGGTGTATTTTTACATATACCCATACTGGGTGAGAGAAATATCTCTGTAAATTGACAACTTTGAATAAAAAAATGTAAAAAGTTGTCGTTTACAGCAATATTTCTCACACGCAGCATGGGTATATGTAAAAATACACCCCAAAACACATTTCCCTACTTCTCCTGAGTACGGCGATACCACATGAGTGACACTTTTTGCAGCCTGGGTGCAAAGGGGCCCTAAAACCAATGAGTACCTTTAGGATTTCACAGGCCATTTTTATGCATTTGGATTCTCACACTTTAGGGGCCCCTAAAATGCCAGGTGAGTATAAATACCCCACATGTGACCCCATTTTGGAAAGAAGACACCCCAAGGTATTCCGTGAGGGGTATGGTGAGTCCATAGAATTTTTATTTTTGGCACAAGTCAGCGGAAATTTATTTTTTTTTTTTTAATTTTGTTTTTACAAAGTCTCATATTCCACTAACTTGTGACAAAAATAAAATTTTACATGAACTCACCATACCCCTCACAGAATACCTTGGGGTGTCTTCTTTCCAAAATGGGGTCACATGTGGGGTATTTATACTGTCCTGGCATTTTAGAGGCCCCTAAAGCGTGAGAAGAAGTCTGGAATCCAAATGCGTAAAAAAATGCCCTGTGAAATCCTAAAGGTACTCATTGGTTTAGGGCCTTTGTGCATCCAGGCTGCAAAAGTGTCACACATGAGTATCGCCGTACTCAGGAGAAGTAGGGCAATGTGTTTTGGGGTGTATTTTTATATATACCCATACTTTGTGTGAAAAATATCTCTGTAAACGACAACTTTTAAATTTTTTTATACAAAGTTGACAATTTACAGAGATATTTCTCTCACCCAACATGGGTATATGTAAAAATACACCCCAAAACACATTGCCCTACTTCTCCTGAGTACGGCGATACCACATAAGTGAGACTTTTTTGCAGCCTGGGTGCGCAAAGCGGCCCAAATTCCAACGAGTACCACAAATGACCCCATTTCGGAAAGTAGACACCCCAAGGTATTCACTGAGGGGCATAGTAAGTCCGTCTGAGATTTTTATTTTTTTTGCCAGAAGTTATCAGAAATTTAAACTTTTTTTTTTTTTTTTTTTTCTCAGAAAGTGTCATTTTCCGCTAACTTGTGAAAAAAAATGAAATGATACATGAACTCACCAAGCCCCTCCGCGAATACTTTGGGGTGTCTTCTTTCTAAAATGGTGTCATTTGGGGGGTATTTATACTATCCTGGCATTCTAGCACCTGAAGAAACATGACAGGTGCTCAGAAAGTCAGAGCTGCTTCAAAATGCGGAAATTCACTTTTTTGAACCATAGTTTGTAAACGCTATAACTTTTACCCAAACCAATAAATATACACTTATTGGACTTTATTTTTATCAAAGACATGTAGAACAATAAATTTAGAGAAAAATTTATATAGAAATGAAAAATTTTACAACAGAAAGTGAAAAATGTCATTTTTTTGCAAAAATTTCGGTCATTTTTGATTAATAGCAAAAAAAGTAAAAATGTCAGCAGCAATGAAATACCACCTAATGAAAGCTCTATTAGTTAGAAGAAAAGGAGGTAAAATTCATTTGGGTGGTAAGTTGTATGACGGAGCAATAAACGGTGAAAGTAGTGTAGTGCGGAATTGTAAAAAGTGGCCTGGTCATTAAGGGTGTTTAAGCTAGGGGGGCTGATGTGGTTAAGAAGTCAGATGTGGGCCACAACACCAAGGTAGCCCTAACTTCAGCATGCTGCCTGGACTTCCCTTAATAATGACCCCTATAGTGCCTAATGCCTAAGTTCTCTTCCAAGTCACTGCCTCCGATTCAGCCTATAGGCCTCTTCTAGCCTGCAGCCTGAGATGCCTGTGTCTCTGCACCATACACTGCCTTATATAGTGGCCTGTGGCCCACAAGGGTGAACAGCAGCATACTTATGTACCTGGCCATGGGCTCCCACGCCCTTCTGCAGTACTCAACTGTATCATATGAGGATGGCAATACAATTGAATTCAGAAGGGCACCTTGTGCACCCTGGCTAGGTACAGAAGAACCTGATGCTACCAGTGTTAATTGCCAGTGACAGCATCAAATCATTATGTACCTGGCCAGCAGCAGCAGAGAGGGCTTAGGCGGCATCGGCCCACCAGGAAAATTCCCATTACTTGTCTAAGGTGGGCCATTTAATGGGTTCAGTGCACAAGAGGGACTATTACAATTTCATTAGGGTAGTCATATGGGTGTTCATCATTTGCTTGCATCCTACATTAATTTATCTTTCATGCTCTGCCAGAACAGCCTGCCGGAGTTCACTACGGAGATGTGAAAGTAGCCTTACACTAATCAATGAATTGTTCTTCTATGGACATCTTTACCTAGGCCTATCAAGAAAACAATAGATCTGTCACACGGTTATCCCAATTATACAAATCTTGAGGATTACCTTCCAGCATCTTCCCCTCACAACAGCAGTAAACTAACAATTGATTACCTATCTATATAGGAGGTCTTATTGCTTGTGCTGACTCCAATGGAAGGACAATATTTTATATATAATTTCCAGGATAAAAAATCGTAGAATTTAAAAAAAATCTATGAATGTTGAATTTAAAGTAATAACCCTTTGTGATGGAGATCTCCCTTTAAATTAAAAAACTGGAGGTTTTAGGTTTCTGCTCCATAAGTCTTATACTTCACACATTATTGTGTGCCAAAACACTTTTTGGATTTTTATGATGCTCTGGATCTCCAGCAATATCCTAGATGTATCTTCTATCTCATCTTATCCTACAGATACTGTCTGCTCTTTTACAGCTGTCTGGACAGAAGTAGCACACCCCCTTTCACATAAGCTTTTTGTTACTTTCATGCATTTTATGTTTCTCAAATTTTATGTTTTGCAGACATACCTGAATGAAGACAAGATGTGGTTCTATACCTCAAAGCTAAAGAAATCCTCCACGTTGACTGCACAGAATAGGCCAGGGAAGTCTATACTGTTCCTAGAGGCTCAAGCCACCCAGACACCATACATTATATTAGTATTATGTGTCATATAAGCTAGTTTTAATATACAATGAATATTTAGCTCTGACATTCTCTTTTAAGATACTTTGGGTGGACAGAAGTCTATGGAGATGTTGTGATGAACCCCACAGATGTAGTGTGAACATTGCCTAAATTTTGGCAGACAATCTGAACTAATGTGGGCACAAGTTCCTACCTTAAAGAGGTTGTCCTGTGGCATAAAATATTTTATATCTGCGGCAGAATGGGTTAAAAAAAAAAACATTACTCTCCTTACCTATCCACTGAGAGCCAGAGAAGAAGATCAGGCTGAACACGGAGCTGCAGGGATAAGAAGCTCCAGCGATATAATGAAAAGACTTTATTGGGTGTACTAACAATGCATTTCAGATTGAACCAAGCCCTTCGTCAGGTAACTTACACCATACACTTGAACATAAAATTCTGGTTTGAAAAGTCCTATTGGTTCCAAGCTGCAGTGGGAGGGGGGTGAAAAAATGCCCCCACCTATCTACTGCCACTGCGCTTACAACACTTACCAGGTCCCCTATGGTCTCCACTTTCTAGATTTCTAGAAATGGCAGAAGATGCCTGCTTAGTAAATTACTAGCTGCGGGGGTGACTCGCTAATGATTGCTTTTAAATCCATTCTGCTTAAATATAATGTATAAAATATTTAATCCTTTGGACAACCCGTTAAAGGGGTTTTGGACTCCTTTTCTATTTATAACAAATAATCAGGATAGGCTGTCGATATCTGATCATTGGGGGCCTTATATGCCAATCTGCTATTTTAAGTAGCTCCAGAGCTGGAAGTCAGCACAGGATTTATCAGCTCTATAGATTGTGTAGCAAACATAGTTGGTTACTGCAATGCTGCATTCACTGCAAAATAGACAGAGCTGTGAAGTTCTGGTGCCAACTTCCTTCGCCAGAGCTACTCTGAAACAGCTAAATGGTGGGCGTACAGGGTGTCAGACTTGCACTAATCAGATATTGATGGCCTATCCTGAGCATAGGCCATCAATGATCAAGGAGTGGACACCCATTTTAACTTCGAAAATCAACTTGTGTCCAAATTAGTTCAATTAGATTGTCTGCTATAGTTTAATCCTGACAATCCTTTAATCCTAGTTTAATCCTGACAACTCCTTTCACCACATGACCTCGTAGAGGTAAGCAGAAGTCAGTGGCCTACCAGAAGGCCTTCTTGTTCTTAGAGGGCTGAGTTTATCTGGCAAGCATGGTGCTGGCAAGGTGCTGTAGCAGATGACAAGGACATCATTTCTGAGTGTCCCTTGTTTACAAGTATACTTAACAGTCCAGCTATTTGAGGAAAATCCAAGTATGATATCTCATCATGGCAGCTTTGTGAAAACCAAAAGTTTTGGTTGTGGAATTCATAAACCAACACATGTTCTGACCTTTTTCATTTCAGGTGTACTGCTAAATACATTATTCTTGAAACATTTGCACTTGGGTTCTTTTCTTAACTATGATCATCAGTGCACCTTATCACAACCATAACTCTATAGCTGTGCTTTGACATATTTTTCGATCTGGAGAACAACTGCTGAGTTATTGACCCTTCTGTCGTCAGGCATCTTTATCCAGTCTTTGAAATTAAGATTTGAAAACCACTATATAGCCCAAGAGTTATGGCATGAACAGACACCTCCTCTGAGATTTTTCTTTCTCTCAGGGATTTAATTGCCCATCTGTGTAGTTAAGAATGAAGTTATTTGAATGTTGTACGCACACTAATAATTAGCAAGCATCATGGGAGGAAGTAAGACAATACATTTTACATTTTCCTAAATCCCCAGATACAGAACATGAAGATATATTTACATTCTTCCATATCTACCGGGTCCAGGAAGTTGAAAATATTTGTAAAATTTACTACCGCCCTGAATAGCTTTCACTCTAACCATTAAAAGTTAGACAGACGGTGAGACCTGACACAATATTATAGCTAGACAGGTCACAAAAATGTTTCCCGTCTTGACTTGAGTAATACTCAAATTTATTTTGCGGTAGATATATCACATTCAATAAACTAGAAAAGCTACAATTTATGGGGAAATTGTGTGAAGTGTTCTTGCCTCCACCAGTAGTCTACAACTAACTGGGTTGAGTGGCTTGAGTAACTGTTGTGTGTTTGGAGTGGCTGGAGTAACTATGGAAAGGCTGGACAGGGCAGAGTAATTTTATGGAGTCGGCAGAGTAACTGAGGAGCTTCCTCAGACAGGCTCTGTGGGCGGAGCAGCTGTAAAGTGAAAGCAAATATCCCAGCATGCATTGCAGCAAGCATCTTCAGAGGAGTAGTCACATGACATCCCCGCCCACCTCTGTTCCTATAGAGACAAGAGCCCGTCAGACTTCTGTACAGACACAGCAATAGAAAGCACACCCCAATCCCAGCAGTAAAGAGAGGTCACTTCACTGGCGGTTGCCATCTTCAAATGGTTGTAGTTTTAAAAATTATAGATCCTACAGCCAAGAGCTTTATATTGTAAGAATTACAATACGCAGACCTACATTTTGATGCATAGTATGTCTCTGAAATATTAAAAATGAAGGCACAGTCGCAGTTAAGAAATTGCCCTTCAAATTTGAGGTGGCTAGAGTGGAGTTTTAATAAGTGTCAATTGGCAGCGTGAGTTGCAAACAAATGGTCATATTGTGAAAACTATTAGTACTATGGCTTAGCCGTGGACATTTTTTGCGGCAGCAGGGATAGCTGAATGTTTTGATATAATATTTGTGGTTCAATCAAGTGATATAATATTTGTGTAGGTGGGCTTGAAAATGAGGTAGTGGTGGCAGTTTAGAAATCATCTCCTGATTTTTCAGCTCACATTAGCTTTTGTCAGCTCCCACTCTAGTTTTAAACATTCCACCATTTATTCCTATGGGACCAATTTCACCACAAAAATGCCGATATTTTGTGACCATTCGGCGAAACATTCCACAGAGTAATAGCACACCAATAGGGAAGAATCCGCACGTTTTGGTAGATTACTGTCTATGTAGTGTAAAAACTGTGGGAGGATTTAGGGTGGTAAATTTGGCTACTTGAGAGACCTTACCGTGGTGTCCGAGCTTAAGACATGTCCTCCTAGTAGGATATGTCGAACTAACCCCTCAATTTTATCAGTGTGAGGGTTTAGTATTGCCGCAGAGTGCACCTGCCTTTGCTATGGTTATGTTTTTGATTGTTCTCCACATCCACATTATCGTATGTAGGATGGTTATTGTGGTACTTGTAGTCCGTTGCTGGCATCTTCCATTGTATGCATTTTTTGCTGTTGATTGCCCCTAGCAACGGACTACAAGTGCAGGATGTGCTCCCCTATATACATGCACAACTGCATATGGGTTGAGCATATCCTGCTTGTTAAACATCACACCACGTTTTCTAATGGTTTGTATAATATGTTTGGAGGTGTATAAACTCCAATTTAAATGTGCCTGCTTTTCATCTACAGGCTACATTCAGGTGCAGCTGGTAGGCTCTGGGCCATATCAGCCAGTCTCGGGTTGGGCTCACAGGCACCTCCCACCTCCCATTGCAAGCATGGTTACATGCTGGACGTCACTGGTGAGCTGTCTGTGAGTCAGGCCTTACACTCCCGTAATGCCCAACGGCCCCTGGTATCGCCCATACGGCACAGGTAGGTTGAGTGGTAGGGCCTCGGGCTACTTGAGAGACCTTGCCGTGGTGTCCGAGCTTAAGACATGTCCTCCTAGTAGGATATGTCGATCTAACCTCTCAATTTTATCAGTGTGAGGGTTTAGTATTGCCGCAGAGTGCACCTGCCTTTGCTATGGGTATGGTAAATTTGGCTATAATAAGAATATATTTGTGAGATAACAGTAAGTGGTCTTGCCATGCAAGAACACTTAATAAAAGGTTAAAAATTGGGGCTTTTTCTGCCTTTGGCCAGTCCCAAATGACATTAAAAAACTGACCACCCAGAAAAGACCAAACCGAACTGGAATGCTATGTCTTATACAGACTATTAGGCCAGAATAAAAAAAAATCTAAAGAAATTAAGACATACGGTAACTAATGGACCATTAGGATCCAGTTCAGAGCCAAAATTTGGTTTCTTGTGCCACTCGGGGCATCCTATCTTTCCTTGCAACATTGATGAGAACCCTGGTCAAAACAAATCCTGTCCCATACTGACTACCATAACACCAGCCCATAAAAAATGAAAATTGAAGGTGTAATGGACCCTTACGAACCAGATCAGTTGATATAATGTAGCTAAACTGGTAACACAAATGTTACTTGCCCTGAGTATTTTTTCAATCCCTTTCTTACCACCTCATGTAAATTATTGGGCTTAATGGTATGGTGCTAGAGGCCTGCATGATTGGACTGTCACGTTGATGGGCCAATCCTGTTCTTTGAAAGGGTTCAGTTTCTTGTCACTAGAAATCCCTCAACATAGCATTCACATTGAGTGTTGTGTTACAAAATGCCAAAGCAGTCACTTCTAGATTTGGTCGGATAGTAGGGAACTCCATGATGTCAATAATGGAGTCAAGGGGATTCCCTGAGCAGAGGAGGCTTAGCGGCATGCAGAGAAGAAGTGATCTATATTGTCTCTGCGTGCCAACTGGTAACAGTGATGTAAAGGGCTGTTACTGTTAGTTCCCAGTTATCAGTGATCTGTATATGGGGACAGCAGCCAGGAAGTCATACTGACATATCAAAGATCTGATACCCCCCACCAATCACTAAAATGAGAAGAAAGAAGCGGTAACTCAGACCGTTCTCTTTCCTCAATGGCAGGAGATGGACTTAAGACGGGTTCATAGACTTCCTATTGATCCGTCCCCTACAGCAAGGAGAGCTACTTTCTCCTAGTTTTAGTGGTCGTGGGGTCTTAGCACATCAAGTGAGATTTACAAATAGACTCTTTGCGGGTCATTTATTATTGGGGTTTTGCTGCAAAATCTGCAACTTTTTCCCGCTCACACCACTTTTCCGATGCAGGGAAGAGGGTGTGGCGGCCGACCTGTCTCATTCATAATTTTCTATGCCAGTTCATGGCGTGGAAAATGGTCTTAAACTACGACAGCAAGGGAGCTGGCGTAGTTTAAAGCATGTCACACACCAAGTGTCTGCGTCTCTACATGACCGCCGCATCCACTGGCAGCACAGAGGGATTAAGACCAATGTCTAAATCACTTGTCTTAATAAATGACCCCCTTTGTTCTCACCATAGCAACATCACACAATGTAGATTTCATTTTCAAGTTCATTTTAGGTTAACAGCTATAACTTTTTTATTTTCGCTGTGTGATTTTTTTTGTGATTTTTTATGACCTATGCATATTTTGTTACCATTTTTATACATATTTTTATTTTACATTTCTAGAAATAAAGTTTGAAAAATAAGTAAAAAAGTTTTGTTTTGTTTTTACATTCCAGTTACATTAAACACCAAAAAAATAGTGACACACTGGTCACCACCTGCGTGAATAACATCACACACCTATCAACAAGACACAACGCAGGTAATATAAACAAATACCTTTATTAATTCATCAATACGTTAAAAACATGATCCACAATATCAACTACAATGAAAGTTCATGGGCACTAACAGAGATGGGGAGAAAAAGCTCCCAAAAAGTGTATGGTCAGCAGTGTCATAATGATATTAAATAGGCTTGGGAGGCAGAGTAAGCCTCAGTAGTATACAAAATAAAGTGCAAAGTGCAATAGCTACAAAGATAACAACAGCATGTGCTCGCCTCCTCCCCATAGGTAAACATGTATACCGACCACAAAATGCCCGACTATCGTTTTGCCGGCTGCTTCTTCAAGGGCGTCTGACTTGCATGTGTTTCCTGCACATATTTATACCTCCAAGAACTCCACCCTACCACTCAAAGCCACTCCCTGTGGACCCCTCTACCAATCAGCAGTTGTTGTTTAAAAAGAGTGACCGGTAAATCCTCCATACAAGCATCCTTCCTGGTCTCTTTAACCCCTTAAGGACGAAGGGCGTACATGTACGCCCTTCGTCCGCACTTTAAAGATGGCGCCCGCACGGAGCGGGCGCATGAGCTGCGGGTAAACGCTTGATTCATCAAGCTGACACCCGCAGCTCATGTCCGCGACCGGCAGCGATGCCGATCGCGGACATTTAACGCCTCAGATGCCGTGGTCAATCCTGACCACGGCATCTGATCGCGCAAAAACCGAAAGTTTCACTTTCGGTTTTGCTCGGCTCCCTGATGGCCACAAGGGGGAGCCGGAGCATGCATGTAGTACCCTAGGTTTCTGTGAATGAAACCTAGGTTACTACACAGTATTCCTATGGAGCCTATGACTGTAATAGGCTCCATAGGAAATATCATGATTTCTCATATATTCCAATGCTATTGCATTGGAATATATGAGAATAGCAATCTGATGATTGCATCTTATAGTTCCCTATGGGAACTATAAGAAAGTGGTAAAAAAAAAAAAAAGTTTAAAAAATAAAAATTAAATAAAAAAATTTAAAAATTCAAATCACCCCCTTTCCCCAAAATGAAAATAAAATAAATATAAAAATAAAAAATTACACATAATGGTGTCGTAATGTGCGAAAACGCCCATACTATAATAATATTAAAAATATTCACCATACGGTAAACATAAATACGGAAAGAAAGCGTCCAAATGGCTAATTCGCCATTTTTGGACGCTTCATTTCCTAAAAAATGAATAAAAAGTGATCAAAACATCATACGCACCCCATAATGGTATCAATTAAAAGTTCAGATTGCCCCGCAAAAAATGAGCCCCTACACTGCTCCGTACGCATAATTACAAAAAAGTTATAGGGGTCAAAACATGGCGACAAAAAAATAAAATAAAAAATTCCCACTTTTAATTTTTTTTCACTATCAAAACGCAAGAAAAACTATACATATTAGGTATTGCCGGATTCGTACTGACCTGAAGAATAAAATTAACCAGTCAGTTTTATCGCAAATCGAACGTTGTAATTTAAAAACCCGTAAAACTGTGGTGAAATTGCTTTTTTTTTGCAATTTCACCCCATTTGGAATTTTTTTCCCGTTTCCCACTACATCACATGCAAAAATAAATGGTAGCGTTAAAAAGTACAACTTGTCCCGCAAAAAATAAGCCGTCATATGGCTATGTGAGCAGAAATATAAAAATGTTATGGCTTTTGGAAGGCAGGGAGCGCAAAACAAAAACGCAAAAATCCCAAAACCCCCGGTCCTTAAGGGGTTAATTGACTTCAATTCATACCTCCTGGTGCAATCACCTACCTCATCCATTGTGCGCCTCTTACATCAATAATATGCGCACTATCTTACATAACCGCCCAGTCACATGATCGGCAGCGCAACATCAGCGAAACAGCGCAATATCACCACAAATCACATAGTATCGCACTGCTGACCATACACTTTTAGGCCTCATGCACACGACCGTTGTTTGATTCCGTGTCCGTTGCTCCGTTTTTCGTGATTTTCTGCGGACCCATTGGTTTTCAATGGGTCCGTGAAAACCTCGGCAAATGCACCGTTTGTCCTCCGCGTCCGTGGTCCGTGATTCCAGTCCGTCAAAAAAATATAACCTGTCCTATTCTTGTCCGTGAAAAACGGTTCACAGACCCATTCAAGTCAATGGGTCCGTGAAAAAATGCGGATGGCCATCCGTGTGTCATCCGTGTTCCGTGTCCGTTTTTTTTGCGGATCCCTTGGCAGGCACTTGGGAAAAATTGTCAGCCTGTCTTTTGGTAAAATCTTTTGGGTCATGTCCGCTAAAAAAAACGGAAGACACACGGAAACACAACGGAAGGCAAAAACGGACACGGATCACTGAACAACGGAACCCCTTTTTGCGGACAGCATAAAAAAACGGTCGTGTGCATGAGGCCTAAGGGAGCTTTTTCTCCCCATCTCTGTTCGTGCCTATGAACTTTCATTGTAGTTGATATTGTGGATCATGTTTTTAACATATTGATGAATTAATAAAGGTATTTGTTTATATTCCCTGCGTTGTGTCTTGTTGATAGGTGTGTGATTCCAGTTACATTCCAGTTAATATTTCTGGTAATCTTATAGTGTTACCTTAGTGTTAGACATGTTATTTGTGTTTGTTATCATATACTGATAGATGTGATATACTACATGTCTATGTAGGGTCACAGGGCGAGGCATAAAGTTATGGCAATGGGAAAGTAGCTTTTTTGGAGGGGGGGGGGTTATTTTATATGTATTTTTAATTTTTGTGTTGTTTTTTTTTCACTTTTTTATTTTACAGCCTGCCCCTCAATGGTCTGAAAAATAGATTGGGGGACTTCAAACCCAGACGTCTGTGACTGGGTTATTTTTACCATTTTTTAGGGTTATTCTCATCGCAGCATTTATGGCATATCCACGGCATATGCAATAAGTGGCCGAAAGGTGCGGGTCCCACCTCTGAGACATGCACCGATCTTGAGAATGGGCCCCATCTCACGGTCACTGTGAATGTAGAGGTGGTCGCACATTTGTGGCTCTCTCTATTCCCTCCTATAAATTGAATTGAGAAAGCTGGACATGAGCGACCACAAGACCCCATTCTCAATGTGGTGTGGATCCTCAAGGTGCCATAAATGTTCATATGGGAATACCCCTTTAATTCCTCTAACCTTTCCTTCTTCATTTCCCTCTCCTTCTTGCTTGACAGGACCAGTCGAGATGACTATGCAGGAACCTGGCCCTTCAACCAAGAAGGAGACTGAGGGGCTGGCAGAGGAAGCAGGAGGAGCAAGAATGCATGTAGTAATTTGGACCCTCCCTTGGTGAACTTAACCGCTCATTTACATATGCATTAAAAGTATTTTTTCTCCAGACTGAAGCAATGGATTTTTAAGTGAAAGGTATCATTACATTCAGCTGAGCTAGCCACACAAGGTATTGTACTTGGTTTAACAGTGCCTTTCCTGGAGATAGATTATACCAGCAGAGGTATGATTACTAGAGATATTCATGTACACATATGCTTTTGGAATTTTTTTCTGCAACAGGGCCCTCCTCCTGCTTTTGGTCATTTATTGCAATGTTGTCTTCTTTTGTGGTAGAAGGCTTTTAGGACCCCTCAAGCATTAGGACTACCTGCATCCACTTTAGCTACGCCACTAGTTGAGCTTCCCCAGTTATTGAAGACCACATCTCACGATCAATTATATAGCAATGCAACATCCTATAAATATGCGGAACTAATTGAGCAGAACTGTATATGCGGTGATCACTAACGGCCAAGCACTCGGCATGCTAATTTGTTACAATAGAAATTTATGGTGGGCCAGAACTCCATCTCATATTTGTCAATGCAACTTTCAGCCATTGCTGAGTACACATAATGACTAGTATTGTTTTTCATAGGCTAGGCTGCCTTCAGTTTAGATGATACTCTCATCTCCACTAAGCACTCACAAAATGTGCCAGAAGATCTTTTTTTTTTGTTACTGCAAATAAAATGTATCTGACATATATACATCAAGCCTACATGTGCCTAATAAACATGTCTAGACCGTAGATGTGCTTTTTTTCTGTTTCGTTTATAGGTTTTCTGCATTATGGCAGCGTTCCACCGACATTTCTATAAAATCAGCAACTTTGAAGAAAAAAGAAGTGCGTTCTTTTTATGGTGCACGGCATTGCTTATACTGTGGAGCCTCGGTGCATTTCTGTTCTCTTTGAGCCCTTATTGTCTTACAAACCACATAAAACTTTTACTCTCATGGATATTATATCATAATATCTAAATTACTTTGCCTTATGACCTCTAAATGAAATAAATTATTCATGGCCCAATCATTTGATGGTTATTATACTGGGTTTATAGAAATGTCTTGAGCACAAGAAGGAATTTGCATGTCGTAACTTATCCCATGACAACAACTTATCCCCTTAAGATAGGGAATATGGGGCCCCTGCCAACTGCTAGAATGGGGGCCTGTTTTCTTAATTTCAATGGAGCAGCAGATATGCAAGCTTGCTGCTCCACTCAACTCTATGTAGCTGCAAGAGATAACAGAGCGCTTGTACTTGGCAAATTGCAGATCCGCAAAACATGGATACTGGCCAGCACTATGATAGAAATAGTGCTTGGTTCAAAGCACCAAGGATACTCAAAGTCAGAAGACAGGCCTAGGTCAGGGCAGGCAGAGTTAGTGCATATCCGAGAAAGTAGTCCGTGTTCAGGGCAGTCAGCAGAGTATCAGAGTCAATAAACAGGCAAAACTTCGGTACACAGCAGACAGAATAGCACACTTTCACTGGCAAACCAAACAACTAAGAACATAGGCTCTGTCAAGGAGTGAGGGGGCAGAGTAGTATTTATAGCAGAAGCTAATTACAATTAGAAGTAACAGTGCAACTTGCCCTAGCAGTGCAATCGAGAGGAGGTGAGTGGTGGTAGCAGAGATGGCAGTAGTAGTAGCTCAATGAATAATGTTCCTAATAGCGATGGACACGGACCACCGATTGCTAATGACTGTTAATAGTGGATTATCCAAGTTTCATCATGCTCTCATATAGTGCTTTCTTCTTGTGTATCCATTTTTATTGCCCTTTTTTCACTGTTGTGTGAATGTGCCCTACAGATGTTCCAAATTTATCACAATGGCTGATGCTGGCTGATAAATTTGGTGCATGGCTAGATGCTTTGATCTACTGTAACTTTACAATTATTGGTTCGCTTAATGTTGGTGTGAATTGTCAGATGATAAGCCACTACTCATTCCACAAAGACACAACACCTTGCTGGGCTAGAAAACCAAAACAGGCAAGGTACCGTAGGTTTTGCAGATTATTGTTTTTGCTTATTTTCTTCATAACCTAAAGCTTAAAACAACATTCTGCTCCTGACATGTGCCACCTTTACAATATGGTCAAGGAGCAATCACATTATTAAATCTTACCCAATAGGCTATAGTGGAAAGTAATTGACTCCAAAGGCATCTCCATTTTGGTGTTTTGAACCTTTGCAACTCAATATTTTGCCTGGGTTCAATGGAGCCTCTTCTGGTGCTCTGCTGGGCCAATCCAAGCATGTTATTGGTCCCACAAAATCTTGAAAGAGACATTTTCTATACTTGAGGTTCATGGCAATAGTTTGTCATTTGAAGTGGCATGTAAAATATATTTGAATTATGCCACGTGGACTGTTAAGGGAAGTCCAGGAGTATATTAAGGTGAACTTTGCTGCACTACATAATATCTTCTGACCAATCTAGTTAAACAATACCTGCAAGTACAGCTCTGGTTATATATTAGCAAACGTGGAAGACGTCTAAAATTTGGCTTTTCTTAACCACTATGGGCCAGACTAAGAACCACTGGAGAGACATATTCTTTGGAAACAAATAATTCCAGACACAGTTGCATAATAGTCAAGCGCTCCAGCACATAGTACATTATCCCACCATAGAATAATCTCAGACCTCATTTTACTTCACAAATTCTGTTTGAATTTCTATTCACCTTTTTCCTTCCATTTGGAAAATTCATATGCTCAGTGACCACAAGAGTTCGAGGAGACGTACGGGATGCCTGGTTTAGATGAAAAATTTGGAGAAACACACTGTGTGGTCCCCAAGCACTCCTGCTCATGACTCACCACACCTGTGCAGTTTATTCCGAGAGTGATGTCTGGAATATCCAACTCAATTCTCCTTTACCATTTTCCTCGCTTGGCTAACCCCTGTAAACCTTGGAAACATCATCAGCGATATCTGGGAAGAGAGTGAAGAGCAGACAGAATACTCAATAGGATTTTCTTTACTGTTATTCTGGTTGCCAGATCATTTGGGATACAATACAGGTGCATTAATAAAGCAAAGCTCTGATTCTGCTTTAAAAAAACAGGAACAAAAACATTGCAAAGCAATCGTGTCCTAGTATTTAACCCCTTCTACCCCAGACTAGTTTTCGCCCTCCTGCCCAGGCCATTCTTTTCAAATCTGACGTGTCATTTTTTGTGGTAATAACTTTGGAACACTTTTATCTATTAAAGCTATTCTGAGACTGTTTTCTTGTGACACATTGTACTTCATGATAGTAATAAATGTGAGTCAATATAATTAACCCTTATTTATGAAAAAATCCCAAATTTAGCAAAAATTTAGAAAAATCTTAATTTTCTAATTTTCAATTTCTCTGCTTTTAAAACAGAAAGTGATACCTAATAAAATATTTATTACTTAACATTCCCCATATGTATACTTTGATATTGGCATCATTTTGTAAATGTCATTTTAGGCATAGAATTTTAGAAGCAATTCTTAAATTTTTTAAGAAAATTTCCAAAACCCACTTTTTAAGGACCAGTTCAGGTCTGAAGTCACTTTGTGGGGCTTACATAGTGGAAACCCCCATAAATTACCCCATTGTAGAAACTACACCCCTCAAGTTACTCAAAACTGGTTTTACAAACTTTGTTAACCCTCTAGGTGTTCCACAAAAATTAAAGGAAAACTCCTTATATATTACCTTGATTCTGCGCTTTACAGAAACACCCCACATGTGGTGGTAAACTGATGTAAGGGCACACGGCAGGGCCGATCGTCATGTGCAGGGGCTCGTTTTTTACAGGAAGAGTTGACAATTTTACTGGTACCATTTTTGGGTACATATGATTTTTTGATCATTTATTAATACACTTTATGTGGCAAGATGATCAAAAATTTGTTGTTTTGGCACAGTTTTTATTTATTTATTTTTACACCTTTCACCTGAGGGGTTAGGACATTCTTATAGAGCAGATCGTTACGGATGTGGCAATACATAATATGTATACTTTTTATTATTTATTTAAGTTTTACACAATAATAGCATTTTTTAAACAAAAAAAAATGATGCTTCAGTGTCTCCATAGTCTGAGAGCCATAGCTTTTTTATTTTTTGCCTGATTGTCTTAGGTAGGGTCTCATTTTTTGCGGGATGAGATGACGGTTTTATTGGTACTATATTGGGGGGCATATGCCTTTTTGATCGCTTGGTGTTGCACTTTATGCTGTGCCGGCGGGGCGGTGGGCCCCAGAGCCAAGGAGGCTTTGCTGCACAGTGGGGTTGCTGTGTGGCTCCTGGGTCCCGCTGTCTGTCGCTGGTGCGGTGCTGGGGCGCCGGTGGTCGCCGCGCACGGCTGCGCCATTTATAGGTTAGAGTAGTTTCCCACTTGCAGAGGCATCCTTGTCGTGGAAAGTGGGCTTATGCTTTTTGATCAAACTGTTAACTAATGCCTCTTATGCACAGCATACAATGTATTACAAATTTGGCGGATTCGCCACGTCATTTTGCTGAGACAGTCGTAATATCAAAAGCATATTGTTGAGGATGTGCGATCCAGATTCACTCTCCATTATGTATTGTACTTGTCTATTTTCTTTGAGCTAAGCTCCCCCCCTCTGGGGTCAGCACTCCTCCCCATTTGGACTAGGTGTTTTTAATTAGCCTTAGTGGCAAGGGGTTTATAAACTCCTTCTATCTCTCAGATGCATTCCCTGAGGGTTGTGACTGGGTGAGCTCCTTGCACTCGTTCACATGGTGCAGTACTGCGTGTCTGCCATTGCTGCCTCAGTGCTGTGCCGGCGGGGCGGTGGGCCCCAGAGCCAAGGAGGCTTTGCTGCACAGTGGGGTTGCTGTGTGGCTCCTGGGTCCCGCTGTCTGTCGCTGGTGCGGTGCTGGGGCGCCGGTGGTCGCCGCGCACGGCTGCGCCATTTATAGGTTAGAGTAGTTTCCCACTTGCAGAGGCATCCTTGTCGTGGAAAGTGGGCTTATGCTTTTTGATCAAACTGTTAACTAATGCCTCTTATGCACAGCATACAATGTATTACAAATTTGGCGGATTCGCCACGTAATTTTGCTGAGACAGTCGTAATATCAAAAGCATATTGTTGAGGATGTGCGATCCAGATTCACTCTCCATTATGTATTGCACTTTATGTAATGTTAGGTGACAAAAAATTGCTTTTTTGGCACTTTTTATTTAGTTTTCTTTTTACAGTGTTCACCTAAGGGGTTAGGTCATGTGATATTTTTATAGAGCAGGTTGTTATGGACGCAGAAATACATAATATGTCTACTTTGTTTATTTATTTCACTTTAACACAATAATAGCACTTTTGAAGCAAAAAAAAAATCATATTTTAGTGTCTCCATTGTCTCAGTCATAGTATTTTCTTTATTTTTTGACCGATTGACTTAGGTAGGGTCTCTCTTTTTGTGGGATGAGGTGACAGTTTGATTGGTACTATTTTAGGGGGCATACACCTTTTTGATCGCTTGGGGTTGCAATTTTTGTGATGTAAGGTGACAAAAAATGGCTTTATTTTGCACAGTTTTTATTATTATTTTTCTATGGTGTTCAGCTGAGGGGTTTGGTCATGTGATATTTTTATAGAGCTGGTTGTTACGGACGTGGCGATACCTAATATGTATACTTTTTTTATTTATTTTACTTTAACACAATAATAGCATTTTTGAAACAAAAAAATTATGTTTTAATGTCTCCATGTCTCCATTTTGAGAGCTATATTTTTCTTATTATTTTTTCAGCGATTTTCTTATGTAGGGTCTAATTTTTTTCGGGATTGAGGTGACGTTTTTATTGGTACCATGTTGTGGGACATACGCCTTTTTGATCACTTGGTGTTACACTTTTTGTGATGTAAGGTGACAAAAATGGCTTTTTTGACACAGTTTTTTCATCGGACGGGGGTATCATGTGATAGAGCCGGTCATTACAGATGCGGTGATACCTAATAAGTGTGTTTTTACCTTTTTTTATCATAAAATCAAGGGAAAGGGGCATTTTTTTTCCTTTTTTACTTGAAACAGGATAGGAACAGACATCTGAGGTGAGACGGCTCCGGTGCCAGTGAAAACACGTGGGACGCCACGGTTGGCGGAGCGAAAGTACTCCTTCAGCAGCTAACTGTAAGTGAACTCCACTCTAAATAACCGGTGCATGACAAGTGAGGTCCCGATAGTAATACCTATAATGAATGAAAGCCACTAACTACATCTGCCGGCAGTACAATATTCCATTAAAAACTGAGACTTACCACTGGAGACATACATAAAATATTGAAGGAGGTGGTCAACTTTTGGACACTGGTATGCATCTGGAGTGATGTACATGAAAAACGCACTAATACGATAGGTATGAACAAGGACTTGAATGAAAGACATTATTTGGTCATAAATCTCCTCCTCTTTGAGTGCAGAGACTGAGAGAGCTACTATAATCGGGAAATAGTGTCCCATAAGTAGGAAAACATATGTAATTTTATCCATATTTTAAAATACCCCCTTTTTTTCCCCTCATTCTTATTTTTATGTGCTATTTTTAATGTGCTATGTATCACCAATTGTAATAAAGTACACAATTTTAACATTTATATTCCAGATTTAGTGTGCTGGTCGATTACACTATTTACATTATACAATGTACACCTCTGTGATTGAAGAGCCGTGGCCTCTTCATACAGCTGATCGGTGGGGATGTGGGTATTGACCCCCACCGGTCAGATACCAATGACCTATCCTGAGGATAGGTCATGAATACTGTACTCCTTTTAAATGTGTTTTTAAAAAAAATCAAGTTAAAGACATCAGGCGTGATCACCTTAAATGGGTCATGAGGAACATAAACTGTATTTGTATGATGTCCCTAATAATGTCCATATTCAACTGATATAGGTTTAACACTTACCTCCAGCATTTCTTAATCATGTGTCCCTTAGGCTAAATTCACACTGCCATTTTCCGAACCAGCTGAAGTCAAAGGAGCTATTCACATGGTGTTTTTGGGGGTAAAATTGACTTTTAGGGGTTAAAAAAAAAATTACTCATCTCATCCACCTGCACACACAGAGACAACTTGCTGGGAGTGCATAGTGCTGTCATCATGCTAGGAGCACAGGTCCTTCTGCATCAAGTGAGGAGCGACTGTCTACAGCAGGGATCAGCAACCTCCGGCACTCCAGCTGTTCTGAAACTACAACTCCCAGAATCCTCTTTTCACTTCTATAGGATTTACAAAAACAGTCAAATAAGCGTGCATGCTGAGAGTTGTAGTTTCACAGCAGCTGGAGTGCCGAAGGTTGCTGATCCCTGGTCTAGACACTTGCCTATTCAGTTCTTTGGCTCTGTCATATAAAGTAATTTCTGCATTGAGACCACAATGTATTTGTAAAAAGATGTAATGTTTAAGCTGTAGCAGGAGCGTATTCATCATAGAACTTACAGGGAATTTTCCCGGTGGGCCGATGCCCAGGGGGCCGCCTTGGCCCTCCTCGCGGCCGGCTGTTGGAAGGTTTTGGGGATGTATTTTGTGCTGCTGGCAGTATTTTGTGATGGACTGTGGTATTTGGATCTGTTGGGGTGGTATAAAAGTGCCACAATATGGTATTTCTGGCCTTTCCTTCCATCAATTTGGACCAAACTACAAAACAGGGCCACTTTTAGTATTTTTTCCAGAGCCACTTTAAGTTCCCAGTCCGCACCTGAGCTGTAATGGCAGAGGAGCTAACTAGAGACTACTAGGGTAGGAAATTAACAAAACTGTGTATCAGAGCTGTCCCGCAACAAAATTATCTGTGTCAACAAAATAACAGGTATCCGAGAATGTGATAGGTGGCTCACGTCTCTCAGTTGTATGGATAAGGTGCACAGTTCTTATAATTTCACCCAACCTATAAAACAAGTTATGTATACAAATCAAACCGGCACTCTAGATCTGGATATATAGATGCAATTTATTTATAAAATTATATCATAACTAGACATTAGGCCCGTTACAATAATGGGCGCTAGAACATGACAGTGTTATGGGGGATCTGTGGATGACACTTTTATGGGGGGGATCTGTGGATGGCACACTGTTATGGGGGATCTGTGGATGGCACTGTTATGGGGGATATCTGTGGATAATACTGTTATGGGGGATCTGTGGATAATACTGTTATGGAGGAGATCTGTGGCTGACACTGTTATTGGGGTCTGTGGTTGACACTGTTATAGGGGTCTGTGGTTGACACTGTTATGAGGGGGTCTGTGGCTGACAGTGTTATGGGGGTCTGTGGCTGACACTGTTATGGGGAGTCTGTGGCTGACACTGTTATGGGGGTCTGTGGCTGACACTGTTATGGGGGTCTGTGGCTGACACTGTTATGGGGGGCTCTGTGGCTGACACTGTTATGGGGGTCTGTGACTGACACTGTTATGGGGGTCTGTGGATGGCACTGTTATGGGGGATATCTGTGGATAATACTGTTATGGGGGATCTGTGGATGGCACTGTTATGGAGGGGATCTGTGGCTGACACTGTTATGGGAGGATCTGTGGCTGACACTGTTATTGGGGTCTGTGGTTGACACTGTTATGGGGGTCTGTGGTTGACACTGTTATGGGGGTCTGTGGTTGACACTGTTATGGGGGTCTGTGGCTGACACTGTTATGGGGAGTCTGTGGCTGACACTGTTATGGAGGGTCTGTGGATGGCACTGTTATGGGGGATCTGTGGCTGGCACTGTTATGGGGATCTGTGGCTGGCACTGTTATGGGGATCTGTGGATGACACACTGTTATGGGGGATATCTGTGGATGACACTGTTATGAGGGATCTGTGGATGGCACTGTTATGAAGGGATCTGTGGCTGACACTGTTATGGAGAGGATCTGTGGCTGACACTGTTATGGAGGATCTGAGGATGACACTGTTATGGGGGATCTGTGGCTGACACTGTTATGGGAGGGATCTGTGGATGGCACTGTTATGGGGGTTCTGTGGCTGACACTGTTATGAGAGGTCTGTGGCTGACACTGTTATGGGGGGTCTGTGGCTGACACTGTTATGGGGGGTCTGTGGCTGACACTGTTATGGGGGGTCTGTGGCTGACACTGTTATGGGGGTCTGTGACTGACACTGTTATGGGAGTATCTGTAGATGACACATAGCATCGTATGATATGTTTCATCCACAGATTCCCCATAACAGTGTCGATTAGTTTTCTCCCATAAGTGTCATTGAGTTTTCTCCAATCCGATGGTATATTTTAACTTCAAGTGTCCCCATCACCATGGGACGCCTCTATGTTAGAATATACCATCGGATCTGAGTTAGATCATGAAAACTCAGATCCGACAGTATATTCTAACACAGAGGCGTTCCCATAGTGGTGGGGACGCTTCAAGTTAGAATATACTGAGATGTGTATACAGACCGGCCCCCTGCTGCCTGGCAGCACCCGACCTCTTACAGGGGGCTGTGATCCGCACAATTAACCCCTCCCCCCATTAAAATCATTGGTGGCCAGTGTGCGGCCTCCCCTCCCCCATTAAAATCATTGGTGGCAAGTGCGGCCTCCTCCCCTATTAAAATCATTGGTGGCCAGTGTGCGGCCTCCCTCCCCCTATTAAAATCATTGGTGGCCAGTGTGCGGCCTCCCTTCCCCCATTAAAATCATTGGTGGCCAGTGTGCGGCCTCCCCTCCCCCTATTAAAATCATTGGTGGCCAGTGTGCAGCCTCCCCTTCCGCCCCCATTAAAATCATTGGTGGCCAGTGTGCGGCTTCCCCACCCCCCTATTAAAATCATTGGTGGCCAGTGTCGCCCCCTCCCCATTAAAATCATTGGTGGCCAGTGTGCGGCCTTTCTCCCCACCCCCATTAAACTCATTGGTGGCCAGCGTGTATGGCCTCCCCCTCCCAATCAAAATCATTGGTGGACAGTGCGGCCTCCCTCCCCCCCCCATTAAAATCATTGGTGGCCAGAGTGTGCGCCTCCCTCCCCCTATTAAAATCATTGGTGGTCAGTGTGCGGCCTCCCCCATTAAAATCATTGGTGGCCAGTGTGCGGCCTTCCTCCCCCATTAAAATCATTGGTGGCCAGTGCGTGCAGCCTCCCTCCCCCTAGTTAAAATCATTGGTGGCCAGTGCGGCCCTCTATAAAAATCATTGGTGGCAGTGGCACCCCCCACCCTTTCATCATTAGTGGCAGCGGAGCGGCAGTTCTGATCGGAGTCCCAGTGTAATCGCTGGGGCTCCAATCGGTTACCATGGCAGCCAGCACACTACTGAAGTCCTGGCTGCCATGGTCACTTAGCAGCGTCATACTTACCTGAGCTGTCTGTGTCCGCTCTGCGCTCCTTCTGCTGATAAGTGACAGGTCAGTGCCGCGCATTGCTTATAGCACAGACCCGTCCCTTATCAGCAGAAGAAGCGCCGGCCGGACACAGACAGCGCAGGTAAGTATGACGCTGCTAAGTGACCATGGCAGCCAGGACTTCAGTAGCGTCCTGGCTGCCATGGTAACCGATCGAGCCCAGCGATTACACTGGGACTCCGATCAGAACTGCCGCTCGTTGCCACCAATGATGGGGGTGCGGGGTGCGGGTGTCAACCTGTGGCCACTGCCACCAATGATTTTAATAGGGGGGGGGGGAGGCCGCACACTGGACAATGATTTTAATACTGGGGAGGGAGGGGGGTCTGGCCTGGCAGCACCTCACCTTTTACAGGGGGCTGTGATCCCCACAATTAACCCCTCAGGTGCTGCCAGGCAGCAGGGGGCCGGTATATACAGACTTTTCAGTATATTCTAACTTGAAGTGTCCCCATCACTATGGGAACGCCTCTGTGTTAGAATATACTGTCGGATCTGAGTTTTCACGATCTAACTCAGATCCGACAGTATATTCTAACACAGAGGCGTCCCCATAGTGATGGGGACGCTTCAAGGTAGAATATACTGAGCAGTCTGTATATACTGGCCCCCTGCCGCCTGGCAACATCTGAACAGTGTCCGTTGAGTGTGTGCCAAATGCTCTGTGCGCCGCGCATGCGCAGTTGAGTATTCGGCACACACGCACGGACGTCACAGGGATTTTATTAGTATAGATTAAAATTGTACAATAATTTAAAATCTCTGAAAAAAGGAAAAAAAAGGAAAAAAACAAAAAAAACAACAACTAGGTTTTCAATGTACTATTGTTGTGAATGTACATCTTGCTTATACCACCAATCGTAATAAACTTTATAAGAAGATCTTGATACTATTATTCAATGTTCATTGCACTTTCCTACAACACTGTTCAGACAGTGTATTCTTAAGGTGCGTTTTTAGGAGGAGATCCCGTTTGTAAGAGGTCTTTGTTCTCCAGAGTACAGTGAATGTCTCTAAAATGAATGTCCAATATCTTGGTTTCCTCCTATATGTGCCAACCTATTTATAATTGCAGGTTTAATATTTATGGTCGCGCTTTACCAGAAATTATGTCCAATTCCGCAGTTTATAGTTAGCAGTCTTTATCACCTTCTATTTATATCTTTTTCAGAGACCTTCACCCATCCAATACATATATTTACTTTATATTTAGTTTTCCTTATATGACTCACTGTTTGTTGCTGAGGGGTCTGCGAATGCTAGCCGGTCGTGGCGTCCCACGTGGTAACCGGCGCGAGCCCTCCTCAGTATGCAATGTAGTCAAAGGGCCGGTCTCCTGCAGTGTCTTGAAGGTGAGAGGTATCCGCGGCAGAGTGTGGATGTACGCGCTATCTCTCCTCTGTGTGTCATGCGGTCAGAGGGCCGGTCTTCAGCGGCATACGGAGCTAGTTAATTCCACAGCAAGACAGATGTACAGCGAATTCTGGATAAAAGTGCGTCTTTCTCTATGTTGTTAGCTCTGGAGCTTCTATATTCATAAAAAGAGGCACTTATACACCCATATGCGTTTCGGGACTTTACTTTGTCCCTTCCTCAGTGGTAAAGTGCAGTGCAGTGCAGTTGTTAGGTATGGCACAAAACCCGGTACTGGAATTCATATATTTTAATATACCTCCTCCTACCTTCATCACAATTGTTGAGAATAATAATTAAAAAAGAAAAAACTTTTTTATATTACAATCGCAGTATATTTCATTATCATTCAGCACAATCATTGTATCAATCCCTCTCTATATTAACAGGTCAATATATCAACACTTAGATGTTCCAATATAGAAATAGATATCAAAATATTGTTGTTCATATGGATATCATTGTCTCTATGTTTTTATCTAAACACATGTATAGAGACATGTTCACATATATTGCAGTTTCATATGTTGTTTGCGGTTTCGCTGGCGGGGGTCTCACGCCAGGGAGGGGCCTGAATTATACATACTCGGGTCCCCCACTGGTGGGGGACCCCGCCCAGCTTCACAAAAACCCACAACTCCAATTCAGCGTTTAGACCTTGTGGCATGAACGAGTTGAAATCATATATAAGTCTTGATTCCAACCTCGACATCCTCCCGATGAGGTCTCCGCCCCTCCAGTGGGGCTCAACTTTCTCAATGGCACAGAAAATAAGATCAGATGGATCCTTATTGTGGGCAACCTTAAAATGATGGGAAAGTGTGTGATTCTTTTACGCAGTGTTCTCTTGGTCCTGCCAACATATTGTTTGCCACATGGGCATTGAATTAAATAGATTATATTTGTAGAATCACAAAGGAGGAGGTATATTAAAATATATGAATTCCAGTACCGGGTTTTGTGCCATACCTAACAACTGCAGGTATTTAAGGATAACAACTGGAGGAGGCACTTTACCACTGAGGAAGGGACCAAGTAAAGTCCCGAAACGTGCTTTTATCCAGAATTCGCTGTACATCTGTCTTGCTGTGGAATTGACTATCTCCATATGCCGCTGAAGAACGGCCCTCTGACCGCATGACACACAGAGGAGAGATCGCGTACATCCACACTCTGCCGCGGATACCTCTCACCTTCAAGACACTGCAGGAGACCGGCCCTTTGACTACATTGCATACTGAGGAGGGCTCGCGCCGGTTACCACGTGGGACGCCACGACCGGCTAGCATTCGCAGACCCCTGAGCAACAAACAGTGAGTCATATAAGGAAAACTAAATATAAAGTAAATATATGTATTGGATGGGTGAAGGTCTCTGAAAAAGATATAAATAGAAGGTGATAAAGACTGCTAACTATAAACTGCGGAATTGGACATAATTTCTGGTAAAGCGCAACCATAAATATTAAACCTGCAATTATAAATAGGTTGGCACATATAGGAGGAAACCAAGATATTGGACATTAATTTTAGAGACATTCACTGTACTCTGGAGAACAAAGACCTCTTACAAACGGGATCTCCTCCTAAAAACGCACCTTAAGAATACACTGTCTGAACAGTGTTGTAGGAAACTGCAATGAACATTGAATAATAGTAGCAAGATCTTCTTATAAAGTTTATTACGATTGGTGGTATAAGCAAGATATGTACATCACAACAATAGTACATTGAAAACCTAGTTTTTTTTTGTTTTTTTTCCTTTTTTCCAATTTAACCACTTCAGCCCCCCTAGCTTAAACACCCTTAATGACCAGGCCACTTTTTACAATTCCGCACTACACTACTTTCACCGTTTATTGCTCCGTCATACAACTTACCACCCAAATGAATTTTACCTCCTTTTCTTCTCACTAATAGAGCTTTCATTTGGTGGTATTTCATTGCTGCTGACATTTTTACTTTTTTTGCTATTAATCAAAAATTACCGAAATTTTTGCAAAAAAATGACATTTTTCACTTTCTGTTGTAAAATTTTTCAAAAAAAACTACATTTCTATATAAATTTTTCTCTAAATTTATTGTTCTACATGTCTTTGATAAAAAAATCCAATAAGTGTATATTTATTGGTTTGGGTAAAAGTTATAGCGTTTACAAACTATGGTGCAAAAAAGTGAATTTCGGCATTTTGAAGCAGCTCTGACTTTCTGAGCGCCTGTCATGTTTCTTCAGGATAGTATAAAGAAGAATGTCAGGATAGTATAAATACCCCCCAAATGACACCATTTTAGAAAGAAGACACCCCAAAGTATTCGCGGAGGGGCTTGGTGAGTTCATGTATCATTTCATTTTTTCACAAGTTAGCTGAAATTGACACTTTCTGAGAAAAAAAAAAAAAAAGTTTCAATTTCTGATAACTTCTGGCAAAAAAAAATCTCAGACGGATCTCACTATGCCCCTCAGTGAATACCTTGGGGTGTCTACTTTTCCGAAATGGGGTCATTTGTGGGGTGTGTTTACTGTTCTGGCATTTTGGGCGGGGCTAAATTGTGAGCCGCCATGTAAAACCTAAAGGTACTCGTTGGATTTGGGCCCTTAGCACTCAGGCTGCAAAAGCGGCACTTATGTGAGTATCGCCAGTACTCAGGAGAAGTAGGGCAATGTGTTTTGGGGTGTATTTTACATATACCCATGTTGGGTGAGAGAAATATCTCTGTAAATTGTCAACTTTGTATAAAATTTTTAAAAGTTGTCGTTTACAGAGATATTTTTCACACAAAGTATGGGTATATATAAAATACACCCCAAAACACACTGCCTACTTCTCCTGAGTACGGCGATACCACATGTGCTACTTCTTGCAGCCTGGTGCATAAAGCCCTAAAACCAATGAGTACCTTTAGGATTTCACAGGGCATTTTTACGCATTTGGATTCCAGACTTCTTCTCACCCTTTAGGGGCCCCTAAAATGCCAGGACAGCATAAATACCCCACATGTGACCCCATTTTGGAAAGAAGACACCCCAAGGTATTCTGTGAGGGGTATGGTGAGTTCATGTAAAATTTTATTTTTTGTCACAAGTTAGTGGAATATGAGACTTTGTAAAAACAAAATAAAAAATAAAAAACAATTTCCGCTGACTTGTGCCAAAAAATAAAAATTCTGTGGACTCACCATGCCCCTCACAGAATACCTTGGGGTGTCTTCTTTCCAAAATGGGGTCACATGTGGGGTATTTATACTCACCTGGCATTTTAGGGGCCCTAAAGTGTGAGAATCCAAATGCATAAAAATGGCCTGTGAAATCCTAAAGGTACTCATTGGTTTTAGGGCCCCTTTGCGCATCTTGGCTGCAGAAAAGTGTCACTCATGTGGTATCGCCGTACTCAGGAGAAGTAGGGCAATGTGTTTGGGGTGTATTTTTACATATACCCATGCTGCGTGTGAGAAATATCGCTGTAAACGACAACTTTTTACATTTTTTTATTCAAAGTTGTCAATATACAGAGATATTTCTCTCACCCAGCATGGGTATATGTAAAAATACACCCTAAAACACATCGCCCTACTTCTCCTGAGTACGGCGATACCACATGTGTGACACTTTTGCAGGCAAGATGCGCAAGGCCCAAATTCCAATGAGTACCTTTAGAGGGCATTTTTACGCATTTTTCTTCTCACGCTTTAGGGCCTCTAAAATGCCAGGGCAGTAGAAATACCCCACGTGTGACCCCATTTTTGAAAGAAGACACCCCAAGGTATTCCATGAGGGGCATGGCGAGTTCATAGAATATTTTTTTGGCACAAGTTAGTGGAAATTGATTTTTATTGTTTTTCTCACAAAGTCTCCTTTCCGCTAACTTTTGACAAAAAGTTTAATTTTTCATGAACTCATTATGCCCTCAGCGAATACCTTGGGGTGTCTTCTTTCCAAAATGGGGTCACATGTGGGTATTTATACTGCCCTGGCATTTTAGGGCCCTAAAGCGTGAGAAGAAAATGCGTAAAAATGCCCTCCTAAAAGGTACTCATTGGAATTTGGGCCCCTTGCGCATCTTGCCTGCAAAAGTGTCACACATGTGGTATCGCCGTACTCAGGAGAAGTAGGGCGATGTGTTTGGGGTGTATTTTACATATACCCATGCTGGGTGAGAGAAATATCTCTGTATATTGACAACTTTGAATAAAAAATGTAAAAAGTTGTCGTTTACAGCGATATTTCTCACACCCAGTATGGGTATATGTAAAAATACACCTCAAACACATTGCCCTACTTCTCCTGAGTACGGCGATACCACATGAGTGACACTTTTGCAGCCAAGATGCGCAAAGGGCCCTAAAACCAATGAGTACCTTTAGGATTTCACAGGCCATTTTTACGCATTTGGATTCTCACGCTTTAGGACCCCTAAAATGCCAGGTGAGTATAAATACCCCACATGTGACCCCATTGTGGAAAGAAGACACCCCAAGGTATTCCGTGAGGGGCATGGCGAGTTCACAGAAAAAAAAAATTTGGCACAAGTTAGCGGAAATTGTTTTTTTTTTTTTTACAGTCTCATATTCCACTAACTTGTGACAAAAAATAAAATTTTGCATGAACTCGCCATACCCCTCACAGAATACCTTGGGGTGTCTTCTTTCTAAAATGGGGTCACATGTGGGGTTTTTGTACTGCCCTGGCATTTGAGGGTCTCCGCAATCATTACACGTATGGCCAGCATTAGGAGTTTCTGCGATTCTCCGTATATTGAGCATACTGGTAATGAGATTTTTTCCGTTCAGCCTCTGCGCTGAAAAAAAAAAATGAACAGCACAGATTTTTTTCATTCGCATCGATCAATGTGGATGAAAAATCTCTGCCAAAATCAGTGACTGCGGTGCGGTGGGCTGGGCGCTAGCTACCTAACAAGTAGCTAACTAACTGGCGGTGATAAGGGACCCTTATGCCCCATTCACACGTCCGAAATTCTGTTTGCGGAACGGAATTGCGGACCCATTCATTTCTATGGGGACAGACTTTGTCCCGCTCGGATCCGAATTACGGATCCGCGCTTCGGGTCTGCACTTCCGTTCCGCAAAAATATAGAACATGTCCTATTCTTGTCCGCAACTGCGGACAAGAAAAGCATTTTCTATATAGTTCTGGCAATGTGCGGATCTGCAAAATGCGGAAAGCACATTGCCGGTGTCCGTGTTTTGAGGATCTGCGGATCGGATCCGCGGATCCGTGAATCCACGGATCCGTGAATCCACGGATCCGCAAAACACATATGGACGTCTGAATAAAGCCTTACAAGGGGTGTGATCAATGACAGGGGGTGATCAGGGGTCTAGATGGGGTGATCAAGGGGTTAATAGGTGAGGGGGGTGGGGGGTAAGTGTAGTGTTTGGTGCAACTTTTATTGTGTTACCTGGTCCTCTGGTGGTCGATCCCAGAAAATGGGACCACCAGAGGACCAGGTAGCAGCTATATCAGACGCTGTTCATAAAACAGCGTCTGATATAGCTGTTTGATGCTGTAGTCCAACTCTGGCAGGCTGTAGTCCAACTCTCGAGCCGCGCTTCACTGGAACTCTCGCGTCTCGCGAGATGACGCCCCGGCGCGTCCAAACAGAAGATCCCGGCCGCCCGCAGGACGAAATCCTGCGTACGGCGGTCGGGGACTGGTTAAATTATTGTACAATTTTAATTATGATATAATTTTATAAATAAATTGCATCTATATATCCATATCTAGAGTGCCGGTTCGATTTGTATACAAAATAACAGGTATGTTAGATTGAAATCCTTTCATATAGGCACCATGTGCTTGAAGTTGGTGTGTCTTTTTTCTGCAAGCTCTTCCAGCATAAAGATATTTGTTATTCTGTACCATATAAGCAGCACCAGTGACAGAATATTAGGGGAACAGCCATGATTTGCCAGAATTTGTGCAACAGAACTTCAACTGTGAACTATCTGTAGTACCCCAGAGTGGGCACTACCATTCCTACACCCTGCTACTGTCTCTAATAGCAAAAAAAAAACAACAAATAATTTAATCTGTGTATTTAATTCCAGGTCATTTGATATTGTGCCTTAATAGCATTTCTATGCAACAGTTTTTACATGTGATGTGTGGTTGCAGGTGGCAGTGTATCTGGCAGAGAGAGACCTTTAGAATGGAACTTACCTATCCATTTTCCCCCGTTTGGGCAGAAGTCGGGTAGTCCTGCTTCCTACCAAGGGTGGTGTTGCAAGAAGCTATAGTCAATCGATCATTGAGTGTTGGAGAGAAGAGACATGGCGCAGTGAGGGGAATGGCCCCCCTCCTGCAGCACGAGTCTCCCATGGGAAGCAGCTCATAGAACACAAGACTGCTTACAGTTTACATACAGAGTATTACGAGGTTGTCAACAGCCAAAGGTACCCTAAGAGGTACCAGAACTGTCATAAAGTTGAGTGACCAGACCAAAACCAGAGTCTAGCACGGTAAAGAAAGAGAGAGCAAGGTATCCCGGCTGTCTGGCAGTTTACCCCAAAACTTGCTGGAGTTAATTCAAGTAAAGCTGTTGAGCTTTATAGGGTCTGGACTCTGTTTATTCTTCACCTACAACTCTCTCCTTTATTGCTACTTGGCCTAACCCTGGGGAGCAACGGTATCCAGGTAGGAGCACCATGACACACAAACTATTGAGGCCACAGCATACTACTCGGCATTCCTAAAAACCTGGGGTATGATCAGCCCTGGGGGGCGGCGCGCTGCATATCCTGCATGTCCGCAGCAAAATCAATGAATCTTTAGCAAAATCATATGCTACATGCAGATTTGTCGCAGATTTTACCCTCTCCATTGCAAAGAACGAAATTCGCTGTGGAGATCCAGAGCATAAACTAACATGCTAAGGATTAAATTCTGCACCGCAGGTCAATTTACACTGTAGATATTTTCCTTTTCATTTACCTTTTGAATAATTAATGCATAGCCATTTTTAAGCTTTGATCTTCTTTTTACGTACCTCACCACCACCTTTTATAGCCATGCTCCCCCTCCCTGTTGATGGCTTTTCCTTGCCCCTGTGCTCTACTGCTTACCAATAGTGCCCTTTAGTTCCCAGCCACATCTGGTTTGCATGATAAATGGGATAAATGGTGATGGTGTCTCCTCGTGACCTCACCTAAATCTCAGTTTTGAGACCTCTGACTGCATATACTATTGCCTTGCTCTGTGTCTATGGTCCCTATCGTATGCTCTGCTACCAACCTTGACTTCATCTCCTGACTCACATCGCATTGCACTTTAGTTGGACTTTCTACTCGGTGTTGAACCATGGCTTTTCTGACTTACAAATCATCATCTTAACTTGACACTTACACACCTGCTGCTGATCAGTGAGTACTATGGGGTCCATGACTTGGGGACACAACTGAAAAGGTCCATACGTCTGTGACACAATGGGAAAGTTTCTTAGACTCCACAACCTGATTTAGTCAGTGCCAAACCAGTTGCAGCACAGAGGCTCCACTTGATTGAGCTGTTTTAATGAGTTCTGTAACATCCCTTTAAAGAAGAAATATGTATGATAAGGAGGACTCTGTCACAATTTTTCCGTCACATAGAAGAATATAACTGGTAGAATAATACTTCTATCGGACTTAAAGGCCTCCTGTGAGTGATAAAGAGCTTTAAACAGAAGGTGCTTGCTATAAAATCCCATTGGCTCACAAAAGCAAGGAATTAGGGTTTTAATTTTCATGTAGGTGCAAACATTGAAGTGAGCCCAACTATACATTCAGGAACTGGTTAATGGCATAGACACAGCCAGATACAGCTATTTGTCCACAGGTGTAACAATCTTTTGGCTCTCAGTTGACAAATTAAAATACTGCTTGAATGGGCAATGGGAGAATTTAACACATTTTTATTTTACTATTTTGTTTCCAACCTCACAGCAGTTTTCTGGGATAAGTAAAGTGATCTTGAATCTTTTAAGGGGAGCATCTTATGCATTTTATTTTATTTCCATCAAATAAATGTAAGATGGTGGAAGATAAATAATGTGTTAACTCATATTCATTACAGCTGCCATGATGCAATTTTAATTGTCAAACAAATGTCAGAAGGCTAATGCAGTCTCCAGGAAGTGATGGAGAACCAATCCCTCCGCTGGAGACCAGGGAGATGCATACAGATCCTTATCTGTGTGTAGCATGTATGGTGTGGTATCCTGCCTTATCCAGGTCTTCAACAGTACAATATAGGTATGGTTAAAACTCCTACCTTCAAATTATAAAGAGATTACTCTGCTCATCCTGTTCCAGAACACAGAGGAAAGCTGACAAGTGACCTACACAAAACCATAAGTCGTAACTTACTGTTTGTGTATACTTAGTGGCCAACTGAAATATTTCCAGAATTCTTTTTATGGATATTCACACAAAACACCAAATATTTTTAATAAAATCATTTTAAATCATAAACTGTAAATAAAGCAAAATAATACGTCAAGTTTTAATTATACCTTCCCTTTAATAACAGGTATATCTAACCTGTTACTGAATCATTGCTGTCGTCTGATGCTGTGTGTATCAACCTAACTTTCATATACTTGCTACTTGGACTTTTTTTTCGGATTATATACAGGAAACCATTGTGCGGTCTTTTATTTATATATAAAATGCTGACGCTATGTATTCATTTTATTAGTGCGCATTCTGCAAATTTAATGGCCACCATGGACTGAGTGAGGCTTGGATCTGAGCATTTCTGCATTTCTAGAACATAAAAGTTTAAAAACAGATGTATTCAAGTGTTAATTGCCCTGAAGCAAAGTTATATATCACCTTTAGAATACTTTGTGTCAGCAAAATGTTCTAATGATTGCTATACACTCAGATATATTGATCTTGTCCAATCAGAAGCCAAATTCACCTAATTCGTTTGTGTGGGTGTAAGACCCTGTTCACATCATGTTAAGCAATACTTTTAGCGTATCTGCAGCTATTTAATGTAGGGCATTCATCCAACTGGCTCAGTATACCTTGTTTTTAATATACAGAAAATCATAGTTGGCTAAGTCAGGGGCATTTGGCAAAAACCGTATACACTATTTGCATGGGAATCTGGGGGCAACATATGCCATTGCATGCTTATACAGTGGCATACATTAGGAGCCTACTGTTGAAGGTATACTCCTGATGCGTACATTTGAAGGAAGGCTATGACACCCAGAAAAGGTTGTGTACCCCTGCTCTAAAGCAAGAGGTCTCCAGATTTATCATAGAGGCTCAGGCTGGGTGATAAATCACGCCAGCACTGGGAGATCAAAACTGGCATATGGGTACGCTAATCTTGATAAATTTTCCCCAATATGTTTAACATAAAAATGTGATTTAAACAATAGGTCATTTTCCGATGACAAATTCCCTATAAAACCAATATAATGCCATTACTCTGGAACATTTTCTCTGTAAAAAACAAAACAAAAAACATTCAATGTGAAAATGCAGAAATTGAGAAAACAACAAAAACAAGAAGTCGGGAATAACACGTCACTTGAAGCAAACGTGATGGGAGAGTTATAGCGATCCCATATCCAATGATGCAACGTTTCAGCTAAGGTTTAGTTTTTTCAAGCATTTCAGACCTTAGGTGCAACACTGATTGCTGGATATGAAATTGCAGTAAACTTCCCATCCCTTGCCTCAGTTGATGCTTGCTGCCTTCCTTTTTTTGTGGATTACTCTAGTGGGGGTTATGGCTTTTACCCATGCCAGAGATTGCGCTGTCAGATTTTTTATCTGTTTTCAGGAGGTGCTGTTCATTTTTCTATTTTTATGCATAAGTTGAGGAAACACTTTTTGATTGTTCTATGCCTACAAACAAATATCCCAATATACAGTTGTGGCCAAAAGTTTTGAGAATTACATAAATATTGGAAATTGGAAAAGTTGCTGCTTAAGTCTTTATAATAGCAATTTGCATATACACCAGAATGTTATGAAGAGTGATCAGATGAATTGCAAAGTCCTTCTTTGCCATGAAAATTAACTTAATCCCAAAAAAACCTTTCCACTGCATTTCATTGCTGTCATTAAAGGACCTGCTGAGATCATTTCAGTAATCGTCTTGTTAACTCAGGTGAGAATGTTGACGAGCACAAGGCTGGAGATCATTATGTCAGGCTGATTGGGTTAAAATGGCAGACTTGACATGTTAAAAGGAGGGTGATGCTTGAAATCATTGTTCTTCCATTGTTAACCATGGGGACCGGCAAAGAAATGCGTGCAGCCATCATTGCGTTGCATAAAAATGGCTTCAAAGGGAAGGATATTGTGGCTACTAAGATTGCACCTCAATCAACAATTTATAGGATCATCAAGAACTTCAAGGAAAGAGGTTCAATTCTTGTTAAGAAGGCTTCAGGGCATCCAAGAAAGTCCAGCAAGCGTCAGGATCGTCTCCTAGAGAGGTTTCAGCTGCGGGATCGGAGTGCCACCAGTGCAGAGCTTGCTCAGGAATGGCAGCAGGCAGAGTGAGCGCATCTGCACGCACAGTGAGGCGAAAACTTTTGGAAGATGGCCTGGTGTCAAGAAGGGCAGCAAAGAAGCCACTTCTCTCCAAAAAAAACATCAGGGACAGATTGATCTTCTGCAGAAAGTATGGTGAATGGACTGCTGAGGACTGGGGCAAAGTCATATTCTCCGATGAAGCCGCTTTCCGATTGTTTGGGGCATCAGGAAAAAGGCATGTCCGGAGAAGAAAAGGTGAGCGCTACCATCAGTCCTGTGTCATGCCAACAGTAAACATAGAATGTGTCGGCAGATAAGAACCATTTGGCCCATCTAGTCTGCCCAATATACTGAATGCTATGAATAGCCCCAGGCCCTATCTTATATGAAGGATGGCCTTATGCCTATCCCATGCATGCTTAAACTCCTTCACTGTATTTGCAGCTACCACTTCTGCAGGAAGGCTATTCCATGCGTCCACTACTCTCTCAGTAAAGTAATTCTTCCTGATGTTACTTTTAAACCTTTGCCCCTCTAATTTAAAACTATGTCCTCTTGTAGCAGTTTTTCTTCTTTTAAATATTCTCTCCTCTTTTACCGTGATGATTCCTTTTATGTATTTAAAAGTTTCTATCATATCCCCTCTGTCTCTTCTTACTTCCAAGCTATACATGTTAAGGTCCTTTAACCTTTCCTGGTAAGTTTTGTCCTGCAATCCATGTACTAGTTTAGTAGCTCTTCTCTGAACTCTCTCCAAAGTTTCAATATCCTTCTGCAGATATGGTCTCCAGTACTGCACACAATACTCCAAATGAGGTCTCCCTAGTCCTTTGTAGAGCGGCACGAGCACCTCCCTCTTTCTACTGTTAATGCCTCTCCCTATACACCCGAGCATTCTGCTGGCATTACCTGCTGCTCTATGACATTGTCTGCCCACCTTTAGGTCGTCTGATATAATGACCCCTAAATCCCTTTCCTCAGATACTGAGGTTAGTACTGTATCACTGATTTTATATTCTGCTCTTGGGTTTTTACGCCCCAGTAAAGCATCCTGAGACCATTCATGTGTGGGGTTGCTTCTCATCCAAGGGAGTGGGCTCACTCACAATTTTGCCCAAAAACACAGCCATGAATAAAGAATGGTACCAAAACACCCTCCAACAGCAACTTCTTCCAACAATCCAACAACAGTTTGGTAAAGAACAATGCATTTTTCAGCACAATGGAGCACCGTGCCATAAGGCAAAAGTGATAACTAAGTGGCTCGGGGACCAAAATGTTGACATTTTGGGTCCATGGCCTGGAAACTCCCCAGATCTTAATCCCATTGAGAACTTGTGGTCAATCCTCAAGAGGCGGGTGGACAAACAAAAACCCACTAATTCTGACAAACTCCAAGAAGTGATTATGAAAGAATGGGTTGCTATCAGTCAGGAATTGGCCCAGAAGTTGATTGAGAGCATGCCCAGTCGAATTGCAGAGGTCCTGAAAAAGAAGCTAATATTTGTGTCATTCTCAAAACTTTTGGCCACGACTGTACATAGAGACTCAGAATCTTGATGATTTCCACTGTGGGTACTAGTCATGCATTAATCACCCGACTTTATATGGATTACCAATTGTGGGCTAAAATACTGCGCATGTGAACAAAGAATACTTTTGCAAGTAGAAATGCTGCAATGTGTTTCATGTTTTCTACTATACAAGAAGAAACCATCCTACATGTACTGTATAGAGGGCTGTGAATGTAAAGCTGTTGGATGAATTTTTATAGGGAGTCTGTCAGCAGGATACTCACCGATAAACCAGGCACAATGTCTTGTAGGGCTAGCTCAGTTGAATGTAATGATAGTGATCCATGTAGGTTTCTACAAGAGGAAAGAAGGTTTGTACACAAACATAGAAGAGGATTCTTTAGGGTAAGAGCAGTGAGACTATGGAACTCTCTGCCTGAGGAGGTGGTGATGGTGAGGTCACTAAAACAGTTAAGGAGGGGCCTGGATGTATTTCTGGAGTGTAATAATATTACAGGCTATAGCTACTAGAGAGAGGTGTTTGATCCGGGGAGTTATTCTGATTGCCTGATTGGAGTCAGGAAGGAATTTGTCCCCCTAAAATGAGGAAAATTGGCTTCTACCTCACAGTTTTTTTTTGCCATCCTCTGGATAAACTTGCAGGATAACAGGCTGAGCTGGATGGACAGATGTCTTTTTTTCAGCTTTACAAACTATTGGGGTCATTTAAGAAGACCGGCGATTTAGATGCCGGTCTTAATACCCCTGCGCCTGCAGCGGTGGATGTGCTGGTGTACACCAAGCTTAAATCTACGCCACTTCGCTTGCTGGTGTAGATTTCAGTCATTTTCTACGCCAAAAACTGCCGTAGAAAATGATAAATGACACAGGCCTGCCGACTCGCCCTCTTACATGCCCACACCATGCCCCCTTTTTTCAGCACTAGTTTGGGCAGCGTAAAAGGGTGAAAAGTCACAGATTTTGCCACAACTAAACTTTGCGCCAAAATCTGCAACAGATATAAGCCAAAAAGTGGTGCATACTTAATCTTAAATGACCCCATGTTACTAAGCTACATGGTAAGGTTGGAATACGGCCACCTTTTGGCCATGTACTGTGCAGCCGTACAAGCCGTAGAGGGATCAGGTTAACTAATTAGAACCGAGCTGTTTATTTCGTGTTCATTCTTAATGGCTGTGTGGTTCTGTGGGTTAACGTGTGGCTATTAACAATGGTGACCGAATAAACAATCTGGCTCTAATTCGTTAATTTGATCCCACTGCGGCTTGTACGGTATTTGCAACTGCAGCGTAGCCATGCCTTTTGGTCTTACCTGCAGATTCCCTTTAAGCTCTTTCTTCCATTACGTAGATTCATTTTTACTGTTTATTTTATAATTTACATGGCTAATAGGATCTGCGGGGTTTGAGCAGCTGTCATCTCCATATACTGTTACCTATGGTAAATGCACTTTCAGTAGCAGACAATATATAGGATATGAGTCGGTTACATTGCATTATATAGAGTATGCAATAAACATTTTGAAATATATTTTAAAAAGTTACCAAAACTATGTCTGCTCCTACAAAAATTCCAATATATTAAACTTTCCCCTTGACAATGTCTTTTTCCCTATTGTAAATCTTTATCTTGGAATGTGTATTGAAATACAGCCGGATTCCTGATGCACCTGGTTTTACAGGGTTAGTGGAAACCACTATTTTACAGAATGCTTGAGGTGGTTTTCATGGTCTGAGTAAAACTTCCCGTCATCCATTTTTTTAAAGGTTTTACACCTTGAGACATAATTTTAATGAGTAGTACATTCCCCCTAAATAGACTACTTCTGTTTCTGTAAGTATATTAGCCATAACTGACCTGTAAAGTATCCAAAAAGTAAGCACCATATAAAGCACTGGATTTATATTTAGGAGTCTAAAAAAAGTGGGCCACAACCCATAGTGGACATGCTAGAAGGGGATTATGTTAAACCTTATGCCTTTAAGAGTCCACATACAGTATCAAGACACGTATGTAAAGGCATGTATGTGTGAATTTATGCATATGTGTATATTTGCAATCAAAGTGTCAAAACCAAAGACGAGTGGCATCTAACTGAAGAGGGGGCCTAAAGCGACTGCCCAGTCATGGGTTAAAAAATTACATCTTAGTTAGTACAACCAGAGGATGATTTCCCGATATTTAGGGCTCATGCACACAACCATATGTATTTTGCGGTCCACAAAACATGCGGACAATAATAAGACATCTTATTTTTTTTACGGAACAGACATATGAAAATGGAATGCATACAGAGTAATTTCCGTTTTTTTGGGGACCCATTAAAATGAATGGTTCTGTGACTACAATCAGCATCTACAGGTAGTCTTTGGTAGTCTGAGACACACCTCCTATATCAAGATTAGTTCAGGTTACTCTGCCTGCTCAGATTGACTGCTGTGTGGGGACACAAGTTGATAACAGGCTCACCACAAATGGGTGCATGGAGGGCTGCTTTCCAGTATAGCAAGGGCAGAAAAATGATCAAGAATTAGATTATTGGGTAATTGTCGCACATATGCTGCAGTTCATGAGCCTTGGAAAAGGGAAGCCTAGAGGTTCACGTTATGGTAAGCCATGGGACATGTGGCTATCAGCATCATGAAGCTACCACTCTTAAAGGGTGTGGCAGGCGCAGCACAACGAAGTGCCTTATGTGCTGGGGCATTAGAAGAATTTTGGTATCTCTGACTTTTCTAGTCTAACCAGACTATTACTCTGTAATTCCTCTAGCGCCGTTCTATGGAAGCAGTAGGTTTAACTTCTTAAAGACAAGGGACGTACCCGTACGTCCTGTGTCCTGCCCCTAAAGATGTCGCCCGCTCCTGCTTCATGCGGGCGCCATCGCTGCAGGTGGCCGCCTGCTTATTCAAGCAGACCCCCGCAGCTAATGTTCGGGATCGGCAGTGCTGCCGATCGCGAACATTTAACCCCTTAGATGCCGTGGTCAATCCTGACCACGGCATCTGCAAGCAAATAAAACCGAATCGGTGGAACTGGAGCCTGTCAGCAACAGCCATGGTTTCTGTGAATGAAACCATGCTGTTGCATAGTATTTCCTATGGAGCCCTTGTTAGTAATAGGGCTCCATAGGAAACTAGCAAAATCATCATAGACTCCAATACAAGTGTATTGGAGTTTATGATAGAAGCAATCAGGTGACTGATTTATATAGTTCCCTATGGGAGCTATATAAAAGTGTAAAAAAATAAATAAAAATAAATAAAAAAAAACAAAAAACGAAAAATTCAAATCACCCCCCCTTTTCCCAAAAATAAAATAAAAGAATTAAAAAATAAAAATACACATCATGGGTGTCTCAATGTGCAAAAACGCCCATAGTACAAAAATATATTCCCCATAAGATAAACAGAAAAACTGAAAAAGGCGTCCAAATGGCCGATTCGCCGTTTTTGGGCGCTTCATTTCCTAAAAAAATTTTAATAAAAAGTGATCAAAAAGTTATACACATCCCATAATGGTATCACTTAAAAGTTCAGATTGCCCCGCAAAATATAAGACCCCATACAACTCCATACACATAAATACAAAAAATTTATAGGGGTCAAAATATGGCGACAAATTTTTTTTAAAAAAAATTCCCAATTTTTTTCACTATGAAAACGCAAGAAAAACTATACATATTACATATCGCCGGATTCGTACTGACCTGTAGAATAAAACTAACTGTCAGTTTTATCGCACATCGAACGTCGAAATTTAAAAACTCGTAATACTGTGGTTAAATTGCTTTTTCTTTGCAATTTCACCCCATTTGGATTTTTTTTTACCGCTTCCCACTACATCGTATGCAATATTAAATGGTGGCGTTGGAAAGTACAACTTGTCCCGCAAAAAACAAGCCATCATATGGCTATGTGAACCGTAAAATAAAAAAGTTATGGCTCTCGGAAGGCAGGGAGCGTAAAACGAAAAACGCAAAAATGAAAAAACCTTAAGGGGTTAAAGAGTACACCAAATGCTTGAAATAACTTCTTTACTAACTTCAAATTTTCTTCATATATAACGCTGCTGCCTCCGCAGCAGACAGTCCATGTACAAAACACATGTGGAATAAAGTATCACAAAATGGTGGTTCAACTGTTCAATCTTGTGTTTCAACATAAAATGGTGAATTTATTTCTCTCTTCAGTATCTGTACTTTCACTTTAAGTTATTTAAGCACTTTATGATCTCTGAGGCTTAACCAATCGTTTTACTTGCTCTATATGATCTGGTATGAGCAGTTGTGTAGTTTGGTCGCAATTTGGTATTTGGAGATTGCTATTTGGTTTCTTCATTTGCTTTTTGCATACTATTTATTTGGTGGAACTGTAAGTAAACACATATAACTAATTCAGCATACAGCTCTAATCCCACTATTACCAATAGGAACATCTATAACTGTATTATATACCTATTTTGGCCTCTTTGCTTCCATAAAACTGAACTCTCAGTGGAGTGAATGTCTGTTCAGCTTCTCTCCTCTGGTGTAATAAATTCTAGCATCTCCTGCTAGAGGAATTTCCCAGACAGGCTGAGTGTGAGGCTGGCTGTAATTGGCCAAGTCTTCTGCTTAGTGGGAGTTTGGCTGTGATTGGTTAAGACTCCTGGGCAGTGACAACAGCTTAACTCTATACTTTCTGTTAATAATTGTGCTGTGTCATTGAGCTTACCTTACAGTCATACAATGAATCTTAAAGGTATATTATATTTTCTTCTTCTGCGAACACAATATATAACTGTTACATGACATCCAAAAACATGAAGTCACAGCAAATAACTCTGCTTTTGTCTTTCACATATGAACATACGAACTGTATTGAGGCTATTGGCAGGTCTAGCTGTATACACATATAAGCCATATTAGCAACCCAGGACAGGTCCTAGCTGGCCAGCTACAAAGGGGTTGTCCCACAAAAAATATTCTACAGTTTCAAACCAGCACCTGGATCTTTACTTTTGTATTTGCATGTAATTAAAAATGTAGCATAGCCACTGAGTTATTCAATTCAATGTACAGTTGTGTTCAAAATTATTCAACCCCCACTTGTTTACAATTAAATCAAAGAGGCACTTGTAAGTCAGACAAATATAACATAACATTTATAATGAAATAACCACAAATGTCTTTTCTGTGCTCACATCATTATCAGTTTTATTCAACCCCCAAGTGACATTCAATCTTAGTACTTAGTACAACATCCTTTTCCAGTTATAACAGCTTTTAAACGTGAAGCATAGCTTGACACAAGTGTCTTGCAGCGATCTACGGGTATCTTCGCCCATTCTTCATGGGCAAAAGCCTCCAGTTCAGTCTCATTCTTAGGCTTGCGCGCTGCAACTGCTTTCTTTAAGTCCCACCAGAGGTTCTCAATCGGATTTAAGTCTGGTGACTGCGATGGCCACTTCAAAATGTTCCAGCCTTTAATCTGCAGCCATGCTCTAGTGGACTTGGAGGTATGCTTGGGATCATTGTCCTGTTGAAAGGTCCAACGTCTCCCAAGCCTCAGGTTTGTGACGGACTGCATCACATTTTCATCCAATATCTCCTGGTACTGAAGAGAATTCATGGTACCTTGCACACGCTGAAGCTTCCCTGTACCTGTAGAAGCAAAACAGCCTCAAAGCATGATTGACCCCCCGCCATGCTTCACAGTAGGCAAGGTGTTCTTTTCTTCATAGGCCTTGTTCTTCCTCCTCCAAACATAGGGCCAGATTTATCATTAGCTAAAGTCACTTTAATGGAGTGAAAAAGTCGCAAAAAAATGCGCAATCGGTAAAATTGTGCATTTTTTTGCGACTTTTTTAAGCTCTGCACTAAGCTCTCCAGTTTTGTGAAAGTGGGCGTGTTGTCTTATGTAAATGAATCTCTAGACAGATTTACTATTGCAACCATTTAAAAAGTCGCAAAAAAGTCGCAAAAAAGTCGCAACAAAATGCGCAATTTCACTCCAGGGGGGACCATGCTTATCTTATGCGACTTTTTAATAGAACATGCGACTTTTTTGTAAAGACGTGCGACTTTTGTAAAGCCGCTTACTAAAGGATAAACTGCTACCGTCAATCCACATTTATCACAGTATTAAAGGACCATTAATAAATCTGACTAACTAAAAGTGACTTTGGGCAGATGTAAAAGTGGAGTAAGATGTAAGTGAAATGATAAATCTGGCCCATAGTGTTGATCCATGGGCCCAAACAGTTCTAATTTTGTTTCATCAGTCCACAGAACACTATCCCAAAACTTTTGTGGCTTGTCCATATGACTTTTGGCATGCTGCAGTCGACTCTTCTTATTCTTTGGAGACAGCAAGGGGGTGTGCCTGGGAGTTCTGGCATGGAGGCCTTCATTACGCAGTGTGCGCCTTATTGTCTGAGCTGAAACTTCAGTACCCGCATCTGACAAATCTTTTTTTAGTTGCTCAGCAGTCTCACGGGGACTTTTCTCCACTTTGCGCTTCAGGTAGTGCACAGCAGTCTAAGTCAGCATCTTCTTTCTGCCACGACCAGGTAGCATTTCAACAGTGCCCTTTGCCTTGAATTTGCGAATGATGCTTCCTATGGTGTCTCTTGGTATGTTTAACATCTTTGCAATCTTCTTATAGCCATTGCCCTTCCTGTGAAGAGAAATCACCTCTTCTCTTGTCTTCCTGGACCATTCTCTTGACTTCACCATGTCTGTAAACACACCAGTAAATGTCTAGAAGGAGCTGAGTATCACAGTCATTTTACATCTGCCGAATTGGGGCTTATTCTGCTTGATTGCTGCTCCTTGAGATCCACAGGTGTTTTCATTACCTGATCGAAAACACTTGAATGAACCTCTGTTCTTAAGAGTGGTAGTCTTTAAGGGGTTGAATAATTGTGTCAATGAAGAAATCACAAAAAAAACATTTAATACGGTATTACAAAAACAATTGATGTCATTTTAGTTGCATTTGGTTCTTTAAAAAGTCCTTGTAAGATTTCATTCTGAACACAATTACAAATGTACATTAAATTCCCTAAAACCCTTTACAGCATTGGGGGTTGAATAATTTTGAACACAACTGTATCTGTATAGCGCCACCTGCAGTTATTTCTTTGTCCGGCTTAGTGAGAAGGCCGCACATGCTCAGTTTCATCCTTCAGCTGCCTCCTGAGCTGTGATAGGCAGAGCTTGGACACGCCCCCTGAGCTGCAGCAGAAAAGACAATCCCCTGAGTTGTCAGCTTGATAGAAATCTAGCAGAGCAATGAATGGGGAGATCTCTCGATCCATGTGAGGTACAGGGCTGGTTCTAGCTTTATTAGAAATAGACCGTCATGTACTATATGGTGTCTGATTTTCATATTTTTATATTAGTTATGGAATAACCCCTTTTAGCCTCATGGATACTACCGTATTTTGGATCTGCCTCTGATCCCCATTTTTTGCAGATCGCACAAGGACCCATTCATTTAAACGGGTCCGCAAAAATAACTAACAGCACACGGATGTTATCCGTGTGCTGTCCGCATCCATATATCTATGCCACATATTGTAGAACATGTCCTATTCTTGTCTGTTTTGTGTAGAATAGCTATTTCTAATGGTACTGTGAAAAATGAGAATTACCATGAAAGGTTTCTGCACCACAAAACGGATGCGGTCTTGTGCATGTAGTCAGTGCTGCTCCCCACCCCTCCGGTCCTCCACAATGCCTCCATTATGTCCATGTTCTGGAGAAGATTCATGCTGTTACTTTTATACGAACTGACTATATATTTATTTGTGGGTACACGTGTGTGTCCTTGTCTATATCCTTGAATCAGACCCCAAAGCAGAAATCAGACAGACCTCATTTTAGTGAATAGGGTCTGTCCAGCACCGCTTGTCACAGTTGTCACATTATTTTTGCTGTTCCGGAGAAGAACAATGGAAATCCTTAGCACCAATGTGAACCAGCTCTTAAAGTGATGAGAGCATGCATCCTTATTTATAGCTGAAAGTATCATTTTCTTCACAAACAAGTTGAAACATGAAAAGCTGGGAATTGGACGGAGGAAGCAACTTGCATGTTCTCCTAGTTGGGTTTTGGTAGAGATCAATATGGCAGCCTGGGACAGAATATAGGGGGCAGACCACATAAAAATGTGGACCTAATAAAGAGGTGAAACCCGCTTACTGTAATAAATGTATGCTTCTAAGGAAGGCTGTATGACCATGGGATGAGCCTTCCCTCTTCCAAAGTAACCTTTTACTTGCCATTCCCCAGTTGGTGAACATTGCTGCACCCGCTCCACTTTGATTGACAGGACCAGAGATGATGATGTTTACACTAAAGCAGACAGAAACGGTCAGCACTCCACCTCACTGTGTGAACGGTGCAGGAATCCAGAGACGGCAGGCTCACGCTTTCTTCATTGATGATGTTTACACTGTCTGGCCCTGCCAATCAAAGTGCAGAGGGCGTGGCCGATGCAGAGAGATCAGAGCCTCTAGGTGTAATGGAAACGCCCCCGTTGCTCCTAGAGGCTCATTTGCATATATTAAAACATCCTTTTCCTCAGCGATGCGAGCACATATGAACATGGGACCAACACAGATGCCTTCAGCTGCCAAGCGCACATGTAACAGGTCAGCTAGTTTTATAGGTACACATCAGGGTTGCCAACTGTCCAGATGACTTTTTTCCTGTGTCCGTGAAAAAAACAAAAACGTGTCTGTGATTTTTTTGAGGCTGATGGTACCTGACTAGATTCATTTGGTGGTAATTTTCATCATTTTACAGCTCACAGTAAATGCTGGTAATGAGTTGTTACCAGTGTATTGAGCTATAGACATGTATTACTTATAACTAGAGATGAGCGAACTTTAAAAAAAACTTCGGTGTTCGGGTTGTGGTAAGTCGCGCATCCCGTTATGGATTCCACTACCGCAGCATATGGAATCCATAAGGGGTGGCTTCCACCAACCCGAACTGTTGAACAGCCGAAGGAACTGGGGTGACGTCACCGTCATGTGATCAGTGCAGGGAGCGTGGCTCAGCACTGGATTTGATCCCGTGCTGAGCCACGCCCCTGCACTGATCACATCACGGTGACGTCACCCCAGGTCCTTCGGCTGTTCAACAGTTCGGGTTGGTGGAAGCCGCCCCTTATGGATTCCATATGCCGCGATAGTCCGCGGTAGTGGAATCCATAACGGGATGCGGCGATTACCACAACCCGAACGCCGAACTTTTTTTTAAAGTTCGCTCATCTCTACTTAGAACCTTTATCATTCATTAAGGTTTTCACATTTGTTCGTAAAAAATGTTGTCTGTCCGTGATTTTAGGATAAATTGTCCAGAGAAAAATAATAATAATTCTGGTTGGGAACCCAGGTACAAATCTGCTGACAGATGCCCTTTCATTCTCTGTAAATATACTTGAATAAAATGCCCAGTAGGTATATAATTCAGTAACATATCACTCGTATCTGTCTGACCCCATGGTAACAGTTGTGTTCATCTGCTACTTCTTGAAACATTTACCGTCTGCCTTTGATGAGCAATGCAGGAGAGATCTGAAGGAGTTATGTGTGTTATGTCTCACACGTAGACAGAAAATCCATTTTTTGTGTACATCTCACATGTGGCGTAAAAACAACGCTCTCGCCCCATGAGAATAAACAACAATGCTGAAATCTGTTTTTCTTTAAGCTAAAAGTCTGGATGTCTTGAGTTTTCACAGTTTTTCTCAATTGCTTTTTTTTTTTTTTACACATTTCGAAAACACATCAAGAAGACCCTTGAAAAGGCCCTCCGAGAGCACAGAGATGTGCAAACATGGATGTAGTAAAATGGAATCAATCTTCCAACTATCATAAAAGTGAATTTATAGATCCCCTCTGGTTTCTGGCGTTGGTTATGCCTTAAAGAAAAAAAAGTTGTTCAGCACTGGGATAAAAAAACATTCTTTTGATATTAATAATAAAAATCCAGTGGCTTGATGCCTTATTATGGCCCACATGTTTCGATCTAGGCGCCGATCTTAAAGGGGTATTCCAGTTGGTTAAAATGATCCTTTTTCCACAGATTCCATCAGATCACAAGGGGCCCCATACCCCCTGCAGTTCTCCTGAAAAGAACAGAGCGCCAGTCGCACATGCGGGCAGCTGCTGCATTCATTTCTATGGTTATTTCGGCGATGGCTGAGTACATCGCTCAGCTATATCCGGAACTCCCATGATGGAGCAGCTGCTCACATGTGCGACTGGCCACTCCGTTCTTTTCAGGGCAGCAGCAGGGGGTACAGGGCCCCCATTCTCTTGATCGTGGGGGTCCCAGCTGTAGGACCTCCACCAATCTGATAGTTATGTGGATAGGGAATAACTTTAACCAAGCAGAATACCCCTTTAATCATGGCAATCTTTCAGCTGTCTTAGAAGTAAATGTATGGATCCCCTCTGGTCTCTGGCATTGGTTATGCCTTCCTCTTCATGGATGTGGTTATACACCATGGATACTACGCATTGTTTTTGGTACAGGGGCCATGGACTAGGCTGGTCAGGTTATAGCATTATGAGGTCAGTCGACCCAAAAACTGTACATTAGCTCAGTACTGTTGCTGCATGTTACTGAAGTACAATGGCTACCTGTGGCATCACTAGTACTTCTCCTCATCCGTACAGACATTACATGATAATAAAAGGCACAATCTATGCACAAGTCGCAACCTCTGCCCGGTCACATGTACTACTATAGTCCTGTATGTGTAATAATAGTGCACCATAAGTCACTTCAGGGCTGGGTAAATAATGGCGCTCCATATCTCACTGTACGACTCTGTGCATAGTTATGGTGCACCACATATCACTATTCGGCTGTATATAAAATGATGAGCTGCATCAGGGTTGCCAGCCATACCTTTTCTTTTATCTGGACATCTTAGGCGGGTCCGCAATATGCGTGAACAAGCCGTGTGCTCCCAGCATCACAGATGCGGACCCATTCACTTTAATGGGTCCGCAATCCGGAGCTGCGGTGCGGAACGGAGGCACAGAATCCCATGGAAGCACTACGGAGTGCTTCCGTGGTGTTTCTGTCCGTGCCTCGAACCGAAAAAAAATAGAACATGGATCATGGACCCACTCAATGTTGTCACGGATGATGCAAATTGTGGTCCCCAATGCACGGAACGGCCGTGTGCATGAGGCCTTCTAAAATCACGGACAGCTAAAAAATTTTACAGACATATTGGAAAACCATAGTGAATGATAAAGATTATATGTAATACATGTCTATCGCTCGATATACTGAAAAGAATTAATTACCAGCACTTACTGTGAGCTGTAAAATTATAATAATTACCACCAAAAGAATCTAGTCATGTAACATCAGCCTAAAAAAAAATCACGGACAAAGGGAAAAAAAGTAGCTTATTTTCAGGGACTGTCTATAAATTTCTGGATGGTTGGCAACCCTGAGCTGCATGTAAATGTTGGGGAGCTCTGTCCTATCGTCACTAGTTTTATGGTGTCCCAACTAAGGCTATTTTCACATCTGCGTTTTTCTGTTCCGGTATTGAGATCCGGCAGAGGAATTCTGTGTCCTATATCATGCCATCATTTTACATATTCATTTTTGCACAGAAATGTTCAAAAGTAAAACACTTTTTTATATTATATATTGGTAGTTAGGGGTCCCAGTTGTACACATATGATCAAAGTACAAAGTACAACATACAGTACAATACACAGTACCAGCTCTCAACCTCATACTGACAAATTAAAGCTCAAGGTGGCGCTAGAGGAACAAGTTACGCTGCCTGAAAAGCACAGTGATCCATTCCCTTACATAGAGATTAACAGAGTCTAGCAGAGTCAGCGTTTGGTAAGTGTGTCATCCGTTCATGCTGTATGGCTCAGAGGTCAGTCTGGAGAAACTCTGCAAGTTTTCTGTGCTCAGACTATACACAGCAGTCGTAAATGACTGCACGACGACAGATATAATATCCTATTACATTAGGAAGAATCACAACTATAATATCTCTAGTCATTTTGCTCGCATAAAATCTGTTTCCCGTCATGTACTGTATATTTAGATAGATAGACAGACTGACTGACGGACAGATAGATTTTTTAATATATATTTAAAGGGACTGTCCCATAACAATAACGTATCCCCTATCCATAGGATCGACAGAGTCCAATGGGAGGGGTCCCCGCCAATCACAAGAATGGAGGCCTGTGTTCTCCCATTAGAATGGAGCATGTCTGCCGCTCAACTCAACTCTATGGACTTCTAGAGATTGACGACCTGACACACTTCTCCGCTGCTCCATTTAAGTCCATGGGACTACTGGAGATACAAGTTGTGTTCAAAATTATTCAACCCCCACTGAAATTGAGTGTTTTGGCCAGTTTGACTTTGATTTTGATCATTTCAGTCATCTTGTTTACAATGAAATCAAAGAGGCACTTGTAAGTCAGACAAATATAACATAACATTTATAATGAAATAACCACAAATGTCTTTTCTGTGCTCACATCATTATCAGTTTTATTCAACCCCCAAGTGACATTCAATCTTAGTACTTAGTACAACATCATTTCCAGTTATAACAGCTTTTAAACGTGAAGCATAGCTTGACACAAGTGTCTTGCAGCAATCTACGGGTATCTTCGCCCATTCTTCATGGGCAAAAGCCTCCAGTTCAGTCACATTCTTAGGCTTGCGCGCTGCAACTGCTTTCTTTAAGTCCCACCAGAGGTTCTCAATCGGATTTAGGTCTGGTGACTGCGATGGCCACTTCAAAATGTTCCAGCCTTTAATCTGCAACCATGCTCTAGTGGACTTGGAGGTATGCTTGGGATTATTGTCCTGTTGAAAGGTCCAACGTCTCCCAAGCCTCAGGTTTGTGACGGACTGCATCACATTTTCATGCAATATCTCCTGGTACTGAAGAGAATTCATGGTACCTTGCACACGCTGAAGCTTCCCTGTACCTGTAGAAGCAAAACAGCCCCAAAGCATGATTGACCCCCCGCCATGCTTCACAGTAGGCAAGGTGTTCTTTTCTTCATAGGCCTTGTTCTTCCTCCTCCAAACATAGCGTTTATTCAATGGCCCAAACTGTTCTAATCTTGTTTCATCAGTCCACAGAACACTATCCCAAAACTTTTGTGGTTTGTCCACATGACTTTTGGCATACTGCAGTCGACTCTTCTTATTCTTTGGAGACAGCAAGGGGTTGCGCCTGGGAGTTCTGGCATGGAGGCCTTCATTACTCAGTGTGCGCCTTATTGTCTGAGCTGAAACTTCAGTACCCGCATCTGACAAATCTTTTTTCAGTTCCTCAGCAGTCACACGGGGACTTTTCTCCACTTTGCGCTTCAGGTAGCGCACAGCAGTCGAAGTCAGCATCTACTTTCTGCCACGACCAGGTAGTGTTTCAACAGTGCCCTTTGCCTTGAATTTGCGAATGATGCTTCCTATGGTGTCTCTTGGTATGTTTAACATCTTTGCAATCTTCTTATAGCCATTGCCCTTCCTGTGAAGAGAAATCACCTCTTCTCTTGTCTTCCTGGACCATTCTCTTGACTTCACCATGTCTGTAAACACACCAGTACATTTCTAGAAGGAGCTGAGTATCACAGTCATTTTAAATCTGCCTAATTGGTGCTTATTATGCTTGATTGCTGCTCCTTGAGATCCACAGGTGTTTTCAATACCTGATCGAAAACACTTGAATGAACCTCTGTTCTTAAGAGTGGTCGTCTTTAAGGGGTTGAATAATTGTGTCAATGAAGAAATCACAAAAAAAACATTTTATACTGTATTACAAAAACAATTGATGTCATTTTAGTTGCATTTGGTTCTTTAAAAAGTCCTTGCAAGATTTCATTCTGAACACAATTACAAATGTACACTAAATTCCCTAAAACCCTTTACAGCATTGGGGGTTAAATAATTTTGAACACAACTGTAGTTGTCAACCAAAGCCTATTTTACAGTCCCTCTTTAATAAATGCTATCAATTAATCAGAGTGTAGTGTGGCTACAAAAAACATCTTTTCTGGAGGACCAGCCACATCCATGCATTACACTGGCCACCATGTAATTCTTCATATCCCCTGAGGTGGCACAAAAAAAGTGAGGTGGCAGCTTACCCAGGATTGTAATCGCCTTCTCCACAACCCCAGGTGTACGGGACAAATGCAGGGCCAGCCACCTGCTAAAGTCCAGAAAATAAAGTGCAAGGCTCCAGCACCAGTTCAGCATAAGACTTCCTTTATTTAATCATGGAAGATAAAAACAGTAAAAGCATAAGCAATACCTACGCATTTCGAGTGGACACCACATTCTTAATCATGGCACTGTGGTGGCACTGCAGAGGAGGTAAGCATCTGAAGATTACAGCTGGTCAGTGGACGTCCCTGCTAGATACTCTGTGATCATTAAATGCGGATTGTAAAATGCGGACAACTCCTTTAAAGGCTATGGAAACCTCCGACACGGAACAAATGATTTTGACATATGTAAGTTGTAACCTTAAGTATAAAAGGTTTCAGTCTGCAGTCTTCATTAATAGTAATAATAATCTTCATTTATATAGTATTAACATATTCTGCAGTGCTTTACAATCAGGGGGTTCATATACAAATAAAATCATATATTACATAGCAAGACAAAACAATAAGGATTGAGGGTCCTGCTCGCAAGAGCTTACAATCTATGAGGAGACACGGGTGACATAGAAGGTTTTATATAATGGTCCTGCTATCTTAACATAATAGGGGAGTAGATATAAAGCTGCATGAGCTGTCACCAGACGATATCTGTAGTGCTTCGGAGTGTATGAGGTGCAGTGGATAATGCTTGGTGATGGATCAGGTTGAGAAGAATGATGATAGGGGGGTGAATGGAAAAGATTTAGATTTGGGGGATGTGATAGGCCAACCTGTGTTTTTAGGGAGCACCTAAAACTGTGGATGTTGGGAATTAGCCTGATTTCTTGGGGTAGGGCATTCCAGAGAACTGGTGCAGCTCAAGAGAAATCTTGGAGACGGGAGTTAGAGGTTCGGATTATGTAAATTATTAGTGGTGTTGAGCGAAACAAAGTATCCGAAGTGGACTTTGATCCGAATTTCAGGAAAAATTCAATTCGCCGTAAAGCCCAATTTCCTCCTGCTTCGTTGTCATGAATCAATTTTTACTGAAATGGTAGTAAAAAAAAAATCATACCTCCGTTTAAGCACGAAGAGGCCGAAGCAACTTTCTTTCGACATTCGGCACAGAAGCCGAACCAAATTTTGGTAAACTTTGCTCATCTCTAGTCATAAGTCATTGGCTGAACGGAGAGCACGGGTAGGGTGGTAGACAGAAATGAGGCAGGAGATGTAGAAGGGTGCAGCACTGTTTAGAGCTTTGAGGGGGAGAATAAGCAATTTAATAATTTAGTATCCTGTACTGAACGGGCAACCAGTGCAATGACTGTCGCAGGGTAGAGGTATTGCAGTAAAGGCTATATAAATATTTGAGCCTGGCTGCTGCTTTCAGGATAGATTGGAGAGGGGAAAGTCTGTTGAGGGGGAGACCAATTAATAATGAGTTACGCCAATTGAGATTTGGTACTCCCGATATTCAGTTTGCAACCCGCTAATTTTAGACTTTTGTAATGTAGATGTGTCCATCTCAGAAACACTGCTTTAATGCTATACTAATGTTCCCTTCTAATGCTCATTCGAGTCTCCTCTCACTTGTACCGGTAGTCACTGATGCTGAGATTCCCCTCTCCCCTGAGGAGTGTGAAGTGGGTGATGCTTTTACTCTACACTGGTATACAGTCTGCCTTACGTATGCTTTGTTGTCTATCTGCAGCCTGTGTGAGTTGCCGTCCTTGGATGTTTACCCACTCTCCACACTGTTCTGCCATGTACAACATCCTCTTCTACCTGTTGCTATCTCTAAAACTGAGAAAAGGGGGTAGAACATAAAGTCATCAAAACAAGTAGAAATTCTCTGACGAATTTATGTCGACACCAGCAGCTAGGTGAAGGACATGCACACATTCTGCAGAAGCAAAATGCTTAACTTAGGAGGCAAATGAATAAAAAAAAAAAAATCTGCAAAGGTATCCATAGTCTTTCAATATGATGATAATAAACTAAGAACAACTATACTATATGCATATTATAATTACATTTTTGTTGTCTTTATTTAAAGACATTTTCTTTTCATTCTTTTACCTCCACTGTGTTTCACCCTACTATTTCTCTCTATTATGTTGGACTTTAAAACCTTTGCTTCGGTGAAGATAAAAAAAAAAAAAACAGGCAGATTTTCCGGATCTGGGTGGCAAAGAAACTGTAGCAGGAAAATGGAATTTAGATAACAGGAGAGATCCAAAATCAGACACAACCCTGGATGGTTAAAAGCTGGTTTCAGCATTATATGATACAAATATTTGTAAGGGTTATTTCAAATCAAATTATCAAATAAATCTTATCCATTGTATTGTAGAAAAAACAAAAAACGGAAACATCCTTAGTTCCTCTTATGAATTCTTACATCTAATCATGATATCTAAGGTCAGTGCTGTCTCTTGTATCAGACAGAATGTGCCTGGGCTGCTGTATAGCCACAATCCAAGAATGCACTGGAAGACAACCTCAAATTATTTTACGCCTGCGTATCCGGATGTAAGGCTATTTTAAATCAACTATCTCTACTCCTCCGAATAGACAGCTGGATTTTGCACACTGCCTGTAACATGAATGCTGCTGCACAGTGCACAGTATACTGCGTCTCCTGAGCATTAAACCTGCATGTGTGCTTACAATGTACAATGCTTTTTTTTTTACAATAGCTTTTTATTGATGTGATTTGGCCATGTCTCCCCATGTTACCAGGTCTACTGCCTGCCTGATTTATACAATGAAGATGGTAGACCAGGGATCGGCAACCTTCGGCACTCCAGCTGCTGTGAAATTACAACTCCCAGCATGTACACTTACTGGGCTGTTCTTGTAACTCGCATATGAGTGAGAGGAGGATTGTAGGAGTTGTAGTTTCAGAAGAGCTACAGTGCCGGAGGTTGCTGATCCCTGTGTATATATTGTGTATAGCAAAAGAATAAAAACTTGTTTTGGTCATGTGGTGGTCACAGATATGCCGGAATAGCAGAAAGGCTATCCGGTCCCCAGACTGGACAATTGCTTTCAATTCAGCACCTTAGATTTTTATAACATACCATGTGCATTGTGTTGCTTGCTACACTCATTTTCTACAACATACAGAAGATGCAGATGTTCTAATATATATAATATACAATATATTTTGACTGTAATCTCATGCCAAAAAAGTATGAGGAACAGTGTCGGAGCTTTAGTTAGAATTGTATATGCATACCCTCAAATAAGAATATAATATTTGAGTGTAGTATATTCTGTACTTGCCACTGTTCCCTTAGGGCTGTATTACACCAACAGATTATCTGACAGATATCTGACAAATCATTGGTCAGATGGCCTATTACACACAGATCTTTTGTTATACACACCAACTATTAGTCTGATTGGACAGATATTGGTCAGATAGTCTGTTGGTGTAATACAGCCCTTAGCCCTAATGTTTACACTGCTGAGCTGCTCAGTGAGTTTGGCCGTACTGGGGCTTTAGCCTAGGGGGAGGCCAACATGATTAGTTTTGGATGCGAGGGTACGGGGAGGTGAGGGGTTAATTGTTTAGAGGGAGGGGGTTAGGCTCGGATGGGCAGGGGTTACTGGGTATATATGGGGGAGGTGGCGCTCGGAGGTTTTGGCGCCATTTTGTGGTATTTGAAAAGCTCCCACCCACCCTCCCTAGTTATGGAGGAGGTCTTGTGGGGTATGGAGGCGGGTAGGGGCATTATGGCCGGGTGGCAGGTGACTTGGGATGAGTATAGGGAATTTTTTGTGTCGCGGCAGTTGTGGCGGTAGGAGGTCCTCGAAGCTAGTGGTAGGGCTTGTGGAATGGGAGGGCCTCAATGGTGGGGCTGGACTCTCGTGGTGCGGTACTTGGTCGGTTTGGTGAGGCGTCCATCACTTGGTGTCTCGAGCTGGTGTTCTACGGCTGGAGGCAAAGTGGATATGCCAGGTTGTTTGGGGTGCTTAATAAACTTCGGGGCTTCCAGGACCTCCTTTATCCGGGTTAATTTATTGTTATTATGTTATGTATTTAATAATCGGCTGCTGTGGCCGATTATATCCATCTATGGTGTGTTGTCTTTATTATGGGTTGGGGAGGACTTTCGGAGAGGGGTTGGAATTGATGGAGTTAGGAGTACCCGAGGTATTAGCCAATAACTTAATCATGGGTGAGGCTGTAATTAGAAACGACAGGTGCTGAGTTGAGAGATCACAGCACCCAGCCATCAGCATCCTGTATGTTTTATCTTTATGATTGATACAGGCAGTTTTCCTTTACAAACATATGCTGGGATTGTAGTGTACGGGAGTTGTAATGCCCGTCACTACAGAAGGGTCACTTGGATGCTGTCGTTCCTCTCATCTATGGGGAGGCTGGTATAAGCCCTATTCATAAAATGCAATGTAATGTAATGCTATGTGATTCCCTGTTACTGTGTTATTGCTATATGCAGGCCTGCTAGGGATTTCATTCCAGCTCTAGTCACTAGAGGGAGCTAGGGAGCCCTAGTTTATATAAGGACCAGTCAGGGAAGGAGAGAGCAGATTAGGCTGTGTCTGAGTCAAGCACAGGCCATGGGCCTGTGAAGGCAGAGCAGGCCTGGAGCCTGCAGACTAGGAGAGGGCATTGCAGTCCCTGTAACCGGGTTCCAGATCCAAGGAGAAGGTTCCCCTCCTACGTCCATATCAAGCAGAAGCAGGAGTCAAGCTGAGGCAATCCCTAGAGCAAGAGGTACTGTAATGTCAGAGGAGGTACACTGCAAACTGGAGATTCAAGGATATAAGCCAGAAGTAGGGCATTGGGGCCTTGAAGAATAATTGCCAGTCAGGACAAGCCAGGAAGAAAGTAAGGTTCACCTGCAATTCAAAAGTCCTGTGGTTTAACCCTCTGTTTACCTTGCTGGATATAAGCCTGCTGTAATTGAGATTGTACCAAAGCCAATTGTCTGCAAAAGAACTGTTTAAGAGAGTGCCTTCTGTATTACCACTGTTTCAATAAAGTTGGAATTCTGTTTCAAGATACAAGTCTGCACCTCCATTATTCCTACTATAAATACGGTGTGCCACCGTTTACTGGCACTGGCGTCACGAAACATCAGGGACTTAGCCATAGGCACGTTAAACTACAACACCAAGGGCACCTCACATTGCACCTGGCTGTGTCCCTCCAGAACCCAGAGAGTGCCCCAGAGGAACAGCGTGCCGGCCTCTCCATCACTGGCATTCCCCAGGTTAGTCCCACACATTGCTCTGACTTGGGGATGCTACAGGATTACATTTGTGATGGGACCTAATAAACTAGGGTGTTCTGCTTTCTTCTTGAATAAAATGATGATTTCAGGTAATATGACCATGAGATGAGTCATTAGAAAATGATCTATTGTTTAAATCAAGATTTTCATTTAAACATAAAAAAATAAAAATTTGCATTTTTTTTTAAATTTCCATGTCACCTGATAATCTGGAAATATTCTGGAGTTTAGGTGTGAAAACAGCTTTAGGCCTCTTGCACACGGCCTTTGTGCTCCCGTGGCCATATTGCGGGCCGCATATGGCAGTTATGCAATACACAGGGCACCAACCGTGTACACTCCGTATCACGGATGTGGACCCATTCACTCTCCCACGCATGCCTAGAAAACTCTCCCACTGGAGTCAATGAGTCCCCTCCAAAATTCTGTCTATAACCTTTGTGGCTGTTATAAAAAAAAAAAATTAAATGTTGTTAACAACAGCTCAGGCAAGATGGCTGCCCCCATAATCATCTACAGAAAATAGAAAATTAAAAGAAAAAAAGAACATGTATCAGGATCAGGGTTTCCCATCTAGTCAAACAATGACAACTATCTGTATTATTTCCCTTCCTTCTTATTGCACACGATATTTGGAAATCTTCAGCTATGTCCTGGAAATGTCCCAGAAAATGATTCTCCTTCAAGTAACACAATATAGCTCTAAACATGATGACTCTTTTAACATCAAAGGGAACATATTTATTGAGTAAATGCAATGTAATTTCTCTCATCTCTATTGATCTTTTGATTAAATTGGTGGCTGTAAATCTAGTCTTTCTGTATTAGACAGAAGCATAGCCCCAAGTCATCCGATCTATATATCCTCAAAGGATTACATGAATATCATTAAAATCTCACTTTGATTTTATGCCTTTTATTTCATATTCCATATCTGGACCATACATTACGTTCCAGCCAGGGGGGCACCTAGCCTTTCTGCTGCCTGAGGAGAAAACTAAAAAGGCTCCCCTCTCCAATCCCAATTTCTTAACCTAACCCCTTTGTCACAATGAAAGTGCTCATTGTCCATGGTCCTTCCGCTGCCCTCCTCTTGCCCCTACCTGGTGCTGCCTGAGGCGATGGCCTCACCTGGCCTTATTGGTGATGCACCCCTGGTTCCAGCATATGACTGTACAGTAGAAGGCCTTGCAACAACGGATTGTGGACATTCTATATGGCGTGCTAAAGACAACAGTCATGTTCTGGGTTCTCAAAAATGTCACACAGACTGTTGTCATCTACATTCTAGATGTAGGATCATATTCTACTGTGGACTCATACGACTGGCTATAAAATGTGTAAAAGCACCTGTGACGTTTAGCACACAGTTAGGGCTCATTCAGATGACCGTATTTTGCAGAACGGGTGCGAACCCATTCATTTCAATGGGGCCGCTAAAGATGCAGACAGTATACCATGTGCTGTGTGCATCCGTTGTTTGTTCCATGGCCGGAATACATCTTTCAAAGCTTGCCATTTTAGGCTTGTAAGGCTTGTTTCACACTAGCGCTAAAGTAGAGGAACAGCCCGCCGGTGGTCATGGTATTCGGCATAGCCAGATATTACCTTTCCCCTTTGGAGCCCATCAACTGTTTGCATCAGCATTTGTGCGGCCAAATCTCGGCACTAATGTTAAAAACAGGCCAGATTCTCGCCAGGTCCCAATATAGTCAATGGGGCCTAGTGGTGCTCTGTTCGTTTCCGACTATGGCAGATGGGATGAACTCGGGCAGAGGGTTCCTCTACCGGAACAGCCTGCCAGAACAGTTTAGCGTTAGCATGAAACTAGCCTAACAGGAAAGTGTTTTTCCTACAGTGTGGTTTTGTATAGTTTTGTATGAATTGAGCATCGTTGATTTTAATTTTTACCGGTTAAGTGCTGGAACCTCTTTTATCCTGAATATTGGATAACCTATTCCGGTGTGGAGTTTTCTCCAGGTACCACGAGAGACGTAGGATGATTTTTTGATGAGTGAGCTGACACTTTTTGTTTTTTCATTACGTTTTTCTGTCAACTTTTAAGTAGCAGAACACATTGCAAAACCTGTCCTGGTGTTGTTTTAAGCCAGCACTATGGTCATCAAGGCATGCACCCTTCCTGTTGAAGAGACTGGTGTGTCGCTTAGATGGTGCACTAATATTGATAAATCTTCTCATTCTTCCTTTTGTCTAGGGGAGCTTAAAAAACGGGGAGGCTGTATAATGTATAGTACAGCTGATAAAACTTCCTATGTCCATATCTGTCCATGCAGATACATCTGTCCAAATGATGGCCAATAGTTCAAGTAGCAACCTGAAGTGTGTAGTTAGTCTTGTAAGGGGTTTTCAGGGAGTTAGCTTTTTTAAAAAAAAACGCTTCATTTTTGTTCATGGGCTGTGTCTGATATTGCAACTCATCCCTATTCAAGTAGCTGCAATACCAGACTTAGGCTACTTTCACACTTGCAGTAGCCTTTTCCGGCAGGCTGTTCCGGTGGGGGAAAAGCCTGCCGGATCTGTGCTACCACAAGTCCACTGTACCGCCGGAAGTCTGCTCCGGCCCCATTCATTATAATGGGGGTGGGCCGCCAGCCTGACCACAGCACTGCAAACATCCCTAGAGGTGGCCAGACAAAAAAACGCAGCGTGCTGTACTTTTTGTCCGGCCGCCTCTCGGCATGTTTGCAGTGCTGCGGCCCTCCGGCCCGCCCCATTATAGTGAATGGGGCCGGAGTGGACTTCCTGCAGCATGCTGGACTTGCGGAAGCAGGGATCCGGCGAGGGAACAGCCTGACGGAAAAGGCTACGGCAAGTGTGAAAGTAGCCTTAGCCTGTGGACAAGAGTGGAGCTATTCCTGGTCCATCATTATAATGTTTACTGTATAATAAGTAATATATACTGTATATAAGTAATATATAATAATGTTTACTGTATAATAAGCAGTATATACTGTATATAAGTAATATATAATAATGTTTGGCTGTACATTGTCATGTACTGTCTGTAATATTGCTCGTAAAAGAGTATCTCGGAGTAAACATTTGTCATGCATTACAATCAATTCCAGTTTGAACGCAGTTGAGCTCAATATGATCTACGGGGAATTCTGATAAAGTATAAATGGATACAATCCCATAATACTCCTTTAAAAGGATACAGGAACACTTTTGGATTAGCAATATAAAGCCATTCATTATCCAAAACAGGGAAAGAGACGTGAAGGGGTTAACCCAAGAGGAATCCGTCTCAGACAATGATGGCAGAGAATGGTGTAAGCTGAAGGAAGTAAACCGCCAGTACCAGACTGTGTTTATACTAAGTCCGACCAGCCACAGCGAGGTACATGGCGTGCTGAGTAAGTCTCAGGGCTGAACGTATGGAGGCATATTCTCTCATAGTCACCGCTGAATGTTGATCCAGCAGAAAGGCTGAAGAATTTGTACGAAATTCTGCAAGAGAAAATAAAAAAATAAAACGGATTTTGGGAGAAAAAAAACCCACAATGCAAACTTTTCACTGTATGATGTCAGGAAACTGTGCAATAATCTCTTTAAGTTGAGTCGGTGGCCTTCAGCATCCAGCAGTAATGTCCCTGCAGCATCCATGTGCGTGTCTTGTTTACCGTACAATACAAATCAAGCCGTCATCAGATGTAAATAGCCGAAGGGTCGCTCATTTTCATCTCTGTGCTGCAAACAACACAATTTTTTACGTAAGGGCTCATGCACACGAACGTAGCCTGTTTTGTGGTCTGCAAATTTCCGGACATGTGCGTTCCGTATTTTTCGGAACGAAATGTCCTGCCATAGAACTGTCCTATCCTTGTCCATAAAATGGACAAGAATAAGACATGTTCTATTTTTTGCGGGTGCCATGGGACAGACATACGTGTGCTGTCTGCATATTTTCCGCAAATGCGGATGCGGGAAAAAAATACATTTAGGTGAATGAGCTCTAAGTTAGAAAAAGCATAAAAAATATGCTTGGCTCCAATCAACCTAGAAGAAGCAATATAGGGAATTAAATTTAGTTAAATTGGTTATCCAGGCATTTTATAAAAAATTGCCTTTTTTCTAACGTTTGGAAGAAAATTTGGTTAATACTTACCCATCCCTCGCTCCGCTGATGCTGCCTCTCTATTCCCACAGGCTAGGGGTTCTTCCGCCTGGGTTCTAGCCAGATGTGTTCCCTTTTCTACCTGTTCAGCTGCATAATAGTAAATGCAGCTGAACAGGAGAAGAAGCGCACACCTCCAGACGGGATCTGAGTGGAAGAGCCCGCAGCCTGTGTCAGTGCAGCAGGGATGGTGGCATCAGTGGAGCAAGGGATGGGTAAGTATTAACCAAACTGTCTTTCTTCCACAGGTTAGAAGAAAGGGCAGTTTTTACGAAAAGCCTGGAGAACCCCTTTAAGTCTGTTGGAGATACTTTTCTTTTTCTCCAGTGTTCTAAATTAAGATGGATCTTTCCACCCCAGGAGTGCACCCCTTTAACGATTTAGGATCCATGCTCAGTGAGGCACCCTATTTACTCCTACAGAAGAGTTTTCTGGTACTTAGATAGTGATGGTCTATCCATTCATTTGAATAGGAGCTTATCTGCAGTACCCTGGCATGGACACTACACAGTGGACAGAACCTTGTTCTTCCAGCTCTGTCCACTGCATACTTGCAACAGCTGACTGGTGGCGGTAGCGGTGTTGGATCCCAATGATCTGATATTGATGATCAATTCTTAGGATAGGCTATCAATATCTAAGTAATGGAAACCCCTTTAAGAACGGTGGTTTTAGTGAGAATATCTCTGTAAGGCTCGTTCAATCTGTTGACTATTCTCAACGTAAATGCCGCAAACTCTCTCATGGTTTAGCACTATTTTATGGAGCTTAACCACAAGTGGATACCCACTGCAGTTTCCAGTGATGTTCGGCTGGACACCATACAATAAAAAGCACATGTCCACGGCCACATTAACTGCAATGTAAGGTGGCTTTTTGGTGCACAATCTAGGGTAAATTGTTGGCAAAAGATTCTGTGTGAACAGGGCCTGATACACCCTGCAGTAGAATATAAGTCTGTATGAAACCTTGAGAAAATAACTCGGTGTGCACACTTTTATAATATCACTAGCATATATACCCGGTGTGGCCCAGGTGTACATCTATCTACATAAATATTCTGTAATGCTATCTCTTACCTAGAAATACTCATTGTTATCTAGCTTAATTAGAGAGGTAACGAAAAGATCCGCCATATTTTAAATCATTTATTTAAGTTTTTTCTTTAAAGGCCACTTACACATTAGTGTTTTGTTGGCGAAATCCGCCAACAGTGTAAGGTGTATGAGGAGCTCTTGATTCTCCCCTAACAGATGAAGGATCTGGCAAAAATAAAATTTAGCCTGATCCTTTTGTTCAGTAGTCTCTAGCAGCAGCGTTATCCTCTCCATCCATTACATACACATACACGTTTAGACAAGCCATGTGTATGTGTATGGGGGAGCCAGTAGGTAGTTGGGAGAGAATTGTGATCTTTTGGCCAACAGCTATTGTATATGTAAGGCCGCCCGAACACTTTGGGCATACTTGCAAACTTTGCAAAACCCATTACTGGCCCAGCTGTCCATTCATCGAAGAAGCATCATTGCACGAGTTTTGGGAGTTTCCCTTTGCATAGATACTGTTGGATCTTATATCAGTCTGCCTCTCATCTCCCTACATGTGCTGTCTAAAAGACAAACTGTTTGTTGCCCACAGTGACCAATCAAAGCACGTATTTCATATTTGTACATAGCATTCAATCAATGGTTGTCATTCAGTGGTAATCTCCATACATGTGCTGTCTAAAAGACAAATTGTTGCCAATAGCAACCAATGCTTCAGCGTGCCTTTATACACTAATATAACTGTAACTACTGAGGCACTGCTTCTCACTCTGCCTCTCATCTCCCATGCATGTGCTGGCTAAAAGACAAACCGTTGCTACCCATAGCAACCAATAACAGCACAGCTTTGATTTTAGTCTTATGTTTACCAACCTGTGTCTCTCCAGCTGTTGTAAAACTACAACTCCCATCATGTCCCAATAGCCTGCAACCATCATTCTAATGCATGCTGCATCAAACACACATTACATTCTGGTCTCAGAGTCCAGGGGGCACCAGGAATACCTTTTGCTTGTTGTTGCCCAATGGCTGTTTTTAGGAAAAGAATGAAAGAAGTTCCAAAGAAAAAAAAAACTTTCCTTTTGGAGTCCAGTGGTCCTATTATGTGACTGCCAGCTCTCTGTATGCACACTCATAGAGGGAAGGCTGTCTGTCAGTAGTGGAGACCACCCACTAAGCCAACAATATGCAGAGATTTAGACAGGTTGTGTTAGTCACTACTTGCATTTCCCATGGAGCATCTATTCTTAAGACTCTATATTATGCTATTCCTCTATTATTCCGATTTTGTAGTTTATGAATAAAAGCAATTTACAATAAAAGTCAATATGGGTGTTACCAGTCTTGCCCTTTAAGAGGCTGAGAGCAAGAGCGCACTAAGGCATCAGGACAAGAGGGTGCAGGATGAAGCATGCAGCCTGCAGTGTAGTGGGACCAGGGTGTGTCCTTGCACAGGCTGACACTGACAGTGCTAATTTGATAATGTCAGACAGTGAAGGGACACACTCCCAATGAGGAACACCCAGTTGAACCTTTATTGCAGACCGTTGCCCATATATAAACTTCTAGTAGGAATAACTAATAACACAACAAAGAAATACAAGCGTAAATGCTCCAGAACTGTTATTACATGGGGAATGCAAGTAGTTACTGAAACAGACATGGCAGGAGAGGGGACGGGTGCTATTCAAGTCAGTAAATAATAGTTTATCCTTTGATTTTTTAATAAAACAACATATCAATCTGCTCAGCTTCTCTTCCGCTGCAATATGCAGTTCACAGATCAGATATCAGGTTAGAGGTTCCCTTTACCCTGGGTTCAGACCTGAGCGTTCTAAAAATGCGCGTTTTTGTCGCGCCTATTTCAGCGTGTTTTTGCAAATATGAAACGAGCGTTCGTACGCGCGTTCTTGTGATTGTCTACTGTGGTGTCAATCACAAAACGTGCGACAAACGCCCCAAAAAAAGCTCAAGTACTTGTTTATGCGTCGGGCGTTTTACAGCGCGTTCAAACGCGCTGTAAAACGCTCAAGTGAGAACCAGGGCCATAGGAAAGCATTGGTTTTCATGTGTTGAGCGTTTTACAGCGCGTTTGAACGCGCTGTAAAACGCTCAGGTGTGAACTTAGAGTTAAGGTTGGAATTACAGATACAGTTTTTGGGGCAGTTTTATTTTTAGCCTAACACAGGATACAAAAAGGGTCTGTTCCAAATCTGCTGCGTTTGTTCACTTTGAATGCCGTGGAACCATTCGTGGCTTAGCACTACTGAATGAACACTTCGCTGAGGAGGAATCACCAGACCGCTACTTCTTGAGATAGTCCCCGGTGTGGTTGACAGCTTACTCACTCGGGCAACCAGTACAAAGCATCGAAGGATCAGGCTATACGTGTGGTCAAGAAATGGGCCACGGTCTGAGCAGGCAGCGTACTAGTGTATCCATAAGACAAGTCCAAGGTCAGGGCAGGTGGCAGTACGGTACAAGGGTAGTCAGACAGAGAAAACACCTTTGCTGATTACTGAAGACTGGGAAACTTAAGGGTGGAGAGGGTGCCTGAAATAACCTGGGACACCCAGCCATTGTCTGGGGAAGGATTCGGATGCACGCTTGCTTGCCCTTTAAGAGGCGGAGAGCAAGAGCGCACTAAGGGGTCAGGACAGAAGGGTGCAGGATGAAGCATGCAGCGTAGCGGGACCGGGCAGCCTAGTAAGAGATGCGCCATTCGTGCAAGGAGGGGAGAGCAGGCCCGCGGTTGGCACAGACCACTAGCATAACAGACATGTTAGCCTATTATGAGTACTTAGTAGTGAATTTATTAGGGACTGTGCGCCATAATTGTCACAGAAAAAAGTTGCAAATGTTGGCACTTTCCTAATTTGAGGAAAAATCTGCACCTGCTTGTTTTCCGTGTACATGATTCTTACTCCAACAGACTTTAGACTAAAACTGGTGTATAAAATGCACCCCTTCCCAATAGTGTCTAATGTGAAAACTGCAATAATTACTAGATGCATAGATACACTGTATAAAACACCATTACAATGAGTTAAAAAGATACTAGAATCAAACAATTCATCATTTTTTGCTAATACTGTGCCTCGTCACTATTTTTTTGATCATTTCATCACATAATCTCTGGGGTGGAAATCTTCAGGACACAATGGAAAAGTATAGTTAATGCACATTGTAAAATCATTACATGTATGGAAAAAATACATTGTGATTTCGACACCGTCTTTTACAGAGTCAATGCATACAGCCAGCGATACATCAGAGGAGTTTCATATGTGATCTCAATACAGCAAAGCTAAAAGGGGGGGCATCTTTGAACATTCCATATTTGTTAATAGGTTCGTCCGATGATAACATGATCACAGAGAGTTCTGCTGCTGGGGCCCCCAGTGAGTATCCAGTATGTCACAATTCTTTTAAGTTACCCATACACATCAGTCTATAGTTGATCAAAAAGGACAATTTCAACCAAAACGATAATTTTTAGGGTGAAATTTAAGAAAAATCTGCTGCCCAACACTTCTGATGGTGGCTTATCTCGTAGAGAATAAACTGATCGGGTGGAAATTTTGTCCGATGTTTGTCTCCCATGACATCATCTGTCGGGGAAGAGATTGGAGATCTCCACACACATTAGAGTGTCGGCCGAACCCGCTGAGAATGCCAAAAGACTAATGTGTATAGTCATCTAAATTGCCAATATGGAATAACATGTGTATGGTCGAATCTCTGAAATGATCACTCACAAGATCTTTCTTTGTTCAACAGATGTTTAACCATCAACCAACCTCTATCTAATGTGTATGACCACATACAATTGGCTGATCTTTATGATCGAATCCAAATTAGTTTTGTAATTTTATTCCACAGTTAATATAAATCTTTATTTCCTTTATAACTGTCAGTTTTTAAAAAAATAAAGCAATCTTAGAGGGAATCAGTCACCCGATTTTGCACTATTATTTCTAATACATGAGTAGTACTGAAGATAAGCAGCTGCATAGAAATGCACAGTCTGTTGAAATACATTGTCAGGACTGTTGCGCATGCTCACAGGAGTCCTCTCCATTATAAGAACAGCACAGCAGTCCTGACAATGTATTTCAACACAGCAATGAACACTGACAGCAGGACGATTGGGGGCAGTAGGAAAATAAAAAAATACTGATCTGGATTCCATATTGGCAGTACTACTCATGTATTACTGTAGGTAATGGTCCCCAGTTGAGGGGGCAGATTCAATTTAGAATAAACCAGTCGTGTAGGCAGTTTCTGACATTTTAAGTTTAACTTATTCTATGTATTTTTTATGGCCAGATTCACGAGGGGCTCAGTCATTCTCAAGTTATCTGTCTATCCACTTTACACTATTATATCTAAATTAACAGTACAAAATAAAATTACTTTAGTTCCTCCGATGAACTACAGACCGAAATTTCCTGGTAAAAATTCTCTGTTTATTCTCAATCGGCCAACACCACAGTATAAGTGATCTCTGCTTAGTAAACACGTCGGTATCAATCTTCTCATTTAGGCTGTTGTTGGCAGTTAGAGATATATTGAGACTTTTTAGCACAAAAGCTCCATATCTAAAATCTTAGCTATCTTCTGGAATGAAAAGAAGCTCTGGACAGCCCTGTCTGACCTCCCCCATCATCTCCCTGTCAGAACAATGAGGCATAGGGGCTCTTCTTCAGATGCCTGAGCCATTCTACCGAAACCTCTGTTTATCCAGAGTAAATACAGAAAAACAAAAACAAATGGGGTCTGAGATGACAGTGCACCAGTGTTATTACTGCAACTGTGGCCGGGTGGCCTGCCATTAAAAGGGTCAACCTTCATACCAGCATTCAAGAGGAATTCAATTACTGTTTAACCCCTCCAGTTCCAGGGTCACCAGTACATTGCACAGTAGCAGTTACACTTAGCAACCAGTGGATCAGTCACTTCTGTAAACAATGTGGCCTTACGAGATGACCCTTGTACGTGACTATGTGTGTTTTGCCCACAGTGATGCGGTCTATGGCCATCAGCGACATTGAGTGATCGGCTAACCACAAAAGGCAGCTTAGCAATACGTTATTACTACCGTAGTATGTGTATATATAGAGCAGGGATCAGCAACCTTTGGCACTCTAGCTGCTGTGAAACTACAACTCCCAGCATGCTCGCTTATTTGGCGGTTCTTGTAACTCCTATAAAAGTGAAAGGAGGATTCTGGAAATTGTAGTTTCAGAACAGCTGGAGTGCCGGAGGTTGATGATTCCTGATATAGAGAGTGGAGTCTTGACTTAAGTTAAAGATTTTCCAATTTTATATAAATCTATTAAATTTTTTTGGTTTAATGAAAAGTTATTTCATTTCCTTATCTACTCTGGCTCAGATTTACTAACCCTATTGATGGCGCAAGCTTAGACCGACTGCCTAGACCTGCACCAGATTTATCACAGGGGCTCAGGCTGGATGATAAATCTCTATACCAACTATTGGCACAATTTTGGAGCATTACATCTTTGATCATGCCTCCTTTACCATGAAGCCCCACCATCTTTTCGAGCAAGTCAGTAAAAAGTGTAGAAACCCTAGTTGTACCAATATGCGCCAAATTTTAGTCGGATTGTAGTTGCAGACACATTAGTAAATATGGATCTTTGTGTTTTAGTGTCTTTCCATTTGTAAGATCTCTGCAGTTAGAGATACTGTATAGAACATCGAAAGTCTGAAAACCTGTGCAAACCAGATACTTACTTCCAATCTGGACGATCCTCTATAAATTAAAGATAATGTCCCTGATCTATCAATACCTTCACTCTAGAATTGTGGCATCAAAAAAGTTCTATTTTGTAACTTTTTTGCACTCGCTTGTGCAAAATATAAGTGCTTGCACAAAAATTTTAGACTTTTTACACTCACTTGTGCAAAAATATTGCAACTTTTTGCATTTTTACACCACTGACTCCAGTTTTGGAATATGGGTGGAAAAATGGGTGTGGTTAGCTATGGTAATGAGTTCACTGCAGATTTATCATTGCGACTTTTTGAAAAAGTTGCAAAAAAAGTTGCGATCTCACTCCAAGAGGAGCTTTCCTAGACAAAAGTGTTAGGCCTAATTATCAAGTAACATCAGACATTTGATAAATGTGGCACAAAGTACTCCAACGCAGATTGGCTTCAAATGTTCTCCTCATGATAAATTCCCCCCAATGTGTCACCAGAAAATGGCTCCTGTGAGTGCCGCTGCCTTCTCTCAGCTTTCCTTAGGCCAGTGATGACATGTTCATGTGTCATGTGGCCTAGGCGCAGACCCTTAGAAGGGAATAGAGCTGAGTTGCAATACCAAGCACAGTCCTTATACAATGTACGGCACTGTGCTTGGTAAGCTGTGAGAAGGCAGTGGCGCTCACAGAAGTGCTGGTGCCTTCTCAAACAGCTGATCGGCAGGAGTCCTGGGTGTTGGACACTCCACCAATCAAATACTGATGACCTATGCTGAAGATAGGTAGAAATCAAGCATGCTTGACAAAGGCTGTTGCACAGCCGAAACGTTGCAAATTTTTGGTATGCTGTGAAGTCTTCAATAAAGATGAAGTAATGGGAGATGCTGCCACCGCTATTTGATTTCTACGTATTTTCTGGCTGATTGGATCTGCGGCTGATGCGGGGCTGTTGCATCTTTCCACTAGGATCACAAACCGGTGTGTGCTGTTCCTGCACTACTTGTTTTTACTTCTATGCTGAAGATGGGTCATCAGTTCTAAAGTCTTGGAAAACCCTTTTAAAATCAGGGGCAGGTTTGGCATTTCCAGGGACCCAAGAAAACTTATATCTGGGGGCCCTTCGCACCGATAAGCTCCACCTCTGTCGACCCACCTGCATAGATGGTATGTCCCTAGTCCTCCAGGGACACTCTGGATAAGAGACGAGGGTCCTGAACAGCAGACCCACTCTATGAACTTAAATTCTTTAATAGGGTACATGAAAGTGGGTTTAGAAAAAATGCACAACGCCTAACGATAACTGTTACGTATATGGCACACAAGGCAACCTATATGTCATGGAAGAAATTGCACCATGTAGCCAAATAATAATAAAAAAAAACTTTATTACATAAAATACAAGTACAAAATGCTAACACAATATGACAAGGAAATACCGACAGTGGACAACCTATTTAACAACAGCAAAACATCACAGACAATGGGGGAGATTTATCACAGCCTGGCGGCGACCACCAATAAAAAAATTTCAAACTTTTCCACGCAAAAAAGTGGCATCTTTTATTGATAAATGTGGTCCAAAGTCTACGATACATCCGATAACAAAAGGCAAAAAACTTAGTACAAAGCAGTATAGTGGTGGCCAGCCCAAAGTCACATGGATCCAGTGGCTCAATTTCTAATAGTAAAGGGCTTGTCCAGAATTTTATTAGAGATGGCCTTTATTTTATGCACTTATACAGCGCTACTATATTCCACAACACTTTACAGACATTACAGATCGGGTTGTCCCCAATGGAGCTCGCAATCTAGGTTCCCTATCAGTGTATATTTGGAGGAAACCAACGCAAACACGGGGAGAACATACAAACTCCATGCAGATGTTGTCCTTGGTCGGATTCGAACCTAGGGCCCCAGCACGACAAGGCACCAGTGCTAACCACTGAGCCACCATGCTGCCCATAGAATTGCAATCAAACGGATCTGGAGTTTGATTGGCTGCTATGGGCAACTGGTCCCCAATTACGTCAATCTCAAGAACTGGGAGGAATATAGGCAGTGTTGCAATTTATACCTGCTCGTGATCTGGTGGAGAAAAAAATGAAAGCGGAACTGTGCTATGGGTCATACAGCACCACTTGTCTCCTCAAGAAGGGATAGGTGGAAAGGGCTACAAACTGATGCCAGGCTCCCATTTCTCATGAACCAGCACCTGGTTGGCCCCCAACTCTTGTAATATAATAGAATATAGTACATTAAAGGGATTTCCCAGGATTTCTTTTTTTGCAACCCTCTTATTCAGGAAGAATAGGGGGAAGGAAGTTTTTAAATACCTATTTTAAAACAATACGCCCTCCCTGCCTATGGTGCCCACTGACCCAAAGGCCTGCATATAAACATTGCAAATATAATGGGGTATGTATGATGTCTCACTGCCTGTGCAATGTAATCTAAGAGAATATTGCGCTAAACAGAATTAACATTTTTTGTTCCATGGTAAGGCCCCAGACACATGGCGTTGGCCGTGTGCACCCTGCATTGCGGTGCAGACCCACTGACTTCACTGGGTCTGCAATCCGGAAGTTGTGGCCAAAGGTAGGACATATCCTATCCTTTGCATTGTGGAGACACAGACCCGGAAGCCTATCTGGCTGCATCTTGTGAATTGCGGACCCGCTGAACCACGATGAGAGGTGCACACGGGGAGTGTCCGTGTTTTGCGGATTTGCAGTTTTCGGTCCCCAAAACAGACACGGTTGTGTGAATAGGGCCTTAAATTAAGGCGGCAAAGGCACACTGTCATGGTGAAGCTGTCTACCACATTTTTTTATGCCGGGTTATATCTTTAGGGGGCAAGTGGTAGCAGTTGCATCTGGTCCTGGTGTCCTAGGTGGGCCCCTAGACCTGTCTGCACCAATATTATAAATGGCATGTATATGCCAAATGCTGTCCTTGGGGCATACCCTGGGCCGGTATGCACCAGCAAACCTTTCTTTTTTCTTTATAGGAAAGCATATTCAACAATGTGTCCCTCTGCAAAGGGACACGGTAAAAAGTATACTGTGTGGGGTAAATATTTTTATGGGAACTGTACAGTGAGATGCATCACCTTCCACCAGAGGCATACTATAGGTGGACAGATCCTCCCGACATACATCTAATTTAATGTAAGCTCCAGAAAGATGTGGACAGAGCCTTAACTTTACAAAAGATTGCAGTTGCAGCAACAAATGACCGGTAGACAGCAATGACAGAAAATGCGATTTGTCATATGCAACAGTAATTACTTCCTATGGAAATGATTCGGAAAGAGAAACCAGGCTTGAAGTGTTGATGTGAAAAAGAGGCATGTTGACAAGGGGTTCCTCTAACAATGTCTCATGATCCTGTGTTGCCTATGTAGAACAATAAGTGAACACACACTCTAAAGAAAATACAGAGAATGCTCTAGACCTTAAAGGGGTTGTCCACAATTCACCCCCACCACATAAAACCTGTGAGGGGAAGCATCCTTATATGGCTCCAGCTCTGTGGATCTCGGGCTGTCTTCACTGCACTTCTGTCCCTTGTTCCAGCATGACCCCGACTATGCTGGAAGTTTACATGCAGGGACCGAAGTGCAAAGAAGATAACCCCAGACTCACAGAGCTGAAACCAATTGTTAGGGAGCAGGTGAATATGCTTTCCTTCACACTTCCAGTGGGGATTTTAAGAATAAGTCATTAGTGGACAACCCCTTTAACACCTTCCTGACAGCCTATTTTTGGAAATCTGACGTGTCGCTTTATGTGGTAATAACTTTGGAACACTTTTACATATCCAAGCCATTCTGAGACTGTTTTCTCATGACACATTGTACTTCATGTTAGTGTTAAATTTGAATCAATATGTTTTACCTTTATTATTTAAAAAAAATCCTAAATTTACAGAAAATTTTGGAACAATTTGCTATTTTCTAAATTTGAATTTCTCTGCTTAATAATGATACATCTCAAACTAGTTTTTAATTAACATTCATCATAGTCATTTTATTTTTTTAGTATGTTAGAAGGTCAGAATTTTAGAAGCAATTTTTCAAAAAGATTTACAAAACCAACTTTTTTAAGGAACAGTTCAGTTATGAAGTCACTTTGAGAGGCTTACATAATAGAAACCACCCATAAATTACCACATTTTAGAAAATACACCCCTCAAATTATTCAAAACCAATTTTAAAAACTTAACGTTCAATTTTAATATTTTAATTCATTTTTATTCCGTGACAGAGCCAGGATTAACAGCAAAAAAACCTCAATATTTATTACCCTGATTCTGCAGTTTACAGAAACATCCTAAACTGCTGCATTGACACACTGCAGGGCTCAGAAGGGAAGGAATGAAATATGGTTTTTGGAGAGCAGATTTTGATGGAATAGTTTTTAGGTGCTATATCACATTTTGATCAAAATCAACAGCTCCCGATCCTATCTTGGCTGCGCGGGAAAGGAGCAATCCCCACCATGAAATCCAAACCAAATAATTCCCAGACTAAAGCGAGTAAGGGAATTATTTGGTTTGGACATTACATTTTAAGAGATCCTATGGTACCATTACAGTGGAAACAGCCTCAAGGAATTTATCGAGGGGTGTAATGTGCTCTCTGACCCCAAGATTCATAGAATGTAGAAACACTTGGCTATGAAAATGAAAAAGTACATTTGTTCCAATGAAATGTTGCTTTAGCCCCAGATTTTTCATTTTCACAAGGGGTAATGGGAGAAAAAGGACACTACAATGTGTTAGCCATTTTCTCCTGAATATGGCACCACCCTATATGTGGGTGTAAACTGCTGTTTGGGTACGCTGCAGGGCTCAGAAGATAAAAAGCACCATGTATATTAGGGGCCTAGTTTGGTGATTTAAATAAAGGCACTTGCCGACAACTGCAGAGGCTCTAAAATTAAATAAAAAAATTAAACCCCCAAGAAGTGACCCCGTTTTAGAAACCACACCTTTCACAGAAGCGGTGTAGAGAGCATTTTGAACCCACAACTATTATGCACAAAATAATTTATAGCAGATGGTGCGAAGTGAAAATTGCAATTTTTACACAGATATGGCATTTCAGTGCCCAATATCTTGTGCTGAGTGTATGCCAGTGTAAAAAGTCAGCCCTCTTATTATTATGCCGGGCTTTCTGGTTTTATAAACACCCTACATGTGACCTCTTTGCCCGGACATACACCATCGCCAGGGGCGTAGCTAACGGCTCATGGGCCCTGGTGCAAGAGTTAATCTTGGGCCCCCTTCCCTCAGTGCTTTGTGTGTCTTCTTATGCGGCACAAGGTTCTTTGGGCCCCCTCATGCTCCTGGGCCCGGTAGCGACTGCTACCTCTGCACCCCCTATAGCTACGCCCCTGACCAACGCTCAGGAGTAAAAGAGCACCATGTGCATTTAAGGCCCAGTGCGGTGATTTACGCATCTTGTGCTTACAGCAACCAATGAGAGGAGGAGTACACACATATGTACCACCTTAATCAAGGTCGCTTGTTTGATAGGAGGGGCAAAAGTGCACAAGAATGCTACTCCCAGGATCTCCCAGGATAAAATAGAAATGCATTCACACTTGAAGGTGTCAAGTTTGTGTGCTGCAAATTCTAAAATGAGTTGAAATTAAATTACAGCCCTACACAGTCTTCTGACTTCAGTGCAACAGCGAGTTGTAGACAAACTGCACATTTTTTACGTTACACTCCTAAAATCGCCATGTAGCCCTAGGCTGGAGTCACACGTCTAAGTTTTGGACGTATTATACAACCTGATGTGTCAAGGTCCGACCACAAAATTAACTGATCCAAACTTACAGCATCATAGGGAGCAGAGGGATCTATATGATGCCATGAGTTTGGGTTAATTAAAGTGACCCTCCGGTTCAACAAAAAATTCGAACAGAACCTTTAGGCCTCTTTTACACGAACAATACGGATTGTGTCACAATGTGTTCAGAGTGCTTTCAGTGAAACTCGCACCATTTTGCAAGAACGTTCAGTCAGTTTTGTCTGCGATTGCATTCAGTTGTCCATTTTTTTCCACGCGGGTGCAATCCGTTTTGATGCGTTTTTCACGCGCGTGAAAAAAAACTGAAGGTTTACAAACAACATCTCCTAGCAACCGTCAATTAAAAATGCATTGCATCCAGGTTACATCCGGAATGCAATGCGTTTTTTACTGAAGCCCCATTTACTGCGATTCTCATGCAATGCAGAACTGGTGCGTGAAAAAAAAATGCTCATGTACACAGACCCATTGAAATTAATGGGTCAGGATTCAGTGCGGGTGCTATGTGCTCACTTCACGCATCGCACCCGTGCGGAAAACTCGCTCGTGTGAAAGGGGCCTTAGGGTTCTAAGACCGCACGGTTGTGTCTCCATCGCAAAATTGCGGAACAGATGCGGAGCCAATCATTTCAAGGGGCGCAAAAGATGCTGACAGCACATTGTGTGCTCTTCGCATCTGTACTTCCGTTTCACGGCTCGCAAATAAGATAAAACATGTCTTATTCTTGTCCGTTTTTGCAGACAAGAATAGGCATTTCTATCATAGGGCGGGCAGTTCCATTCCACAAAATGCGGAACATACACGGCCGGTATCCGTTGTTTTGCGGATCTGCAATTTGCAGACAGCAAAATGGATACAGTCGTTTGAAGGAGCCCTTACATGGTGCCTCCTTTGGATTTTTATTTATAGCAGATCCGCTAATTCTCGGCCTCAACGCTTCTCAGACTCACACTTAAAAATGCTTCCTATTTGTCCAGCCCTGCTCTTGGATGGGCCAGCTCTATTTACGTGAGCAGCGCTGACCAATCCAAGGGCAACATTAGGCAGTCTGAGAAGTGGTGCAGCCATCTTGGATGGCTGAAGAAGAGCCCAGCAATTGGAGAATCTGGGGCTAAAAAGAAGAAATGGAGGCCACTAGGTAAGTGTTCTCTTTGTTTCCCAGTTAATGAAATTTTTTTTCTTAAGGGGGTTAACCAATCCCTATATATACTTATCCCGCTCCCTGGCACCCACGTCACTCTTGATGCCCGCGGGTCACCTGTGATATTAGGGAGGCTCGTCCCCGTCGCGGTCTGCTCTCCCGTTGCGGGATGTTTTGTTCCGCGTGAAGGGGAGATGTAGCGGTGGCTGAGCGGCGAGCAGGAGCTACACGGGAACGGGGTAAGGGTAAGTATAATCTGTATGAGGTGCCTGGGCATTTTGGGGGGCATTATAGGGTTTGGATAACCCCTTTAACCATAAGGGTCGTTTAAGCCCACAGCCTTGACGCATCCAAATAATATGGACGTATAATATATCCGCAAAAAGGATGTGTGAATCCAGCCCTATTGTTATAGTTCATACAATACATGTTACCGTTTATAAAATTCTGTTGCTCACAGTACCATTCTTTACCACTGAATAAGGCTCTGTTCACACTTCCATGAGAAGCCTCCACCAGAAGATTCACATTTAATAGGAAGAATAGCGATAGTACAATATACAGAGATACTCTTTCCATCAAAATGGCGGACACTGTGGTGAAATCCAACAAACCCGAACTGGGGTCCATCAGTTACCACTTACGTTCATCATATGGCGGAATAGTTACTCTGTATTTTCATATTTTTACTGCTACGATGGAACAACAAATGGAAAGTTTGAAGTCTGGATACAGCCGTATACTTTCTATACATACAGATGTAACAGCACCCTTGTCCTGCAGTGTTTTATGTATGAGGCGTCTTCACAAATAACTTTATATACGTTATAGATAACATTTTTATTATTCATTTTTGAAATTCTATTTTCGCAAGAACTGGTTGATTACACAACTTGCTGATAAAAATGATAAATATTTTGTATAATAAACACAGAAGATGAAAGACACCAACGTGTCACCTGAAAACATCTGTTACAGCTTAAAAGCAAAATGTAAGCCTCAATGTAGCTTTGGGAAACATCTATCTGTTAGATCCTAAGGATGACAAATGATCAGCATATGACCATGTCAGAAACAGTCGGTGCATTTGGGGGGCAAAGCGAAAACAAATGGAAGACGGGAAAAATATCTCCTTAAAGAGCATGTCCTGTTCCGCATTTAAAGGGGTTATCAAACCTCTACAATGACCCCCCAATGCCTGGGAACCTAAGCGTCACTCCTGATCCTCACACGTGGTCCATCGCACGGATCAAAACATCTGGCAACGGGGGTGGGGGTAACTGGACGAGTTACCCGTGATGCTAGGGAGGCTCCTTGCCGTTGTAGCCTACTATTAGCTGCCCCCACCCCCCAGATGTTTTGATTCACACGATCGGAGATACAGAGGCATCCATGCAGGGATCAGGAGCAACGTGGGTGCCAGGGTAAATATAACAAGTATAACCTATACCTATGAGGTGCCAGGGGATTGGGGGGTTTATTATAGGGGTTTGTACCTATGACACTGGCTGACCTGTTACATGTGCTCTTGGCAGCTGAAGGCATCAGTGTTGGTCCCATTTTCATATGTGCCCGCATTGCTGAGAAAAATTATGTTTTAATATATGCAAATGAGTCCATATTGATTAAAAAGGGTCTGTGATCCACAAGATGCGGCGAAAGATAGGACATGTCTTATGTTTTGTGGCGCAGAGGCACGGCCCCAGAAGCACTGAAATGCTGGAAATATAATTATTTTCTGGTAAGCCAATAAAGGTATCACTGCTCTCATACTTTTGTCTCTTCTAACACAAAAGTATTCAACATTCATAGCCAATGTCAAGATACATTTTTGTGTGTCAACAGACTGTTTGATGCGAGTCACAAGGCCGCCCCACCTAATGACGGGCCATGGCAGTGACGTGTTCCCACCATGTGTCACGTCACTGGGTCACTTGACGGATGAGGGACAGTTATTGTCTTCAGGGACCATAAGACCTGAGTCAAACAGGATGTTGATACACCGAGACTGGAGCAAGGCAACGATGGCAGAGGACCAAAGGAACCAGAAGCCAGCGGCGGGGAGCAGGTGAGTATGCGTCCCTCCGCTGGTTCAGCCATGTGGGGAAGTCTGGCAGAAAGCCCTCACCCCAAAGGTAAACAACCTCTTTAAGGTTCACAAATGGTTAAAGTAGTGAACGCAAAGCACTCCCATAACACAGCTCAGGCCCCGGTTTTGGGAATTGCCTATTGTGCCTGAAAAAACATTTGGGAGACTACAATCAGCTGTTCAAAGCCAACCAACATTTCTGAAAACACGGCAAATAAAAAGTCACCATGGCATCTGAGCGGTGAAAATGTAGGAGCTGCGTGTTCCCGTGTCGGTAAAAGCTTCCCCCAGCTGAGGAAGCTGTTCCATTGCAGCGATAGGCCAGAGCCTGCATGAGGCTCAAATGCCTATCACTGGTATATTTCAATACATGCCTGCAGCTGGCAGCACAGCATTGGAATATACTGAATGCTGTAATGGATAAAACTTCATTACAGAATACAAATGGCGTTCTAATGACTACTTGCTATAGTGACCTAGGGTGACTAAAAAAGTTTAACCACTTCCCGACCGCCCATTGACCATAAAACTCCTTGGGCGGTCGGTTTATCTCTGAATGGACCGGACGTTCTGGAACGTCCATTCAGAGATCGCAGCTGCACGCTAATCGTGCAGCTGCCGAGCCGGGGGCCCGCTGTCAGTGACAGCAGGACACCCCAGAGAGAAGGCAGGGACCATTCCTGGGTGTCCCTGCCTTCTAGATCGCTGTTTACAAAGCACTGAATGAGAGCCGTGTATACAGCAAGAAAGCAATCTGCTGCTTCCTGTCCTGGCCCGGTGGTCATGTGACCGCCAGGGCAGGGGGAGTGCAGGAGCTGTGGCGTCTGTACAGCATAGCATAGTTCTCTACAGCCTCTCTGGGGGGTGTATTTCCCCTGTAAGTGGGACTACTATGTCAGCCCCAGTTACAGGAGAAATCAATAGTTAAAAAAAATAAAATTAAGTTAAATGTCCCACAGAGGTCTTGTATGACCTTATGCGGGACACCTTATGGTAGCAATAAAAACGTCACCTTGTCCCGCAAAAAACAAGCCCTCTCACAAGATTATATCCAGGAAAAAAAAAATGTCTCTAATGGCAACACAAAAACATGATTATTTTTCCGAAAAATGTTTTTGTGTAAAACGTAAAAAAAAAAAAAAATGAAACATATTTGGTATTGTTGTGTCTGTAATGACTGGATCTATAAAAATATCACATGATCTACCCTATCAAGTGAACGGTGTAAAAAAAAAATTGCAAAATGACACCAGCTTTTTTTGTGACTTCACTCCCGAAAATGAGATAAAAAGCAACCAGAAAGCCTAATGTACCCCAAAATGGTGCCAATAAAAACTACAGCTTGTCTCGCACAAAGTAAGCACTTGCGCAGCTCATTCAACAAAAAATAAAAAAAGTTATTGCTCTTAAAAGCCATGACAGAAAATTCCATGTTATAGTATTAAAAATTCTATGAAAAAGCTGTTGAGTGAAGTGGGTGGTGTAGTTTACAAAATATGGTCGCTTTTTCGGGGGTTTTCACTGTCAGGTTACCTCAGGGCCTCTTCAAATGCAACATTGTGCTCAAAGACCATTCCAGCAAAATCTGCCCTACAAAACCAATATGGCGCTCCTTGCCTTCTGTGCCCTGCCGTGTGCCTAAACAGCATACAAGACTACACATGGGGTGTTTCTGCAAAATGCAGAGTCAAGGTAATAAGTATTGAGGTTTGTTTTGTTGTTAACCCTTGATGTGTTCCAGGAAAAAATTGATTAAAATGGAAAATCTCCAAAAAAGTGACAATTTTAAATTTCACCTCTATTTTGATTTAACTCCTGTGGAATACCCAAAGGGTTAACAACATTTCTAAAACCAGTTTTGAATAGTTTGAGGGGTGTCATTTCTAAAATGGGGTTATTTATGGGTTGACTTCACAACTGAACTGGTCCTTAACAAAGTTGACTTCAGAAATTTTCTAGCGTCCTAAAAAAATAAAATTACATTAGTAAAATGATGCCAACATAAAGTAGACATATGGGGAATGCTAATAATAAATATTTTATAAGGCATCACTATCTGTTATTTAGAAAACAGTGAATTTTGTTCACATTTTCGTAAATTTTTAAATATATTTTTAAATATAAATAAAGGTGAAACATATTGCTGTAAAAAACTAAACCCTTAAAACTTTGGCAGAATTGTGTCTCTTTCCAATTCCACCCCATTTGGAATTTTTTTTATACTTTCCCACTACATTGTATGCAATACTAAATGGTGCCATTAGAAAGTACAACTTGTCCTGCAAAAAAACAAGCCCTCACACGACTATATGAACAGAAAAGTAAAACAGTGTTGGCTCTAGGAAAAATGAAAACACAAAAACAGAAAACCACCCCATCCTGAAGGAGTTAAAGGGGTTTTCCGGGTGTTTAATATTGATGATCTATCTATTAGGCCTCATGCACATGACTGTTTTCCGCAAAACACAGATACCGGCCGTGTGCATTTCAAATTTTCCATCTGGCCCCTAATAGAACAGTCCTATCCTTGTCCGTAATGTGGACAAGAATAGGATATGTTCTATTTTTTTGCGGGGCTGCGGTACAGATGTGGACAGCTCACGGGTGGGCTGGCCGCATGTTTTGCAGCCCCATTGAAGTGAATGGGTCTGCATCCCAACCGCAAAAAAATTTGCATCAGATGTAGACCAAAAATACACTCATGTGCATGAGCCCTTAGATCGGTGGAGGTCCTGTGAGCTGTCTGGCCTCCTCACAGCTTTCCAAGCACAGCGCCATCCACTGGATAGTGGCTGTGCTTGGTATTGCATCCCAGGCCCATTCACTTGAAAGGGACTGAGCCTCACCTACGCCATGTGACCGATAAACGTGACATCACTGGTCTAGGAAGAGGTCTTGTCAAACAATTGATCAGCGGAAGTGCTGAAAGTCAGACCCCCATCGATCAGATATTGATGACCTATTGCTATCAAAATCTCGGACAACCCCTAAAAGAAGTTGGTACTCCCTTGACTCTGCCTGCTCTACTGTATGGAGTAATGTACCTTTTTTGTAGGCTATGGGCAGATAATGGCAATACTGTAAGACAGCTGAGTTCCTGGGGTGATATGGTTCTACCACTGATAGTCGCGGTCTGACTTTGTCATCAGACCCGACCTGAAATCCTAAAACTAGTCATTGGGGACTTGCCAAGCATCACCAACTGCCCAAGATCTTCCAGGCTACTATAGGTTCAAGCTAAGCTGGGAGTCTGTTTGGCTACAATAGTAACACTACCAAAAGCAGGACATGAAAAGACGAAGGCCTCTTTCACACGGGCATCATGTTTGACGCCCGGATAAGAGATGGGAGCGTTGCAGGAAAATGCACGATTTTTCTGCACATGTGCAAACTGTTGTAATGCGTTTTGCACACGCGTGAGAAAAATCGGCATGTTTGGTATCCAGACCCGAAGCCGGACTTCATCACTGAAGTCTGGTTTCGGGTTGAATATTCTGTATATTATTTTCCTTTATAACATAGTTATAAAGGAAAATAATAGCATTCTAAATACAGAATGCAAAGTAAAATGGGTGATTGAGGGTTAAAAATATAAAAAAAGTAACTCACCCCCCCAATTGAGCGCGTAGCTGCCGGTCTCCTGTTCTGTCTTCAGCTGGGGGGTAAAGGACCTTCCGTGACGTCACTGGGTCACATGGTCCAATCACATGCTTCCATCACCATTGTGACGGGAGCAAGTGATTGGACCATGTGACCCAGTGACGCACCCACGCGGAAATCATGCCCGTGTGAAAGGGACCTAAATGTGCACAGTGTGCACTGCACACCCAAATAATTCATTTATTAAATTAGCACTCTTCTATTTGGTATGTGGTAAATATTTTTGCTTTTCATTTTATGTATTGATTAATTTTTTGCTATTACAGTATATTTTATGCATGTGAGCACTTTATGAATGTGGCATATGTATATATACAGTATATTTTATTTTCTCAAACCAAGACTAGTTTATACACTAGCTTTTAAAACTCTTCATTCAGGGAGATTCCTAACATGTATGCTGATCTTTTGAAATACTTTTAATCTTTTTGAAGTTTAGCTTGTGTTTCAAGTATAGAAAATATTTGTGTACACAGTGTTTTTAATGTGTTGCCTTTTTTTTCCTTTACACCAGTTTGGCAAATCTACCCCGAAATCTTTAAAGAGGCTCTGTCAGTATGATCCACCCTATTAAACTAGACATACTGCCTGGCAGGGATCATCATGCTGATTAACACTAGGAATGAGTGAGGCGAGCTCTGGATCACAGATCCGAAGTTGCTTCGCTCGAAACTTTGGTTTAATGCTGAATGACCTCCGTCTCTACACAGCATTAAAATGTATGGCCTCCGTGAGGCGAAGTCAGTTATTCCCGAAGTCTTGTGAGACTTCGGTGAAAAACTTTGGTAGTTGATTTTTAAACTGAAAAACCATTTTAAAACTTGGATCCGAACTGGGATTCGGTTCTGCTTGGTACCTCAGAACAGAAGCCAAGTTCGGATCCAAGTTTTAAAATGGGTTTTCAGTTTAAAAATTAAATACTGAAGTTATTCACCTAAGTCGGGAATAACTGACTTTGCCTTGTCAGACGCAGTATATTTTAATGCTGTATGGAGACGGATCTCCGTACAGCATTAAACCAAAGTTTTAAGCGAAGTGACTTCAGATCTAGGATCCGAAGCTCACTCCGCTCATTGCTAATTAAAACTATACCTTTCTTTTTTCTGTATAGTAAACAGCTGCTGAGATAACTGTAGTTTTATTCATATGAGAAGTTGGAGCACCAGGAGGCGGGGCTGAATCCTTTGAGCACTGCTTTGTAACAGCTCATGTGCTCTGCTTACTCCTCCCTGTCCAAGAGCTGTGTGCCAGCATGTAAATGAATATGAATAAAAACAAAGATATCTCTGCAGCTATTTAACATACAGACAAAAGAAAGGTATAGTGTTAATCAGCATGATCAGCCCTACCAGGCAGTATGGTATTAATAGGGTTGATCCTGGTGACAGAGCCTTTTTAAAGCTAGACTAAGCTAAAACTGGTTGTCATGGGCAATTACTACATGTTTCCATACATCTCCCCATAGCACACTCTGATAGTGACTCTTGCAGATAGACGTTCTCTAGCAGTTATTGTTAAAGGGACACTCTATATATAGTAGTTGATGGTATTGATGGGGGATATCTGGTTGGTATAGCTAAAGAGGCCCTCTCTGGCTCGCACTATTGATGGGGTAAATCTAGTTGCTAGAGGTAAGGGGTTACTCACTGGTTGTCGCTATTTATGCAGGCATAATGGCACGCTCTAATTGCTACTGTTCTTGGGCACTTTCTTGCTTGCACTTTTCATGGGGAACTCTTATTAGTATTGTTAAAGGGGTTCTCCAGGAATTAGGAAAATGAAAATACTTAAATATTACCTTATTATAAATATATTCTCAAATACCTTTAATTTTTTATAATGGCTAATTTTGTCTGGGGAGCAATCATCAGGGAAACAAAATGGCCTCTGTCCCATTAGTGCACACAAAGCCTGTCCTAATCACACAGCTAGACAAGTTACTTTACAGCACTGAGGTAAAGAGCAGCCTCATCCTCCTCTAAATCCTCTTTAGTTGTCAGGGATTATGATCCTGAATACAGATGATAAGAACTTTAGCTGAATCTCTGGGGAATTTAGTTCATGAGGAGACATGAAGTACAGAGAGGACGGACAGGACAGACTGTGGTAATGGAGACTGTAAACAAGTGCTGCTGCTCATTATCCACACCTCACCCTCCTCTCATGTCTCCTCATCATCTCCATTCCCACAGAGATTCACCTGTTCTCAGGATTATGATTCCTGACAAGCAGAGCGAAGAGAAGGATGAGGCCGCACTATGGCTCATTGTGGTGAAGTAACTTGTCCTCCTTTCTAAGCAATGAAAGGTACTTGTGAATATATTTATTAACAAATAATAAGTATTTTAATTTTTTTAATTCCTAGAGAACCCCTTTAAGGGGGTACTCTGGCTGGCACTACTTATTTGGGCAATGCTCTAATTGCCATTATCCTGGCTGGCACTTCTGATAGGGAACTATTATTAGTATTGTTAAGGGGGCAATCTTTGGTACTACAAGGGTACTATGGCACTACTTGTTAGTCCTCTTTCACAGGGGCGTCACGTTTGATGCCCGGATAAGAGGCGGGTGCGTTGCGGTAAAAAGTGCACAATTTTTCCGTGCGAGTGCAAAGCGTTTTGCAGGCACGTGGGAAAAATCGGCATGTTTGGTACCCAGACCCGAACTTCATCACTGAAGTTCGGGTTTGGGTTGAGTATTCTGGAGATTTTATTATTTTCCCTTATAACATGGTTATAAGGGAAAATAATAGCATTCTCACTACAGAATGCTCAGTAAAATGTGGATGGAGGGGTTAAAAATAAAAAAATTAACTTACCTTATCCACTTGATCGCGTAGTTACGATCTCTTCTGTCTTATTCAAGCATTAGCTGCTGGCTAAAGGACCTGTGATGACGTCACCGAGCTCATCACATGGTCCATCACCATGGTGATGGACCATGTGATGTGACGTCACCACAGGTCCTTTAGATGGCAGCTAATGCTTGAAGAAGACAGAAGAGATCGTAAGGCCCCTTTCACACGGGCGAGTTTTCCGCGCGGGTGCAATGCGTGAGGAGGACGCATTGCACCCGCACTGAATCCGGACCCATTCATTTCTATGGGGCTGTGCACATGAGCGGTGATTTTCACGCATCACTTCTGCGTTGCGTGAAAATCGCAGCATGCTCTATATTGTGCGTTTTTCACGCAACGCAGGCCCCATAGAAGTGAATGGGGCTGCGGGAAAATCGCAAGCATCCGCAACCAAGTGCAGATGCGTTGCGATTTTCCCGCATGGTTGCTTAGCAACGGGACCCAATCTCTATTATTTCCCCTTATAACATGGTTATAAGGGGAAATATTAGCATTCTTAATAAAGAATGCATTGTTAAATGAAGAGGGAGGGGTTAAAAATAATAAAAGTTAACTTACCTTAGCCACTTGATCACGTAGTCGCGATCTGTCCTTACCATGGTGATGGACCATGTGATTGGACCATGTGATGTGACGTCATCACAGGTCCTTTAGATCATAGATGCTGCAGGGAAAGAGAGGACAGATCGCGACTACGCGATCAAGTGGCTAAGGTAAGTTAACTTTTATTATTTTTAACCCCTTCCTCTTCATTTAACAATGCATTCTTTATTAAGAATGCTATTATTTCCCCTTATAACCATGTTATAAGGGGAAATAATAAATTCTCCAGTAGACCCGAAACCGGACTTCAGTGATGAAGTCCGGCTTCGGGTTGGGTACCAAACATGGCGATTTTTCTCACGCGCGTGCAAAACGTGTTGCAAACGTTTGCACCCACGCGGGAAAAACGCACATATTCCGGCAACGCACCCGCCTCTTATCCAGGCGTCAAACATGACGCCCGTGTGAAAGAGGCCTAACTACGCGATCAAGTGGCTAAGGTAAGTTAATTTTTTTATTTTTAACCCCTCGATCCACATTTTACTAAGCATTCTGTATTGAGAATGCTATTATTTTCCCTTATAACCATGTTATAAGGGAAAATAATAAAGATCGGGTCCCGTCTCTTAGCAACCTTGCGGGAAAATCGCACTGCATCCGCACTTGCTTGCGATTTTCCCGCAGCCCCATTCACTTCTATAGGGCCTGCATTGCGTGAAAAACGCACAAAATAGGGCATGCTGCGATTTTCACGCAACGCAGAAGTGCTGCTTGAAAATCACCGCTCATGTGCACAGCCCCATAGAAATGAATGGGTCCGGATTCAGTGCGGGTGCAATGCGTCCACCTCACGCATTGCACCCGCGCGGAAAAGCCCTCTAATTGCTGTTGTTCTGGGGCACTCTCTTGCTGGCACTTTTGATGGGGAAACTTTTATTGTTATTCTTAAGAGGGCACTCTGGCTGGCACTATTTATTTGGGCAAAGCTCTAATTGCTATTGTTCTGGTGCACTCTGTTGCTGAAACTTTTGATGGGGAATTCTTATTGGTATTGTTAAGGAGGCACTCTCTGGCTTGAACTCTAATTGCCTGAGTTAGGCTGGGTTCACATCACGTTTTTCCATCCTTTTGATGTATGTATACAAAAACCTTCACCACAGAGTTCCATTGTAAAAAAACGTTTTTTTTTTTACCGGACTCCGCAGGAGACAAGAACGTGGTGTGCTACGTTTCTGTATCCTTTTTTTTTTGTAATGTATACGTAAAATGGAGGCATAAAACGTGTTGTGAACCCACCCTAAAGGAGACATTCTCTGATAATATGTGAGTACTCTGGCACTGCTTGTTAAGGGGGCACTATCTGCCCACTATTTATTTGGGCAATGCTCTAATTGTTATTGTACTGGAGCACTCTCTTGCTGGCACTTTTGATGGGGAACTCTTATTAGTATTGTTAGGCCCCTTTGCAGATGCGTTGCGGATGCGTTCAGTAAAAACTACGATTTTGCAAGCAAGTACATTCAGTTTTGTTTGCGATCGCGTTCAGTTTTTAAAGCAATGCAATGCGACTTAATGCGTTTTGCATGCACGTGATAAAAAACGGAATGTTTACAAACAATATCTCTTAGCAACCATTTGTGAAAAACGCATCGCATCCTCACTTGCTTGCGGATGCGATTTTCACGCAGCCCCATTCACTTCTATGGGGCCAGCGTTGCGTGAAAACCGCAGAATATAGAACATGCTGAGATTTTCACGCAACGCACAAGTGATGAGTGAAAACCAAAGCTCATGTACACAGACCCATTGAAATGAATGGGTCCAGATTTCGTGCAGGCACAATACGTTCGCATCACGCATTGCACCAGCGCAGAAAACTCGCTCGTGTGAAAGGGGCCTTAAGGGAGCACTCTCTGGCTCTCACTATTTATAGGGACACACTCCAATTGCTGTTGTCCTGGGGCACTCCCTCGCTAGAAATTAGGGTGGGGAAATCTTCGGGTGCATGCACACGACTGTATGTATTTTGCAGTGTGCAAAACACGGATCCGAAAAAAATATGAATGCCGTCCTGGTGACATCCGTTTTGTGGATCCATTGTAACAATGCCTATCCTTGTCCATAAAACAGACAAAAATAGGACATGTTCAATCTTTTTTGCGAGGCCGCAGAACGGACATAGTAGCATTCTCTGCTCCTATGAGAGTACAATGGTACTGCTTAAAGAAGTTATCCAGGAAAATATATTTTTGACTCAGGATCAGATCTTCGGGGGTGCGCCACCCAGGACCCCCACCAATCAGCTGTTAGAAGAGGCCTTGAACACTGCAGCCTCTTCCTAGCCCTGTGACATCAGTGACATAGCCTAGTTGCAACTCAGCCCTATTCAAATCAATGGGGCTGACCTGCACTGCCACTATACGATGTACGGCGCTGTCCTTGGAAAGCTGCCGGGAGCCTTTATTGGTCACCAGAGCTCCGGTGAGGGCAGGGGACCCCCACTGATGTGATAATGATGACCTATCCTGAGGATATCATCCTAGCCGGATAACCCCTTTAAGGGGGCAATCCCTGGCTGTTGTTCTGGGGCACTCTCTTGCAGGCTCTTTTGATGGCATACCCTTATTGGCATTGTTAAAGGGGCACTCTCTGGCTGGCACTATTTATAGGGGCACTGTCTAATGGCTGTTGTTCTGGGGCACTCTCTTCCTGGCTCTTTTGATGGCATACCCTTATTGGCATTGTTAAAGGGGCACTCTCTGGCTGGCACTATTTATAGGGGCACTGTTTAATGGCTGTTGTTCTGGGGCACTCAATTCCTGGCACTTTCGATGGGATATCCTTATTGGCATTGTTAAAGGGGCACTCTCTGGATGGCACTATTTACAGGGGCATGCTCTAATTGCTGTTGTTCTGGAGTACTCTCTGGCGGGCTCTTTTAATGGCATACCCTTATTGGCATTGTTAAAGAGGCACTCTCTGGCTGGCACTATTTATAATGGCACTCTCTAATTGCTGTTGTCCTGGGGCTCTGTTGCCAGCACTTTTGATGGCATACCCTTATTGTCACTGTTTAGGGGGCACTCTCTGGCTGGACCTTTTGATGGCATACCCTTATTGTCACTGTTTAGGGGGCACTCTCTGGCTGGACCTTTTGATGGCATACCCTTATTGGCACTGTTTAGGGGGCACTCTGGCTGGACCTTTTGATGGCATACCCTTATTGGCACAGTTTAGGGGGCGCTCTCTGGCAGCCTGACTGAAGGGGACATTCTCTGGTACTGTGCTGGTTATGGGAGCGCCCTTTAGACCCCTATGGCAGCAGTGACGTCCACACATTCAGCGACAGACCGCACGGTATTCCCCGGGACCCCACTGGACAGCGTCCCGGCAAAGCTGACACCACAGGACCGCGCCGTCCCCCATCCCCCGGCTGCACATGCGCAGTAGGCGACCAGTGACGTCACTCTCCCCTCCCACTTGCTGAGATGCCAAAAAAACTGATGAGAAAGTTGGCTGTTGGCTGCTCCAGAGCTATGAGTGGCCGCTCCAGCTCCTGCACAGGGCTCTGCACTCTCTCCACAGCCACATGCACTTGCACTGAAAGCTGCTCATACAAGGCAAGGCAGGAAAACACACACACACCAGTAGTCATTGTAATAGGAGCTGCATAATGCTGCCAGCCCTGTGCTCACCCCTGTGATACCCCTGTATGAGTGCCAGAGGATGGTGGTGGCACCAGGACAGGGCTGCTGGATGCTGCTGCTGGAGGAGGAGATGTCTGGTGTCTGCACAGGGAATGCACAGTGAATGGCCAGTGTCTGTGCTTATTGCCACTAATAGAACATGAAAGAGGTAAGAGACAACTACTCCTAACATCCTATGCATCTTAACACTGCCTTTCTGGCCCTCTCACTGCCCATTCTGCCTGGAGGGCATGCTGTGACTGGTGGTTTGAGGGGGTTGTCATGTATGGATGGTTGTCAGGCTTGCATCTGAATTGTTTCACATGTTTTATGCTTACATTGTATCCTAAGCAGCTAAATACTGATAAATGACATGAGAACGTCACCGACCTCTGTCATGTCAGGGCTGTAGGTGAGGTCCAAGAGCTTGCAGTCTAATTGTGAGTTGTCACTGGGAGCTTGCAATCTAATTGTGAGTTGTGACTGGTGTAGATATAGAATTAGATACTGAATCATGGGAATAGGTATGATGCAAGTGCCCAGGAGCTTGCAATCTAATTGCTTGAGGACAGCTGTGTACAGTAGATAGGCTAAAAGCTGGGGTGGAAGTGTCAAGTGCTTGCAGCCGGATTGAGATCAATGCTGTATCAATGGTTTTACAGTCTGAATGATCTTTAAAAAGAAAGCGTCGCAGAGCCTGCAATCTAGTTAGGAGATGTCAGCGGTGTGGATATGGAAGTAGACCGTGTATCATGTCTGTAGTTAGGATGCAAATGGCAGAGGAGCTTGCAATCTGATTGAGGTCTGCAGTGTACAGTAGATGGGAAATTATGTTAGACGATGAGGAGGAGGCGTCACGGAGCTTGCAATCTAATGAGGATCAACACAGTGTGTGAACTTAAAGTGTCGCAGAGCTTGCAGTCCAATTGGACAGAGCCCGCCAAGTAAAATATAAAACGAGATTCTGAATTAGCGTCAAAAAGCTTGCAATCTAATCCTACATGGAAATAAAGGCTGAGTAATGTGGAAAGGGTAATAAGCGAGTGACAGAGCTGACACACTAACTCGATGAGTTATATTACATTAAAAAGGTAGAAGAAGGTGTCCAGGAGCTTGCAATCTAAAGTGGCATCGGAGGAGAAAAAGTTCAGTACTTAAGCCGTGGAACCGAAGCCAACGTTTATGCTTCGTGTGTTAAAGAAAAAAAAAGCCTCCTTAAGAAGTCAGACAAGTGCATAGTTTGTGTCTGGACGGGCAGCATTAATGTGCGCGCTCAGTCTGATGCTCCAGGAGATCTTAAGCTCTTAATAGACTAATCAAAGAGATGGGAGAGCGTGGTTTTGATTCTCATCTGGCCACTTGGGATCCACGGGACTTTTAACACCGCAGCTTCTCAGCCCTGTGTGTATTTGTGCTGCAGCCATCGTAGGGAGTGCAGATTTTGGCTGCGGAGGGTTGAATTGGAGGAGAATGTATATGGAGGGGTTATGTGAGGTTGAACCCCACGCTCGCCCCCCTCTCGCTTCCAAGCTGAATTTCACTAGACATTCTCCTTGGGTGCCAGAGTTCTACGGGACCCACAAGGCAAGCCAGTCCTGCTGTGACTGTAAAGAATAATTTATAGGGTTATTAGCCGTTTTTTTTTCTTTACTCCTCTCTTCTGCAGCTGTAGCTTTAGACAGCAATTTATAGGTGCCGTGGTGCCAACGCATTGACGTCGCCTGCGGTGGTTGTGTCCCTGCTGCTCCAGTCCACTTGCCTTACAGCTGGGTGATGTCCTATCTGGCTGTCAAGATGGTTCTTGACTCTTACTCCCAGACTTGGCGTGGAGGTTAGTAGTAGTATGTGGAAAAGCGGATCTATAGCCCCCCCCCACCCCAATGGAGCCTCTATTACCTGTATGTAACGCGGCTAATTTCTTCCAGCCTTGCCCTGTAGATGGTGAGGAGCATAGAGGAGGCTTGTTATTATCTGAGCTGCCGGTGTGTAAGAGGTTTTGGGAGGGTGCCAGCTGTCTGGGTCACACGCGTTTTATCCAAATAGATTTAGCGCTGCTGATGGATGGTAAAGGGAAGATCAGCTGGAGCTAGGCTAGACTCCTGCCTCCCCCTCTTGTAATTTTCTCCACTTTTAAGAAAATAGCAAAGTTCATGAAGAATTAAGAAGGAAATGGTCTTTTAGTGACAGCGTTACATCATGTATGACAAAGTAAAGCAAAAGCAGCAGAGCTGTCTGCAAAATGTGTAAATGAGACGGAACGTTGCATATTTTTGAGTAGTTTTTTTTGTTTTTGTCATGTCCGCACATACCGGTGGCTCCGTGGTTGGACTGGAGTCCTAGGTTCTAATCCAACCAAGGACAACATCTGCATGGAGTTTGTATGTTCTCCCCATGTTTGCGTTGGTTTCCTTCAAAGACATACTGATGGGGAACAAAGATTGTGAGCGCCATTGGGGACTGTGTGATGGTAATGTCTGTAAAGCGCTGCGGAATATGTCATAAGGGAGTAAAATAAATAATAAAGCGATGGTAGAAATGATGAAACGCGTACAAATTTCCACTGGGATCTTCAATATCATCCAATTCCATTATTGCTTTTAGCATTGAGTATTCTATAGCACATAGGATAGTGGGACATCCTACAAAGGCAACATCACCTACTGATCCATTGCAGGTTGCTCTTAGAACTCTCTTGAGGTTTGCAGTATTTTCTATAGGACCATGATATATATATATATATAACTTCATTTGATGCTACGTGTAAGTGAATAGTGGCTTTAGTTCCGAATTTATTCTCGAGAAGCTGCAGTATTCATTGCCCCAATGGAGTAGTAAGGTGCATTGGATCTCATTTCACGTCTTGACACTTGAGCTTGAATGTTGCCTGTTTAAGCCCGGCCATAGACTATGACTACTGGGCGATGTTTTATCTTCGGCAGCTTCTGTTCATTGGTTGCATGCCATTGGGCTGTCTCTTTATAAAGCTGTCCCTTTTTGACCACATTGCATCGTGCTAATTCACCGACGGCTTGTACAGTGTGGAGCATTTCTTCTTGCTGTAGTCTTGTAAGACTGAGATGCCTAATCTGGTTGACTGGATACATTATTGGAGAGATTTTATAGGGAAGTGTCTGCTCATGGAACATCATTTCTGACTTTTTAAACCGGAAATCTGGTGTACCCTCGTCATGTGTCTCCGTCTCCTGCATTTTTGGGGTTTAGTAGTAAGCCTTCTTTTCCCTTTACTCATGACAGCACCAGAAAGAATAAGAGTGGTGCTGTCATGGGTTCCGGAAAGTCAAATTACAAATTAGTGTAATTATGGTTTTTCCCTTCACCCATGACAGCACCCCTCTTATTCTCTCTGGTGCTGTCATGGGTTCCGTGAAATGAAATTACAGGATGAGCCCTTACTTACCATTTTTCCGAACTTTCTACATTAAATCTACTATGCATGGAAGCTGTTATGTTCTATAGGAAGCAGATCAGAAGATGTGAGATCTTATGTTGCACCCCAGGTAAGTATCAGAGCTCATACTTAATATCTCCTTCAGGCCCAAGTTGTGTTTTTCAATGGAAACTACTTCTGGAGAGATTTAGTTTGATGTTGCATGAAAAAACGCATCACCTGGTCAACGTAAGTCCACCTTTAACTTCTCCTTTTTTTGCTACTTAAGGTTTAACCTCTACCCATTGACGTACTCTTGCTTTCTGGTCCAATTTGCCGTCACCATGCTCCTCATTAGTTCTATTTGTTAACTAATTTAGGGCTCATGCACATGTGTCCGTGCTGTAGACTGCAAATTGCGGTCCGCAATGCATGGGCACTTCGTAGTGCTTCCGTGGAACCCGCAATACGGGGCACACACGGTTGTGTGCATGATCCCTTACCCTTGTGTTGTCTACACTGCTGACATAGGTAGTAAGACCGATGATGGATGACTTGGGTTGCACAGGCCAGATAAAATGGTTCTGTAAAACAGTTGTGCAGAAGAAGCTAGCTCCTGCTTCTGGATCGTGTGCACAGTTGAAGCGTTAGCTGCGAGCATTTCAGGTTTTATGGTAACCTGTAGCAGACAGAAATGCATGTGTTAAAAAGATAATGTCTTTTAAAGGCGCAGCAGCATTGAACGTGCTCAGGCCCTTTAGGCTATGCAGCTATAAAGATAGGAGAGAAGGTTATTTAAACCCTCAAGATTTTTCTTTCTAGATTTCATAGAATAATGAAGCTTGTCTGTCTTTGATATTTCAGTCCCAAGTCTGCACGTCGTTTGTTTTCTTTAGGTGTGCTTGCTGTGGATATCCCTCAGCTAGGGACTCAGTGGTGTTACCTTGGCCTGTAAGTATAGGAGTTTGGGGATATGACTTCATGTACCCCACAACTGAATGCATAGATGGTGCATATTGTGTAATTACATCCGGAGTCGTAGCTAGGCTTGTTCCTGCCCTCACCCTCTATCTCCAGTAAATCCCCTATCTCAAGCAGAATGCCCTGTGGCACCTGGAGAACATGCCCTAGTTTTCCCATTCCCACCTATGCCCCTGATCACATCCATTCTTGTCCCATAGCCAGAGTTTTATGTAAATGTCTGCTACGCATGTTGCACATTGTAATATTGCTGGCGGAGTAACGTGATCTGTAAGCAGCCCTACTTTGGTCTGAGATGATTGAGGGTGTCATCAGATTTGCCATATCAACATACAACCTCATAGTTGTGCACACCTACCTCTGGAGTTTCTTCTGTTTACACTTAAAAGGGGTATTGTCAAGTTAGACTTCTATGGCCTATGCACAATATTCAGGATGGCCACAGAAGTGTATGGAGAAAGCCACTCATCCACAGTCACCTCTCCATTCACAGCAGCTGTAGAACAACATGTTCTACAGATAAGTGTGGAGTCCTCTGGACTCTGCAATTGTCAGACATTTATGGCCTATGCTCTGGATACCAAACCTTCCAAAAAGGGCCTGACCAATTCTTGTAAATTCTATCTGTATCAATGTGCCTGTTCGTTGTAGCAGACTAGCTGGTGGTGGATGAGTAACGTATGAGCTTTTTAGTTTTCATCTCAAGGACCCTCAACTGATTTGATGAAAACGATGCATTAAATTGAACTCGTTTGTCCTATTGAGGACTTGCCATGGACCAGTGTAGCTTGTAAATCTTATGAGATCAGTAGGGTCTACCAGAACAAGATCTCCAAAAAACATCCATTGATCAGATTCTTGGCTGGGCACAGAATTGATGACCTGGTAAACAATGCTTTAAATTGAACTTGGTTAGGAGGACTTTCCTAGCTTGGGTAAAGCCAGTTTCAAGACTTGCTATGGACCAATGTAGCTTGTCATCCCAGGGTCTACCAGAACAAGGTCTCCAAAGCCAGCATGCATTGATCAGGTTTCGTAGAATGGGCCAGATTCTTTAATTCAAGGGTTTACAGGATTAGAAAAAAATGGTCTGCTTTATTGAGAGTATACAAGCGTACCATAACCAGCCTGATGTGTCCTCCCTATGTACTAACATCAGTGCCGTTTGGATTGGAAAATGATCATCAGATTGGAAATGATCTTCAAAAGTCTCAACCGCTGTCAACATGTAGAGCATAGTCAATCCTTTTTGAGCCGGAGTGCCATTGTAAAGAAAAGCTCTCAATCTGGGGGGCTTGGCATGACCATGTATTACATGGTCACCACTTCCTCCTGCAGAGGCTGGTTTTGACTCCACAGTTTGCATTATAGGGAGGTCATTTTAAAATGCAATTTACATTTCTCTCATAATATTAAAATGATCATACCTCATATAGGTCCCTGCTATAGGTTTTAACATACCTGCTATAGGTTTGAGTTCATCCCACAACAAAGTATATTGCCCTTCATGCCAGACCTAGGAGTATGAATTGCTATAAAGGGCTTAGAAGGACAGTATTGAGTCAGGTCCATAAAATATCCTCGTACTGATGTCTGGGCTCATTTTATTGAGATGTTCAATGCTGTCATTTAAAGGCATTTCACTTAGTGCGGGTAATTTCTAGCATATGTTTGTGACAGTGAGTGTTCCTTTAATAAACAATATAACCGACATAATGAAAAACAATCATAACTGGGTTTTATGTTTCCGCCAGAAATCTGCAAGTTCTTAATGAGTTTCTCATCATTAATTTAATAATCTGTATGACCGCCACAGACTCTGTCTGCCCCCCTTGGCATGAGACCAGTGGCATTTTTTATTTTTTTTGTGGAACTGTAGAACTTTTCTTTTTCCTCTTTGCTCCCTTTGCTTTTTGTATGGCTGACGTTATCCTCTACCACGTAGGTTTTGCTGTGCCCGGACACTGTTCCTCCCTTTTATGCTGTTTAAGGGTACATTCACATGACGGTTTTAAAACTGACTTTAAAGAGGACCTTTCATCAGGCTAAAAAATGTGTACTAAGTATGCTGACATGTAGAGCGGCGCCCAGGGATCTCCCTGCACTTACTATTATCCCTGGGTGCCGCTCTGTTTGCCCGGTATAGGCTCCGGTATCTTTTGGGACTTGGTTATACTAGGCGGAGCTTTCTTACTTACTTTCTAAGAAACAGACGTTAAATGCAACCCCCTTCAATTGTATGGGGTGTGTCGGCCAAAATAGGACTTTTTTGACTCTCGTTATTCACTGGCCGTTAAAAAAAAAAACGACCATGTGAATTTGCCCATAGACTACTATTGTTCTGAACACAGGTCTGTGATGGTGTATGAATGCACCCACAGCCTGAGACTCTTTCCATAAATGAAGAAAGGTGGCATGAGAGGCCTCAGCTTCACATTTGATGTAATTATGGTGGTCGGATCTACTGACCACTGTACTAATTGACAAATCCTGTAAGATTTGGCATGCCTAAAGATAACTAGTACATTCGTGACATGTGCAGAGGCTTTCATCAGCTTGAAGAAGCACCAAAAACTAGGTGGTAGAGGATATAAACGTTTCTCTGGGTAGTTTTATTTTTTAACCAGAGATTTATTTTACATTCTTTTGGAAATTTCCATTAGTTAGCTCCATTTATTAATGGGGTATACACTCTCTGTAATTGCAACATGGCTCTGGATTACTGCAGTACTGCAACTGTCCAGTAGGGGCCTCTGCTCATTATAGGTAAGTATGACAGAACGTGGGGCTCTTCACTCTCATTCAAGTACTTTCCTAATAGTTTTATTCTGTCCTTGAACAGCTGTATATTTGAAAAAATAATAAAAATAATTGATGGAATGTTAAAAAAATGTTGTTTATGGCAAAAAGTGACGTTTATTAAAGGGAACCCATCAGCCTGTTTGATGGCAGCATAAAATAGTGACATTTCAGCAGTCTGTCAGTTGTGTGTGAAGATGTTTTAGTTTGGAAATCTTACATCTTATTCCCCCTGTCCACCCACCGCTGATTGACAGCATTCTCCCCATACATAGTAATGGTTAGGAAGCTGCTAATCAGCAGCCGGTGGAGCCTTCATATCATAACTACGTCAAACTATCTACAACCATAGGAATAACCTTAAAATTCTCCAACACTACAGCATATTCACACATAAGTGAGAGATTAGTGAAGTTAACACTAGCATAAAAGGGGAAAAAAAAGAAAAGAAAATCTACTTTAATTAATCCGTGTCGATGAAAGACTTTCAGCATATAAAAACGTATCCTAGATACTTCTTCAATTCATTCCAGATACATGGGAGGTACAATATGAACTCCTAGATCTATAATAGCATGGGCTTATCTAGGATTTTGATATTGATGGCCTATCCACAGGATCGGTGGGAAGAGCCTCCCTGAGTTTACCAAGCACAGCTCCTTCAATTAGTTAGTGGCAGTGCTTGGTATTCCAGCTCAGCCCCATACCCTTGAATGAGACTAAACTGTGCCTAAGCCTTGTGACCGATGTACAGTGATGTCACTGGCCTATAAAGAGTGCAAAGGAGCACCGTGGCCTTCTTGGACAGCCGATCATCAGAGGTGTCGGGGGTTGGATCCCGCTGATCTGATATTGATGACCTGTCCTCAGCTTTGGCCATCAACATCGAAATCCCGGATAAGCCCTTTAAGTTTTCTCCAGAACAACGCCACACTGGGAAGACCTGTTTTAGGGTGGTGTCACCTGCAGCTTTTTGTGGCAGTTGTAGTCTTTGGCATCAAATCCAGAAGTGGATCCAACAGGAAAGAGGAGTATCAGCCTTTCCTTTATATTTCTTATTCACTTCCAACCTACCTCTGGCTTTGTCTCAAAAAAACTGCCACAAAAAGCTTTGCTTGATGCCACCCTTAATGGATGCTTCCATCCAATTAACTTTTTTCCTCTTAGGCTAGTTTCACATCTGTGGCAGAGAACAGCCTGCTGGAATCCTCCTGATCCAGCACTCTAATGGGGTCCGGCGGAGATCTGGTCAAACCTGGCAAAAATACAAAGAATTGGTCGGACAGACAACTTGTGGCCATATCACAATTCCGCAGATGTGAAGGTAGCCTTTCGAAATGAGCGAATTTCATATTTTGAAATTTGTTCACGCTTCGTTTGGTGGTAAAAGGTGAATTGCGTTATGGATTCTGTTACCATGGACCATAACGCAATTCTATGACTGGATGCCTTTAGAGGCATTCGGTTATTCATCCGTCATAATAGAAGTCTATGGGCTGCAAAACGGATCCGTCATGTTTCCGTTATGCAGGGGAGTCCTCTAAACGGGACGGATCCGTTATGATGAAATGAATAACGGAATGCCTCTAAAGCCATTCCGTCACAGAATTGCATTATGGTCCGTGGTAACGGAATCCATAACATGCTTTTACCACCAAATGAAGCGTGAATAGATTTTAAAATATGAAATTCGCTCATCTCTCTCTTCTTACAAGAAAACACTAAGAACATCAGGTGATTTTATAAGCAATTGGCCGGTTACTATTGTTGTCTGCCCGATTTTTAAGCATGTAATTCTGTATGTGATAATCTAAGAATATTTACTATATACAACATTTAGAATATATTTCTATAATAACCATAATGAAATGCTCCTCTATATAGTCTAATAATTTGCGACCCGAGGCTCATGCACAATGCCGTATGACAAGTAGTAATACAGCACTAGCAGCGCTCTGTGTGGCCATACTGTACCTGTGTATACCTCCAATATTTCTATGTTTTTTTTTGTGTCAGATTCATACATGTTCCCACATGCCATTTTACTTTAAGAAGCAGTATTTCTACGAGAAAACACTTCCACAATATGGCATATCTCTATAAAACAAGAGCATCACATGGCAGCACATAGAGTGCCTAAAGGTATGGCCACACGGTCAGTTCTTCAGATCCAGTTTTGGAAGCCAAAATCAGGAGTGAATTCAAAAAAGAGAAGAAGTCGTATCCGTCCTTAATACCTTCTCTCATTTTAGGATCCACTCCTGATTTTGACATGTAAGGATATGCTCACACGTCAGATTAAGGCCTCATGCACACGACCGTTAGTGTTTTGCGTTCTGCAAACCGCGGATCCGCAAAACATGAAGCTGCTCCGCGTTCCGTTCCACAATTTGCGGAACGGAACGCGGCCCATTGTAGAAATGCCTATTCTTGTCCGCAAAACGTGCGGGGGCACGGAACGGAGCAACGGATGCGGAGAGCACACAGAGTGCTGTCTGCAACTTTTGCGGCCCCATTGAAGTGAATGGGTCCGCGCCCGAGCCGCAAAATATGCGGCTCGGACGCGGACCACAACAACGGTCGTCTGCATGAGGCCTTAGTTGGAGTGTCAGATCCGCCACCTATCTAACGGCAGAAACCACTGCGGTTTCTGCTGTGGTTTTTCATTTTGAATGTTGGGGTCCAGCTCTCAGTTTAGGTCCACTGAATGGAGCTAATCTATGAGACTTCTGTCGCGGTTTTCCGAGGTGTCCATGTGGTAACTGTGCCTACTCTTGGCACAGTGTGAAAAACCGCAGAGTTGTATGAACTGCGGTGTAACCTCCCATTTATAACAAAGGGAGGGGGTTTCAGCGCTGATGACACGCAGTTGACGGTGCGGAGCACACTCTGAAATGCAAATACAAAAAATCTGACGTATGAAAATACCTTAAAACTGCACCAGGAAACCGAAACTGTGGCCGTCTAATCCATCAGAAAGCATGCAGCAGTTTGTGTCCAGCCGATTCTTGGCACTTTTGCTGGAATGCGGCCAGATCTCTACCGGACCCCAATATAGTTAAAGGGGGTCTGTCATCAACGTTTCACATTCTACACTGCTTATATTGCCTTCTTGCGCACACACAAACAGACACGATCATAACGGTACTTTTGTCGTTTTAGTCCGATTTTTCTAAAGCTGCGAAAACAAAGATTTCATGGTATGCAAATGAGGGCTCGCAAGTGCCCAGGGGCGATGTTCTGGCTGTAAGTGCCCAGGCCCCTCGGCGTTTTTGCACTCCTTACTCCTCCCCAGCCTCGACTGGCCAGCTCTGTAATCACTGTACGTCATCCTCTCCAGCTCGCGAGATCCCGCGCTCTCCTCGTCAGTGAGGACAGAATTGAGATGGGCCCATAGACTTCTATGGAGCCCGTCTCGTGCAGCTAGGAGAGAGAGAGAGAGCGCTTCATGCACATGTTTCTATCCCCTCATTCTAGGGGGGGTCAGACCCCACCAATCTAAACTTTTGATATGTCTCTATGACATATCAAAAGTTTAGTGAAATGTTAATGGCCCTTTAATATTTGGTTTGTTCACTATTAAGAATATTTCAAGCTTATTCGCATTATGCATTGGATTTGTCCTGTGTCTTTTTCCACGCTTTTACAAGTATTTTTCTGATGCGTGTGAGATACAGTAACACTATCTTTGTGGTAAGAATGTAGTTGTAATTTAATGAAAATATTGTGGTCTGTTCATAAACTGACCACTAGTTGGCACTCTCCTGTACAGTTCATTGCTTGGCTGCCCTGTGCAATAACCTAACCTGTGCACTAAAAACTATATACAAGTTATAGCAGTGCTCCTATGCCTAACAGTAATGTATATAAGCAGACACCTGGCCTTTACCATTACATTTACCTTTAAAATCTGCATTTTTTCCTTGATCTCGCTTGCTCCTGTTCTTTTCCAGAACAGTGTTCCTCTCCTAAATATCCATTCTAGTTGAGTGCTTCCCCAGACTTCCTTTTGGCAGTAGTTAAAGAAGGGGGGAGCTTGGTCAAGAATCTGTTTCCAATATTTACTATGCAAGAGAGAAGAGAAAAAATGTGTGTTCAGTTCAGATTTTTTTTTTTTTATGAAAACAGAAGCCTTTGCAGCAGACGTATGTCTAGAGAATGAGGACAGCACTGGACGAATATGCAAATCGACCCAAAAAAAGAGCTTTCAACCTCCACGAAGAATGGTTTACAGTATCTATACACTGGGGCATATTAAGCCATATTTACCTTGGAGGCAGAATCCTAAATGCATACAGATGTGGACGGCAACCTTTATGAGAACAGGTGGTGTCTTTCTTACATTCTTTTTCAAAGGTAATCCTTTTTTCGGAGACTCAAACATGACCCTTGTTCACCCTTAGTGTATTCCACTTGGTTGTCAACAGAGATAAATACCTGGCTAGAATGTCTTGGCAGTAAATCATTGGTGCTCATTAACCCGTTCTCACATGGAATGGAAGCCCGTAACTCCCTTTTCAAGCTCTTATCTGTCTTGGGTGACAACTTAAGATGGAACTTGTGGAATCTTGGTAAATTTTTTGTCGGGTTTGCACCTTCCAAAACTTCTGGTACTGCCGTCAATGATCAATATTTTGTTATTCTCTTAAAAGGATTACTCTTTTTGCATTGCATTATTTTTTTTATGTGAAGTTCCACTTGGAAAAGCGTCTTGGTTGTTTCCCAAATGTCCCTGAATCTTAAGTTAGCCATTCACTTTACAAACAAAAGAAAATTCTGCTAGCACCCCTGACAAATTAAATTTCATGGTCCTCTGTCTCTCTTGGTAGACCACTAATTACTTTAGTTAGGCACATCACAGAAAATGCAACCTGACACTGCTTTTTCATCTTCTACTTTCCTTCCACACCGATAAAAAGACTGCGTTGTTAGACTGGTTTAGAGAGTCCTTGGCAGTAGCTCCATTTTTAGATTGCGTTAGAAAAATACATTTTAATATGGAAATCTGAGTTCTGGTTATCTTATGGTGAAGCAAACCGTGGGAAGCAACTGAAAACCTAAATTATGTATTGTCTTCTCCAAACTCTAAGTTATGGCACAAGGTCTAGTACCACATGGAAAAACACCATAACAAAATGAATTACGGTGAAACCGCTTTGAGTCAACCATCCAAAATTTCCTTGAAAAATGGTCCTCTAAGGGGTGGTCTTCTCAAAGACAATGGCCAATGTGAAAAATATATGATGGAGCTGAAAATAAAGGGTCAGAGTAAATGTGGTCTGCTTAAATGGGAGGTATTCTTATAGACATGGCCTTTTAAAGTTACTCTGGATATTGGTATGCTCTATTGAATCTATTTTAGCAATGCCTCAAGTGTAGAGCTATTTGACCATAATAGCACTTTTCAATCAGCCAGTGTTGACCTCAATCACTGGATTTCCTTTACTGTGGAGTGTATGTTGAATGTTGGACAGCAGGACTCGATAACTGCCCCCAGAGAACACCTTTAGCTTTAGGCTAGTTTCATACTAGCGGCAGGGGAGTCCGTCGGGCTGTTCCGGCTGGTAAACAGCCGGTTGGATCCATCCTGCTGCTAGTTCACGTGTGCCCCCGGACTGCCGCTCCGCCCCCATTGACTGTAATGGGGGCAGGGGTGGAGTTCCAGCGGCCGCCGTACTAAAAGTACTGTATGTCGTACTTTTAGTTCTGCGGCCTCTCGCCATGCGCTGCCGTGCTGCCGCCGGAACTCTGCCCCGCCCCCATTATAGTCAATGGGGACGGAGCAGCAGTCCGTGAACTAGCGGCAGGACGGATCCGACAGGCTGTTCACCTGCCAGAACAGCCTGAAGGACTCCCCGGCCGCTAATGTGAAAGTACCCTTGGTGCTTTGATTGCAAAGGAGCTTGTCTGAGATTAGAGGCTGATTGAATATGTATTATCAAAAGCCACAGAATGGTGTAAAAGAATCATCTTGATTTGTGCCACAGACAGTCCTTGATTATCAGTCAGATGTGGTGCCTCATACTTACCCAAATGTGTAAAGCTTGGCACTAACCAATCGTTCATTCTTTGTGCATTAGGCAGTACAAGATGAGGTCAAACCTGAGGGCGACGTCCATTTCGTGCTCGCAGCACTTGATCTGGCAAGGTCCAACTGTTATATATGAGGTTCTCAGCGGTGCATATGCAGGATATTGCACTGCCGTCCAACACTTCCAGTGTACAGATGTATAGCTAGATATGGAAGGATTCGAAACCTCATAGGCATCTTTCGAATGTGGTTGCAGGGGTTAACCATAGGCTCAAGGTGATGTGCAAAAAGCAAATTGCAAATGTCTGACAAGTGTGAGGTGACTGCTGCAGAGTGGATACACAAAGAAGGCATTCTTCAGACGTTCAGTCTAGCCACTCAGGATGTATGCATGGAGGTAAGAGATTGATTGAATTTATGAGTGGATGAACGTTGTATATTTGGTTAAACGATAAGAAATTAGAGCACAATTTATATTAAAATGCCTTAAAGAGGTTGTTGGGTTCAGAACCCATTGTTAATACCATGTTAGTTGAAAGATTATTCCGGTTTTGCAAATTTTAGCATCAATTGACAAGAAACAACATGTTATTACTTACTAATAGTGCTGGTTTATCTGTATTGCCTGTTTTCCTGCACTACATTGTGGGTCACATGACATTTTCTACTGTGTTGGTTCCCTATGTTGATGACATCACATCCACTTCTAAGGCTTGGCAAGCATATAAGGCTCTACCCTGTTGACACAGCATCATCAATAACCTTGCCTGTGAGAGCGATGTTCTGCTCATTCTCCTGGACCCTGCCGTGTAGATGTGATGTCAGCAATGATACTATGTCTCAGGGTGGGCTTTTATAGCAGGGCTTAAGGCAGGCATGAATCTATGATGTTAGAGCTGGGAGTGGAAAGAGAGCCAGAGACCTGATGCTTCAGACACTCCCCATGGTATTCTTTTTTCAATTTTCAACATCAATTCACAGGAAACAACCCATTATCTCTAACTAATAGTGATTGTTTATCTGTAATGCCCTGTTTTCCTGCACTCCATCAATCACGTGACATTTTCCACTGTGTTGGTTCCCTATTCTTTTTTTTTTTTGGTCAAATCAGTTTTTATTTTTGGTTCCCTATTCTGATGACATCACATCTACATCTGCGGTGTAGCAAGGCTTGTAAGGCTTTGCCCTGTCGACACGACGTCATAAACCTTGCCTCTGGGGTCTGTGTTCTGCTCATTCTCTTGGACCCTGTCCTGTAGATGTGATGTCTTAGGGTGGGGTTTTATCAGCAGGACTTCAAGCAGGCTTGGATCTGTGCTACAGACACTTCCCAGGATGAGCCAGGATGTAAACACAGGGTGCGGGTCACAGATTGCAATTACGTTGTAGGAGTCAAAATGTACTCATTATTCTATCATGTGACTTATATATTGCAGTAAAGTTGACTCAAGGTATTAGATTAGGTGTCTTTATCTGTTAGCAAGAGCAGAAAAGAGCTACAAAGAGTGTCTGCAATACATGGACAGCACACTGATTTCATGGGGATTGCATTATTTTCCCTGTGGAGGCGCTGCAGAGGAATGGAACACTTATTTCCAGGCCTACCTTAGATTACTGTTGATCTGAGGAGTGTATTGTGCAGAGATTACCTTCTAACATCTTCAAAGTATTTTTCTTTTAGTTATATTTATCACAATAACAATGAATTCAACTACTTTCTCTTGTCTAGAGTCGATTGCAGTGGGAATTTCTGGTCACTCTGTGGCATTGCTGCAGAAGATTTGTCAGGCTTTATTCATAACTAGTGTTGGGCGAACTTGTGTTTTAAGTTCGGTGTCCAAAGTTCCGCTAACATGGACCATGCTGACCATAGACTTCTATTATGACGGAATGCAATACGGAATGCTTCTTATAGGCCTCCGTGGTCCATGCCGTCATAGAATTCCTTTATGGTCCGTGGTAGCGGAATCCATAACGGGATTCTTCGATAACACGAACCCGAACTTTGGCGCCAAACTTGAAACATAAGTTCGCTCAACACTGTTTATAAGTAGAGATTTTTCAAAAATTCGATTCGGCCGGTTCGCTGAATTTTTCAGAAAAATTTGCTTAGCTATGAATTTATTTGCGGCGAATCGCGTTAAAAGACAAGTATTTCCGGGTTGCAGAGAGCCTTTTTGGGTGTATAGAACACTGTGCCTTACAGTAACACGCATAGGGAGTCTGCTGTGGTAGTGAAATAATACTGTGAGTCAGTATGGCATGCAGATGACAGGCGTCGCTCTCAGAATCACTGCATACTTCACTTACCGTATTTGGGCAGTCACGGGGCCAAAACAGACCAAATAACTTGCGTATCAACTAAGCCTTACAGGTAGATGTTGGCGTCAAGAAGAAGTGCATTCCTTTTACACCCTTGTCAGCTGATTCCACATAGATGTCTACAGAACCTGTTCTATTAAACGCTTATACAAGTAAAGCCCCCCTGATAGGGTGTCAGCAGTAAGTTTGTGTTGGCGTCACTGATTAATTTGCCCTTCCTCTGATCTGTCAGAACAATAACCCACAAAAAATGGATCCTGTTTGTGGAGCATACGCCTTCACTCGGTCAGCAGCATTTGCTCAATAATCCATCAGTATTGCTAGTGCCAAAAAAAAAAACAGGAGTGGATCTAAAACAGAGATGACACGTGAATATACCCACTCCTGCTTTTGGCTACCAAATCATAAGCCAATTCTGATGGGACCATACAGGCCTTACAGCTGCTACACAGACAGGATCCGTTGTGCATCTCATTTTTCCTTGCTTTTGACAAATCAGAAGAAAGGTCAAATAAATGATAGCCAGGCATAAAAGCCCAAATAGTGGACCAGTCATGAAGTAGGGAGGGTGGGAACAGCATGAGAAGTCCACAGAGTGACCCTATGACATAGTGGTGAGGTGGAAGCATCAGGAGAAGGCCACAGAGGGGCACAATGACCGAGTCTGGAGGTGGCAACAGCATGAGTAGGACACAGAGCGGCACAATGACCGAGTCTGGAGGTGGCGGCAGAAGCATTAGGAGGAGGCCACAGAGTGGCACAGTGACCAAGTGTGGAGGTGGCAGCAGCATCAGGCTACCACAGAGTGGCAAGGGGAGATAGTGTGGAGATGGCATCGGCAGCAACAGGAGACCACAAAATGACAGGGTGGCATAGTGTGGAGATGGCAGCAGCAGCAGGAAACCACAAAATGGCAGGGTGACAAAGTGTGGAGGTGGCAGCAGCAGGAGACCACAAAGTGACCCAGTGACAGAGTGGGGCGGTGGGTGGCAATACCAGTACCTGCTGACAAAGGTGGGTGAAAGAAGGAGCACTTGGCATCAGATATGTCGTATCAGACGGGTGGCAGCATCAGAGTAGTAGCTGAGGCAGGTAGCCAGAAGAAACCGGTCTCTTTTTTTCAAGGATTGGGTGAGGCGGCATGGATGATCTAATCAGATGCATCAGGAATTGGTGGGTGAAAATCCTGGCTGATCCATGCCTGATTCATCTTGACAGAGGTCAGTCTCTGCACATTTTGCGTGGACAGGTGAGTTCTCCTTGGGGTCACTATGGCCCCCGCCGCACTAAACCCCCGCTCTAATGCTACACTACTGGCCGGACAGGACAGTATTTCCAGGGTAAACACGGCCAGTTTTGGCCACAAATCCAGTTTGGCTGCCCAGTAGTCCAGCCGATCTTCAATGTGCGCTGGCAGGGTGCTGCCCAAGTATGCCACTATCTGCTGGTTCAGGTCCAGATCTACCTGCTGCTGCTGGTGAGTAGTTTCTTCACTATGCGGGTGAAGAAACATACTCATTAGCGACTGTGGACTCAGGCTGCTGCTGATGGAGCTGGTAACTGCTCCTGCCACCCCTCCCCAGCTGGCAGTAGAACGTGAGCGCAGAGGGCCCCCCCGGTCAGACCTGCGAGATGATGGACGATGGTGCAGATAAGCAGCGGCCAACTGGATAGGATGTCTCTGTAGTAGTTCAGTTTGTCCTCACTCTCAGTGGGTGTAAAAAAGGCCCCCCATTCTGGAATGGTAGCGAGGGTCCAACAAGGTGGAGAGCCACAAGTCATCCCTCTGTCGAATGGTGACAATTCGGCTGTCACTACACAAGCAAGTGAGCATGCAGCGGGCCATTTGTGCAAGTGACTCGGAGGGACTCCCTGCCTCCATCTGCACTGTATACTGCCACGGTGTTTCTGGATCCTTTTCTGGGTCTCGTCTTCCTCATCGCCCTGTAGCTCCTCTGGCTGCTCCTGCTCCTCCTCTCCTGTCAGCTGAGTAGAAAAACCACCACATGGTTGGTTACACATTGCCTGTGCTCCAGTGTCCTCCTCCTCCAGTTCAGCTCCCATAGGGCTCATGTGGCCGTGAGATCGAGGCGCCACGGCTCCTGTCCCCTGGCCAGCCATTGTTACCACCATCTGTTCCAGGACATGAAGCAATGGAATGACGACGTTCATCCCATAGTCCTGGCAACTGACAAATAGCATGGCGTCCTCAAAGGGCCTGAGCAAACGGCAGGTGTCATGCATGAGCTGCCAGTGGCTGCCATCGAAGTTACACAGGGGAGTACTCCTATCCGCTTGCATCATCAAGAAATCGTTGATAGCCTTTCTTTGTTCGTATAGTTGGTCCAACATATGGTGGGTGAAATTCCAACGGGTGGAAACGTCGCAGATCAGCCTATGTTGGGGGATGCTTTTCTGCCGCTGCAACTCAAGGAGGGTGTGCTTTGCGGTGTACGAGTGGCTGAAGTGTATGCAAAGTTTCCTGGCCATTTTTAGGATGTCTTGCAGATGGTTGGAAGACTTCAGGAACCGCTTGACAACCAGATTGAACATGTGTGCCATGCAGGGCGCATGGCTCAGCCTTCCTTGACGCAGCGCCGACACAATGTTCTTCCCGTTGTCAGTCACCATGGTTGCGATTTTGAGTTGTCACGGAGAGAGCCAGGATTCGATTTCTTGACGAAGGACATGGAGCAGTTCCTCCTCTGTGTGACTCCATTCGCCCTGCACATGTGGTATGCTGGAGGGGCACTGTGAATTGTCCCTGAAGTGGAGGCTGAGGACACGGTGGAGGATGAGGAGGCAGAGGCGGACATTGTCGCAGGACCAACGGCGTGAGAACGTGGAGGCGGAAGCGGCGTCACCTGGCCAAGTTGCTGGTGTGGCTGTGCAGGAACCACATTCACCCAGTGGGCCGTAAAGGACATTTATTGGCCCTGAACGTAGTTACAGCTCCACATGTTGGCACTGCCGTGCACTTTGGCAGACACCGACAGGCTCACGCATACTGCTGTCTCTTGGCAATCGCTTTGGTGATCGATTGCTGACGGAATTACTTACGAGGAGTAGGTGAAGGAGGTGCAGGAGCTTCTAGCAGCAGAAGATGGGAATGACAGACAGCTCCCTTCGGCTGAGGTCGTGGAGCCTTGACTGCCTGAAACGCGGTGCGTCCCACTGGGTGATGCAGCGGTTCCTGCGGCAGACTGGACCACCACATCATAGCCACGGTTCTCCCAGGCCACTGTATGGCGACGCTGCATAAGTTGACGCAGGGCTGTAGTGCCAACATTGGCAGCCTGGCCATGCTTTACCTTCTGCCTACAGATTCGACATATGGTCATGTTCACCTCCTCTGGCGCTTTAAGAAAAAACTACAACACATTCCTCCCAATAGTCTGCACTGACTGACCTGCTACCGCTGTTGCCTCCGTGAATCCCTGCACCACTGCTTCCCGGGAAGGTAGGCAGCTGCGAAGCTGGTTGTCTACCCCGGCCACGTTTGGCTCATGACCTCCCACTGCTGCCACCCTGCTGACTCCCAGCCATGCTACCACCTTGCTGGCTCCATCGCTGCCTTACGGGCAAGCTGCCACCATTTTCTTCTGATGATGATGAAGCACCCAGCTCCCAAGTGCGATCGGCTTCATCATTATCGAGTAGTGTCTGCATGTAACTGATGTCCTCCTCAACGGCCTCTGCATTAGGAGCCTGACTGCTCGCAACACCACCACCCACGCCACTCTGCTCATCACTACTTGTCCGCCTAGCGGAGGAAGTGGCGGATGTCTCCTCTACATCTTGGCTGGGCAGTAGCTGCTGACTGTCCTCTAGTATCTCTTCCTCACTGAAAAGTGTAGCTGAGCCTAAAGCATATACTACTTCTCGCGGTAAGGGAACAGAAAAGGACAGAGGCAGGTTGAGGGCACAGGGCCTGCTCCCGGGCCATGCCAACTAAGGGTTGTGTCTGACCAACCCACCGACTGTTGGCTGGGGGTGTCTGATGTCACTTAGGATGAAGTGGATGACCGTGTTAACCAATCAAGAACCGCTGGGTTGCTGGTCAAGACACGACCGCTAGATGACATTGGGAGCTCAGGCCTCTCGCTGCGACTCCTGTCGCAGGGCCCCCTTACTCTGCTGTGACCTCTGCCTGCGCCACAAACATTTAGGCCTCTGCCGCTCCTCTGTGCATGGTCTGGCACTTCTCTGTCAGACATACTTTTAACTGAACAAAATAAATTAAAAGCAAATTAAAACAAATATATTTTTCTTTTTGTACTGAAATAGGCCACTAAGCGCATTCACCACAAATAACAGCAACAATGAACTGCGTATATATTTTTCTTGTAGTACAGAAATACGTCAGTAAACACTTTTAACCCCAAATAACTGCAGAAGGGAACTGCGTATATATTTTTCTTTTTGTAATGAAATAGGCCACTAAACGATTTTATCGATAATAATGGCAACAATAAATTGCGTAAATATTTTTCTTGTAGTACAAAAAAAAATCACTAAACGCTCTCAGTACATATAGCTGCAGAAGTGAACTGCGTATATATTTTTCTTTTTGTAATGAAATGGGCACACTAAATGCTTTTTAGCATAGCACTTGCACCCCAAGAACAAATTTCTGGAATCACAGAGTTGTATAATGGCTATTTGGATTCCCAAATTATCTTTCCCTGCACTTGTAAATCGCTTTTCTAGCACTGTCCCTAGCTCCTTCTGACATCTCTCCCTGCACTAAGATGCTGTGAAAAGATTCCTCCCTATCCTTTCCCTGCACTTAAATAGTTTTTTTTTTTCCAATTGCTGTCCCTAGTGCCTTCTCACGTCTCTCCCTGCACTCAGAACGCTGGAAAATGGCATAATCTAAAATGGCTGCCGTATTTATAGGGCTGTGACATCACAGGGCTGGCTGGCTGCTGATGGCTGCATGCATGCATGTCAATCTTGGTGATCCCGCCTTCCCAGAGTTCCAGTTTAGGAAAAATTGTGATTCGTTACCACGAAGCACGAGGAAATTCGCATTTGTTGCGAATCTAATTTTTCCTGAAATTCGGATTGAATTCCACTTCGTCTGATTCGATTCGCTCATCTTTATTCATAACCTTTGAAACAACACATGTGGTTTCCTCTGCAACTGGCTCTGAACCTTCAAAGAAGCTGTTTCCTTTATATGTTTACTGTCCTAAACATAATAATGTCAGTTTATTTTTTATTGTACATTTTTTGTCATTATTCACCTTGGGAACAGGGTTGGCTCACGCTTTTTGCCAGGTCATAAGCACCGTTAGGAACCCATAATCTGTGTATGTGTTGCCATATATCACAAGTAGATAGGTCACTTTGCACCTCTAGGGTCAAGTCGTATGGTTGGCTTCAGGTTTTGGTGTCTTTATTTATTAAAAAGAAGCCAAAAATACATCTGAGAAGGCTCAGATCATGCAGGACTCCCAACCTCCACTAATTTGGACGACTTTGTCAGGCTGGATGCCGCATTTGGTGCCTCCAACAATGTATGTTTTGGTCAAGCTTTTCTTTGAATTGGACTTAGCACTTGTTGCTCTTTTGAAAGTTTTAAACCTTGGATACTGTAAGACACCTGCCTCTAGCCCTGGTCTCATATTCCTGTATGATCCCGAAATTGATCTACTGCTCCATTATTGGTTCCTGAAGCCTGGTTGTAATGTCTCAGCTGTTAACCCTTAATTCTAACCATTAACCTACTCTTGTGACCGCAATGCTTTTCAATTCTCTGGTACCATTACCAATCTAGCCTAACTATCTGACATCTGGCTACACATGGGCTGCTCCATCGCCTGTTAGTTCCTGTAGTGCAGTTACCACCAACCAGAGACTTTATTGGGAACCATGACCTAAAGGGGTTATCCAAGTTCTCCAATAGCACCCCCATGTGCCGGGCCGCTCACAGGTAATATACTTACCCAGCTCCCGGCCCCCGCACCGCTGCTGCTTCTCCCTGTACACGGATGAAAACATCCGGTGTTGGGGGGGAGCAGCCAATGGCAGACGGAGACGAGCCTCCCTAGCGTCAGGCACCAAATGCGGCATCCATCCTGACAAAGTCGTTCAAATTAGTGGAGGTTGGGAGTCCTGTATGATCTGAGCCTTCTCAGGTGTATTTTTGGCTTTTTTTTTTCATGAATAAAGACACCAAAACCTGCAGCGGGGTAAGTATATTACATGTGAGGGGCCCAACACATGGGGGGGGGGGGGCTGTTTGAGAACTTGCATAACCCCTTTAAGGGAAATCCTACAGAAAAGTCCATACCTGTGTGAGGGGGTCAAGCGTGAAAACAAGGGCTCAATTGATGTGCTGCTATGCTGCCACACTTGCAGGTTTTTTTATGCAGTTTGTGAAGCCACAATTTAGGAGTGCATCTTAAAACGAGACAGAGTATTAAGGATAAATCCTCCTTCTACTTTTTAAGCCACTCCTGATTTTGGATTCCTACGCTCTGCAACCCTTATTAAGGCCCCTTTATATGGGCCAATGATAAGGGCAAGAGGGAACTAGTGTTCCTAAGAATGTCCTTTCTGAGATTTGCCCTGTGTAAAGGTGTCGCCGATCACCCACTGGATGATCAAAGACTCGTTCTCCAGGTGAAAGCATCGCTAATGCGCTAACCAAAATGATTGTTTCTGGTCAACAATAATTATCGCAATAGAAATAGCTCAACCCCACACTGAGGAAATGATTGCAGTATGTAAATGCAGCTCTCTTGTCTGACCAGCAGGCAATTATCAGGAAGAAACGGTTTGTTCCTGCCCTCATGACGTCATCTATCATTAACACTATGGGTAAATGCACACGTTCAGGTTTTATGTGCAAACAATCCGCACTGAAATCTTCAAGTGTTCACAGGGAAATCCGTGTGGTCAATCCGCTTCACTTGGTGTGAATTTGATGCTGATTTGGTGCAGATTTTCCTGTCCCCATTGACGTGAATGGAGAAAACCCGGACAGGACAAATAAAATAAATTGACATGCTGCGGATTTTAAAATCACACATGTGACCCTATATAGCCCAGGAAAAACTCTATATTTCTACACAAAAGTGGCTCATTAGCCACTAAACTTCCTGTTTCTGGCTTAAAATATAACTTTTATTTCGGTTTTTTAATATAAAAGAAAAAACACAAACCAACAATGTATTACTAATTTTAAAATTAAACCCCAGACCTAGGGTGTTTATTCTAAAGTTCCCTTATATGTGTATCTTTCACATTCTTTGGACACTCTATGATGTGTTTATTTCACACATCCATAGTCCCTGTTCACTTTCTGCGTCTGGATGTGCTGATCTCACACATCCAGCTGCCTTGCTTTTCCTTATCTCAGCCGAGTGTTTTCTTATTTGTATCTATTTGTCGCAATTCCTTTTATGTGAAAGATTCCCTTCATACGATCTTTCAGTTTACTCTGCCACAGGTCACCTGCAGATACGTCCCTGCGCTTATCCCTAAGGTCTTGAGGAATCTTAAAACCTATCCTTCCTAACTCCCCAACATGTTTCACCACTAATTGGCTTCTTCAGGGTATGGAGCCATTTTCAGGAACGGAGAACAGAGAAAAATTGGAGTAGGATCTGTAATAGGATCGATGCCATGTGGAGATTGCAGTTTCTGCAAATATACAGATGCAGCAGGGTTAGCACTCCCGCTGTTAACTCAAATTTCTTAACTCATTTCATTATCTTGAGAAAAAAGCCATTGAAAAGCAATTGAAGGTGTTTGCTTAGATTAGATAACCAAACTCAGAAATCTCAGAAAAAAGGAGTGCTAACCATGCTACATCTGTATCTGCAAGATAAAATCATTTGTGAATCCAGATGATGGAAAGAGATATGAAATAAGACAGAGGATAAATTGTAAAACCAAAGGTGTTATATATGCTGCATCTTGTACATACCCGAAATTATATATTGGGAAGACTACGCAAGAATTGAGGCGTCGTATTTCAGGACATTTAAGTACTATTGAGACCAAAAAAGACACACCTATATCCAGACATTACAGATATCAACATAATAGTAACATCGACCATCTAAAATTGAGAGTGGAAACTTGGATAAAAAACTTTTACAGCTGGAGGCTTGCTGGATACATAGGTTGAATACGATGTCACCAATAGGTGTCAATGAGGGTTTTTCCTTCGCAGCATTTATCTAAATATAGACAAGAGAACATAGAAGTTATGAAGTTATGAGATACATGAAGAATGGTATTCTAACATACCAACAGTGGAGCCCGTATTTCAATCAAATAATTCCTTTAAGAATAATGTTATAATAAAGTCGGTACCATGTAGCAGCATGAAGAAAACAATCCTAAGAACCACAATGCAATAATCGAGCATGTAGGATTGAATAGCATTGGGTGATTTATATGAAAACAGGTCGCAAAGCAGTCCCACCTTGGAAAAAGTAAAATATTAAGGAGTGCATTCTTTGAGGTACTAAGTAATATAATAGTAAATAACAATGAAGTGGATAAATATATGAGGTACCATGAGTCTTGATATACAGCATACCCACCTTGATATATATCATACCCACCTAGAAAGGAGTAGAGAGTGACAAAGAAGAATATGTCCCCTTAGTGCTCCGAGCCTGAATCCAGAGTAGTAATATACGCACAGGGATATGATGTATAAAAAGTAACTATTCGTTCAAAGTGGTAAAATACATGTATGGACGACTATAAGAACGTAAAAGTAAAAGGATAACATTGAGATCCTGGAATATAGCCTCGGACTCTAAGTGTGGAAACATGCGTGGTGGGAACTGTAATACTTGCATTAGAACCTAAGTGTGGAGACATGCGCGGTGACTCTGCGGAGGGCACTTTAAATCTAAGTGTGGAGACATGCGCGGAGAGTTCGTCATGGATCCCGCATTCAGTCTAAGTGTGGAGACTTGCGCGGTGAGTACTGCCGGATAGCGCGCTAGCGTCTAAGTGTGGAGACATGCGCGGTGAGTACTGCTGGATAGCGCTCTGTTTTCTAAGTGTGGAGACATGCGCGTTTAATGGATAGCGGTGCTTTGGAATATAAGTGCCGTGACATGCGCTAATGGATAACCCCGATTGGTGGAGAGGAAAGACAAAAGAAAAAAGTGATTGGAGTACGGAGTCTTGGTTATCCTATGGAAAGGAGCCATTTAAGCCCGGAGGAGGGTCTCCTCGGGGCTTAAATGGCTGGAAATTGCGGCGCCCGGCTCATATACTCCATACCCTGAAGAAGCCAATTAGTGGTGAAACATTTTGGGGAGTTAGGAAGGATAGGTTTTAAGATTCCTCAAGACCTTAGGGATAAGCGCAGGGACGTATCTGCAGGCGACCTGTGGCAGAGTAAACTGAAAGATCGTATGAAGGGAATCTTTCACATAAAAGGAATTGCGACAAATAGATACAAATAAGAAAACACTCGGCTGAGATAAGGAAAAGCAAGGCAGCTGGATGTGTGAGATCAGCACATCCAGACGCAGAAAGTGAACAGGGACTATGGATGTGTGAAATAAACACATCATAGAGTGTCCAAAGAATGTGAAAGATACACATATAAGGGAACTTTAGAATAAACACCCTAGGTCTGGGGTTTAATTTTAAAATTAGTAATACACATTGTTGGTTTGTGTTTTTTCTTTTATATTAAAAAACCGAAATAAAAGTTATATTTTAAGCCAGAAACAGGAAGTTTAGTGGCTAATGAGCCACTTTTGTGTAGGATTTTAAAATCTTCACCGTAGGTCAAAATCCTTGCGAAAAAATCTGCATCGTGTGCATGAGAATTTCAAATTGTTATAGAATACAATGTACATGACCTATGGTGCGGAAAATTCTCAAGCAATCCTGATCGTGTGCATTTAGCCTATAACTCTAAAGGCTGATGTGCTATGTCATAATAGAAGTGCTTCATAATAGAAGTTTATGGCCAGCATAGACTTCTGTTATGACGAAATGCAATACGGAATAGGGTTGGGCAATATACCGGTGTCTGCGATATACCGCGGTATTAAGAAACTGCGATATGGCGATATCACAGTTTCCTAATAACCGCGGTAGTTAATGACGTCATAGGAGCGGTCGCACATGTGCCGACAGCTCCTAAAACATCCATGTCAGGGGTGTGGAATTCCTATCGCTCGGCGCCCGGGACATGTAGTGCCGGCCAGGTAGTTTGTTAAGTAACTTAGCTCTGCTGCGGGCAAGTAGCGGCTCTGCCGGGAATTTAGCACCAGCCCCGCAGCTCCTATCCAGTATTTATGTAGTTAATCTCTTTAGAAGTAGCCCGACCTTAAAAACTATTGTTGCGCAGGCTCCCCGGGCTGCTCTCTGTTCCTCCATGCTCCGCCTGTCTGCTCCGCCCACTTTATGAATGAAGGGGCAGACGACGCATGGATGAACAGAGATGTTAAAGAGGACCTTTCATCAGTTTAAAAACGAAAAACTAACTATATCTGTGGGCAGAGCGGCGCCCAGGGGTCCCCCTGCACTTACTAGTATGTCTGGGCGCCACTCCCTTCGCCCGGTATAGGCTCCGGTGTCTGCAGCTCCCTCTGTTGTACTGGGTGGAGTTTTTGTATTAGGCGTGTTCCTTGCTGCAGCGCTGGCCAATCGCAGCGCACAGCTCATAGCCTGGGACTCCCACAGAGTGGAGCTACAACAGAGGGAGCTGCAGACACCGGGGCCTATACCGGGCGAACGGAGCGGCGCCCAGACATACTAGTAAGTGCAGGGGGACCCCTGGGCGCCGCTCTACCCACAGATATAGTTAGTTTTTAAACTAGTGAAAGGTCCTCCAGCTGCCTGGGGAGCCTACGCAACAATAGTTATTAAGGTCGGGCTACTTCTAAAGAGATTAACTACATAAATACTGGATAAGAGCTGCGGGGCCGGTGTATTACTGCAGAGTAACACTGCACCAGCCGCTGCGAGTGCCATTCCCCCCCCCCCACAGTGTTGGGGGTCTGTGGCTGACACTGTTATGGGGGATCTGTGGCTGACACTGTTATGGGGTATATGTGGATGACACATATATAGCATAAGATGCTATATATGTGTCAGCCACAGACCCCCCATAACAGTGTCAGCCACAGATCCCGCATAACATTGTCAGCCACAGACCACCATAACAGTGCATCATCCAAGGATCCCCCCATAACAGTGCGTCACCCACAGTGCCCCCCCATAACAGTGCATCAGCCACAGTGCCCCCATAACAGTGCGTCAGCCACAGTGCCCCCCCATTACAGTGCCTCAGCCACAGTGCCCCCCATAACAATGCGTCAGCCACAGTGCCCCCCCATAACAGTGCGTCATACAGTATAACGTCTCCTTGTGGTGGCCCCCATACAGTATAACGTCTCCTTTTGGCTGCCCCCATACAGTATAACATCTCCTTGTAGCTGCCCCCATACAGTATAAGGTCTCCTTGTGGCTGCCCCCATACAGTATAACGTCTCCTTGTGGCTGCCCCCATACAGTATAACGTCTCTTGTGGCCCCCATACTGTATAACGTCTCCTTGCGGCTGCCCCCATACAGTATAACATCTCCTTGTGGCCCCCATACAGTATAACGTCTCCATGCGGCTGCCCCCATACAGTATAACGTCTCCATGCGGCTGCCCCCATACAGTATAACGTCTCCATGCGGCTGCCCCCATACAGTATAACGTCTCCATGCGGCTGCCCCCATACAGTATAACGTCTCCTTGCGGCTGCCCCCATACAGTATAACATCTCCTTGTGGCCCCCATACAGTATAAGGTCTCCTTGTGGCTGCCCCCATACAGTATAACGTCTCCTTGTGGCCCCCATACAGTATAACGTCTCCTTGTGGCTGCCCCCATACAGTATAACGTCTCCTTGTGGCTGCCACCATACAGTATAAAGTCTCCTTGTGGCTGCCCCCATACAGTATAACGTCTCCAAGTGTTTTTTTCTTCTAAATGGGCATTTATCGTGATATATATCATTATCGCGATAAATTTCTTAATATCGTTATCGTGGCAATATTTTTGATATCGCCCAACCCTAATACGGAATGCCTCTTATAGGCTTCGGTGGTGTATGCCATCATAGAATTCTGTTATGGTCCGTGGTAGCAGAATCCGTAACGGAATTCTTAGATAACCCAAACCTTGTACGCCGAACTTGAAAACACAAGTTTGGGTAATACTAGTCGTTGGTCACTTTTTTTATATGTTCATAAAAATCATTGCTTATGGGCAGCACATCTCTCCGTGTAAACAGGGCATGTGCAGTCAATACTCTTGTTCTAATGATTTAGTAACTTGTTGATGGGCCCTTCAGAGGAAAAGATGATTGACCCTGTGAGATTGCCTTGACCAGTCCTTTTCTTTGGTATATACTGTACGGCATTGGAGGGCTGAAAAGGTTTTAGAAGCAACCTAGAAATATCTTTTAGCCTTTAGTTGAGCCAGTTGGGTATAATAATTAATTCTCGGTTATTTATGGTTAACATAAAGAGGAATTCCCATCTTAGACATTTATGGCATATCTCATCTGTCTTGAGAATGAACGAGCCACCTACTGTTACTATTCATTGGGAGTTCAGGAAAGAGCACAGCAAGCATTGATTTCCGTGCCTGCTGTCTGCCTCTTTTAATTGGGGCACCGGGGTCCTCATTAAATGAGGATTCCAGAGGTGAGTCTCACACGTTGCTTAGAGGATTGGCTGAGAAGATATCATAAGCCTTCTAGATGGGAGTATCCATTCAAAGAACTTGTTCCATCTGGGCAACCCCTTTCCAAATACCCTATTGGGGCACAGATGTCATAGAGGGGAGGTATGCCGGGCCACAAACTCTGAGACAGTGAAAAGCTGCTGAAATGAGTCCCCTCTTCTCTTTGCACTGAATGGGACCATATTATTTGCAGCTTCTCCCAGTGATGTCCTCTGATCCCTGGCAAAAAACTTATTCTAAGAAGGTACCTGTGTGTCTTTGTTTAAAACCCTTAAATCCTCACTGATTTCTTAATAAGAGGCAGGTAAATGCATGACCTACTTTTATGGTGATACGTTCCTACTGGGGATTGTGCACCCTGTGTCTACGTTGGGTGGACAAGTAAATGTGGTGCACAGCTGTACGTTCTGTTGGTTATTATCTTTTATTAGGTCTCTCTTGTGCAACTCCTTGATGAATTTATGAGATGCTTACTTATGGATCACCGTTCAGATATATCTGTTTTTAATTGTGACACGCCATTTTGCACTCAAGATCCGTTCATCCTGTCCTAGCAGCACTTCATTCTTCTTTAAGAACATCATCACTGAACTCTACATGCCTTACACTCTGTAACCTACAACAGAAAATGTGTGTCCTACATTTTACAGTTTTCCTCTTTTCTGGCTTTAAAGGGTTATATCTGACCACTTATGGCAAATCAATACATATGCCATAGATGTCCAATAGGTGCAGATCCTACCCATGGGACACACTCTGTTGTAAATAAAGGGGCCCTGCTGTGAATTGAGAACTGGCGTTCTTGAGGTAAGAGTGGGTCCCAGAGGTAGTACCCGCACCTATCAGACATTTATGACATATCCTGTCGACTTACCAAAAATGTCCTATATGGAAATACCCCTTTAAATGATAGGTGAGAACTTTTTTTGTGGCCAGTGAGTTGAGTTCTTCATGGTCTCTTTGATTTCTTAAATTTACAGTCCTACAGTTTGTCAGAAATTCACCATTGACCACCTTATCTTGCCCATGTCAGCTCTGCAGGTAGGACACTAAAGCAGCTCAATAGTGTAGGGATGGCGACCTTGCAAGCAACCACCCATATCTAAACTTAGATTGTGTTCCTACAAGATAGAACCCCTCTTTTATCTGAAAGCTACCCACCATTTTGAGGAAATGGAGCAACTTTCATTCATGATTAGGTTTATAGGCTGGTAATCGACTCCCGAGCTAAGCTGCAGTAACCAGGCATGGCCGCTACGCAGAGGACGGAGTGGGGCTTCCACCTCAGCCCTCTGTCCTATTTCTGGCATCGGCATCTGCTGAGTTCCTCTGATTGAGAGGGTTTCTGGTGTCAGACCCCCACCGATCTGATTTTGATGACCTGTCCAAAGAAAAGGCCATCAGTAATAAAAACCTGAACAACCCCTTTAAATATTTTAATTTTTTTATTTTTTATTACCTACAAAACTGCTGGAGAGTTAAGCTTCTCATCTTTTCATTATAATTCAGCTGTTTCTGAGAATGCAATCAAAAGATTGTTAGGAGACTCATATATATCACACTGCTCTTTTAATTTGGCCTCATGAATAGATGATGTTTTGGATATGTTCTGATTGTCTCATTGTGCTTTGGAAGTCATGCTCTTGTTGTTTGGCCTGGTATAGAGTCAAAATATTGCAATGCAGGATACACATCGTGGTATTCACCCCATGGATCTTAAATGTTATATTATGTGCCATGAAAATAGGCCAGACTGTCTGTGAAGGCTCACTGTATCGTGATCAACCCAGCGAGGTCTCTTTCTCTTGTACATAAGGGAATAGTTTTGTTTCCCGTGTTGAAATTAAAGGATTGATGACGGAATCCAAAACCTGTCTCAACAAGAGGACACTAAAAGTTAATTCACTTCTTCTGTAGCTGGGCGCAAAGGTTGTTAGATTCCAGCACTGCTAAGCATATCAAACTGATCTTAGATACCATGTCAATCATGTCAAGGGCTTAGGATTATGGTTTTAAATTAGACTGCTTTGTTTAATCAGGAGGAACTTCTAGGAATGACCACATGCATTAGAGAAGAAAGAGGTCTGTAAAGGGAATAAGTTAATTGGAATCTGGAGTCATTTCAAGACATAGCTGAAAGTTGCACTAGCTTGCTCGTGAGAGGACTACTGTCCTTTATTAAATCATCCATCATTTAAAAGGTTCTGATGTTGTGCAGCCAATTTGAGGAAAAAAAGAAGCCAGGTCATCTGTGAAACACCCAGGAGTCCTTTTCGTATCTGAATGTGCAAAGGCCGTAGCCCCTCAGAGCAAGCGTGAGATAATTACTCTGACTTGGATACAATAGTAATCTCCAATTTTCCTTGGATACGATAAGCTTGTACTGTACTGCTGTGCCATGCAAGCTTGACAGAGATGTGTCAGATATACCTCACTGCATTCAGCGTCTTGGATGAGACCAGTGAAGTGTTCATTCACTCAGGCTTGCTGCTTCTAAGGGTTCGTCCATGCGGGACGTAATTTAATGTGGAAACGGCTCCTTGGATCAAAGCAAAGGGCGCAACAAAATCTGCGCAAGTTACTTGCACATTTGCTATGGATTTCATCCTACACATTGCAAAATCTGCTGCCTCGGTTGACGTGCTGCACATTTAAAATGCGTAAGTCATGATGTGTTATGTGCGGACTATATTGTGGATACTTTCTGCAGATGAGGTTTTTGAAAATCTCATTCTCTTTGCTGCTACTGTAATACACTGTTTCTTTTCTGCATGTATGGAAAATCTATAGTGTATCGCCCAAGGGTAGTCATACTCTTCAGTTTCAATCATATGTGTATGGGGCCCGTTATCGTTAAACCCTTTGTCCAGTATTGATTTTGGCCTACAAGGCCTCAGTCTACAAATTTATATTTTCCTTTGGTTCTCCTGCATTCCCCCATGATCTACATGCCCAATACTTCCCTTGTTCTGGAGGTGATTTCTGTTTTCCTCTCCACAGTCTCCTCATGGGTTTCTGAGAACAACCCAAAAATTTGGACAGTAGTGACCAGTTTGCCTTCATTCTTTTACTTTTTCATATTTTTCCCCATCATTTTTTCATGGCTTTATTATTTTTTTACTTTACCTTGTAGTCAATCTTGTCTCAGCTTTGTCCTTTATTCCTTAGGCCTCTTTCACACGAACGTATTGGTTCCATTCCGTGCATTGGAGACCGCAATTTGCAGTCCCCAATGCACGGGCAACGTCCGTGCGGCGGCTGGGACGGATCCAGAACCATTTAAACTTGAATGGGTCAGTGATCCATCTGTTCCGCTAAAAGATAGAATGAGTTCTATTTTTTTGCGGAACGGAACCCCAGGGAAGCACTCCATGGGGTTCCGTTTCGTGCTTCTGTTCCGCACCGCATCTCCAGATTTGCGGACCCTTTCAAGTGAATGGGTCTGCACCCGTGCAGCGGAATGCACACGGCCAGTGCCCCGTGTATTGCGGAACTGCCGTATGCGGCCAGCAATATGGCCACGGAACCAATACATTCGTGTGAAAAAGGCCTTACAGACAGAGTATCTCGTAATTCTGTTACTTCCCCTTGTGCAACTTTAACATGATCCTAATATCTGTCAAGGGTTTGCCTCAAAGGGGTTATCCAAGATTTTGACAGGATAGGTCATCAATATCAGATCGGTGGGTGTCCAGTTCCTGCCCCCCTTCCCCCGATTAGTCGTTTGTAGAGGCCACAACTTTTTGGTAAGCAGTCATACCCAGCACACTATCCAATTGATGGTGCTGTGCTTGGTAAATTGCGCCGGACCCCCACCGATCCTATATTGTTGACCGATCCTTGAGGATAGGTCATCTGTATTAATCAACCAGAAAACCCCTTTAATCCTAATCCAAAACATTGAGACTTTCTGCATTGAAAACATCCTCTTTTATCTCCACAAATAATGGATGCTGTGGCCATCCCATCCCTCACCTTTTTGCTAGTCAGTTCACTGGTTACCTATTACTGAGGAAACCGAGGTTATATTTTACATTGAAATCACTTACACAACCATAGCACACTCCACATTTATAATTTTGCATGCCACACCCCCTACTGGAGTAAGATTGTGCCTTGTTTTGTGTGACATTTAAAAAAGTCTCCATTTTATAAGAATGGAGTACGCCTAATAAAATAGCTAGTCCATGCTTCCACCTACTTTTCGATAGTAGCATAAAATCACAAAAAGCCACAAAATGACATGCACCAAAATTTGTAACATTTTTTTTCTTCCAGAATTCTGTGGCCAATGAGTGTGAATTCCTCTTATTATCTTTTTGGCTTTTAGCAATGTGTATTTTTTACATCTACCTATGGTTTGCCTTTTTGGACTTGACCCACATCTGACCTTTTTCAGGCCCATCCAGTACTTTTGCTGCCTTTAAAATCAGGTCTGTCCTCTGAACAACTGCGAATGTGATTTATTTGCTGACATTACACGATCCCTGTGTAATGTAAGAGATTTCTGCTTCACAGTTCATGATAGTGTGCATTTAGATTTAACAAAAGGCAAAAAAGAAAAAACTGTAGCCAACACAGGAATTTACATCATTAAAAATAATAGAAAGATTTGAAAATCGTAATCCTTCCTTTCTCCGTTCAGAGTACTATTTCACTTTTTATCATGTTGTGTAATCAGATATCTTTCCTTTTCATAAAAAAAGGAAAAATGGATTATATAATTTTCCTTTTGCAGCTAATGAAAAATGAGCCGTCTGGCCTCGACACATTATTTAGGTTAGCCTATTATGTTTAGTCTTTGAGATGTTTATTTAGGCTATGAAAAACAACACTGGTTTAATTGAATTACCCCATATTTTGTAACATAAACTATGACCACCGAGACTTGATCATTCTGACACACGGGTCTTTAGAGTTGGCTTACCTTCTCCCAGCTGGAGTTGAAGATGCAACAGATGCTGTGACTTATATGTTTTCTTTTCTTTGCAGGTACAGAAATGGCCCAAGTTGATTAAATTTCCCATTTGATACTTGAGAAGGTGGGTGTAGGACCGTTTTATGTGTGCTTCCAAAGGTTCCAACTTTTTTTTTTTCTTTTGCGTTTTGTTCTTTTTAACTGGATTGAGAAAATGACCATGGACAAGCCTGACGGGACAAAGCTCAGGAGAAGAGCCTTTGGGAAAAAGTAAACTTTCCTTTCAAAATTCTTGGAAAAGCCACTTATCAAGGTGTTGGCTTGGGAGGAAGGAGGAGTACATGGACTTGTTATGGTGTCGTTCTGGAGTACAGCTAATTCTGTAGGACAGAGGTAGCCTGAAAAGGAAAAGAGAGACCAAAAAGAAACAAAGGAAAAGAGGTTCCCGTTTTTGTCCTTCTAAATTATGGAACTTTTGTGGAAGACGTTGACCTGGATATTGGGCCTTGTCATGGTTTCATCGGAATCTCACAGGGACAGCAGACTCTCCTTTAATTCTCAAGGTAGGGTTTCGCTAATAGATATCACCTTGTAAACTGTGTATGTTTGTTGCAGAATTATTTTCAGAGCACTGGGTTAATTTATTATATAGCTTTGCGTCTTAGGCCCAATTGTAAAATGTTTCACTGAAATCCCAGTCATGATAGACTGTATGTTGTCCAAATGAAGATTACCAATACAGTTTTTTTTTTTTATTTAGCACTTTTTTGATAACTCCCTTGTCCATGATTGATTAATTTGCTTTGATTTTAAGTTAAACCACTATCTAATATTGTAGGAATTACAGTGTACCACCCTACATTGTGTATAGTGAATAGAACCATGACATGCCTGGTATATAATAATATAGAATTAGTTGATGTACTACTTTTTTATGTACTACTCCCTGTTACTCTCCTTTTCCTTTGCATGCTCCCTTTATGGATTGACCCGTCTTGCAATCACAAAGGGGAATTCCTGTCTTACCTTGAACACTATCAACTGACGGTTCCTATAAGGGTTGACTACAATGGGGCCTTCGTCAGTTATACTGTGAAGAACGACAAACACTCTCGGAAAAGGAGGAGTACGGACCCTAAAGATCAAGAGCAGGAGGCGTCTAAGTTATTTTTTAAAATTTCTGCATATGGCAAGCACTTTCATTTAAACCTGACTCTAAATACAGAACTGGTCTCAAAACACTTTACCGTAGAGTACTGGGGCAGGAATGGGCCTGAATTAAAGCACGATTCCATAGACAACTGTCACTATACGGGATATTTACAGGACCACAATACCACGACGAAAGTGGCTCTAAGTAACTGCAACGGCTTGGTGAGTAGATCAATGGTCCATGCTGCTTTTTATTGTGTGTATTTGTATTTTCAGAATGAAATTCTTGCAAATGGTTTATATTTGAGGACAATTTATAATCTTTGATAAATTATTTGGATACTTGGGTTTTCTTTGCTTTCTTTAAAAAATCTGTTACAGTATTTCGTAGTTCTGTTTCTTTCAAATTCCTTGGTACGGCTCCCATAGGAGTTGTCATCCTGCTTTCTTGGACTCCTAAAGACCAAATTTCAGTAATAGGCCTTATAAGTCTGGGAAGGCTAGATTACAACCCTTATGGAACCTTTAATTGTGAACAAATTCGCTTTTGCAAGGTATCAAGGAGCTGTACCTCACAGGAAATCTTCCCAACCTATAGAAACCAATATACTGATCCCCGAGGGGAACAAAGGTAGATAAAACTTAACTGTTATTTATAATACACATAAAAAGTGCTAGGTAACAATAAAAACGTTACGCCTGTTCGCAAAATCTACAGGGCCCTTGGCCAATCACAAGCCCAAGGGCTACGGTAACCTGCCCAAAAACCGGGACACGACAAACAATGTTGAACAGACCCAGTACAAATATGATGTATCAAGCATATAAATTGGAACATGCTCAACTGTTCTTCAGCATCGTCATCATGAATGATCAGCTTAACTATTCTCCACTCAGATGAATGTAGAGGTCCATGGTGGGGCCCAATGAATGAGGCCACGTAGAATTGCAGCAGGTGAACCGGGTTCAACAAAACGATGCCAGCATACTCTGTACAGGTAGGGGATGGGAGCAATGACCCTAGTATGCCCTAACAGGGGAGGGAACTAACTGCTTCCCTACCTATCTATACAGAGCACCCTGTCCGGATCCCTGTCCCTGATCCCGGACGGAGTCCCTAAATTGCCCTAAGCAGAAAGCTCCCGGACAAAAAAGCCTCCCGACATGCCACGTTTCATTTGCGGAGAAATCATCAGGGGAGTAATAAAAGATAGCGGGGCTTCACAATCTGCACACTTATGTCAATTCAGCAGCTTGGACAGACACAGTGGCTTAGGTCAGTCTAGCAAAAATAGCTTAGGTCAGTCAAAGATAGCTTAGGTCAGTCGAGAAAATACCTGGCAACTCAGCTTAGGTCAGTCAAAGGGGTATGTCAGGTCAAAAAGACTACAGCCAAATGGCATCCAAAATATTTAACAATAGCATGCCTAGTGAGGGGTATTTTAGATAAACAATACTCCCCAGATGCCACAACCACTAAGGTGCTCCCCACCTGTCATGGGGATAGATTCTATGGCACCCAGGCAGGCCAAAAGGTCAAATCACCCACGGCATTCAGTATGACATGCTAAAGGTAAATCCGGCTGTACTACCAGTGAGTCTTGCCAAGAAGTACACGGCAGACAGCCAGCAGCCCCAAGGGAAAAAAAGGGGGCTAAATAGAAGAGGGCCCTCAGTGGTAGGTACCCCCCTCAATATAGGTTCTATAGTGAGGGGGTTACCTACCACTGAGGGCCCTCTTCCATTTAGCCCCCCCTTTTTTCCCTTGACCTTTTGGCCTGCCTGGGTGCCATAGAATCTATCCCCATGACAGGTGGGGAGCATAAGTGTGCAGATTGTGAAGCCCCGCTAACTTTTATTACTCCCCTGATGATTTCTCCGCGAATGAAACATGGCACGTCGGGAGGTTTTTTTGTCCGGTAGCTTTCTGCTTAGGGCAATTTAGGGACTCCGTCCGGGATCAGGGTCAGGGATCCGGACGGGGTCGCCCCTTTCGGGGCAGGTGCTCTGTATAGATAGGTAGGGAAGCAGTTAGTTCCCTCCCCTATTAGGGCATACTAGGGTCATTGCTCCCATCGCCTACCTGTACAGAGTATGCTGGTATCGTTTTGTTGAACCCGGTTCACCTGCTGCAATTCTACGTGGCCTCACTCATTGAGCCCCACCGTGGACCTCTACATTCATCTGAGTAGAGAATAGTTAAGCTGATCATTGATGATGACGACGCTGAAGAACGGGTGAGCACGTTCCAATTCATATGCTTGATACATCATATTTGTACTGGGTCTGTTCATCATTGTTTGTTGTGTCCCGGTTTTTGGGCAGGTTACCGTAGCCCTTGGGCTTGTGATTGCCCAAGGGCCCTGTAGCTTTGTTTGAGCCTGCGAACTGGCGTAACGTTCTTATTGTTACCTAGCGCTTTTTATGTGTATTATAAATAACAGTTAAGTCTTATCTCCCTTTGTTGCCCTTGGGGATCAGTATATTGGGAACCTTAAATTGTGAGCATGTTTATTGTTGCCTTTTCCCCAACAAAGCCATGATATTATTGGCCATCAAAGCGAAGGATTCTGCCTAGTGTCACTGCCAAGTGGAAGACCTCCAGTGACACTCCCTTGGTTTTAATATGAGCCACTGGGGATCTGTAAACAAGTTGTATCCAATGCAGAGTAGGTCCTTGATACCAAATTTATAAAGGACAAGCCAAAAATAATTCAACAAGTGCCACTATTATTGTGTTGCCTGGACATATAAGCATCCAGTGCACAGATAATCCCATCTGTCCTTTTTAAACCATCTGAGGGGGAATTGACTACAGGCCAAAAAATAATCCATTGGACCTGTGTGGTGGAGATCTTTATGAAAGATCTTCATCCTTTTGTGTAGTATGCTGTAGAGGACCCTATCCTTAGCTAATTACACACAAGAATCTGGATGTGTTGATGTGTAGAGACTTTTTTATTAGAAGAATTTGGATATTCTTTCCCCATGGGTTCATATGAACATCATCAGCACAGTTGTTATTAGAGGTATTAAAATCAGGAATGCAGATGAAGAGCGAAAAGTCAGAACTTTTCTTTTTTGTAGTTTCTATATGTTTTGTAGTTGTGTACTCAGTGAGGTGAAGGTGCTGTGTTTCAGTTTGTGTGTTGCTCCTCCCTGAAATTAGTAGGGATTTTATTTTTTATGAAGACCCTACGCATCCTTCCTGGCTAAGGACATTGGCATCCTCCACTAGATGGTAAGAATATCTACCGGACAATCTAATCGTTAAAGAGTTCCTCAAGTTATGAAACAACTTTCCATAAATCTTTTCAGAATGAAATTCTTGCAAATGGTTTATATTTGAGGAAAATATATAATGTTCTGTAAATTATTAGGATACATGGGTTTTGAATACTCATTAGCGATAATCTGTCGGTGTAAAGGTGCTGCTGATAGACAATTGAAACGCTTGTTCATTGGTTAATAGGATCCTTGGTGCGTTCACCTAATTCTTTGTTTGCTGGCAGCAGATCATGCTTGTAAACAGGTCTCTGTTGCTGGCAACTAGTGATTTTGTTTGGTGATGAGAGATGACATTAGCAATCACTCCTTCCCGTACTGTGGAGGGGATCGCTGCATGTAAATGATGATCTCCTCCACTGACGAGCAGGTGATTATCAGGAAGAAACACCTCATCACCAGATGAACACCAGATCAGTTTTCTATTGTGTCAGAGGAAACGGATCCGTCCCCATTGACTTACATTGATCCATCTTGCTCTGCACCACATCGCAGACAGAAAAACGCTGCTTGCAGCGTTATTCTATCCGTGATGGGGAGGCAACCAAACGGAACGGAATGCATTCTTGAGCACTCCGTTTTCTTCAGTTCAGTTTTGTCCTCATTGACAATGAATAGGGACAAAACCGAATCTGACGGATCTCAATAGCGGAAAGGGAAAGCGCAAGTGTGAAAGTAGCCTTAGCTGGCAGCAACCTCCTCATCCTTTCTCCTCTCTCCATAGACTTTTGTATAAGAGGCTGGAGATGGAGACATGTGTTACTAGAGATAAGAGGTTGAGTAAAGGGAGAGAGGAGTAAAGCAGCCCAAGAAGCCCAGGAGAAAGCATAATTCTTATAAAAAGAATCTATGACAAAGTTTCTAAAATTTACCTGTACTATTAATTTTGGAATACTTGTTTATAACTGGATGCATACTTTAAGGTGGCCATACACATTCGATTGTTGGGAGCTGAACAACTATTCAGTTTAACTTCCACATACACCTGCACAACCATTGTGTATGTGGAGGTAGTAACGCATCTCTCTTAAGAAAAAAGGATTTGGGCATTTTGAAATTCAGCATACCTTATCCTTTCTTACCTCGGCATAGGCCAAACGAACGTTGGTCGCACATCCAATTAAGGTTGGATGGTAGACTGGTCCTGCAACAGTTTCTAACAACCTTTGTTTAATGTGTATGGCCACCTTAAAGAGGAGAAGAAAAACCTCCCAGGCTATGAGCTGAGCACTGCGGTTGGTCAGCGCTACAGCCTGGGAGAAGGAGATGCCCAGGAGAACAAGGGCAGGCTCCTCCCAGTTGAGACGCAGAGCTGAAGTCACCGGAGGACATACCGAGAGAACGGAGCGGCGCCCAGGGATAATAGTAAGTGCAGGGAGATCACTGGGCGCCGCTCTCCATGTATGTATACTTAGTTTAGATTTGTTAGGGTGATGAAAGGTCCTCTTTAAGGGTGGTATTAGACACCCCAATCACGCAAACGATTGTCGGGAGGGAAGAGTTCCCTCCCTAAAATAGCCTGCTTGCTAGTGGAGGAGACCGCTGCAATTACATATGCCATCGCTGGCCCCCATGCTGTAAAGTGGTTATTAGACGGCACAATCTGCAAACAATATTTTTCTTAAATGTCAAAAGATTCGTATTGCAGATGAACTAGCGATTATCGAGCTATCGGCAGCAGTATTACACTGCCAGATAATCGCTAACGAGCGTTTATATGAACGCTCATTAGAGATCATTGGGCAGAAAATCTGCCCATGTAATAAACCCTTTTCCAGCATACCTAGAGTGTGTTTGTAACCTGCTGCCAAATAGAGAGAAAGATATGCATAGGAAATAGAGACACAAAATTATAGATTTTTAAATTTTAACTGTTTGCAAAGTTGCTTCATATTCTCCTTCTGTATTGGTTCGTGAAAGTAGACAGATCTTTTTGAGTCTTGCAGATGTATTTGCGTTTCCTGAATTTTATTGTTTTAGGGTTAAACCGACTCAGTCGCCTTGTAAACAAATCATTTACAATGATGAATAGGAACAATCTGCCCTTTTTCTGCTGTCAGAGCATTCACAATAGGTATCATGTAGCAGATGTTCTGAAGTTTGTAGCAAGTGCTGCATATTGTACGAAAAGATTACCACCAAAGTAAATTATCAGTGCTTGTTTTTTATAGACTGCAGATATTAACTACAGTATATTATGTAAGTACTCTAAACTTTTTAATAGGCCCAGATTTACTAATATGTCTGTCCCAAAAATATGTCTTAAAAAGTTGTGCAAATTGGTGCATCTAAGGTTTTTTTTTTCCCCCTACAGACCCAACAAGGGATGGGGCTTAGTGGAAATGGGTGGATCTTCACTGGAAGAGGCGGGCTTAAGATGCACTATTTTGTGCAAAATATGTGCAAAATTTGCGGACTGCACATGGCCGGCACTATGATAGAAATGCCTACTCTTGTCAGCAATTGCGGACAAGAATAGGACATGTTCTAACTTCTTTGCGGGGCTGCGGAACAGAACTACGGATGTGGACAGCACATGGTGTGCTGTCTGCATCTTTTGCATTCATACGGTCGTGTGAATGAGCCCTTAGTCTGTTGCTTATCAGGTACCAGATTTTATCCATGCACATATGAGCTTTCGATAAATTACTTCACCATAGGTCAGACAGGTTATAGAGGCCTCCACAATGTATCTGCTGTCTACAATATCTTTATAATAAAACACCTAATTGGTTCATGACTGTTTGGCTACTGTCGCACAACTGTAACGTATTTGGCTGAAACTCTCAAACCTCTTTCAGTTAAATTGCATCATCGGAGAACCGGGTGTTACTGCTGTAATATGGATCCAACAATGCTCACGTATAATTAAAGGGGTTATCCAGGAAAAGATATTTATGACTTGTGCTGAGGATAGGTTATTAGTATCAGATCTTCAGGGGTGTGACCCCCAGGACCCCAACCGATCAGCTGTTAGAAGATGCCTTGAGCACCACAGTCTCTTCCTAGGCCAGTGACATCACTGTACATCGGTCACATGGCCAAGTTGCAGCTCAGTGCCATTCAAGTCAACAGGGCTGAGTTGAAATACCTAGCACTGCCACTATTCAATGTATGGCGCTGTCCTTGGAAAGCTTCCAGGAGCCTGAATCAGTCACCAGAGCTCCAGTGAGGGCAGAGATGCACCGGGACTCGGACCCCCGCTGATGTGATAATGATGACCTATTCTGAGGATAAGTCATCATTATCTTTTCTAGGATGAGCCCACTTAATTCTGGTGCAGTACAACATATCTAATGGCCAGTAGCAAAATAAATAATAAAGATTTTTTTCAGGAGTTTTCTTTTCTTTTTTAACTTCGTTGATCCTGCATGGAAGGCGTGAGAAGACGGGATGCTGGAGCTTGTACCTGGGGGGGCACCAACAATACACTTGCACTCTCATTAGACCTATGGTAGCCATACACTTCCAATAGCTGTCGGCCAAAGTGTACCACAGAAATCGCCAGTGTCAGATGACATTAATCTGATGTGTATGGCTACCCTTGGTCATCAGATAACCCGTGTATTCCAGTTCAAAATGAGGATGACCATCAAATGGTTAAAAAAAAATAATCAATCGCTGTTTCGATGTGTGTGGGTCCACCGCTGCGTTCCACGTCCTCTCCTGTCTTGGCATTGCTTTAAGGTCTGATATTTTTTAACTACAGTACCTCTTTAAGTATGCCAAAACTTGCCAACCCTCTCATATAATAATGATGGAAGTTGGGCAGGTGATCTACAGTAAACTAGGAAAAATATTTTTTTTCAAGTTTTTTTCCAAGATTATGAAGTCCCTTTTTTTTGCTTAGAGATGGGAGATTCTTTGCCTCTGGTTAAGGAAAGCATCTCCTTCTCCTGTACAGAATTGTATGACGGACAGTAGTGAGGTAATTATACCGTACAAAGGTTGTGTTTGAACGGCGAGTGCTACATAACAGTACATTTTATTTGGTTGAGCTGCTAATCACACAGCCTCTTCTTTCATGTATAAGGACCCAGCCAGTTGAGCTGTAGATTTGCTTTAATTTGCGCTAGCGGGGAAAGTACAGCATTACGTGACATCACTTTAAATGTTAAGGGCTCACTTAGATAATTGCAGCGCTTTGAACTTGAAATGGATTGTAGAAGCGTATACTTTAGTGCAAAATAAACACTCATTACAAAGTAAATAACACGGATTTAACATGTTATTTTTTTAATCTTTCCCTCAAGGTAGGATTTTCCTATTTGTAGAATTGTGGTTGATGATTTTAGAATCTATTACTTATATCTGAAGGCCACATTTCCTTTACTCCTAAGTTTGTCCACCTACAGATAGCTTTGATTTATGAGGTTTGGTTTTCTCCTTTTTGTGTGTTTAGAATTTAACTTTTTTAAGAGATTTTTTTTTTAGGTATGAGACAGAGATTTCCACTAAATGGCTTAAGGGGCACTCTACTCAAATAAAAGGGCATAGTAGGTAGTGCAAGATACATATGTGTGAAGCTCCACTTCCCCACAGACTAGTAGCTTCTATTCACTTCTCCTTCATCAGAGGTAAATTTACCACTGATGGAAACTTCCAATATGTTCCACAGTATAAGCACTGTTTAAGAAAGTGTAGTAGACAAAAAAAGTATACAGATGCATACCGGCCCAGCAGATGACTAAGGGACACTTTTTTGGCATACGCTGGGTGCATTTGGGCCTATATATATTTTGGATTTTACATCAAGGAACACTCCTACCATATACAGGTACCCCCGATCTCCAAAAAGATGTGAACAAAGCCTATGTATCTACCATATTCATTGGCACACTGTCATACAAGGATTCTACGGCCTCATGAACACTGCCATATTATGACTTGTTTGAAGTCATAATGGAGCTCCTATTCCAGGACAAGGGCCTTTACTGCACCTCAGTATACCTCCATTTTAATGCAGAGGTATATTAAGGCCACATTTACGTCATCACTAGTTATTTCCGTTATTCTGCTCTGTTATAGGAGCAGTACAATGAAAATAACAGGAGTGCTGCAGCATAAGAAGGTGGTGTGGCACTTTAGTAGAGATATACAACCTCAGTTTGTTGCTGTTTAGAGACCTGTGCATATGGTCTAAGAACCTGTCTTGGTTCATGGTGGATTTACAACAGCCAAAGCCAAGTGCAAGTCGTTCAGTAGCTCAGTCATTGCACTGATGTAAACCTAAAATTCTTCCCTTTTAGCGGCCTATCTCTATTTCTCCGTTAGGCTGATATCTTAATATGCTGTAGCAGAAAGCATCAAAATCTATAGTAGATCAGTAAACTATTATATGTAGCTCTTAATTGCTCCTTTATCTACTCCCCAATTGTCCCAGATTGTAAGGATTTTGCTTTGTGGGATTCATCTTTGTGGTTTCAGTTACAGAACTTCATGACCATACCATGGACCAGCAGCATTACGGCTTTTACACCTGGCTCTTCAGCTTCCTAAAATTATCTATTTTCCTATTTTCCACTAATTGATTTATCAGGCTAGGACTATACAGTGAATTTTGTTTGACCATAAGTCTTCATAAAATCTGAAAACATTGAGCTTGAATTGCAGTTATTTAGCATTTTTAGTATAGTACTAGCCTAATGGTCCTTCTGGCCAGTCTACACATTGGTAGGACCAGTAATTAGAAAGTGTTTGGACCGTTAGATACAGTATCTCAAGGACATAGGAACTAGCTATTGCAGTCTTTTTTTTCTTCTTTCTTTAACCTTTTCATTCTTTTTATTTTTTCTCCCATGCTGTTACTTACTGGGCCACCATCCCACTGGCTGCCTTAGGCACATGGTGCTGTGGCTGCCAGACAAATATTACTCCTGGAAGCTAGCTCAAATCAGGCAAAGGTGTCCGGGTTTGTGTACGCATCTCTAAATTTCTAGATGTATGCTTCCTTGAGGGGGTACAATAGGTGAAGGAGCTCACTTTAGTCAGCACAAGACCAATAGCAGTCTTGTGTTTTCACTCGTAACACATACCTGGATGTTTGGGTTGGGTTTGGTCCTTTTCTGTAGTAGATCTTAGATGTTGTAACAAGCCACATCTACCAGTTTTCTGCATTTGTAGACCTTATTATAGGTAATGGATGACTTGTTGGCTTTTGCTTTGTTTAATTTTGTTACAAATATGTGTTAGTTATCTACCTGTGATATCAAAGCTGGTACCTTTATTCCTATGTAGATATGTTGGTGACCCCTTTTTCCTTCACTTGCTCAGCCAGGTATCCTTAACGCTACTCCGCTGGAGGAGCCCAGCTTGTAGAGTGATTGACTGCAACCCCACAGCTCCTTATGTGTAGACTGCTTCTTGTAGGACAGGATATTTGGCTTAGAGGCCCAGTGTGCATTGAATACAGAAATTAAGTCCTCAGAAGCCACTTGTAGGTTCCCCAGGCCGATGAGGTTAATATGACATACTGTGTGCCATAATCCTCTCTGACAGTGGGACCTTTTGGAGTGCGCTGCATGCTATTCTTGAGACTTGAAGTCATGCTAAAATTGTCACGTGTTGAAAGTATACTACAGTTTGCTTAATGAATGGGGTGCTGCATTTAAATTGCTTAGTGGTGCATTCCTAATCCTATTTAGCACATATTTTTGCTTCCTTCTCTTTCATGGATAGTTCCACTGCTAGATTTCTCTTCTTTTCAGATTACAGTTGACACCAAAAGTTTACATACACTATATAAAAAGACACATTTGCATGATTTTCTCAATATGACATGAAATAAGAATAAACCTTTCCTGTTTTTGGTCAATTAGGATTACCATAATTATTATTATTTGCCAAAGGCCAGAATAATGAGAGAGAGAGAATGTTTGTTTTTTAAGGCATTTTTTTTACTTTCTGCAATGTAAAAAGTTTGCATACACTAAGATTACTATGCCTTTAAACAATTCTGGACTGCCCAAATGAGGATGTCATGTGTTTGGAAGCGTCTGTTAGGTTTGTTGGCAACATCTGACATAATTAGAGGTACACCTGTGGATGTATTTAAATGCACACCTGAAACACACTGCTTCTTTGTGTAGCATCATGGGAGAGTCTAAAGAAATCAGCCAAGATATCAGGAAGAGCATTGTGGACTTGAACAAGTCTGGCTCAACCTCGGGTGCAATTTCAAGATACCTGAAGGTGCGTCGTTCATCTGTACAAACAATTATACGCAAGTACAAACAAGATGGGAATGTCCAGCCATCATACCGCTCAGGAAGGAGACGGGTTCTGTGTCCCTGAGATGAACGTGCTTTGGTCCGACATGTGCATATGAGGCCAAGAACAAGACCTTGTGAGGATGATGGCGGAAGCTGGTAAGATTGTGTCAATATCCACAGTAAAACGAGTACTGTATCAACATGGGCTGAAAGGCCACTCTGCCAGGAAGAAGCCATTATTCCAAAAGAAGCATACAAAAGCCAGATTAATGTTTACAAATGCACACAGGAACAAAGACCTACATTTTTGGAGACATGTCCTGTGGTCTGACGAAACTCAAATTGAACTTTTTGGCCATAATAACCATTGTTACGTTTGGAGGAAAAAGGGAGAAGCTTTGAAGCCTAAGAACACCATCCCAACTGTGAAACACGGGGGTGGCAGCATCATGTTGTGGGGTTGTTTTGCTGCACGAGGGACTGGTGCACTTCACAAAACAGATGGCATCATGAGGAAAGAAGATTATGTGGAAATACTGAAGCAACATCTCAAGACATCAGCCATCTCAAAACCCTGATCTCAATCCTGTTGAAAATTTATGGGCAAAGCTGAAAAGGCCAGTACAAGCAAGGCGACCAACAAACATGGCTCAGTTACACCAGTTTTGTCAGGAGGAATGGGCCCAAATTCCGACCAACTATTGTAAGAAGCTTGTGGAAGGATATCCATAACATTTGACCCAAGTCATACAGTTTAAGGGCAATGCTACCAAATATTAATAAAATGTATGTAAACTTTTGACTTTGCAGAAAATAATAAAAATGCCTTAAAACATTCTCTCTCTCTCTCTCTCTCTCTCTCTTTCTCTCTTTCTCTTTTTCTCTTTCTCTCTCTCCTGATTTCATGTCAGATATTGAGAAAAACATGCATATGTGTCTTTTTATGTAGTGTATGTAAACTTCTGGTTTCCACTGTATATGTTTGTGGTTAAAATTAAAATTATTTATTAATACTATTTGGGAGGAATATATAGAGGTGCGAGACCCAGAAGTTACCTAATTAGTGATTTGGAAATTATAAAATCCTGAATATATTGGATTCAATGGTGGATAAATTAAATATATGTAAATTTTTTGGTTTTTAAAAGTCAGAGTCTTAAATGCATAGTGGTCATATCTGTACTACATGTATGGAAGCTGTGGCTAGAAGCTGCATTATGGAGCTGCATGAAATGCAATTTCTAATCTAATCTTATTGTTGTAATTGTTCACTTTGGAAAATTACTTGGCGACTGACTGGGTGTCGGCAATTTCAAAATTCTGAGAGAATATTGCATGCTGGTGGGATTTCAGGACCCTCATCAAGTATCCAGAGCAGAGATCAGCTGCAGTACGGCAGTATCTTTACCTTTATGTAATGCTTAATTTTTGCTGTGGAGGTGCGGCATGAAAATTTAACGCTTGTAGTCAGGTCCCTCCACAGAGTTTTGCTCATGGCTGAGGTCCGTGGATCAGTAGATCACTCTGTGATCAGTTAAAGAGGTCCAATACATTCAGGTCCCAACTCTGGGACTCGCTCCCTTGTCAAGAACGGTGCCCTGCTGTGAACCAGGAGCACACCGTGAATCGGTAGCAGACTAGGAACTTAAAGTGGCCTTGGAAAAAAAAAAAAGTGGCCCTCAAGTTTTAAGCTGGTCCAATATAAGTAGGCAGGGCTAGCAATATTTGCCGTGCAAAATACTGCCCCATCAGAATCAAATTCACATGGCAGCATAAAATACTGCCACCCCCATGGCAACATTCAAATCTATCACTGCCCTAAGGATGGCAATACAGTTGAATGCAGGAGGGAACTTTCTCCTGCTGGTCAGGTGCATAAGAACCAGATGCTCCTAGCATTAATTTAATGCTGAAAGCATCAGATTGGTATGTACCCAACTGGCACCAATGAGGAAGGCTTGGGTGGTCCCCTGTGCATTGGCCCACTGGGAAATTTCACTGTAAGGTCTATGGCAAGTCTGCCCTTGCCGTGCATTCATTGCTTTGGGAGTTCTGAAAAAAAGCCAGGCAAGCTATTTTCTAAAGTCCCATAGCCTTGAGTGGAGGGGTGGCGCAGCTTGCTCTCCATTCACTTCAGGCCCCCAATCTTGGGATAGGAGCCATCTCCAGACGTGAGACCCTGACCTATAAATATGCCATAAATGCCTCAGATGGGAATATCCCTTTAATGATCGGTGGACCATTGTAACAAAAAAGGATTGTCAGAAGAATGCCCATTGGATTTCATCTACTGCTATAAAAGAAGTCCTATATCGTGTTTTATATGAGACCTTCAGCAGTCTTCTCTTTGTGTCTGTTTCACGTGACTGTATAAATTTTATTTCTACATATCTAGAACAAATTGATGACATGTTGATTTATAGGTTGGGTATGATCCATTACTTGAGTAGATGCCGTGTTACCTGGAAGATATTTGGTATAGAGGTAGATACTGTGAAAGTAGCGAACGTCATTTCATGGTCTATGATCAGAATGAAAACCATTTATTAGCAATATTATATGTATTTTACAAGTGCCAAATTTTAGGTGAACAGGTAATGTTAGGCGCGATTTTTGTGGCTTAAGGGGAGTGTTCCCATCACATTGTGGTCTGACCTCTGGGATCCCTAATGACCTTGAGAATGAATGGGTTCCAGTATTGATATAGCTCTTCAGAAGAGGATGCATGGCTGCACCAGTGCTGCATGCCCTTCATAAGGATCCCAGATATCAGCCCCCCATGATCATAAAGTGAATGCATATCCTATTGATACGCCATCACTTCATGAGATGGCTGAACCCTTTTTGCTGGTATAGTCGTAATTTGTATTTATTACTGTAATCAAAGCATGAGGCCCCTCTGTCTCATTCTTCAGCTTGACAAAATTGCTAGCTCCCTTGCATATAATCTACTGTACAAGTGCACATTCATCAGGCAGCTCAGGAAATATTTTCTTTTACTAGATCACGAGGCCATCCACTCTTTCTGTAGGATGAAATGCGACGCTTGGGCAATATTAATGCCTTAATGCAAATAGCACAAGTCTCTCCAGTTTGTCTAAATCCTTTTCCTATTCTTTTCCATCCAAGCATGGCGTAATCGCTACTGAAGATGAAGAGTATTTTATTGAGCCTTTAGACAACATCACTGAAAACTCCAATCACTTTAACTCCGAAAGGGGCCACCCTCATGTTATTTACAGAAAGTCCGCTATCCATCAGCGACACTCAAGCAGCCAGGGACACTGTGGCGTGAAAGGTAAGATACGTGCGCAGAGGAAACGTCTTGGACATATCAAGGAAGCCAGAACTGAAATTCTGTATTTAGGGCTATTTTAATTTTATTTAATTTTCAGACAATGCTTCATGGGGAAAAAGCTTGCAAATTATTAGGGGAGGGGTCCTCTGTTCGTTAGTTAGAGCAGAGAGTAGTTACAAAGAGGGTCTCTCACTCTGGAGGACCTGTCCATTTCGAGATTAATCTGGCCGTACACATTAGATAGAAGTTGGTTGATGGTTGAACATTATTTGAACAAACAGTCATCTGGTGAAGGATCATTCCGCTGACACATTTTACTCCATTTTAAATAAAGACATGTGATGGATGAAAGATCTCTTGTCTATTGGACAAATATATTAAACACAGCCGACTTCGGACTATAATGGTCCTTCATCAGTTGTCTAAAACGATGATTCGTAGTTAAATTTCAGCCAACGAATGATCGTTTTGGTTGAATTCATCTACTTTGGTCGACTTTAGACTGATGTGCAAGTTACCTTAACGTGGACAACCCATCGATTTAAGTGGACAGTGTGTAATGTTTCAATTTCCGTGGCGCTGTAGGGACATTAAAGGGAATCTGTCACCAGCGACCTCCCTATCCAGCTGTTTGCATAGACACATACTGTAGCTGTTTTTCTTTTGTTGTCCAAAGGCTCCATTCCCAAGTTATAATTTTTCTTAGTATGCAAATTAGGCCTTGAGGGCGTCACCATTGCTCACGTTGCACCCAGACTCCACTCATTTCTGTGGCCAGCCCCTTCCTCGCTGCTTTGATTGACAGGGACAGGCAGTGGGATGCAGAGAAATGAGATGCAAGTTCCCTTCCTGAATGGAGTGGTGGTGCTCATGTCAGTCCATTGCTCTATTCACTTCTACGGGACCTCTTAAGAATAAAATATAGTATTCATCACAAATCCCCTGCTAATCTGGCAGTGGTGCCCACATGGTCCCCCATATGGTCTTTTTTTACATCCCAGGTGTGATCATATTCCACGCTAGCAGATGACCGCTGCAGCCAGTCACTCGCTATACTTCTTGATATCACCACCAAGCTCTTTGATTTTTACCTAGAAGTTCAAGAAAGATGGGCATGGGATCACCGGAGAATCAATGCTGGAGCGGCCGGGGATTTCTCTGTTGAATACTGTGTTTTATTTAACGTTTAATGAAATGTTTCATTGCACATACTTGTGTACCGTTTTATTCTTTACCGGATGGAACTGTGATTTATAGGGCTCAAAGGATTTTAATCTTATAATATCAATCATTGATTTCTATCGTAGCAATAATATGTTACATCTAATACAGTTGCTTTGTTTCCTAGAAGATCTGATAGGGAATCACAATCCTTGGTGGTTAAACTACACATTGTCCACCCCTACAACTCCTTCAGAAAATGACACGGAAAATGGTCTTCGCCGGCAGAGGAGATCGGTCAGTGTTGAACGATTTGTGGAGACACTAGTAGTAGCCGACAAAATGATGGTCGGTTATCATGGACGCAAAGACATTGAACACTACATACTGAGCGTAATGAATATTGTAAGTTTGACCCCTTCTTCTATATACTTGTCTGAATATGTCATGTAAATCACATCCCTGTAGAGTAAGTCCTATAAGAAAAGAACTTTTTTGCCAGCCCCAATGTTGTGTTGCTACAAATGGAAGAAGAACTCTGCCAGAGAATCAAGGCTCTGGAAATGGTCCACCATTTTTTCCAAGCTTTGTTACCCCTTCCTTTTAGACGTCCACCGTATGGACCCGCACTAATATTGTTTTTTGATATGTCCGTCTGATATATCACAAGATAACTCCTTAGAATTTGCTTTTATACCTGCAGTACCGCTTACTACCTGAGGTTGTGCTGTACGAACTGTCGTGTACATGGAAAAATCTGTGGCAATTAGTTTCATCATGCCACATTTTATAAAGCCAATACAAGTAGATGTTCTGCCTAGACAGAAGTTGGGATATCAGAATTGTGTCTTCATTGGGTCCAAGGTTCCACAATCTCATTAATACTCTGCAAGTGTAGGGTTTAAATATTCTATCAATTATATATGGAGGTAAAAACAAATACCGTACATCTATATGCCTGTTGTATTTTGTAACTATTGTGAATTTATAGTATAATTGTCAAGTTTTTAAGTAATGAGAAACGATTTGGAAGGTTTCCAGTTAAGTAGCTGACGTCATCTGTAACTACATTCTGTGGCTTGTAACATCTTGTGCCTGCCAGATCTAATGAGTAAGAGCTCATTGTGAGCGGTACACTGACTCCTCTATTTCATCTTACAAGTGTCAGTTACACTACCTGTTATCATCCTGAATGCTTTCTTTCTTGTGCTGATTAGTGGTTGGAAGAGCACTGATGTCATTTATAATGTTCAGCAGAATTGTCAACTCTTGGGAAACGTCTTCTACCTTGTGTAGGTGTACTCACTGTGAGATGGACTTGGCGATAAATGGAAATTAGATGATGAGGAAATGGGTTCTTTGTAGTTTCTCAGATATCTACATTGTGTTTTCAGGATAAGACTCCTTTTTTTTCTTTGACATTTCAGTTTTTCATTTGTCATTATGATGGGTTTTATTTCCCTGTAGTGTGATTGTTTGTTCTATTACTTTATCAGGGAAAGGACAACCACTGTATACATGACAGCAGGGGTGCACTGGCTATAGACCCCACAGGGAAATTTCCCGGTGGATCGATGCCTGAGGGGCCTCCTGAGCCCCTTCTCACAGCCGCCAGCTGGATACATAATGATCTGATGCCCTCAACATTTATTAACGCTTGAAGCATCAGGTACTTATGCACCTGGTTGGCAGCCGCAGGTGCTGTCCTGAATTCAACTGTATCAGGACGGTGGTACACTTAAATATGGTGGAGAGCGTTGCAGTATTTTGTGGTGCACTGTGATATTTGGTTCTGCTGAGGCAGTATGTTGTGCTGCCCTATGATATTGCAAACCCCACCCCCGTACTTCTGTTGTCTCTGCCCACTTGTGTTTGCCCACATACAACTTAGGGCCACTTTTAGTTTTTTTTCCAGGGCCACTTTAAGTTCCCAGTCTGCCCATTCATGACAGAATGGCTTGCCAATACTCATGGTCCCTGCCCCTGGAGAATCAACCAGTCCTTCACTTTTCTAAAGGAAAAGAGAAGGGTGGGTTAACTGCAAAAGCTGACCATACACAGTGTAGATTTGAGATGATCAGAAGGGCATATTTAGAAGATTATTTTCCAACAATTCTTTGAACCTTTTTAATAACACAAATGAGCCTCTCGGATGCAAAGGCAAATATCCGTGGAATATTCGAACTGGATTTTGTGTGTGTCAATGTTGTGTATAGTCAGTGGTTACTTGAAAAGTGTCTCATATCAGATTTCAGTTATAAGCCAAAAGGCATGGGTCTACAAATAGCCGCTGACCCATCTATGGAAGCCCAATGCATGTCACAAAGCATGGCAGAGATCAATCTGCCAATTGTAGGTGATACATCTTTTTAGATAATGGCATTTTTTCTGGAACGACTAAGCATGTGGATATGTTCTGAAAAAAATGATCTCATCTGAGACCCACCACCCTTCAAAGTAACTTTATATCTAAGATATATGGGTCTATAGCCATTATGTGCCAGAACGTGAATGTTTTGCTGTTTCACTGTCTGACTTTGTGTCTTTTCTTCTTTTCTGGAGGTCAGGTTGCCAAACTTTACCGTGATTCCAGCCTAGGAAACGTTGTGAATATCATAGTGACCCGACTAATAGTCCTCACAGAAGATCAGGTAGGTGCTCATTCATGTTGCTGATCAGCTTGGGGTATATCTGATGCCTCCATGTGTTATACCCAGTCCCTTTTGTAGATGTTTGGCTGGCTGGGAACCGCTATGTAGGATGGCTTTTATTCACTTGCTTTACTCATGGGAAACCTAATACTGTATGAGTTCTTTTTATGGGCTCTTAATAAGACATAAATATTAATCTGAGTTAGGCAACTGGATGTGCCGCAGTTATGGGAATGTCAATTCATCTTTAATGTATTACTTATAAAGCTGTGACGGTCTTCCATTAGAGGGGTCGCAGGCCTATCGATGTGTTAAATGGCTGCTCGTTGATAATGTGAAATTGTTCTATTGACATAATCATTCATACATTTGGAACACACAATGCGTCTGCTCAGTAATACGTTGGCTGAACTCTGGGTCAGATTTTATAGAGATAAATATTGGCAAGGAAAGATTATTCCTAGAAACCACTGCATCTAATTATAGTCCCATTTTAGTCTTCAAAAGGCTTAACAACTGACCTTAGTAATTTGCTTGGAACATTCCTGGTATGCTTCTTGTATTGCAGCCAAACTTGGAGATAAACCACCATGCGGACAAGTCCCTCGACAGCTTCTGTAAGTGGCAGAAATCCATCCTCTCGCACCAGAGTGACGGGAACACCATTCCAGAGAATGGCATCGCTCACCATGACAATGCTGTACTCATCACCAGGTAGGAACTGGTTTGTTGACATGCATGTTTAACTGGCTATGCCTTTGATTTTCTACTTTATGGTAAAAATGGTTGCCCATGGTGCTTAGTCCTAGTATCCCCACTGTTGCCACCAGATTTGCGTGCAGTAGATGACCTTACAATAAAACTTTTTTACTTGTAGAGTTGTGAATGGACTCTATGTTGTCTTTGTGCGGTAGGTTTAATGATTATAAAGATCCTTCTGCTACCTTAAATTGGCCTAAATAATAAAGTGTTACATTATCAACAATATGCTTCTGCAATAATTAATTTGCTATTATTAGCATTATTCTTGTTTTTTAAGTAGTTATTTTTCTTGTTTTTGGTCTGAATGTTTTTAGTACCCAACAGTCACTCAAAAGAAATTCCAAAAGTAACTTGCTGTCTAAATGTGAATGGATGTCTAAAATCCTAGGGTACAAGTACTATAGAGGCAACCTATTGGATTGAGATTGGGGCTGCTGGATATAAGTGGCCCAGCCCTGGTTTCATGTATCACTTACTTTAATGAGTGGTTACAAACTGTGCAGAAACCATTGTTCATAGGTTGGACAATGTTAGAAAATGAGGGTGAGGAATCAATTCATGGATCATGGTTTTGGTTTATGGTGGTCTCAACCACTACTGGATAACAGTCCTATTTTAGTCTTTGCTGTGGTCCCCCTCTTCTTTACTATAAGAGTGTCTCTGCTTTTTTGAATTCAGGGTGTGAAAATTATGTTACTCATGATAACATTTCGCGCCCACATTCATGTACATGTTGCCCCAGTTTGTCGAATTAATATATGGGTATCTCAATGGACAGTGATTGTAGTGGACATATTGCTCTTTATGACAGTGCTGATCTGTGTAATTATTAGGAGCATTTCTTCTGCTAGCCAGCCTCCAGATTCAAGTTAGGTTTTTCCTATACTAAGCAGGTCTGAGAATGGCGGAGGTGCTTACATGTGCCCGTTAGGAGGTTCTCCTGTAAATGTCAACATTTCATTATGGTGCGCTATCTTAAGTTTTCCTGTTTTCAATATCGGACATGTCATAAGGGCCACATTGGTCTTAGTCCTACCACTGATATAGTGAACAATTTGGTTCCAGGTATTGGTCAGATAAAACCCCTTTTAACTCCTCATGTATTCCTGTAGGATGCTCATATAATTTTTTAAGTGAATTCACTTTCTTCTAAAGCTCACCATATACCTCATATTAATGGCAGCTGAACACACCGATTTCAGCGGTACCATCAAATGTTTATGGAGGTGTCCCAATTTTCCCTCAACAGCAGATGTCTGGGGAAAGAAGGATTAGGCCACCAGAATTCAACATAACCGATCCTTTTGCTCACAGCAGAGTTAAGATACCGCCGGAGGTTTCTAGCAGAGCCGGTGGCTTTTAACCTACAAAAGCTGATGCCTTAACAGCTATTCCACTGAATCTTCCATACACATGCATGCTTGACTTGCCCAAATGTACATGTGCTGACAATGGGGAGAAGGGTGTAACTTGCTGCTAGACACTTCTAATAGCGGCTAATATCCCGTGAAATTCAACAAGCCCAATCTTTCTTTTCCACAAATTCATCTGTTGAGGGAGATTCCGACTTTGCTCTTAGGTGTGTGGATACCTTTACTCCCCAGGCATGCTGGTATATGGGGAGGTTGAAGGAATAGCTGTCGGCTGAACGAGTGGTCAACTGAAGTCTATCTAAAGTGTATGGCTAGCTTACATAAAACAATACAGTGTGTGTGTGTGTGTGTGTATGTGTATGTATATATATATATATATATATATATATATATACAGTATATCCTATTGTCGTTTCACGATGAATTGCACCAAATGATAAGCTCTGTTTATATACATATGACATAGTTTGCACCGTTTTTACATTAATGCCAAGTATAAAGAAATGCCAACTTCCAGTTGCCCATCGTACGATGAATGATGGGCAGTTATGTTTTCTGATAAAACTGTCATGTCCAGTTTCTGGATTTGCAGTAGAAGGAGATTGTATCTAGTGCACTTGGCCCCTGGGTCTCATTTTAGGACTTCATTGTCACCATAGATGTTCACCTGTAATTTGTTTTACTAGTGGTGAGAGGTCTTGTCGTATACCTGTTATTTCCCTCGCACTCATATATTTAATAGCATATCATTTACTCTGTGTTTAAACCTTCAGCGGTCTAGTTGCTTAAGAATAATCATTCTGATTTTGATTAGTATATTTAGGTTATGCATTACATCTGGATCAGTGATTGGTAGAGGTACTGCTACAGTATAGTTGATTCATGTGTTCCTGGGAGATTACTTTAGGCTGTTCTACAGTTTGTTTTTTCTTTACCTTTTCTTTGATTACCTAATATGGTCTTGGGTATACTGAAAAAGTCATTGGGCCAAAGATTGTAGTTCCCCCCCCATATAGGGAAAAAAATGTTTCTTACAAAATGACGCAAACATAATTTTTGGCAATGTGATTTCCCCATAAACATACTGATGCTTTCTATGAAACGTCTAGCTCAGATCTCATGTCATCTATTGTAGAAAATTTTGTGAATACTGGCACATTTTTATTCATTTCTGCATATTCACATAAAATATCATGTAGTTTAGGCTAGTTTCACACTAGCGTTTGAGAGCTTGATGGTACAGCATGCCAATACTCTCTGGATCTGGCATTGCTGGAAGCTGCCTGAATCCCCGCAGGCCCTAACTATGATGCAAACATGCTGAGAATCAGCCTGACAAACTGCTGCAACCAGAAAGAGTGAGATGCTGGAAGGATGCTTCTTCTGGCTGTTGTAAGATTCGTTTCTCACCCCAGTGCTGGATTCACAGTTACACTTCTCAGTATGGCTGTGCTACAGAGCAGTAAAGAAGTCATATAATGGCCAGATAGAGTGTTATATATATATATATATATATATATATATATATATATATACATATATACACACATGACAGCTTATTTGGAAAAGTCACCGTAAACGATCATATGTTTCTCACCTCAATGCTGGATTCACAGTTACACTGCTGAGTACAACTGTGCTACAGAGAGATAAGGAAGCAGAATCTTCTCTTCTCTGTGTCCTGTCTGTGGAAGATCTATGGCAGCTGTCTGTACACACTGGATCAGGGCAAACTGACCAAAAGTGATGGAGTATTGTAAAAGGGAATATTTATTATTAATATTTGGAGTTAATATTAATAAATAGACGGTAATCATCTATGGTTAACTCTGCCTATTTATTCTTTATCCTACCTATTTATCTACCTTCTCCTGAACTGCGTGTGCTGAATTACGGCGGCGACAAAAGACTATAAACTGTGCTTGAACAATAAAGTATTTATTAAACAATTGCAAGTCTATAGTCAGTTATTTATGCTATATCTATATATATATTTATATCAATGGTTATAAAAATATATATACATATAGACGCGCACAGTAATACACTAACAGCACTATAATACACTGAACTACACTAACACAATACAATCTACAATTTCACCCCAAAGTCTATCTAAATATACACTTGCACACACACACACACACGTAATAGCAGCACCCACCCACCTGGCTATAATCTGTCCCTACGGGATAAAAGGGGTTAATTCAATGCAGGCAATGCAGGGGTTAACAGGATGGCAGGGGTTAAAGGGATACGTGTTGGTGGTATAGGGTAATACTGGGGTAGCTGTGGGATATTGTAGGGATTAATGCAGGGGTTCAAGGTAGGGGTAAATGCAGGGCAAGGTAGGGGTATTAATGGCAGTGGAAAAGGGTTAATGTAGGGGTAAATATTGCAGGGATTGGTGGCAGTGGGAAAGGGTTCAGGGATTGGTGGCAGTGGGAAAGGGTTAATAATATTGCAGGGATTGGTGGCAGTGGGAAAGGGTTAATAATATTACAGGGATTGGTGGCAGTGGGAAAGGGTTAATATTGCAGGGGTTAATGATACTCAGCCAGATGCTCGTTTCTAGGGGATATTGCTCATTCCAGGGGAGGATTCTCACTTGTATGCTCGTTGTCCAGGGGCTCAACTCATGTCCACTCTTCCATGTGTGGAGTCTTTCCTCTGTTTGTGGTGATCAACAGAGCAAGCTCCCCTTTGTCCTGGCTTGGGCTAATATAAGCCCATAGTAGCCCTCCTCCCCCCTCCTCAACCTAATGCGCTGGGATGTGACATCATCTTGTGCGTGTGACGGAATGCATGCGCTTAGACTGTAACAGATAATTGCCAATTGGCCCCGAGGCTCACTCAGTATCTGTACAGACAAAAGTACAACAGAATTCCTGTCCAATGTGTAAATTACAGCACCCCCCAGATACTCCATGACACCACACGTCCATGTCATAAACAATCCCTAAACAGAAGGTGGGGGGGGGGGAGCATAATAACTAGGCTGGTGTATGTATGTGTGTATATATGTATATACCCAATATGTGCAAGGCGCACGCCTCTTCATAAATTAGGCACATCCTCCTGCAGACCGTGCTCCTAACCAGAAATCTAGAACAGCTCAGAGCTGCTGTAGATTTCTAGTGTAATTTACGTCCGTCCCCATTTCAGAAAAGTGGCACGGATGGCGAAAAAGTGAGAAATGCAACAATGTTTTAAAAAGTCGCACCTGTGACTTTTTAGCGCCACTTCTCAGGCGCAAAGGAGAAGATAAATCTCCCCGTATGTTGAATTGTTGAAATGTTGGATAATATTATCTACAATATTTTGCTCAACGAAATGTTAATGAGAGAACTGTTGGAAGCCTGGCTACATGGGAAGTTTTATACTCTTGTGCATATTTATGTGCAATGTGAGGCAGTGACAGGCCTCATATATGAAGGACGGTATGTATCTCCGAGAATGGTGCAAGAAACCGATTAAGGAGATACATATTGTGGTTTGCTCTGGTGCATCTGAGACGTTCCACCAAGGTACCCTGCCTTGGTGGAGTGGAAGCCAGAAGCTAGAGTGTCCACGAAGATAGATAGTGGACACTGTTGTTACCTAGTATGGCTGATAACAGCTAATCCGGGCCTGGCTTTTACTGGGAGTAAGCAAAGAGCTGGGTGGGTGCTTACTCCCCACAATCCACTCTGGGGTTTATACGTGGCTCATGTCCACGATTGTGTTTTAAAAGTCAGCAGCATGAAGCAGGGTGTGTAAAAAAGACTGCAGATCACACCCTGCAGGGTGCGTGTGAAGGAAACACTGGCCTTGGACTGATTACCTGACCTGGCTGTAAATGGACAGTAAGTTGACTGGAACAAGCAATAAACAGTGTTGAAGAGACTTTGTTTTGTCCCTTCTTCAAAACTGGTCATAGGAGTCCACGGCATTACAGCATGTATATCAATTATTTTTCATTCCTATTGTAGGTTTAATGCATTTCTCCTGCATAAAACAGTCTGACCTTTTGAGGTCTAGAGGATGGATCTCTCACTAGAGCTGTATGTAGTGCTAACTAAAGGTCCTTTTACATAGACCGATAATTGGGCCAATTATTGGGGATGATCTTTTGTGGAAACATTCATTCTTGATAATTGGCCTGTAAACCTACTGGCAATCACTCAATGAAAGAGCAAACTTGGTTGATTGTGTCTTTCCGCCGGCGTAAGAAAAATCAACAGAAATACACCTAAATTAGGCATATTTCTGGTTCAGATTGTTGCGCAAAGGTCCTTTGCACTGCAATCTGTGACTTCTCCCGCTCATGCCAGGTCTAAAAAGGTGGCGGGGAAGGGGCAGGCGGGCAGGCCTGTCTCATTTACCATTTTCTACACCCTGTTTTAGGTGTAGAAAATAGTTTAAATGTAAGACAACTAGGAAGCTGTCTTAAATTTAAAAGTGGCTGGTGCCTCCTTATAACTCTGGCAGATTCACCTCCAGGTATAGGGCTTATTAAGACCAGCGTCTTAATTTGCCAGTCTTAATAAATGTGCCCCATAGTTTCTGTGCAGCAGATTGTGCTGTGTAAACAGGGACCTGCTGCCCAGAAACAATGATTCTCTATGGGGGACTAGTGATCCCTAGTCCTTATGAAGAGGAGATGATTGCTTGCATGTAAATGTGACGAGCAGGCAATTATCGAGAAAGAATAGTTTGTTCCCGATAGTTGCCTACTAAGTTGGACCTAAATCTTTGCTGAAACCACAAAAGTGTAGCAGCGCTTCTCAGAGCATTCTGCACCCTCAGACTTTATCAGCTCAGCTTGGCTTTTCCAGCACGCAGAGAATGGCTCTGTACTCCTCAAGCTTTAAGAGCAGAGCCAATAAGCGCACTGAGAAGCGATGATGCACCTTCATACTTTCGGCAAAAATGTACCTCTTTAATATTTTTACCTCCAGCAGGTGGAAAGGGGCACCTCTGTACAGGGAAAAAGCCAACAGGACCTTTGTCCCGTCGTTGTTGAGAGCGCAGGGTGTCTCATGGTTTAAACTCGCGGCAATCATGATGTTGCGTTATATCCTAGCGATATGCCATTACATTATAAATTCTGAATACCACTTTTAAAAAAAAAATCCAAACACATTTTCATTCACCCACAATGGCAATGATATATAATTTTTTTAAATACCCTAAATGTTAATTCATAATATGAGACTGCAGGCACAGATGAAATTGTGTTGTTTTTTTCTTCTCATTATTCAGTTATGTGGAAATATTTTGCCACATTTTCATGGCGTGATGACTTATGTGGAGAGAATATGAATGAATAATTTGTCTGCAGAATTTTTGTCACTCATCTTCCTACAAACTATATCTCAGCATGAGTCATAAAAATCATAACATTCAAAGATTTCACTGAGGAAATGTGTTTTGTGGCACCAATATAGGATGTCTGTTATAGCATTCACTAATTTATTTCCCAAACCATGGAGAGCGGCCAGTTGAGTAGTCTGCATTTTTGCATATGAAAAATGCTTGCTATTTTTTATTGAAATTTTTATAGGAGCAGAACATGCGTAAGCTAAATAATTTTCAGGTGAAATAGAAAGCTGGATTATGGATTAATACTTAATGGTAAGTGCTTTCGAAGTGAATTTATAAAAGAAATGGTTTCGCCACCATCATTTTATTATATGTTTTAGCAGTAAAAAATAACTTTTGGAAGACATTGAGGTCTAGGCAACACGACAATAACATATTTCCATCTATGTAAGAAGTGGAACAAAAAATATCACAGTTAAGCAGCTGCCTTCAGTAAAGTATACACATACAGTATTTACACATTTATACATGTTGCATCACATGAAACTACAACAAATAAATGTGAATGCAATCGTCCAAAAACTGCAGACCCACATTTTCTTTTTTCTTTTTAAAGAATTAGTCTGATCGTTCAGTAAATGACATCTGGTAATGTTGTCTTATAGTGTGCATGTTAGGTCATTGGCTGATTTTCAACTTATAGGAACTTGGCTGTGGGCAGATTTATTTTGTGATTTAGTTTAGGTGGGATTTCATTTAGCTTGGTCTAGCTCCTGAATGGCTAAAATTGTATAGTTAATATATTAGGGAGATTTCCCAACCTAATGGAACTGGAAATCAGGTTCACTTTGAGGCAAAAAATGTGTGTACATTTTTTGCTCCCTATTTATTGTTTGTTTTAGACACTTTTTGCTCTTCATAGTTTTGAAAAGTGTCTTGGAAATGGGGGGTATTTTAGAACAGGGGCATGTCTTGAAACGTGGCAAATTGTGTCAAAATTTTGGAACGAAATCTTGATCTAAAGTACGCCATCCAAAAGATGTTGTAAAGAAGAGCAAGTTATCTAACATGGGTTGCAAGGTGCACCAAAGCTATCACACAGCGTAAGCCACTGTTATAGATTTGGAGCATGTTCTGCCTGCCTAGTCTAGTTTTAAGCTGGCTAAGAATGATCGGAAATCTTACGCGCTGTGTGTTGCAGTGGAAGCCTATGCCTGTGGCTGTTCCACTCCTTAGGGAGGTCACAAGTGCTGTGTGACTTGTGGGGTACGAGCACGTATCCTAGTCTCCTTCTGCCAATGGCTGGTTTTCTTGGAGTATTTAAGGCATCTTCCCCTGGGGTGGGTGTCTCAGCTTTAGGTTTTCTAGGTTGCTTGTCCCTAGTTAAGGTGCGCCTTTGCCTGTTTACCGACTCTGAACCTCTGCTGCCTCACCTGACCATAGCTTGTTTACCATATTAAACCTTTGCTGCTTGCGCTGACTTTGGACTAGTTTTACAGATTTACACGAACTCTGCCTGCCTTTACTTCTGTCTGTTTCCTGACTAGGAGTATTGCCTGACCCCTCAGTGCTTTGTACCAGTGTCTGACCATAGTGGGTCAGCTACCAACCAGTTTGGGACTATTCCAAGAGGTAGCGGCTTGGTGGCTACCCTGCAGGGAAGTCCTGATCTCTGTATAGGGGTAAAGGGTGACTTCCAGGGGATTGCCAAGATAACACGCTTAGATCTATCCTGAAGTCAAACAGGTTTATTGGTGCAGTGGTTCCTTACCCACTTGTGCTTATAAATTATGTAGCTAGAATAACCTTTTGAGCTCATGAGCCTGAATACACAAAAGGAATGTTGACCACTTCTCAACCTACCAAATGGTTAACTGTGGAGATGCAAGCTAGTTTTTAAGAAATCAGCAACCCAGGTGAAAGAAGAAGTCCTCTTGATATGCCTAGAAGTTAGTGAGCATCCAATTTCTGACTTTATAGCAAGTTAATACAGATAATTTAGTGCAGTCGTTCTTAACTGATGGCCCAGGGGTTTACGTGGCACTTGTGCAGCCACCAAGGGAAAAAAAATGATCAGGCACAGATGCCTTCCTTAAAGGGGTTCTCGGGGATTTTTATATTGATCGCCAATCCTCAGGATTGGTCATGAATATGAGATCGCTTAAGGTCCAACTCACTGTGACCTCCTCGCAGCTTACCATGAACAGCACAGTCCATTGTATAGTGGTTATCTGTTTCATTTATTATGGGGACACTGTGCGATCTTCAAAAGATATGTCGTATATGCCTTTGGTCTGACATATATGTATTATAACAAAATAAGAATGGATCTCTGATTTGTAAAAAGTTTTTGTTTAGTTTTTTTGGGCTAACCACAAATACAGCTGTGTTAAAAAAAAAAAATTAAAAAAATAAATCGCTAGAGTATGGTTGCCTTGCCCTTGGCCTATCCCTGGCTGAATCTAATGAGTAGCCTTTCGATAGAGCCAGCAAATGCATTTGACGCTCCTACAATACATTGAGTTGGCGTCCACTGGCTTTGACAATGAGGGTGAGATGCCATCTGCTGTACCTTCTTGGAGAAATAGCAGTGGCCTCATGCCGTTCTTGTAATTTACCGCAATTCTTTTTTGTAACATCTCTTGTCTTAGGGTACTTTCACACTTGCGTTATTCTTTTCCGGCATAGAGTTCCATTAGAAAACGTGGTGTGGTGTTTAACAAGCAGGATATGCTCAACCCATATGCAGTTGTGCATGTAGATAGGGGAGCACATCCTGCACTTGTAGTCCGTTGCTAGGGGCAATCAACAGCAAAAAATGCATACAATGGAAGATGCCAGCAACGGACTACAAGTACCACAATAACCATCCTACATATGATAACAATAATGTGGATTTGGAGAACAATCAAAAGCATAACCATAGAAAAGGCAGGTGCACTCTGCGGCAATACTAAACCCTCACACTGATGTTAAAATTGAGAGGTTAGTTCGACATATCCTACTAGGAGGACATGTCTTAAGCTCGGACACCACGTCAAGGTCTCTCAAGTAGCCCGAGGCCCTACCACTCAACCTACTCTGTGCCGTATGGGCGATACCAGGGTCGTTGGGCATTACGGGAGCGTAAGGCCTGACTCACAAACAGCTCACCAGTGACCTCCAGCATGTAACCATATGCAATGGAGGTGGGAGGTGCGTGTGAGCCCCACCCAAGACCGACTGATATGGCCCAGGTGCACCTGAATGTAGCCTGTAGGTGAAAAGCAGGCACATTTAAATTGGAGTTTATACACCTCCAAACATATTATACAAACCATTAGAAAACGTGGTGTGGTGTTTAACAAGCAGGATATGCTCAACCCATATGCAGTTGTGCATGTAGATAGGGGAGCACATCCTGCACTTGTAGTCCGTTGCTAGGGGCAATCAACAGCAAAAAATGCATACAATGGAAGATGCCAGCAACGGACTACAAGTACCACAATAACCATCCTACATATGATAACAATAATGTGGATTTGGAGAACAATCAAAAGCATAACCATAGAAAAGGCAGGTGCACTCTGCGGCAATACTAAACCCTCACACTGATGTTAAAATTGAGAGGTTAGTTCGACATATCCTACTAGGAGGACATGTCTTAAGCTCGGACACCACGTCAAGGTCTCTCAAGTAGCCCGAGGCCCTACCACTCAACCTACCTGTGCCGTATGGGCGATACCAGGGGTCGTTGGGCATTACGGGAGCGTAAGGCCTGACTCACAAACAGCTCACCAGTGACCTCCAGCATGTAACCATATGCAATGGAGGTGGGAGGTGCGTGTGAGCCCCACCCAAGACCGACTGATATGGCCCAGGTGCACCTGAATGTAGCCTGTAGGTGAAAAGCAGGCACATTTAAATTGGAGTTTATACACCTCCAAACATATTATACAAACCATTAGAAAACATGGTGTGGTGTTTAACAAGCAGGATATGCTCAACCCATATGCAGTTGTGCATGTATATAGGGGAGCACATCCTGCACTTGTAGTCCGTTGCTAGGGGCAATCAACAGAAAAAAATGCATACACTGGAAGATGCCAGCAACGGAGTACAAGTCCCGGCATAGAGTTCCGTCAAAAGGGCTTTATGCCGGAAAAGAACTTGTCAGGCATATCCCCATGCAATCTGAATGGATAGAAATCCGTTCAGTTTGCATCAGTATGCCTTCCGTTCAGTCACTGTCAGGCGTTTTGGTCGGGCATAATACCGCAGCATGCTGCGGTATTATGTCCGTCCAAAATGCCTAATCACTCGCCGGAATGCCGGATCCGGCATTAATTTGCATTGACTTGTATTAGTGCCGGATCCGGCATTGAGAAACAACTGAAGGACGGATCCGTCCATCCGCATGAAAAGCGGAGGGACGGATCCGTTCTTGCAATGCATTTGTAGACGGATCCGCACCCGGATCCGTCTACAAATGCTGTCAGTTGTCACACTGAAGGGCGGACGACGGAACTGCCTGCCGGATCACACTAAAGCTAGTGTGAAAGTACCCATATCTGGAGGACCTGAAATAGACACAATTTGTGCTCCCTTCAAGTGCCAAGTAGGGGGCAAATTTACTTTATTATTTTGACAATTTTATTAATATGAAAATAGTGGGCTTTTTAAGTGCTCTCACAGCAGTTATGTTTTTTTTCTATTTTATGTTCCTAACAAAATTACTTTTCCATAGTGTAGAACTCTGACATTTTAAGTAACAAGAGAACAAATCATTGGATCTCCGTATGTGCAAATATCAAGATACTGGCCTGTGTCCATTAATAAAATGCCTACAAAAATGTTTATTGGGTGAGTAAGGCTACAGCTGCTTACTCAGAAACTGTTGTTTTATAAAGTCATTGAATGACTCACATAGATGCACTTTTTTTAAAAAAAAAACAGGTCGGGGGTAGTCACTAGATGCAGCCAGATTATAGTTTTAGGTCTTTTTTTTGACTTCCTCCACATAAACCCTGTCCCTTTTTAAATACTGGTGACATCTCACCCTCAATGGATGACTGTGAAATTACAGTAACTGTGTAGACTTAACTACTATATGGGACAGCGGTTGCCAACATATGGCTGTCAGGGTTACTGAGACTTGTAGGTCTTAGATAGGATGGAAGCCGCTCATGATAGTACTAATATGGAAAGATAGAAGTTTCCACCATTTAGCTCAGTCTGTTAATGTGTGAGCTATGTCTCCAACTTGTTACTTATTTGCAAATTGTTATACTTTAATAATAAACAGGGGTTATTTAGACAGTAGTAATCATTAGCCTTTTGAGAAATACAGTAACTAGTTAGAGCAACAGAATTATACAGTATATGTTACGTTGGCGGCTTGTGCCTGTCGCTGCATCGCAGTGTCTATTAGGAACATTACTCGTTTAACAATTTGTGCCTTCACTACTCCTTCCTCCTCTCCTTGTTCTGTGTGCAACTGCCAGGCTGCTTCTAATTGCTAACACTGTGCTGCTGATCTCATTTCCTTGCCTGAGCAATTCGGTTACAAACGTGCTAGTTCCTGGCTAAGGTGTTTGTTCTCTGTTTTTTCGGCCCTTGTATCGCCCTGTGCCCGTTTACCGTTGTGATCCTCTGCTGCCAGCCCTGACCTTGGACCTGTTTCTCATGTTTCCATGAAATCTGTCTGCCTCGACCTCGGACTGTTACGGACTACCAGTTTTGCCTGATCCTTCAGCTCTCCACACCAATGTCTCTTTCCTCAATCGGTCAGCTGTCAATCATACCAGGACTACTTCAAGAGGGAGCAGCCTGGAGGCTCCCATCCTGTGAAGTCCAGATCCCTGTACAGGGGTTAAATAGAGAATACCAGGGGACTGCCAGGATAATGCCCTTAGGTTTAGCCCAAAGGCAGACCAGTTAATTGACATGTTGATTCTACACCCACTGCAGTAACAATATAAAAGTGTAAAAAGAAACTGTAGCCTCTCCTGACATTCCTTTATTATTCCGTTTCAAAGTTGTGAACTAATTGCCAGCAATTTGTCATAAGGAGCCAACTGGGTGTTACCAACTTGAAAAATCCAGCTGGACCTTCATTGCAGACTGCTGGCATTTAATTCAAAACTTATAGCAGGAATAATAAAGGAATGTCACAACATTTTTTTATTACAGGGAGGATGCTAGTAGTGGGTAAATCAGACATGTCAGGAGAGGTTACAGGTCCTCTTTAACGTTTGTTGATGGTGGTTTCCATATATCTTAGGTGCTGCTTATATGGATCCCTGATTGACACAATTTATCCAGTTTCATGGACTGATCATGACAGGAAATAAGAAAGAGCTGCATGGACATGGCCATGTGACCACAGCCCAGAAGGGAAGATAGGAGTAATAAAGGAAAAATAAATACAAAATTACAGAGACCTTCTTAAATCATTATTTTATAGCATGTTGATGCAAACTGGAAAACCCTTTGGCTTGATGAGCAATGCGGTGTGAAGCTGTCTGTAGTGTCTAGTACTGCCTGACCCCCTAACATGAGCCCATTTCTTCTAAACCTTTTTGTCAAGCCATGGTGAGCACCCAACAAAATCTCTGATGGTATTTTTTTCTTTTTTTTTGGTGGGGGGTGGTAAAAGTCAGAGATTAAAGGTTATTAATTGTTCTTTTTGGTTGAAGATGTGCTTCCTCAGGCTTGTTTCACATTTGCGTTAGGCTGTTCCGGCAGGGAGCAGCCTGCCGGAGATGTCTGGCTCGGCACTACCGGACGCTACCTGATACTCGCTGGCCCTATTAACTATAATGGGGACTGGGGGAGATTTGGCCGCAACCCGGCAAACATGCTGAGAATTGTCCAGACTAAAACCGTTGCAATCAGCAGCTTTCATCCAGGTGATTCTCTGCATATTTGCCGAGTTGCGGCCAGATCTCTGCCAGTCCTTATTATAGTTAATGGGGCCAAACGGAATTCCATCAGGGATGGTCAAACGCAAGTGTGAAACAGGACTTAGCTAACTTTTATTAACGTATTAAAAGGTATCAGAAAGCAAGTCTTTGCCTAAAATACTTTATTTAGGATTTTGTAGATTAATTGCCTTTGATATGGGGGCTTTATCCTTCAGATGGCTCCCTACAGGTCTATATCCTGTTAAGTGTGTTGTATTTTCCATCAACAAGTGAATAATTGAACCTCCTGCCTAACAAGTAGATTTACAGCCTATAAGTACTCCGATCCCCAGGCTAATGACAATAACACACCGAGGAATTGTGAGATTTTCTTCATTGTCATCCATACCTTAGCCCACCTTAATTTCCATCAAATAATGCTTCATTTCTAATGGCCCAAGCATATGTTGAGTGGAAAAAGTAAACGGGTCATTTACAGCACTTATTGATGTACAAAAAACATGTCCTCAGCTACAACCTGCACCAAAATGCCCTGCTGATATAGTGTTACCAGTCCAAAATGTAGTGGAAAATGTCCTTGAGTTTTCTGGCAAAGTGAATAAACCATATACATATGTAAAGCTATAGGACATATGACCAATATTTGGCAATTGCATATACAGGAAATTCTATTAAAAAGTTAAATAGTTGATCTACTGCTCTGTGATAAAGTCCAGGTTCACAGGGAGTTTATCCATATATATTTATTAAGGAACAGTGTGAAGGGAAACATAAAATGGATAGGAATTTATGTAGCTGGTGAGTCAAATGAATGGGGATATTAAGGTGCCCTGGTGCTTGTTTCCTTTGTTCTACTGGTCATTGATGTCCATGGATTAGACCCCTGCCAGTCACCCACTGATCGCCTACCCTAAGAATAGACCATCATTGTCAATTCCTGAAAAACCTATTTAAGACCTCTTTCACACGTCCATGTCCATGATGACATCTGTCACAAGGTGTCAATGGTTCATCCGTAAAGATGTCCATGAAGAATCCGTGTTTCGTCCGTGTGTCTGTTTTATGCCCTCTGTGTGTTATCTATATTCAATGGACACTGCTGGGCTGAAAATCACTGACAGGACACGGATATTTCATGGACCCATAATCTGCATGTGTGGTCTGCATCATGGACCAAAGTAGTGCATAGTGTGTAAATAAGCACATTAAAATCAATAGGTACGTGTGCTGTCCGTGGAGAATATGGAGAGCACATGTCTGTGGTTTACTGACGTGTGAAAGAGGCCTAAGGTCTCATGCACATGACCATATCCTTTTATTTTCGGTCTGCAAACTGCGGATTTGCAAAACGGATACCGGCCACATGTGTGCCCGCACTTTGCCCGTCTGCATGTCCCGCATTATGTTACAAATGCCTATTCTTGTCCGCAATACTGACTGGTATAGAACATGTTCTATCTTTTTCCGGAGCCGCGGAACGGACATATGGATATGGGCACCACTCGGTGTGCTGTCCACATCTTTTGCGGCATCATACAAATGAATGGGTCCTCCTTCGATTCTAAAAATGTAGATCGGATGCGGACAAAAAATATGGTTGTGTGCATGGGGCCTTAGGCTGGATCTACATGATGAAAGACATTGTGCTACATCAGTTGCAGGAAATAATATTACATGTCTTTTTGGGGGAATCCAGTTGAATTGAAAAAACATAGTCGACTCCAGTATAAACAAAAATGTATGCAGATGCAAATTGCTCCAACGTGTAGTAAAAGGTGTCCTTTTTGGCTTATTTTATTCCCAAGTATAGCCTATGAACAATTTCAGGAACATTTTCCTATGTATACCATGAACGCAATGTGCATAAAGCCTTACCTGTGTTGGTACATTGTAGCAAATTGTGAGGACAGGAGAGATTTGTGTTGCTGATTTAGCCCACATATTAGTGCTTAGACCTAATACAACACAATCCTCTAAGGGTACTTTGACACTTGCGGCTGTTCTCCCTGTCGGATCCGTCCTGTCGCTATCTGCGTCCGACTTTTTAGTCTGGCGGTCTCTCGCCGTGCACTGCCGTGCTGCGCCGTAACTCCGCCCCTGCCCCCATTATAGTCAATAGGGACGGAGCGGCAGTCCGGCAGCACGGCAAAATAGCGGCAGGACGGATCCGACAGGGTGAACAGGCTGTCTGATCCGTCCTGCCGCAAGTGTGAAAGTATGAGAAGAACTGGCTACATACAGCCTCTAGTTGGAAATATGAAAAATGTTCAGGTTCATTGACAGCAAGCATAGATCTTGAACTAGAAATCTGCATAAATTTTCATTATACCATGATTAAAGGGGTTGTTTCATCACAGACAATGGGGGCATATCGCTAGGATATGCACGTTTTGCTCCTATTTACTTCTATGGGGAGTGCACTTGGTGGTGGCCAGACCGGAGTCCTCCAGCCACCACCTTGCAGGGCCTTGTCCCCGATATAGGTGCAGGTCCCAGCGGTGGGACCCGCACCTATAAGACAATAGGGGAATATCCTAGCAATATGCTCCCATTGGCTGTGACGAGACAACCCCTTTAAGCTTTATTTTTATAAAATTGCAAAAACCTCTTAAACACCAAATGGCTGTGAATGTGAAGCAATTCTTCTTATCAGTTGAGTAATCATGGGAATTATGCCAGAAACCCGCAGGGTAAGGGCTTGGTGAGTTTCCAATTCACAACTGCCAATCATATATTAACTTTGTTAGTGTAATGTAAGATAGAATAATGAAAAAACAATATTTAATTGGTTTCCATAGGCTACGACCTTGATAGATCGGTGGATACCGCCATATTGTAGAGTAGGTCTGGCGTTCCTTACTGTCGAGTCATTCTGAAATAGTGACACAAGCAGCTTTACGGACATGGTTTGGGGTTTTGTGTTACTATAGACCAGCAGTGTTCACACGCTAAACACATGCAAAGACTAAATCTACTTTCTTTCTTTTTTTTGGGAAGAGGGGGAAGGGGTGAGCTGGAGAAGGGCTGTCTATAAACTAAGTTGATTTTTAACTTGTGATGCTTCTCAGATATTCTGAGCATTCTTGCCTTTCATGGTAACATGGACAGGTCTTCAAGAATTTTCATACGCTCTGTAAATCACATAAAACACCAGCTCAGCCTCTATTTAATTTTGGGATTTGAAACAGGAAACAAAAGTATAGAAGAGAGAAAAGATCTCGGAGGTCAAGTTTCTTTGTTTGCATAGGACCTGCAGGTCACTCAGCATGTTGTCTCATTAAGTGGAGAATAGAAAGGTTCATTCACTCTTTATCTTTTCCACATTATACTTTATATTTCCGTCCGTTCTTTCTAGGTTTGTGATAAGTGGCTATCTGAATAGCTTCCGTCCAGCTTTCCAGTGAGCTGGACTGATAACATGTACTACACCTGCTTTATTGAAACCGTGAAAGAGGTTTAATGTGATGCACACTCACTATCCACCATGTCTGATGCCGCAACTTGCGTCTTAACAGAATTCCATTTTTTCCTGTTCTACTCTGCAAATCCAACTCTGCTGTTCTGGTGGCATTCAGCTTTGCTATGTTCTGTAAGGTTCTGTCTGTTTTCTGAATCACACCCAGCTGTGGCAATCAATCCACGATGTTCTGTGGCTGTGTAACACTATGCCACTTCCTGGCCTGCCTCTTATGATGATGACAATTAAGAACCTGTTCTCCATCATTGCATTGCCTGAGCGATTGGGACCCTGACATTCCAGAAGAGAGTTAACATGCTGTGTTTTTTAGTATTGGCATGTTCCTGACCTTTTGCCTGTCCTGATCTTCTTCCTGATCCTTGTGTTACAAGTACTTCTCCTGTCCTGAACTTCTGCCTGACCAACCACAAATTCTATCTTCTAGTTTGGTATTGTGAACTAGTGTTCCATATATCTTTAACATCAGCCCTTAGTATTTGACACTACTCTAGAAAAACAACCTGGGGATTCACTGGAGAAAAGTTCACAACTCCTTGTGTGGGTTTAAGGGAACCTGTCACCTCCAGAAACCACCCCAAGCCGCCAGCAGCACCTGAAAGCATCCAGCTGCGTGTTTCTAATGATCCGTGTGTTTCATAAGTCGGATGCGGTAAAAGCTCAGAAAATGATCTTTTATCCCCGGCCTGCGCACTCCTCGTGTCAGGTTTTGAAGTCAAGGGGGCAGCGACCTCCTTGCTTCAAGCCGCGGTAACCCTGCCCCCTCCCCTGCCCCTTTGCTGTTACTGACAGCCGGCTGTTCAGTAAAGCCAGCCGGCTGTCGGGCATAAGCGCTGTCAGTCACGCTGCTGGATACTGTCAGGTGCTGCTGGCGGCTTGGGGTGGTTTCTGGAGGTGACAAATCACAGAAAAAACTATATATAAACCATCCTGCACAATATGGTATTAAATGTGCGGATGTCGTGGCCAAAAGTTTTGAGAATGACACAAATATTAGTTTTCACAAAGGTTGCTGCTAAACTGCTTTTAGATCTTTGTTTCAGTTGTTTCTGTGATGTAGTGAAATATAATTACACGCACTTCATACGTTTCAATTACATGACATGTATGCAAAGAGTCAGTATTTGCAGTGTTGGCCCTTCTTTTTCAGGACATCTGCAATTCGACTTGGCATGCTCTCAATCAACTTCTGGGCCAATTCCTGACTGATAGCAAACCATTCTTTCATAATCTCTTCTTGGAGTTTGTCAGAATTAGTGGGTTTTTGTTTGTCCACCCGCCTCTTGAGGATTGACCACAAGTTCTCAATGGGATTAAGATCTTGGGAGTTTCCAGGCCATGGACCCAAAATGTCAACGTTTTGGTTCCCGAGCCACTTAGTTATCACTTTTGCCTTATGGCACGGTGCTCCATCATGCTGGAAAATGCATTGTTCTTCACCAAACTGTTGTTGGATTGTTGGAAGAAGTTGCTGTTGGAGGATGTTTTGGTACCATTCTTTATTCATGGCTGTGTTTTTGGGCAAAATTGTGAGTGAGCCCACTCCCTTGGATGAGAAGCAACCCCACACATAAATGGTCTCAGGATGCTTTACTGTTGGCATGACACAGGACTGATGGTAGCGCTCACCTTTTCCTCTCCGGACACGCCTTTTTCCAGATGCCCCAAACAATCGGAAAGTGGCTTCATCGGAGAATATGACTTTGCCCCAGTCCTCAGCAGTCCATTCACCATACTTTCTGCAGAAGATCAATCTGTCCCTGATGTGTTTTTTTTGGAGAGAAGTGGCTTCTTTGCTGCCCTTCTTGACACCAGGCCATCTTCCAAAAGTCTTCGCCTCACTGTGCGTGCAGATGCGCTCACACCTGCCTGCTGCCATTCCTGAGCAAGCTCTGCACTGGTGGCACTCCAATCCCACAGCTGAATCCTCTTTAGGAGGCGATCCTGGCGCTTGCTGGACTTTCTTGGACGCCCTGAAGCCTTCTTAACAAGAATTGAACCTCTTTCCTTGAAGTTCTTGATGATCCTATAAATTGTTGATTGAGGTGCAATCTTAGTAGCCACAATATCCTTGCCTGTGAAGCCATTTTTATGCAACGCAATGATGGCTGCACGCGTTTCTTTGCAGGTCACCATGGTTAACAATGGAAGAACAATGATTTCAAGCATCACCCTCCTTTTAACATGTCAAGTCTGCTATTTTAACCCAATTAGCCTGACATAATGATCTCCAGCCTTGTGCTCGTCAACATTCTCAGTTAACAAGACGATTACTGAAATGATCTTAGCAGGTCCTTTAATGACAGCAATGAAATGCAGTGGAAAGTTTTTTTTGGGGATTAAGTTAATTTTCATGGCAAAGAAGGACTATGCAATTCATCTGATCACTCTTCATAACATTCTGGAGTATATGCAAATTGCTATTATAAAAACTTAAGCAGCAACTTTTCCAATTTCCAATATTTATGTAATTCTCAAAACTTTTGGCCACGACTGTATATGGCTACATTTACAAAATAACTGAAAAAACTGCACTGTAAAAATAGATGCAAGACATATGGACTAAGCCCTCACTCTTGATAAAAACTGAGAAACTTGGTCAATACATTTTGATCAAAATACATCTAAGCCCACCTTCCGGCGACAAGGCGATCTCAGTTCAGACGGGTTCCTATGCTAACGTATTCATGCTGTAGCGCATTTTTCAGGAGCACAGTCCCCACACATATGGTGTGCTGCCCCTTGTTACCTCCATGTGCATCAGCAACCGGTGGGAGGAGAGACACACACACCTATATATACCACTTTAATCAAGGTCGGAGGTGGGGCAAAAGTGCAAAAAAAGTGGTTTCTGGAGGTGACAGGTTCCCTTTAAAGGGGTTGTGCCAAGCTTTTCAGTTATCTATCCAAAAAAAATGGTGTGTGGGCCCTCAGAATAATTTCCTAAGGTGGGTTCAAGGAATCCCAGTTCCACACTGAACACATTGTACCATGTAGCACAAGATTTACCACAGTTGTGGATCAATTAAATTGCAATGCATTTGAATGTGGATTAAACTGGTAAGTGGAGCCTAAGGGATTATGCCTTTTTCCACAGATTAGGGGATAGCTAGTTGACCACTGGGGGTTCGACTGCTGGGTCCCTCTCCCCTGTTCTAATGGAGCAGCAGGTCATGCATGCGCACTACCACTCCATTCATTCTCTATGGGAGTGCCAAAGATGGTCTTTGCCATAGATAGCAGCAGCATAGCAGGAAGAGAGAAGGGAGACTGCATGTTTGCAATACGCGCCGTCTCCATATACAGCTGATCGACGGGAGTGCCGGGTGTTGGACCCCCGCCTATCTGATGTTGATGACCTATCCTGAAGATAGGTCAATATTAAAAGCCTGTGCAACCCCTTGGCATCTACATTTTATTTTTCTACTAGTCTGTGGGACCTCCCCACAAACAGACAGTTACAGTTTCCAGCAGCTCTGCCTGACTTTTAGATGTAAGGACTTCATTTACCTGCATTAGTTTTGTCCATCTTTGTCTTTAAAATTAATTTTGTCTTATTTCATATTGACAATTCAGGGCCTTTGGAACCAATTTCTAGTTTTCCATAAAGTTATGGTCCCAAGTTACAATAATTTCAACGTACAATGGTCGTCCCTAAACCAATTAATATTGTAACTCGAGGGACCACTTGTGCGGGACAAGTGTATGAGAGGGAGTACCGAAAAATAAAGGGCATTAAGGGGAAACAGAGAAGCAAAAAGAACAAAAAGGAAAGGGCAATCAATGGCAAAATAGTCAGAGAACCAGAGCCTGCAAAGGTTCTGCGTCCTATATTGGTTCTTTAAAAAATGTATGGTTTAATGTTCCTGTCACTTCCATAGCACCAAATACATCAAAATATGGCATTTACAAGATGTCTAAACAGTGACTTTTTGTTTTTTGGTAGTCTTTGAATTTTATGAATTCTCTCGCTTTCCTTTGTGGGTACTTCTAGGTTAATACCACTTCTATGTGTGGCAGCCTTAAAACAAATGCATGAGATGAGTAGAAATAGCCATGCACTTAGTACTTCTGCACCTGTTGCCTGAGCCTTATGTTTATCCTGTTTAAAAGCTGGATTAAATCCAGAAAGTGACTGGAATTAGGTCACCAAAGAGAAGACGCTCTTATCGGCCCCTCTTCTAAAAGAGCTGTGGTGTTCGTTGTCATCTTACTGTCATTAGTAGTGTAACTTTGTATGCTTAAGCACACAAAGACCTTCTCTCTGTCCTTTTCTATATGGCTTAAACTAAGCTCTGATGTAACCCTTCCTTAAAAAGAGATGACACTCTCCTAACTACTGTTGAAAGCAGAGATGCCTGTGAATAGGAATCTGACAAATCCCATGTAGATTAGACCCGACAAAGCTCTGCTTTTGAAAGGATAGAAAATAGAAAGTTTTTTTTTTTTTTATTATTTATGTAGCGCCAATGGACACAGTAGCTTAGTCATTATCATTGATGCGCTGTTGGGGCCTTCACTTCTCCTCTGCCTTGGACATCATACACATGTACAAAATATAACTTATTTTGCATGTGTGTATCTCAAAGTTTAGAAATGTCAAATGAAGAGCCATGATTGAAGGACTAAGGCACAGGAGAGGCTACAGGCTGCGCCTGAGCAGCAGCATTCGGGGCACAAGCAGTGTGCAAACTGCAGCCCACTACAGGGAGGAACGGAGATGTTTGGTTGACTCATGTGCTAAAGGCATATGTAGCCTTTCCTCCATCCACAATAAGCTTATAATGCACTGCTAAAAGGGCTTGCTTTTGGACAATGGTAGAAGCAAGCATACATACTATACTACTATACTGTATAATTTTTCAGACACTGTATTTTCAGATGTATTTTAAATGTTTTTTAGGACGGTCAATATGTGAATTATTTTGGACACCCAGTGCTATCAGAAAAACTAAACCAGGGCCAGCCTTAGGGGTGTGCAACCTATGCGACAGCACTGGGCGTATTACATTACTGTTTTTCAGTCCAGGGGGCACTGCCTTCCTTTCAGCTTCCTTCCGTCTGCTTTCATTCCTCCATTGCGCTTTTGCCTCTGTATGCTACATTAATGGCACACCAAGTCAATTCCCATTGTCTATGAAAAACCACCAACAAATCTGCTTCAACAAAGTAACAAATCACTTTTCAAGCATTTTTTAAATCTATTACTGACAGCATCTTTACCACTCAAGTTTTTTACATTGAAGTCAATGGCAAGCTGTGGATAGCATTTCTAATGTTAATTATGCAGATTAAAATGCCTGATTTCCACTGCAGAAACAGCAGCTAATTTTGCCTATGTGAGCGTAAGGACTCATGCACACGACAGTGAAAAAAAAAAGGTCTGTTAAAAACTGACATTTTTAACGGACGTTTATTTCACTGATGCCTTTCTGAGAAACAGATGTTAAAAATGGACCCATTCAATTGTATGGGGGCAGTCTGTCAGTGAAAAACGGACAAGATAGAACATGTTCTATTTTTTTACGTCTGTTTTTCACTGACAGTCAAAAAAACTGCCGTGTGAATAACCCCATAGACTATCATTAGTCCTAAAACAGACGTGTGACGGCCGTTAAAAAAATGTACATCACACGTCCGTTTTTCACTGTCGTGTGCATGTAAATTAAGGTTGGTTTCACTGTGTGTTTTTTTTTTTGTTTTAAATACCATGGCAGTTTTTATGGTAGACCTGCACTGTGTTTTATTGGCATGTTTTTTTAATTGTGTTGTGTTTCATTGTGTTACATGTTTTTTTTTCAAGGCATTTTTAAAGTTGTAATGAAGGCCTATGTAGAATAACACCGGAAGAAAATACCTACAGCATGCTGTATTTTATTTAAAAAGTCCCACTGACACCGAAAACTGTTTTTGGAGACTGGTCATCACTATATTTGCTATATTTTTGCTCAGGGAGCAATGTAAGCTAAGGCAGGCCCTGAACATAACTTCTCTCTCATTAAGTGGTACAAGGTTAATAGCTCGGAGAGACAAGTGAGATTTACTTTCTGTTGCTTCATGCATGAGAAAACAATAACCACATAATTAATGGAACAAAAAGGATACTATTAACATTAAGTAAATCAAAGCCTAGCATTAACATGGTTATCAACTCCGTTGCCTCATCCCATGGAGGATATGACAAGAGCCATAACTTTTAATTACCTTGCCTCCTGAACATAAATCCTGTTCCAACGCCTTCTTTTTCCATTTGTTTGCTCACTCTGATGACTCCAACTTTATGACTGAGGAAAGTCTTGGTGAATAGATGTTATTTACTGACCAGTTATAAAACTGGAGTCATTCTCCAAAGTTTCTCAATAGGCCAGAGCCAACTACTATGGAATTCCTTTCATGACCTATTGAGGTTACACCTCTTTGTATGTAGCATGCTTAAAACAAAGGCAAAGAAACTAAATAAAACTTGTCATCCAAAGCAACCATGGCCATAGAAGTCGAAAAACAAAGTATATTGCTTGTAAGTACACATAAAACAGATTTTTCCCCAGCTTAGGAACCTAAACATGTTGCTATAAAGGTTCTCAACTGGGAAACCAGAACATCTGGAGAACCTGGCATTGCCTGAGAGGGTACCTTACAAAGTTTAAAATTATAGAATGAAAGGCTTTCATTCCAATGCATTTCCAATGATGTACCCAATTTGTTTTGGCACTTCCATAAGAGATCACTAAAACAATGTTTGATGCAAAGCCTCAAATAATAAAAATTCCTTAAAACACTTCTGGTCAATAATTATTGATGAGTAAAATAAAATTGGACACATACAGAGGCTATAGAAATGGGCGTAGGTCCAGGGTAGAAGTTATAACAGCTGCTATGGAGCTCAGTCGCTTAGGGATCCACCATTTACTAATAGATAAAAGGTGGAGATCAGGATGGACTGGGAACTTAAAGTGGAGAAAAACTGTAAGTGGCCTCTTTTTTGTAGTCTGATCCAAATTGACAGAAGGCAGGGCAAATATAAGTAGAGGGGGCCAGCAATACCATATTACGGCACATTATCCCATCCCAGCATTGCCAAATACCAAAGTGCATTACAAAATACTGCAGCAGCAGCAAAAAATACCTCCCGGAAAAGTCAGATTATTACTTAACTGGCTGAAGTCTCAGGCAGTCCTCTGGGCATTGACCAATTGGGAAGTTACCCTGTAAGGTCTATCAATCTGAAATGCGTAAGTGTTATTTTTAAATGGATGTACACCCTATTTATTGCTTTTACATAAAATTATAATACAGTCCAAGTTTATTTTTTTAAAGAAAACTTGGCTGGAGATACATAAATTGAACGCCAGCTGAGGACCATGCAGTGCATAATCAGTAAGTAGTCTGTCGGCCTCCTGCATATTACTATCTGTAGTAATGTTTGGGAGAAAGGGGATTACACAGGTAAACTATGCATTTCAGTGGAATGTTAAGAAAAGCAAGCCATCTGCCATCTTAATTCTGTGTCTTTCAGTAAAATTGCAGGTGTTTTGTTTAGGGTGTAGATGGCACCGTCCATCACTCTAGTTGATCTCTAGATCAGTGACCTTTGACGTCTCTGTTTATTCAGGGTTACAATCTCTACAATCTAGAGAAAAGGACTAGTTGCATTGGAAAGAATTGATGCATAGTTTTTATTGTTTTTTTAAATGTCTTTTTGTGGCAAAAAAAAAAATTTTGAATAAATAGATATTAAACTAATTATTCTTGAAAGAATAGGAAACTTTAGTGGGTCAAACTATGCAATGTGAGAAGAGGTAGGCCATCATAAACTGTAAACTAGATCAGTTTAATTAAAAAGTGGGACTTGTGGATTAAACATCAATTAAAGATATTATAATTATATAACTTTAACCGCTTCCTTATTGGGCAATTTTATTGTTTTTGATTTTTATTTTTATTTTTTTCCTGTTCACATAGCTATATGATGAGTTGTTTTTGTGGGACAAGTTATACTTTCTAATGACCACCTTTTACATACCATATAGTGGCAAGCTGTAAAAAACAATCCTAATGTGGTGGAATTGGAAAAAAAACACAGTTCCGCTACAGTTTTATTGTTTTTATGGCGTTTCCCTGTGTGGTAAAACTGACCTGTTGCCTTCATTCTCTGGGTCAATATGATTATAGCAATACTACATTCGTATACTTTTCCTTGTGTTTTAATAATGAAAAAAATAAAAACTTTGGAAATTTTTTTTTTTCCTTTTATCACAATATTCTGATGCCCATAAGATTTTTAAAGTTATGTCTACGAGGCTGTGTGACCACATAACTCACAGAAAAAAGATGCACCACATGGATAAGCAACTGACAACACTGGCTAATCCCTCACTCTGGTGTTAAAAGCTGAGAGATTCGCCAATATTTCCAATCAGGAACATATCGGAGCCCCTTTAAACACCACTGCACGGTATCTCAGCATGACATGGGGTCCTACCACTAGACTACCTATGGTGTGTGAACAAGGTCTGAACAGGTATTAAGCAGCCTACAGCCCCATCCCACTCACCTGCACTGCAGGACCAACAATGCAATGGGGAACAAATGAGGCCGCAAGCTACACCTACAACAGACCATGTGACACCGGCTTCCAGGTGCAACAGAATGTTTACCAGCCATATGCAATGGCACATTCAATACATATAAAACAAGAATCACAGAAATAAACGTGGCCTAAATGGGTGGGACTGCTCCAAACCCCAAACACTGTGGCGTGTTTCTAACTGGGGCTGTGTGAGGCTCTTTTTTTTGTGTGGGACAATCTGTAGTTTTAATTGATACCATTTTGAGGTGTGTGTGACTTTTTGATCACTTTTTATTCATCTATTTTTTGGGAAGGTGAAGCGAGAAAAATATGGGATAAATATTTATATATTTTAATAGTATGGGAGTTTTCGGACACTGTAATGCCTATGATGTTTATTTTATTTTTTTAGATTTTTTTCAGTTTTTTTTTTTTATACTTTTTCTTTAAATTTATTGTTTTATAGTCTGTGACTATAATAAGCAATCATTAAATTGCTTCTCCAATAGATTGCATTGAATTGGTAAAGCAATTCAGTGGTCTATTGCTTTGTTCTTATCAAGCTCTGTCACCTGCAGGGCTCCATAGAAACTGCCCTGGTTTCCTCAGTGAGAACGATTGCTGCACATGTCAAAGCAGCAGCAGGGGAGTGTCTATGTAACTAGCAGGGTGGGAGGAACTGTAAACTAAATGTGAGTTGTTAGAGGCAGTGCTGGAATTATGCACGGGAAAGGAGAAGCGCACATAGTTTTTCTTGTGTTTTAATACTGAAAAAAATGAAATAAAGCGTTGGAAAAATGATTTCTTTTCATCCCCGAATTCTGACTCCCATAATTTTTTTTTTATACTTATTGTATGTCTACGGAGCTGTGTGAGGACATATCTTTTGCGGGCGATCTGTCGTTTTTGTTAATACAATTTTGACATTTGCATGAATTTTTGGTCACTTTTTATTCAGTTTGCTAATTTATTGAAAAGTAAAAAAACTAAAATATTGCATTGACATAAGTATTCAGATCCTTTACTCTGGACTTAGTTGAAGCACTGTTGGCCGTGATTACAGCCTCCAGTCTTCTTGGATATGATGCCACAAGGTTTGCACACCTGGATTTGGAGATTTTATGCAATTTTTTACTTTGTTTTTTAACTGCAGATCCTCTCAAGCTCTATCAGGTTGTATTGGGACCGTCGGTGGAAAGCCATTTACAGGACTCTCCATAAATGTTTGATTGTTTTCCTGTCCTCACTCAAGGACATTCACACAGTTGTCTCTAAGCCTTGTGTTGTCTTGACTGTGTGCTTAGAGTCATTGTCTTGTTGGAATGTGAACCTTTGGGCCAGTCTGAGGTCCAGAGCACTCTGGATCAGATTTTTACTAAGAATATCTCTGCACTTTGCTCCATTCAGCTTTTCGGTCTTTCTGTCGTAGCTGTTGGACCCCCCCCCCCCACGCACACAGCATGGTGCTTTCTCCACCATACATCACTGCAGGGATGGTATTGAGCAGATAATGAGCAGTGCCTGGTTTCCTCCAGCCATGACACTTAGAATTGAGGCCTACAAGTTCAAACCTGGTTTAAACAGACCAGAGAATCTTGTTTCTCACAGTCTGAGAGTCATTTAGGTGCTTTTCTTGCAAACTCTAAGCAGGCTTTCATGTGTCTTTTACTGATAAGAGGGTTCTTTCTGGCGAATGGTGCTGCAGTGATGGTTGACCTTCTGGAAGTTTCTGCCATCTGCACATAGGATCTTTGGAGCTCCGCCAGAGTGACCATTGGGCCAAGGCCCTTCTCTCCCAAACACTTACTTTGGTGCCGCATCCAGCTCTATGAAGAGTCCTAGTTGTTCCAAACGTCTTCCATTTAAGAATTATGGAGGCCACTGTGCTTTTGGGAACTTTCAGTGCAGCAAAAAAAAATAATTGTAGCCTTGTTCTTCCACACAGTCCTGTCTCTGACCGCTATATGCAGTTCTTTCCTCCTCATGGCATGGTTTTTGCTCTGAAATGCCTTGTCAGCTGTGAGACCTTATATAGACAGAAGGTGTATCTTTCCAAATCGTGTCCAATCAACTAAATTTACCACAGGTGGACTCCAATCAAGATGTAGAAACATCTCAAAGATGGCCAAGAGAAATGGGAGGCCCCAGAGCTAAGTTTCAAATGTCATTGTAAAAGGTCTGAATACTCATGTCCATGTGTGAATTTAGTTTTATTTGTCCATTACAGAAACGCTTCAGCTCTCTCCAGAGCCATTTTCAAGCCTAAAAGATTAAAAGGGTTAACAGACAAGAATATATTAGTAAATAGACGTTTTTGACTCGTTGTTTAGGTTTAGTAAAAACTCCTCTACTGCAATACAATGCTGGGGAAGCTTGAAGACAAAGACAGGACAGCTTGACAAAGTAGAAAAAGTCGCAGTATAGTGTAGAACAGTGCTTCCTTATTGTGTGCCTATTCTTCTGTCTGGATAACTGGCTTCCATTAAACAAGTCCAATACTGTTGGCATGAGACGGAGGCGGCGAGCTGAAAGCAGTCACTGTAGCGCGGGTTGAAGACAGACCCAGTGTTATTACACCACTTATCATTTCCTGTCCATCCTGAAGAGAGTCTTATCTAGAACGAAAGGTGCTCAACACTTGTGTGCTTATTCTAAGAATTACACCTATAACTCCACATCATACGTCCAGTGCTAAAATATGCAGCTCAGGGCTGAAAGCCGTCATTGTCTGAACACAAAGCCGCAGGGTAGTTTATGGTATTGCTGCTCTCTGTCTGATGTCCCAAATAATAAGTGGTCTGCAAATCTATAAAATATATATATTTTTTATTTATGAAATGTATTTATTACATTTTTTATAAAATATTTAAAATTCTTTTTATCTATTGCATTTTGGTCTCCAAGATGCACAGATGTTTCCACAGGTGCAATCTATGATTCAGAAGATCAACATCTCCATTATAAGTACTTATGGGCAGACATTGATATATTTGTGCCTTTTTAGTGTATTTACTTCAAAATAGTGTGATCAGGGGAGGGGCAGTGTAGTGTTCCTTTTTTGTATGTTTTAGTCATCAGTTCATAGATTTGGAAAATAACTCAAACGTATTCAATATAGTCTAATTCTGATTTTTAGGCTTGTGTTACACCATGGCATACTTGTTAACTCTCCCAGAAAATCCAGGAGTCTCCCTGAAAAAGAGGAGACCTCCTGGACTCCCGACAGGGTTGGCAAATATTCAGGGCTTGCTGCCTCATTCTTTAGATTTCAATTCTTATTTCATATATGCTCTAGTCTGTGGATGTGTATACCTTTTTAGCTATTTCTTTATTTCACTTTGATGTACGCTTCATCTCAGAGGAATTCATATTGGAGATGTTCTTTGTAGTCAGCTTCGAAGACAGATAAATGTAAAATCTGTGAATGTGATGTATATAATTGTCCTTTGTTAACTAAAATTAATATTGTGGTAGGTAAGCTGATTGTTTATTATCTTTTTAAACCCTATCATTTTGTGTGTACTACTTCTATACCATCCTATATGATCCCATGCCTACAGACTACAAATAAAACCCTGTGTAGTCTGATCCTGCAGTCGTATTGCCCTCACTTCTTACTTGCCTAACAAATTTATGTCAGTAAGAATTAGGGCACAGGTGTAAGGCAATAGGACTGTAGGATCAGACTACACAGGGTTTGTTGTCTGTTACCATGGAAATATATGGGAGCTGTATACAAAACACTATTTAAATCATGATTTGCAAAGTTCTGTTAAGTTGTTTAAAGGGATATTACAGCTTTCCACATATACCTGCTTTCTACAGGATTGGATGTTAAATTGGATAATGGCGTCCGACCACAGTTCTTTGTCCCTCGCGACGAGTAACAAGATTGGCTCTTTTCATATTTCTCAGAGTTGTATGGTAGTGGGTATGTACAGTCACCACTCTATACAGGGACCCCAGTCTCACTCCGCCTTCTCAAAAGGACCTATGTTTGCTACTTTTTTTTTATGGGAGAAAAAGTCATGTCATCTGAACTAAAGAAGTTCGCTGGTTTATAAAAGTATGAATATAAGACATATTATATTATGCACCTATAAGTTTAGTATTTTATGAAAATATATTAATATATTAAATTATAAATTAAATTAAATATTGTAAGGGATCGCTCTCTCTCAGGGGTTCGCAATCATAGACTTCTTCTCTGACAACTGGGTTCAAGTCCAAAAGGTGCTTTATTTTGGCACTTCAGCTCCATCACATAAATAAACATCAAAAATAAACAGCTGCCCGTCTGGGCTCTACCTAATACTCGTGTTGTCTCAACCTCACCGCCGTTCACACACTGGATTAGATCCGGCTTTCTCAGCCATATACGGTCCAGCAGCCTCCAAGCTGTGACCACACCATCATCCTTGGGGGGACATGGCTTAAAAGTCCTCCCGACTCTGACCGTGCGACCCTCTTTCCGTAGGTGTTGCTGGGCCCTTCAAACTTTAGGCTTTACAAAGCCTCGTGGCCCCTCAGCCCTCCTGGCTGAGACCACACAGAGCCTCTCAGGCTCCCCTCTCTCTCAGGATTCCTCAGCCTTTCTTCCTCCAAGTCATACACAGAGGGTTGTTTTATCCCTCCGTGATTACAGCAGCAGACCTCACCTGCGATCAGGGATGGTGTGGACTGGTAGATCCCACTACCAAACCTATCCCCCAGTCCACATGAAATCCAGCCCAGAACAACATCTAGACAAAAATGTCTGAGCAAACTACACTTTGCTGAAACCACTGCAGCTTTTTGGATTTCAGTTATACCACTATATATATATATATATATATATATATATATATATCTCTCTGCAAGAAAAAGTATGTGAACCCTTTGGAATGATATGGATTTCTGCGCAAATTGGTCATAAAATGTGATCTGATCTTCATCTAAGTCACAACAATAGACAATCACAGTCTGCTTAAACTAATAACACACAAAGAATTAAATGTTACCATGTTTTTATTGAACACACCATGTAAATATTGCAGTGCAGGTGGAAAAAGTATGTGAACCCTTGGATTTAATAACTGGTTGAACCTCCTTTGGCAGCAATAACTTCAACCAAACGTTTCCTGTAGTTGCAGATCAGACGTGCACAACAGTCAGGAGTAATTATTGACCATTCCTCTTTACAGAACAGTTCAGCAATATTCTTGGGATGTCTGGTGTGAATCGCTTTCTTGAGGTCATGCCACAGCATCTTAATCGGTTTGAGGGCAGGACTTTGGCTGGGCCACTCCAGAAGGTGTATTTTCCTCTGTTTAAGCCATTCTGTTGTTGATTTACTTCTATGCTTTGGGTCGTTGTCGTGTTGCAACATCCATCTTCTGTTGAGCTTCAGCTGGTGGACAGATGGCCTTAAGTTCTCCTGCAAAATCTTTTGATAAACTTCGGAATTCATTTTTCCTTCGATGATGGCAAACCATCCAGGCTCTGATGCAGCAAAGCAGCCCCAAACTATGATGCCCCCACCACAAAACTTCACAGTTGGGATGAGGTTTTGATGTTGTGACTCTTTTTCTCCACACATAGTGTTGTGTGTTTCTTCCAAACAACTCAACTTTAGTTTCATCTGTCCACCGAATATTTTGCCAATACTGCTGTGGAACATCCAGGTGCTCTTGTACAAAATGTAAACGTCCAGCAATGTTTTTTTTTGGACAGCAGTGGCTTCCTCTGTGGTATCCTCCCATGAAATCCATTCTTGTTTAGTGTTTTACATATGGTAGATTCGTTAACAGGGATGTTAGCATATGCCAGAGACTTTTGTAAGTCTTTAGCTGACACTCTAGGATTCTTCTTCACAAGACAATTTATCTTACCGTGAACTGATGAATAGCAAGGCTTTTGGAGATACTTTTATAACCCTTTCCAGCTTTATGCAAGTCAACAGTTCTTAATCGTAGGTCTTCTGAGAGCTCTTTTGTGCGAGGCATCATTCACATCAGGCAATGCTTCTTGGGAAAAGCAAACCCAGAACCGGTGTGTGTTTTTTATAGGGCAGGGCAGCTGTAACCAATACCTCCAATCTCATCTCATCTCATTGATTGGACTCCAGTTGGCTTACACTTTACTCAAGTTAGCTCTTGGAGATGTCATTAGTATAGGGGTTCACACACTTTTTCCACCTGCACTGTGAATGTTTACATGGTGTGTTCAATAAAAACATGGTAACATTAAAATTCTTTGTGTGTTATTAGTTTAAGCAGACTGTGATTGTCTATTGTTATGACTTAGATGAAGATCAGATCACATTTTATGACCAATTTGTGCAGAAATCCATATCATTCCAAAGGGTTCACATACTTTTTTTGTAACTGTATGTATGTATGTGTGTATATATATATATATATATACCATATTTTTTGCTTTATAAGACGCGCTTTCCCCCCCCCCCAAAAGTGGGGGGGAAATGGCAGTGCGTCTTATAAAGCGATGATTGACTTTTTACGTGGCTAACACTGATGTATCACTGGCCGCTATGCAGCACAGCGCGACCGGCAATACATCAGTTACAGTGCGGGGAGGGAGGAGGGGCTGGAGTTGCAGCGGACCCCACTAATAGCTTTGTATGTAAAGTCTTTCTTTACTGCGCTGAAACAATCGCTCACCTATTGATAAACTCCTATTGAAACTCCTATGGATAAAATCGCCAGCATCTGTACTTACTATGAATGCACTGCAGCAAGCGGTTCGGCCGGCGCATGACTTCAGTCAGTCTCGCTCCTTCCATTAATGAAGTGGGAGGATCGTGACTGAGTGACGTCAGTCACGCGCCGGCCGTACTGCTCGCTGCAGTGCATTCATAGTGAGTACAGAGTCTGGCGATTTTATCAATAGGAGTTTATCAATAGGGGAGCGATTGTTTCAGCAGTAAAGAAAGACTTTGCATACAAAGACAGTTATGTGCGCGGTTTAGGACACATGAGGGGACATTAATAAAGTAATGCTGTGACACACAGGGCCATGAGGGGGACCAGCATAAAATGCTATATGTGTGTAATTCACACATATAGCATCCTATGCTGGCCTCCTCATGGCCCTATGTATCATAGCACACATCCCCCATAACAGTGCATTATCCACAGATCCCCCCCCCCATAACAGTGCGTGATCCATAGGTCCCCCATAACAGTGCCATCCAAAGAATCACTCATAACAGTGCCAACCATGGATCCACATAACCGTGCCATCCACAGATCCCCATTAACAATGTCATACCCAGACCACCATTAGTTCAAAATCCACCAACCACACCTTCTGGTTCAAAATCTTATTTTTCTTATTTTGCTCCTCAGGTGCGTCTTATAATCGTGTGCGTCTTATAAAGCGAAAAATGTGGTATATTATATTAAATATGTAAAAAATATAATTTTTTTTTTTTTTTTTTGCCTTTAGAGGCAGTGTTCTTAAATTTCCCTTTTATTGACATCATCATATTAAGGGGTTTTAGTTCTTGAATTTATTTTCTGTGGGAATATAATCGTGATTTGGAGTTTTTTTTTTTTTGCAGTCCCCTATAACATCATTGTGGCTCACTACATTATAAATGACTTTCTATGCAGTCTTGGCCAGTACTCATGTATATTTAGAGCATCTAAAATAGTTTGTTAAGTGACAGTCTGGAGCGTGCAATAGTTTTAAATGTCATCTGTAAATATTTTCTCAAAAAATAAAACTTTCTGGCCAAGTCTAGCTTCTAGTCAGATGGCTGAGTAATTTTCAACTGATGTAACTGCTATAGCTGCTGCCAGCCTTGAACCCGTGGGGGTTCTGTAGAAAATAACTTAAAAATGTTGTGTTGAAGAACTCCCATGTGTCTGTCTGGGGGGTATCCTCCTAGGTTTGTGTCATAGACCAGACATGCTGCAGTTTTTTCATGTAATCCTTTAGTAACCTCTTTTACCCAGACTATTATTATACGCCCTTAAGACCACAATCACCACACTGTCTTCTCATTTACACATTTTTAATTTTGTAGTATAGATTTTAGAAGAAAGGAATATTCAGCACTCCTGTGAGTGGTATAAAATCTTCTATACTTTATTTAAAAAAATAAACATGGATACATCTTCAATATCTTTTCTTACGCGTTTCGATCCTAATGTCTTAGTCATAGCATGTGAGGTCACTTTTAGATTTTTCTTTCAGGGCTACAATAAGTTCCTAATCCGCCCTTGAGAAACTAACTTTTCTATTCATCTACAGTCGTGGCCAAAAGTTTTGAGAATTACATAAATATTGGAAATTGGAAAAGTTGCTGCTTAAGTTTTTATAATAGCAATTTGCATATACTCCAGAATGTTATGAAGAGTGATCAGATGAATTGTGCTTCTTTGCCATGAAAATTAACTTAATCCCAAAAAAAACCTTTCCACTGCATTTCATTGCTGTCATTAAAGGACCTGCTGAGATCATTTCAGTAATCGTCTTGTTAACTCAGGTGAGAATGTTGACGAGCACAAGGCTGGAGATCATTATATCAGGCTGATTGGGTTAAAATGGCAGACTTGACATGTTAAAAGGAGGGTGATGCTTGAAATCATTGTTCTTCCATTGTTAACCATGGTGACCTGCAAAGAAAAGCGTGCAGCCATCATTGCATTGCATAAAAATGGCTTCACAGGCAAGGATATTGTGGCTACTAAGATTGCACCTCAATCAACAATTTATAGGATCATCAAGAACTTCAGGGAAAGAGGTTCAATTCTTGTTAAGAAGGCTTCAGGGCGATCAAGAAAGTCCAGCAAGCGCCAGGATCGTCTCCTAAAGAGTATTCAGCTGTGGGATCGGAGTGCCACCAGTGCAAAGCTTGCTGAGGAATGGGAGCAGGCAGGTGTGAGCGCATCTGCACGCACAGTTAGGCAAAGACTTTTGGAAGATGGCCTGGTGTCAAGAAGGGCAGCAAAAAAGTCACTTCTCTCCCAAAAAAAAAACATCAGGGACAGATTGATCTTCTGCAGACAGTATGGTGAATGGACTGCTGAGGACTGGGGCAAAGTCATATTCTCCGATAAAGCCTCTTTCCGATTGTTTGGGGCATCAGGAAAAAGGCGTGTCCGGAGAAGAAAAGGTGAGCGCTACCATCAGTAGCCTGTGTCATGCCAACAGTAAACCATCCTGAGACCATGGGGTTGCTTCTCATCCAAGGGAGTGGGCTCACTCACAATTTTGCCCAAAAACACAGCCATAAATAAAGAATGGTACCAAAACACCGTCCAACAGCAACTTCTTCCAACAATCCAACAACAGTTTGGTGAAGAACAATGCATTTTCCAGCACAATGGCGCACCATGCCATAAGGCAAAAGTGATAACTAAGTGGCTTGGGGACCAAAACGTTGACATTTTGGGTCCATGGCCTGGAAACTCCCCAGATCTTAATCCCATTGGGAACTTGTGGTCAATCCTCAAGAGGCGGATGGACAAACAAAAACCCACTAATTCTGACAAACTCCAAGAAGTGATTATGAAAGAATGGGTTGCTATCAGTCAGGAATTGGCCCAGAAGTTGATTGAGAGCATGCCCAGTCGAATTGCAGAGATCCTGAAAAAGAAGGGCCAACACTGCAAATACTGACTCTTTGCATAAATGTCATGTCATTGTCGATAAAAGCCTTTGAAACGTATGAAGTGCGTGTAATTATATTTCACTACATCACACAATCACATCAAACAACTTAAACAAAGATCTAAAAGCAGTTTAGCAGCAAACTTTGTGAAAACTAATATTTGTGTCACTCTCAAAACTTTTGGCCACGACTGTATATGACAAAGAAAGAAAAAGAACTTAAAGGGGTTTTCCATGGAGTAAAAATTATTGGTAAATCCTCAATCCCCAGTTGATCCTGTTTCGAAGCTTACCAGGTCCATAATGGTCTCTGCTTCTTGGTCCCATCTTGAAGTGCAAGGAAATAGCTGGAGGAGCCTGCTCGGTCAATCATTGGCCGCTGTAATGACCGCCCTCAGCCAGTTATTGGCATACCATGTATTTCCTGCATTTTAAGATGGTACCAGTAAGCAGAGATCAGCAGGGATCTGGTAAGTGCTGGACTGGGATCACTGGGGAATCAGTAAAATAGGATTCTGAGGCCTCTCCCAATGATTTTTACCTCCCAAACAACCCCTTATAATCTTGTGTTACAACACTATGTCTTTCCATCAGGAGTACACATCAAATTGTAGCACAGGTGGCCAGAATACTATAGACCTCAGAGCCGACATGGGTTTTTTAGTAGCCAGGTGATAAAATATTTCTTAGACGTCAAAAGCAAGCAACCCAGATAATGGTGGACAAACAGAAAACTTACAAATACATTGGTTAATGGCTCCTGGGATCTATCAACCCGTGATCTAGTTCTAACATTTTCAGGCCAGCTGGTTGTCAGGTAACAGATGCAGTTCATATTCTCACCATTAGGGGATATAATTTGAATATTTTTGTACTTATATTCTACATACAGCAAAACGGTTATATTGTGTTGCCCCGTAGACTAGCCCATTCCTCCCAGATTCCATATTCAAGAACATCCACTCTGTACATAAATATCACAATATGGACGACACAGAAAAGGAGGTCATAGTGTAAAAGAGAACAAAAGAGTATCTTTACTATGTAGATTGTTGCTCACATGTTATGGTTGTACATGTAGGCCCAACACTAGCATATAGCTTGCAAGGTGAGGTGACTGGTCGGTGCTGCTGCGATTGTCCTCACTAGCTGGCTGTTGGCCAACAGGAAGAATAGAGAACCATAACAAAGGTAGAGGACTCCGTTCTAGGCTGAAGCCCCACAACTTGTTACAATCTATGGGTACAAAACCATGACCACTTCAGGATAAGGGACTCTTCTTTATTTAGTCTCAAAAACAACATTTTTGCGGAGTGTAGCTTTTTTTAAGTCTAAAAGAACAACATGATATCAAACAAATCCTGTCAGGGACCCGCTGACGAGAAACAAAACAGTTTGCCTTCAGAACTGATCAGATGAACACATAAGGAAAATACAAACACTTGTAAACAACACCAATGAAAGATATATATCAGACAAAAATGATCCGTTGCATGATTCATTGGAAGGATATTATCATTGTTGGGTATAAAACATAGAAATGATTTCAATAGTGAATTATAACAATAATGATTTATTGTTGAAGTAATTTCTGAGTTGTATGCCCAAAAATCATATTATCCTTCCAATGAATCCTCCAATGGATCACTTTTTTCTGATTTTCTGATATATATCTTTTATTGATATCCTTTTCAATTGTATTTTCCTTATGTGTTCATGTGATCTGTTTTAAGGGCCACCTGTCAGCGGGTCCCTTGTGTGATTTGTTTGAGATTACATTGCTGTTTTAGACTTGGAAAAGGAGTGCTACACTTGGAAACGCTTTGTTTTTAAGAGATCAAATCAGGGGCGGACTGGGAACTTAAATTGGCCCTGAAGAAAACTTTCTGTAGTCGGGTCCAAATTGACAGAAGGCAGGGCCAACACAAGTAGGTGGGGCAGCAATTGCTGCACATTATACCACCCCAGCAGAGCCAAATATCACAGTGCATCACAAAATATTGCCCCATCAGCACAAAATACCTCCCCAAAAACTGCCATTCTGTGGTGGCCATTGTCAGCTGCAACATTTTGTTTTCCTTCTCCAATTGCCTCAGGATGGCAATATAGTTGAATTCAGGAGTCAGGAGGGGAACGTCAGATTATTAGTTACCTGGCTGAATTCTGTGAGGAGGGCTCAGGTAGCCCCCTGGGCATTGGCCCACCGGGAAGTTTCCCTGTAAGGTCTATGGCCAGTCCACCCCTGGATTGAATAAAGAAGATTCCCCTTAGGCCTCATGCACACAGCCGTTGCCTGGCGGTGACCGTATTGCAGCCCGCAATACACGGGCATCGGACGTGTGCACCCCGAATCATGAATGCGGACCCATTCACTTGAATGGGTGTTTCCCTCCATGCCTCCACACTGCAAAAAAATAGAACATGTTCTATTTTTTTTATTGTGCGGAAGGATCACGGACCCATTCAAGTTGAATGGGTCTTGATCCGTCCCAGCCGCCGCACGGATGTTGCCCGTGCATTGCACGAAACGGCCGCACAACGGCCATGCGCATGAGGCCTTATCCTGATGTGATTGTGGTTTTGCACCCTGAGATGTTGCAACCACTTGTGAAATTTCAGTCCAGCACTGAGTTCTCTACCTATGTCATACACCACAACATAAACATTCATCAAATAACAATGAAGTGATGGCTTTGCCATATGGCAATATTTTGGTGCTATCATATGGACATCCTTGATAACAGATTGCTATAGAGATAAAGCTTTGAATCATTCTGGATGCATATATTGTACTTTACTGCAATGGCTTGTATAGCTCCTGTACAATTTTATCTCGTCTATCATTACTTTTATGTTGTATTGGGTGTACTTAAGATAAGTTCTGTACAACCTGAGGTGCGTGTTTTCTGTGCAATATCCTCTTCTCGTATCAGTCACTAGCAAGACATGGTGTGAACAAAGATCTGTGTTTGAAGCAAGATGTCTATGGGAGATTGAGTCTGTAGTGATCTCTATCATCATGAGACGGCCCTTACGTCAAAGAGCTAAGAGTTCTTCAGATTCCATCATTTACCCTTGAAATTGTTCCTTTAATCAAACACGTTTTTCAGTCTCTCACATTGGATATCACTCCTTTCTTTTGAGCTTGAAGCTGATGAAAATCTCCGACATCTGTTTTTAGTGCGAGCACTGTATTGAGTTTATTAGCCTGGAAAGGTAAGGTGTAAGGTTTCATGTTCCATCATCCGGGTAACATTTTCATTGGGACTTTTCAATGCTCCAGAAGTGATCTGGGATTTACAGTAGACCTACAGAAGCTCTAAAACCTTAACAGGCCATTAACCACAGGATATGGCTTATGAGGTTCACTGGGAAGTAGTTAAAATAAGACACGGCCAATCCAATGTAACCAAATAGCAAACAAATGCACTCGCATGGGGCATTTCCTCCTGTGTTTTCTTAGCCGGAGTAGAATTAGATCTAAACATAAATTATTGTTATTAACCTTTTTAGAGCTTTTCATGTCAATAAAAATCCCCATTCCTCATGGTTCTGCCATGGTGCAGTGTGTTAGGTCATCTTATCACGTCAGCCTACTAACAATCAGAAATGTTGATTCTTCCTTTTATTCCTGTTATATCTGTGGCCCACGCCCACTGTTCTGCTCTTTCTGGTGGGCATAGGTGCTGGTCTGCTAACTTGTTCCTCTGCTCCCGTTGGCCTTCCTTTGTTATTTTCTAATGGGGGCTCAGCCATCAGAGCTGCTTGTCTGTTCTGCATCTTTATGGTAGTGCCTCTCCCTGCAGTAGGACATAACATACGGTAGTAACATATTATGTAAGGTTGAAAAAAGACATACATCCATGCAGTTCAGTTTGTTATCCTGGAATTTAATCTAGAGGAAGGTAAAAAGCCCTATGAGGTGGAAGATAATTTTCCTCATTTTAGGGGAAAAATTCCTTCCCGACTCCAATCAGGCAATCAGAATAACTCCCAGGATCAATGACCCTTCTCCACAAATCTAGTATAACCTGTTTATATAAATATAATTATAACCTGTAATATTACAGAAATATAGTATTTGTAACCTGTAATATTATTACAGGTATTAAAGAGCCAGCATGTACCGGCCTAAACTTTTTCCAGCTTATGGCCAGCCACCCAGCGGTACTTAAGGCACCTTCCCTGTGGGAGAGTGCATAAAACAATGGGTTCTAGTCCTTTAGTGTCCTGGAAGTTGTCTGCCTGTGGACTAACTTCTGCCTGCTTTCAGGATTTGACCCTTCATTGCCTGACCTGATCTCAGACTGTTTATCGGATTGAATACACTCTGCCTTCCTTAACCTCTCCCTGTCTCTGACTACAGTTTTGCCTGATCCCTTGTTGCTCCACACCAGTTTCTCTTGACCCCAGTGGGTTTGCAGTCACGTAAACAAAGACTACTCTGAGAGGTAGTGGCCTAGTAGTTCCCCTTTAGCAAAGTACAGATCCCTGTATTCAGGTTAAAAAGTGAAAACCAGGGAGCCATTTTGATAACGCCTTTGGGAGTAGTCCCAAGCCAAATCTGTTGAAGTGACACAGTGTGTCCATACTCACTGTGTAACCATTCCCCATTATAGTTTAGTTTGGAGTTTATTTTTCATTAGGATTATTTCATAAGTATTTGTTACTTCTTAAATGGAAGGTCATCTTGCAATAAACCCCGCTACTCTCATTCAGTCAACAGTTATTCAACCATCAGCCTATATCTATCTAATTTGTATGGCTACCTTATGTACTACAGTGTATAGCAGATGCAGAGAGACATTCTGTGATCTGTAAAACTTGTTGTCTGATGGCTTATTCTACGATTCCTCTCCAACCTCCACTGAATGAACTTCTAAGCTGATTTGTGACAAAATCAAAGTTCAGCTTGAATTTGGTTGTAAAATTCACCTTAGATGTTTGTTAAAATGAGGAGAGAGAATCTGGAGAACAAGCCATCCAGTAGCCAGTCTGATGGATTTATCACAGAATGGCTCTCTGCATCTTCCATTTACTGTGAAACATAGAAGCTACAGAAGCCAAAAGAAGTAACATTTTCGGTAATAAAAATCTTTTGTAGCCAAAAATATGCGTAAATCAATAATAAAAATACTTCTAAAGATGTCAATAGCCGTGAATGGCTAGCTTTAATTTCTAGAAAAAAAAAACTAGAGTATATTTTGCCTTACAAATATTCATATGTGTCGTTTTGCAAAATAAAGACTAATTTTGCATGGGAATTTCAGTCCTTGGCATCTCAAAAAGACCAGATTGGGATTTAAAAGTAAGCCTTCTATATAGATCAGGGATCGCCAACCAGCGGCTCTCCATCTGTTGCAAAACTACAACTCCCAGCATGCCCAGACTGCCTACAGCTATCAACCTACAGCAGGGCATGGTGGGAATTGTAGTTTTACAACAGCTGGAGAGCCCCAGGTTGGCCATCCCTGATTTAGATCCATTGATCCCTCTTGTTTTAAAAATAAATCACTTTTCAATAATAGGCAACTAACCAGTTGTGACAGTTGTGCAACATCTCCAAGTAACATGGTCTGAGTCGATAAGGAGTGTATTTTTTTTTCTTTAGGGCTGCTGTGGGTTTATGCTCCGTTCCTATGCTAGGTATTGGCAAAATTGCCACGTAGAGGATCCAACATATCATTTTTGAAGACATGAATCAATATTGGCTTACATAAACTCACTCAAGCATATGCCGTACGTGTCACTTGGGAAGTAGGTTGAATGTTTAAATCATTTGTTTCATGATGGGTAGCTTTTCTTTTTTTTTTTTTTTTACCACTATGCAGTCCTTGTGTTTACTATGCAGAGAGAGAGGTAATGCTTGCTCAGGGCTTTCAGCATGGGACATATAAAGACTCAAACAGATTTCCTATTCAGATTAATCCCTGTAATAATGAGCGAAAAAGCCTTTGTGAGCCTACTCTGGGTCAGTATGACCTCTCCCATATTTTGATATGCATTGTTTTAGTGGCTTGCCCTTTCTAAAGATCAAAGGGAGACCAGCAACGTGCAATAATAATATATCTTAATCTCTTTGTGTAATATAGAAGCCATATTTTTTCTCTCTGTAGCACAGCATGAGATGCAGTTAATAAAATGCTACTAGGCTACAAACACCTTCATTTTTCATTACATCGGAGACTACAAAAATAAAAATCAGGAATCTTATATTCAACCGCATATACTGTAGTTGTCTAATTGTTCTTTGGCCATTTAAAAGATGTTATCTACTTAAATTCAATTTTAGAAAAATCTGAGTAATAGCACACATTGATATAGTGATTACTTAATGTGGCTGCAGCCAAGATGCCTTTCCCCTTTTCTATTATCAGATTAGAGCCAATCCAGCCTTGACCTAGCAGATATAGTTGTATTCAACACATGATGCCCTAGCTCTGTATCTAAATAGCCTGGTAAAAGCAAAGTAGCTTTCTAGCACCGCTATAGTATTCAGGGAGCATGGCCTTATCCAGTGTCAGATTGGGATTCCTACATGGCCATACATATTAGTCAAAATTAACGATTTTTTTCGGGTGAAATTTAACAACAAGTGGTCGTTTTAACCAACCAATAACATACTATTATCATTAAAAAATAAATTTTCATAAGTTGTCCAAAAAGAAATATTTAGCTGGCCAAACAGTCATATATTGTGTACAAGACAGAGAAAAGTATGAACGTTGAACAGCAGAGAGTGGAACAGGGTGTGCCCGGCGCTGGGTACTGTTGCCCACCATTTCAGAGTTTGGCTAGACACTAAACTGTTCTTAAATTTTATGGTCAGAATTAGAGATAAGCGAACTTTAAAAAAAGTTCGGCGTTCGGGTTGTGTTAATCGCCGCATCCCGTTATGGATTCTACTACCGCGGACTATCGCGGCATATGGAATCCATAAGGGGCGGCTTCCACCAACCCGAACTGTTGAACAGCCGAAGGACCTGGGGTGACGTCACCGTCATGTGATCAGTGCAGGGGGCGTGGCTCAGCACGGGATCAAATCCAGTGCTGAGCCACGCCCCCTGCGCTGATCACATGACGGTGACGTCACCCCAGGTCCTTCGGCTGTTCAACAGTTCGGGTTGGTGGAAGCCGCCCCTTATGGATTCCATATGCCGCGATAGTCCGCGGTAGTGGAATCCATAACGGGATGCGGCAATTACCACAACCCGAACGCCGAACTTTTTTTTAAAGTTCGCTCATCTCTAGTCAGAATGGCAAGACCCCCACCAATCAATTTGTCCTGAAGATATGTCTTTAAATTCTAATTTATGGAAACCCCTGGTAGGAAATTGCAAGTCCCTATCTTACTGTACACATTGTGTTACAAGTAGATTACTTTATAGCATAATTGCAATAAAGTAACAAATGGTCTTTGTTACAAAAACTTTTTTTAAATTGATTCTTATTCCAGTTCACTTTTGGATAAACTCCAGAGACTTAATTTGTTTGACTTTATAATTCTGCAATTCATTGGGTTATAAGATAAATAAACCAGAATGTCACGTTTTACAATGCAAGCTGCCTTTAAAGGATTTGTTATGTCTTGATTCCCTTTCTGTTTCTACTTGGATTTGGTAGCATATGCGTCTTGTATCGAGATGCATTGCTTTCTTTGCAGTGATTCAATAAGGGGAAGAGGTGGCAATAGTTTCCACCATGGATATCGTGTATATATACTGTAGAAATATGTTTCATCTGTTTGTTGATTAATATAATGAGGTTTTGGCAATTTCTTTTTATATGCGTGGTCTGTTCTCCTTTCTCATCAGAAAAGTCAATTGATTGCATACACAGAGAAATGTGTGTATAGGAATATAATATAGACACGTAAAAGGGGTTAAGTTAACAGATGCAGTAGAGGAAAACCCTGCTCTAATGGGCTTACCATCTAAAATGACTAAAGGCCCCTTTACACTGGACGAGCATTGGGAATATAGTCGCTAACAAGCATTCATACAAATGCTTGCTATTGATGCAAGGGTGCCTCCGATTACCATGTGAAAGAGCGAAACGCATGTGCAGTGCCATAGACTGCTTGCACGCTGAGTGTCCCACGGAGGGCATTAGGCTCATTTCCTGAGCTGGGCATGCGCCAAGCCCAGTAACGTGTTCAGCCTGTGCCAGCATGCCGAAGTGTGACGTTGCGGCAGAGGGGGCTTACATAATAGATAAGGGATGTCTTTAATAAGTCAAGAAGAGGCAGGCTTGGGCTCTGCATGGGGGAAGGCTCAGGAACTGACGAGCCGTGCATGGACTCCTTGCTGAGATTATGAGCTGAAATCAGTCTGCATAGAAAGGATTCTTATACTCTTGGGCAATCTCTTCAAAGGGCTTTTCCGGGGTTTTCATATTGATGTCTTATCCACAGATTAGGTGATCAATATGAGATGACGAGCTGTTTCAGGAAGCCGCGGCGCTCACTGGAGCTCTGTTAAGCATCACTGCCCTCCTGCAGCTTACCAAGCACATTGCTGTCTGTTGGATAGGTGTTGTGCTTAGTATTGCAACTTAGTCCCATTCACTTGAATGGGACTTAGCTGCTCCTGACAAATGAACGTGATGACACTGGCCTAGGAAGAGGCCTAAGCACACATGCCAGGTGCTGTGGCTTCTTCATACAGCAGATCGGCGGGACTGCTGGGGGTTGGACCTCTGCCATTCTGATATTGATGACCTATCCTAAGGATTGACATTGTTTTTAGAAAAAATAGCACTTTTATTTATAGTACCATGTAGCTCCTTCACGTTGGAAGTGATATCTGCTTGCACCTATTCCTAGGTGCAAGCAGATATCAAAGGAGACCACTTGTTTCCAATGTAGCACCATCAGAGAAGGTTACTGAATTCTATTGCAGTATTATGTGCCTTGGCCTCTTTTAACCAAAGGTCCGCTGATGAACCAATACATCATTGGCATTGGAGAAACGTGTTGGTACAAAAGGGACGCAATCTGGGATCCGAGAAATGAAAAGCCTGGTACTTTATAGGGTAAACTGGAGGGTATTTTGAGGGTTTAGGCACCGAGTAGTGGGGTCGCCCCTTTCAGGGCGGGTGCTGTGCTTGTAGGCAGGGGTAGTGTACGGGAGAAATCAGGAACCGCTGATACAAATGGACCCCACTTCTCCAAACAATTCATGTTGAAATGAAGAAACCTTTGATGGACAAGGAAAAGAGATTCAAGAAAAGAAACTCATATTTGCCTCCTGATTCTAACCACGGTGTGTGACTAAGTACAGATGAGCTTGATACTGCATTGATATAGGTCCCACCATCTTTCAATAAACCCTAAACGAACCTGTATTAAATATGAATGCCAGATATAGGTTTAACATTTTGAACATATAGTTTTGTTTATGTGAGTTTTAATAGTATGATTAAAGGGGTTGTCCAGGTTCAGAGCTGACCCCGGACATGCCTCCATTTTCACCCAGGCAGCCCCCCTGACTTGAGCATTGGAGCAGTTCATACTCCGATGCTCTCCTTTGCCCTGCGCGTTTTCCGGAGTTCCGGTGATGAAGCGGGCTCTACATGGGGCTGCCAGGAAGCCCGGTGACGTCACCGACACTGATGGGCGGTCTTTAGCGCTGCCCTATCCTGTAAAATGGCTAGGGCAGCGCTAAAGCACGCCCATCAGAGCCGGTGACGTCCCGAACACACTGCTGGGTGGAAGCTTCCGCCTGGCAGTGTGTTTATTGTAAACAAAAGAGCCCTTGCGATCTAGCCCCAGGGAAGGAAGCGCATCGGAGCATGAGATGCTCCGATGCTAACATCAGGGGGGCTGCCTGGGTGAAAATATGGGGATGTTCGGGTTCATCTCTGAACCCGGATGACCCCTTTAAAGGTTTATTTATAAATAGGGGTGATTTTTCAGTCAGTGATTTTGATATGGAGTCAGTAAAGCTAAATGGAGTTAGTTTAGACTGGAGGCCACTCATGGTTGGTTCTGAAAAACCTGGAGCTACTGTATGGCTTTAAAGTTATGATGATCCAGTCTTTCATATCATATAAAGTCTAAATTTACAACTTTTTAAAGTAATCTTTTAAACTCTATTCATGATGAGTATTAAGGTTTAGAGTTTCTCAAACCTCCTATGTATTGCATTGGTGACCACTTGGACTGTAAAACTATGTGGTTAAATAGTCTTGTTACACAATGTTATTTGAGGGTGTTCCTCTTTAACAGGCTGAAGTTGGCTAGCCATATCCATCTGAAGCCAGAGACTTACAACAGCTGTTGTATGATTAAGGGAGTTTACTAGGACAGGGTTTGTGTCGGACAGAACATTGACCCTGTACACCTTGAGATATTTGTATGGAATTCAAATCATGTCTTTTCAAAAGACCCAACATTCCAGACTGAAAAGATGAGAACCGTCTGACGATCAGACTGCAGTGTATGCAAAGTAAGGGAAAGATAACGGGGAGGGGAGGATGAGGATATGTCTTGAGGCAAGCTGGCGGATGAGTGGTGTTTTTTTTTTTTTCTTTTTTTTTATCATTTGCAATACTTTTCACTAAGATACAGTGTAAGCCATCAAATAGCACGCAGCCAGCAAAATAGTATAAGCTCTAGCAGCATGATGACACCTTTATGTCTTCTTGTTATATCATGTTACTCTGTAACAAAGCAGTCTTGTCTTCTGATTATTTATCAGAATTATATGACTTCTTTATAGGGCCGTTTCCAGGCATATAAAACAGACGTGAAACTGCCAAAAATGCAAAAATAATATATTTCTCAATATACTAAATGCTCCATCCCCCACCATCATTGCCAAGGTTCCTCATCGCTCTGTGGTGTACTTGCCACCATGACTGGCTATTCAAAGTTGGCAAAACTAAAATGTTCATTGAATATTATTTCAAATAGAGGTAAATTGCCTATGCTGAAACCGATCAGAGGTGCTCACCTAATTGTGTTAGGTGGAGCTATGTCAGACAGGTGTCGAATACCCTGGAAAGCCACTCATGGAACTTAGCCAATAAAATTCCATGGAAACCGCCAGGATTATGTGCAAATCAATATTACGTCAGGATTAAAAAATGGTTGGGTGCATCACCAATAGTCCACAGATAACATGCTTTGTGAATAAAAAAAAAACTTCATTTACATCGGGTTTGATCTAAGGAAGGGGTTTTTACTTGTATAAAGTGCCTCTTATCCTGACGTTATCTGTGCCAAAAAATTGGGAAAAGCGGTATTCTTTTCATTTGTATAGAAGTTGCACCCTACTGTGGTCTATAGTGAAAGTCATGTTTTACTGTGGTCACAATACTAATTTATTTTAGTATTTTATGTGTTTTAAGTATTGTAATAAAGTTCAGATTAACTGTTCAGTTTCTTCTCATGGGGAAGCACGGTGGCTCAATGGTTAGCACTGGTGCCTTGCAGCTCTTGGGTCCCAAGTCCAAAGCTGACCGCGGACAATATCTCCATGGAGTTTGTATGTTCTCCCCATGTTTGTGTGGGTTTCCTCCGGGTACGTTGGTTTCCTCCCACACTCCAAAGACATACTGATAGGGACCTTAGATTGTGAGCCCCTTAGGGACAGCCTGATACTAATGTCTGTAAAGTGGTAAAATAATGGTTAAAGCGTGAAAAGCATTTTTTGAGAATTTGTCTTCTTTTTACATTTTCAGGCCTCTGAATGATTTGTGCTCATCTTGTCTAGTGCGAATTGTAGATGTCAGCATTGGTAGTTCTTTTAAACTTAGCAGGTAGTTTGCGACCAAACTCCTATAATTGGCTTTGACTAGCTTAGCCTTTGCATAACTGACTTAAAGGGGGTTTTCTGGGTCAATTATAATTATGACCTATCTTCATGACATAAGTCAACAGTATCCAATCGGTGGGCCACTTGATGCCACCACCAATCAGCTGTTACATCTTGTAGCTTTGGAACTAAAACTTTGAAAGGAGCCAGGAGCACAGCGCCGGTCAAAGTGTAGTAGTCGTGCCGGGTTACTGCAGCTTAGCTCCCGTTCACATGGAGTAAGCTGGAACAGCTTAGACTGCTAGTTCTGGCCCTGCGGCTGCAGGGAACAGCTGATGTCACTACTGCACTGATCTGATATTGATGACCTATCCATGTTGTTCTTGCGTGGCCACTGATTGGGACAGTCATTGGACAGCACGGGTACAGCATGTTAGAAATGTCACTAGTGTTGACTTCTCTTTAAAAGGAGTCTGTCACCCCTGAAATTGGTTTCAAAGTAAGCATCCCATCATGTAGGGTTGGTACCTAAACATAACCTCACCATTTTTGTAAAAAATTTGTCTCTAGGGGACCACCACATAGCGAAACCTACCTTCTGTGGCGGTATGCTTACAGTACTTAGAAACAGTTGTTTTTTTTTTAGGTAACAGTCCCTTTATTTAGAATAACTAGTTTAATGTGTTACTCTTAATAAGGTTGACACAAGATTAAAAATGTATTACTGTAAATGAGCGAATTCGATTCCGGTTCATTTCGGCCAGATCGGTCAACCAATTTGCTTTGGATCCATATTGATTCTCCTTTAATCAAAAGTGCACCATTTGGCCTACAAATTTGTGTATGGTACTCTGAGGTCTCCCGGTACTCATATCTTATTACTCATATCTCATTACACTTTTTATGTAACATTTTTATTATTCTCTCTTTCAAGTCGAATCACCAAAAATTGAGATCCGGATCCACCTTGAATTTTTCAAAATTCCCCTCAAATCTGATAAATTTAGAATCGATTCACTCATTGCTACATATTACTTATTCACTAGATAGATGGTGTGACTGCTGGGACCCCTACTGATCATAAAAACAGGGGTCTAATTAGTGTTGAGGGAATCGAAGTGGAATTTTAGGGAAAACTCAATTAGCTGCAAAGCCAAATTTCTTTGTGCTTCGTGGTAGCGAATTGATTTTCCCTAAATGGCGGTAAAAAATAAAATAAAAACATACTTACCTCATCTATTTGACGAGCTGGCCACCGCCATCTTGATTGAAGATCTCGCAAGAAATCCAGTGCGTGGTGACATATGACGTCATCAGGGGCCACGAAAGATTTTGCGCCAATCTTCAATAAAGATGGCGGTGGCCGGATCTTTGTGATCAAATGGATGAGGTAAGTATGATTTTATTTTTAATTTTTTTTTATTTTACACTGTTATCACTGTCAGATTCCGCGATCAGCTATGAATTTGGCATCTGAGGGGTTCAATGACGGGGAGCGGCGCAATCACCACTCCTTGTTATTGTACCCACTACTTACAAAGAAATGCACTTTGTGATGAAATAATTCGTCACAAAGATAATTTTTTTGAAAAATTCTGAGAAGCAGCCAAATTGAATTTTCAAATACTTTGCTCATTTCTAGGTCAAATGCCCCCTATTTGAATAGAGTAGCAGGAGACCATGCACACTGCTGCTCAATTCATAGTCCATGGGACTGCCTAAGACTGCCAAGTATAGTGCTCAGCTGTCTCTGGCAGTGGTCCGACCCCCACTAATCAGACCCTTCTCACCTATCCTGTCACCTTTCTATCTTTGGACAACCTCTTTAATATTATATTGCTGCGTTCATTTGAGCGTTGCTTTGTTCCACAACCAGTAATTATCAATTGTTTATTAAGTGTTAAATAAGGAAAACCTGGTATGTAGGGTTGGAATGTCTTCGAATTGAAGTCTGTCTCTTGAAGTATCATTTGCGTTTTGCCCTGGTTGCCAGCACGCTTAAATTTGTTTATTCATTCATGTTTTGGCAGATGTAAATGTTTTAAGAACTGAACGTGTGCTGTGTCTTGCCAAAAAAGCTACTAAGTCACTAGCGCTTTTGGCCGGTTGCCCTGGCGTATTTTTTTTTTTTTCCCTTAAGATTACAACATTTTGTGCTTTGTTGGGAAATGAAGAATGTTAACAGTTTAACAAGAGGTTTTTAGTGTTCCTATTATTTGAATAAAGGGACATTCTACATGTAATCAATGGGTTATAGGAATTTGTAGAAACTGAGTAGTGTAATTATACAACGGTGACAGCGTCTCCGTGTAATCTACTTGCGGTGGATTGTGTTACAGTTGCCTGCTTTGATAAACCTACTGTTATCAGTGTGTGATTTACGTTTAAATGCTTTTAAGGCCGGGTTTTCACAAAGCAGAGAGCCACAAAGCAAGTAAGAGTGAAGCACCTAAAAGCACTGTTACCTGTGTTTACGGCAATTCACCATAAGCCAAGTGAGGTTTGGCAATGCAGTTCTTATCCACGTGGTACTATAACCCTCTGTAGCGGTAAAAACTGGCCTGGATTGTGAAAGATGGAAGAAAGGATGATGTGCCAATGTTGAGGCACGTTGTCAACTTCACACATAAGCAATTTAAATAAGCAGTTGTAACAAACTTTACCTTGAGTCTTTTATGGGTTTTCTTGTGTTAAGTGTCAAATTAAAGTTTGATGCAACAGTGTATTTAAGGGGGTTGTGCGGTGCGAAGATATTCATGGCCTATCCTCAGGATAGATCATCAATATCAGAACGGTCGGCTCCCAGAACCTGTGGCTATCAACTGCTTGAAGGGGTAGCGGCGCTCGTGCGAGCACTGCTCCAGCTTCAAAATTACTCTACATTTCGCCCTATAAAACGCACCTAGGTTTTAGAGGAGGTAAATAAGAAAATATTTTTCATCAGACTCCTAATGTTAATCAGACCTCAGCTCAGAGCCCCAGTCAGACCCCTAATGTTAATCAGACCTCAGATCAGACGCTCAATGTTAATAAGACCCCCAATCAAATCTCAGATTAGACTCCCAATGTTAATAAGGCCCCTATTCACAAAACCCCCAATCAGACCTCAGATCAGACCTCCAATTGTTAGGAGACCCCCCAATCAGACCAAAAAATCAGACCTCCAATGTTTCAGACCCCCAATCAGACCTCAGATCAGAGCTCCATGTTAATAAGTCCCCCATGTGAATCAGACCTCAGATCAGAGAAAAAAATAAATCAACTTACCTCTCCTGCTCTGGACGTGTCGCCTTTTCTGAAACCCAGCGCTTTTCCTGGTCTGCCTGCTAGGACACAGCACAGCGCGCAGTCAAGGAAGACCAGGAAGCGGTAAGATCAGAGCCCGCATGGAGAGCGCTGCGTTCACTGATTCCTGGCTCTCCTGCAATAATGAACGCTTCTATAATGGAAGCGCTTATAAGTATTCGCTCCATTATACACACTGACATCCCCCCCCCCCCCACACACACACACTTTGGGGGGGAAATCCGTCTTATAGGGTGACAAATACGGTGCCTGTGCACCTTCTCATTTGCAGCGGCAGTAAAGGGTAATTACAATTAATTCACTAGAATGGGAACACCCAGCTGTGATCACACTGCGCTGCCTCTACAATCAAGACAACGTGAGGCTAATTTTAAAGTGAAAACAGCGGCATAATAAACTTTGGCGTAATTTCTTGTAGCAGGGGGAACTTGGTTTAGGAATGCTAAGAAACACTGGTCTAGTCCACTCCTTCCTGACTTTTCTGACCTAGCTCAAGCAGCAAATGATTCTTTGGTTTACAAATACAAATACGAATTAATTAAAATTATTGATATATTTTAATTTTAAAATCTTTATGGATGGCCCAACTTCAGTACTGAAGAGAAGCATCCAGTGTCGTCCAGCATAGTCAAGGAGCTTCCACCCACGTTTTTTGTCGATGACCTGCTAGAAGGGCGCTCATTTTTTAGCTAGGCAACCCCCTTCTCTGCATCAGACTTGATGGAGAATGTGGATTTTTATCTGACTTTATGGGATCCTCTAAAAAATACACTTTCTGGCTACTTGTGACCAATGTGTATCTAAGATATCCAGGGAAATCACCTCCATGTGATGTCTCCTCCATTCTAACACACTGCATTAAACTTCTAACAGTGCAGGTGCAGTGTATGTGAAAGGAGGAGACATCACATTGAGGTGATTTGCCTGGTCACATGACCCTCCATCAGCAGCCATCTTATGGACACGGGTGGCAAACAAGGGTGTCATACCTTATAAAATATAGAAATAGATGCAGAATTTCAACAAAGACTATATGAGTAAGTGCCACATAATCATCTTACAAACAAGTTGGTCAACTGTAACCAGGAAGTGACCAACCCCTAAAGGGCCCTTTACATGAGCGGAGAATTATAAAAGATCATCGCTAACGAGCGTTCATAGTTACACTCGTTAGCGATGATCTGGTTGTGTAAATGTACTGCCGATTACCCGATGAAAAAGCGAAACCCTTGTTCATCGGGTAAGCACAAAAATCCTTGTTTCCCGGTGGCAGATGGTGCTTTGTAAACTCGATCTGCTGCCGGGAAACTAATCTGTATGGGGAAGAGCGATTGTATTAGTGATTGCTCCTCCCCATACTTTGGGGGAGCTAGAGGAGATCGCTGCAAGTAAATGCACTGGTCCCCTCCGCTAGCGATCAGCAGATTGTCGGGAAGGAGCGCTTCCTTTCCGAAAATCTGCTTGTACTTCGTCCCGTGTAAGGGGACCTTAAGTGACTTCCATGATCTCATTGTCCAAACTGTGTAGTCATATGACTTAAGAAGTGAATTCATCCACATACTGTATTGAGTCAAAATAGTTTAATTTCTCCGGTCATACAATTTGTTGTTATACAGCATGTAGTATCCTATTCACCTTTGTATGACTCCATAATGAATCCTATGAACGGCAAACTCAGCTATAGCATAGCTCATGTAACTCAAACAAATGACCACCGATGATGACACATGTAATAGATATGGCTAATTTCTTGGTGAAGAGTCCATCATGGTTGCCTGCTGAGCTGGAAGACCACACATTCAATAGAATTAGATTTGAGGCATGTTAACAGGAAAAAAGGTCAGAACTACTCCTACAACCTCCATCCTGCATGAGTCCATTTCCGTGCTCTCCTTGCCCTCTGCGCCGGGGTTGAATATTTAGAAGAACAGAAAGGTCAGATGGCATTCTTCTGAGTAGAGGTCATTAAATATACACTTTTTTTTTTTTTTTTACGAGCACGCAGGAAACAATAGACTCTTGGCGTTTCCAGAGTGTTTATAGAAACAAGTTAATATAGGGCTGTTAAACTTCACATTAGCACACTTTCCATAGAATTTCATCAGAAGACGGATTTATTATGGTAACTTGACTCGTATAATTTTCTGCATATTGGGTTTTCCATATCAGCATGACATTCATCGTTACTGGAGCCGTTTAACAGAACTGTGCAGAACTCAGACAGAAGCTCTTTGTCTGCTTTCGCCGTGGGCCAAAGTTCTGCTACTATACATTATATTAATTCCTGCTGAATTAAGTCACTGCCATAGCTTTTTGGATGCTAAAGTACAAACGTACAATTAAAACATTATTGCTGCGTGCCAGAACCGAACAGATCTTTATTAGGTGGTACTATTCCATAAAATGCATTTTGGCTTGTTGAAGTGAATGGGGATAGGATAAGCTTTCTAGTATAATAGTAGCGCAGTCCACATATGGCTATTTATCTTCTGATGCACGCTGAGATATGCTGGCCAAATGCATATTTCCTTATTTTAAACCACGGCCTTGTCTTGTAGTAATATTAGATACCAGGGAGGAACCTCCACACATGATCTTATGATTTCATATAATGTGGTTTGTAGAGTCTTATGTTTTTCTAGGGTATTTCGACAACATAAATTGTGGTAGTGGGTCCTCCAGTGATCATGTCTACTAACCAGAGCAAAGTGTGGCTTCTGCTCTGGTGGACTGTTTCCAGCCACGTCATAGTCACCCATTTGTTTGAGTGGCAAGTAATACCACATAGTACTGCAGTGGTAATGTGTGATCGGCTGCAGTCCTTCCCCACCAATAACAGCTGTTTTCTGCGGCTCTAATATATGGGTTGTAATGGTGAGACTAACCCTTTAAGAGGTTTTTCCAACAAAGTTATGAATAATATGACACATTAAGAAAAGCATGAAGTGTGTCCTACTGAAGGGGTTTCCAAGAGAAAAATATTGGTGACCTATATTTGTGAGCTCATCAATATCTAATCAGTGTGGCTCTGACACCTGGTAGCGCCACCAAACAGCGCCGTTCATTGTATAGTAGGTGTGCTTGGTAAGATGTACTCGAATGGGACTGAGCTGCGCCTAGGCCATGTGACCCATGAACGTAATGTCACTGTTCTAGGAAGAGGATAGTGCCATGGCCTCTTTACAGAGTAGATATTGATGACCTGAAGATAAGCCATGAATATTAAAGAGGTTATCCAAGACACGTATTGCTCCTGATGTCGGCACAACCACCACTGCATGTCCCCATCATGTGGATGCCAATAGCAGGCCGCGACGGGAACACGCCTCCCTAGCATCACAGGTACCGCTAGGGAGGCTCGTTCCCGTCGCGGGCTGCTATTGGCTGCCACCCCCCGACGCCGGTTGTTTTCATCCACGCGACTGAGCGATGCAGCGGCGGCTGTGCCCGCATCAGGAGTGATGCGGGTGCCGGGGGATGAGGTAAGTACTATCTGTGTGAGGGGCCCGGCCATATGGAGGAGCATAATAGGCCTTGGATAACCCCTTTAAACTTCTTTAAAACCCGTATGCCTCCTTGCCCTTTCCCGACCTCCATTTCAGTGGCAACTTTGCATTGCGTAATACAAGACATCCGGAATCTTTGACGGCCTACGATGGCCTGTTAGGTGGTGCATCTCCAGCAAGCAGATTGCCGGCACGACTCAACTGTGTTATCGATGAGCTGACAGTAAAAATTTAAACTGCAAAAGCATGCTGACGCCAGCCAGCCAGCACCTCTAACCCTTTCTAAAATGGAAATTGGATAAACTCTTGCCAGGATATTGCCAGATACACAGTAAAGGTAAATACAGATAGAATATTTTTGTAATACCTGGTTTTGTATCTGATATTTCCATTAACCCCATTAAAATATAAAAAAATAATAACCACTGTTAAAATTAACCCAATTCAATTCTTCTTAGGGCTCATTCAGACGACCGTATATTTGTGGAATTGATGCGGACCCATTCATTTCAATAGGGCCGGAAAAGTTGCGGACAGCAAAATGCACAACGCACACTGCCGGTATCTGTCTTTTGTGAATCCGCAACTTGCAGACCACAGAAATGGATATGGTCGTCTAAATGAGCCCTTAAAGATTTTCATTTTTCATTTCATTCCATAGAACGAGGGTGACTTGCTCAAGATGCAACTTCATCAAACTCTTCAGTCACTCATCTGTACCACGCCATGTTAAAGTGGATGTCTCACTTAAAGAGGACCTTTCACTGGTCCACAGTTTATCAGGTAAAGCTATGTACATTGAGAGCGGCACCCAGGGATGTCCCTGCACTTACTTGTATCCCTGGGTGCCGCTCCGTTCGTCCTCTGTAGCCCCCGGTACCGGCGCTCCTGCTGCTGTAATTTTGCCTGGGGCGGAGACTTCTTCTTCTGCCCTGGGCGTCTCCTTCTCCCAGGGCTGGAGCGCTGGCCAATCGCAGCGCTCAGCTCATATTCAGGATATGAGCTGAGCGCTGAGATTTGCCAGCGCTCCAGCCCTGGGAGAAGACGACGCCCAGGGCAGAAGAAGAAGTCTCCGCCCCAGACAAAATTACAGCAGCAGGAGCGCCGGTACCGGGGGCTACAGAGGACGAACGGAGCGGCACCCAGGGATACAAGTAAGTGCAGGGACATCCCTGGGTGCCGCTCTCAATGTACATAGCTTTAACTGATAAACTGTGGACCAGTGAAAGGTCCTCTTTAAGCAAATAGCATTTATCCTGTAGAGGAAGTTCATACAAGGCACTTACTAATGTATTGTGATTGTCCATATTGCTTCCTTTGCTGGATGGATTCATTTTTCCATCACATTATGCACTGCTTGTTTCCATGGTTATGACCACCTTTCGATACAGCAGTGGTGGTCGTTCTTGCACACTATAGGAAAAAGAGCCGGCCTTTCTGTTGGCCAGGACCATGGCACTGCACATAAGCTAGTGCCTTTCCTATAATTGGCAAGCACGACCACTGCTGATGGATTGCAGGGTGATCGTAACCATGGAAAGGAGAAGTAAATAATGTGACGGAAAAATGAATCCAGCCAGTAAAACAGGCAATATTGTGAATACATTAGTAAGTGCCTTATATTAACTTTTTCTACTTGATAAATGCCATTTGCTGAAGTGAGACAACCCCTTTAAGTACCTTGCCCAGAAAATTTTAGGAAAATTTAAGAAGGATTTTTCGATTTTTTTCTTAAACAGCAATATCTGGAAAAAGCAGCCTATGTGAAGCTCTGACAATAAAGCGATATACTCGACATATAAGTTCATTCTCCTTGTGCTCACAGTATCAAAATAAAATAATATTTTTCTAAGCCCATCAGCAGCACTCCTCGGGGGCCGTTGAATAATATTGCCGTATGTCTAACCTCTGATTTTGTTCTGTCCAGGATGATAATTGACTTCACTGTTCCCTGTTCATTATTCAGCACCACCAGCCTTACAGGAATGCAGTTTCCTCGTTTCCAGACATTTGGGCTGGTTAGTGAAAGAGGACCTGTCCCCTCTCCTGGCATGTCTGTTTGGGTAACTACGTGCATTTCCCATGTAATAACAACTCTGTAGCATCTGTTCTTATGAATGTTATGCTATTCCTCCGTTATTCCTACTAGACGTTATTGCCGTCAGTCTGTAATAAAGGTTCATCTGGGTGTTACCAGTTGGGGTTGTGTCCCTGCACAGTCTTTCAGCAATGATTGGATAGTGCCAGACTATGAAGGGGCACCCTCCCCCCCCCCCCCAACTGTTAACACCCAGATGGACCTGTATTGTAGTCTGCTAGTAATGAATGTAAGGAGAGGCAACCGGTCCTCTTTGAAGGGGTTGCCTGAGTTGCAGGGACATGCTTGTATACATGAGATCACTGCAGCCAGTCCAGTGATCTGTAGGTAATGTATGCAAGTATTTAAAGGGGTTGCCCCACGAAAAATATTCTACAGTTTTAAAACCAGCTCCTGCATCTGAAAACTTTTGTAATTGCATGTAATTATAAATTTAGCATAGCCACTGAGTTATTCACGAAAATGTATCTGTATAGCACCTACTGCAATTTGTTCTTTTTCTAATTTCTCTGTCCTGCTTACTGAGATGGCCGCACATGCTCAGTTTCATCATTCAACTTCCTCCTGAGCTGTGATAGGGAGAGCTGAGTCACACCTCCTGAGCTGTGATAGGGAGAGCTGAGACACACCTCCTGAGCTGTGATAGGGTCAGCTGAGACACGCCTCCTGAGCTGTAATAGGGGAGAGCTGAGACACGCCTCCTGAGCTGTGATAGGGAGAGCTGAGACACACCTCCTGAGCTGTAATAGGGGAGAGCTGAGACACGCCTCCTGAGCTGTGATAGGGAGAGCTGAGACACACCTCCTGAGCTGTGATAGGGTGAGCTGAGACACACCTCCTGAGCTGTGATAGGGTGAGCTGAGACACGCCTCCTGAGCTTTGATAGGGTGAGCTGAGACACGCCTCCTGAGCTGTAATAGGGGAGAGCTGAGACACGCCTCCTGAGCTGTAATAGGGAGAGCTGAGACGCACCTCCTGAGCTGTGATAGGGAGAGCTGAGACACACCTCCTGAGCTGTGATAGGGTGAGCTGAGACACGCCTCCTGAGCTGTGATAGGGTGAGCTGAGACACGCCTCCTGAGCTGTAATAGGGGAGAGCTGAGACACGCCTCCTGAGCTGTAATAGGGAGAGCTGAGACGCACCTCCTGAGCTGTGATAGGGAGAGCTGAGACGTACCTCCTGAGCTGTGATAGGGAGAACTGAGACACACCACCTGAGCTGTGATAGGGTGAGCTGAGACACGCCTCCTGAGCTGTGATAGGGAGAGCTGAGACACACCTCCTGAGCTGTGATAGGGTGAGCTGAGACACACCTCCTGAGCTGTGATAGGGTGAGCTGAGACACGCCTCCTGAGCTGTGATAGGGTGAGCTGAGACACACCTCCTGAGCTGTGATAGGGTGAGCTGAGACACACCTCCTGAGCTGTAATAGGGAGAGCTGAGACACGCCTCCTGAGCTGTGATAGGGTGAGCTGAGACACACCCCCTTAGCTGCAGCAGAAAAGACACTCCCCTTGTATATACATCTAGCAGAGCAATGAATGTGGAGATCTCTAGATCCATGTGAGGTGCAGGGCTGGTTCTAGCTTTGTTAGAAAGGGATTGTCATGTACTAGATGATGTCTGATTTTCATTTTTTACATTAGTCATGAGACAACCCCTTTTATGGACTCCATGGCGCAGTTTTGTTTCCACTTTAATGTCAGTCTTTCCTGTAAGTAGGCCTCAGGCACACAACCGTATGTATTTTGCGGTCCACAAATTGCAGGCCTGCAAAATGCAGATACTGTCCGTGTTGCATCTGCATTTTTTGCAGATCCATTAGTCAGACTGTGGTCCACTGCCAAGCAGAGGACATGTTCTGTCTTTTTGCAAAATGGACAAACAGATGCGCAAGGCACATGCATCATTCACGTGTTTTCTGCATCCGTATTTCCATTCCACAAAAGGATAGAATATGTCTAGAGAGGTCGGTGGGTCTGCAAAAATAATGCAGACGGCACTGGACCACATCTATATTTTGTGGATCCACAATTTGCGGACTGCAAAACGGATACAGTATTAGAGCTCCCCTAATTATGGCCAAACCTATCGATGAAATGTTGGTGCATTGAGCATTAAAGTGACCGTCCGACTGCACTCGAATGTGAGCTCATCAGTTCCAAGAATGCTCAAAAAAGAAAAATATCTGGACAGATCTTGAGTGCCCTTTCTTTTGAAAATCCAATTTCTTTCAAATTCATCTTCAAAGGAGCAGTGCCTTTTCAAGAGCCACAGCCGGGAAACCACTGCTACAAAACCTTAGTCATGGTCCAGACGTTGGGATGTTTGTGGCAGTCTTTACATTGAGACAAAGCTAAGAATAGAAAAGGTTATTTTCATTAGAACATACATTATATTATACATTTCCTCCCCTTGGCTGGAATTTGTCCTTTTTGGTTTCGAGTTTCTCTCAGAAGCCAGGCACATAGAGTAGGATGAGTATTTTCGTTTGGGTGTGGGGGCGTTGTTGTGGCACACCACTTTCTACGCTCTCAAGTAGACGGCGCAGTTTGGCCCAGCAGAAATTGTTTGTCTTCTTTTTTGCTTGTCGTGAAGACTGTGTTCCATGTGAAACGCGCAATACTGAGAAAATTGAGGGTTATGTCGTGTATAAGCACCACCACATTCTCACTAGCAAGATTAAATATTAAAAGCTTTATTACTTAGAATGGAGAGAATGTGTATTTAATCCCAAGGAGTGTATGTAAAGAAGTTCTAGAAAATGCAGGCTATACCGAGTCTTAAAGGGGTCTGCATCCATATCCTCTAAAATTATCCTTTATGAAGAGAGCTGTAATTTCGTAATATATTTTGTCTTTTTCCTTTATTCCTCCTATTCTGGGCTGTGGTCACATGACTATGTCCATGCAGTTGTTTTTTATTTCCTGTGATGTTATGTCCATGGGTGGCGTGTATAAAGATTCACCACGGCACTCCAATTTTCAGCAAAAAATTATTATTTTATTCGCACCAAAGTGTAGCAACGTTTCAACCTTGCGGTCTTTGTCAAGCTCAATTATACATAAACCAAGTGAACTTAATATACCTCCCCCAGTAAGGTGATTGGATAAAACAGACCCCTCCTCCCAACACTGTTGTTTCCATGTGTATATAAGTTGTTCTTCATCTGACATGCATATACAGACAATCCATTGCAAACTACAACTCTGCACATCGATCACTATTATTTGCATTTACCTTCATTACACCGTCGCATGTTGCCTCTCTGAGAATCCATAATCTCATTGCCGCTCAGCGTTCACTCTGTTCGTGTGCGCATGCGCCTGTCACTGGCCGCGCACTCCTCCGTTGGTGTCACGTGACCGGAGGCGTGCCACGTCATCATCGACACGTCTCCCAGTCACGTGACCTCCGTCGTCATGGGGAGATGTAAACAGATCAGGATTCCTCCGCGATAAAGGTCGGGAGCGTTAAAATAAACTAAGGTGCTACGATTGCACTCATACTTCAGAGACATCAAGCGACCTAATCCTGAGTACATCCTCCATATATTGTAATTATTTAAAAGTATTGCAGTAAATCCACTACATATCTGTACCTAGCAAGATTAAATATTAAACGCTTTATTACTTAGAATGGAGACAATGTGTATTTAATCCCAAGGAGTGTATGTAAAGAAGTTCTAGAAAATGCAGGCTATACCAAGTCTTAAAGGGGTCTGCATCCATATCCTCTAAAATGATCCTTTTATGAAGAGAGCTGTAATTTTGTAATGTATTTTGTCTTTTTCCTTTATTCCTCCTATTCTGGGCTGTGGTCACATGACTATGTCCATGCAGTTGTTTTTTATTTCCTGTGATCTTATGTTTATGGGTGGGGCAGTGATAGGGGAGTGTCTATGTAACCAGCTGGGTGGGAGGAGCTATAAACTTGCTGGTTGTTAGGGGCAGTGATAGGGCAGTGTCTATGTAACTTACTGGGTGGGAGGAGCTATAGACTAGCTGGGTGGTGTTAGGGGCAGTGATAGGGGTGTGTCTATGTAGCTGGGTGGGAGGAGCTATAACCTAGCTGGGTGTTAGGGGCAGTGATAGGGGTGTGTCTATGTAACTAGCTGGGAGGGAGGAGCTATAAACTAGCTGGGCGGTGCTGGAGGTGTGGCAGAGAAAAGAGAAGTGCATCATGGGTTTGGTTGGATACAGCAACAGGAAATGCTATATACAGGATGGAAACACGCCAGAGTGATTGGTTCACATTGTGAAAACTGGTAAGGAGAGTTTAAATAAAAATAAAAAAAAGAGCATGAACTACATAGGCATATTTGTTAAAAAGCCATAGTAATACTGGAAAAGCCCTTTAGGGCCCTTTTAGACAGGCATCATATTTTACTATGTACGCAGGAATCTGCTTCTTGCAAACCATGACTCTGTATGGGGCAGAAGCATTACTTGTCCCCATACAGCTAAGGTGAATACTGTATGTAAATGCAGATATCACCTCTACTGACAGGCCGTTATTAAAAACATTTGGTTTGTTCACAATAATTACCTGTGAATCGATTATTTAAATGCAACTTTGACCTTTATGGACGTGCTCAATAGATTCAGCCAACTTTATCCTTCTGAACAATCCAAGTGTGTTACAAGGCTCCACCAATTTAGGCTGATCACAGAAAATCTCAATGCTGAGATCCCAAGTATTCATCAAGAATCCAGCAGTAAGTGTTCAACTTCCCCGCAGTGCCACCAGAGGAGAAATGAAGTACTGCAAAATGCCCATTTAAAATCATTGGGTTGTCCTTATGCATGGACATGCTGGGTCCTCCAAAGTGAGAGATACTCTTTGTGGCTGTCCAATCTGGCTGCTACATAAGGATCATACTGTACATAGGGTAAGCGTTGAATACCCAAATCATGCAAATCAGTATGGGACTTCTGAAGTACACAATCCCTAAATTGATCTATTCCAAAGAATCTTCTGATATGTCTAGTTGAATAAGATATGTGTATATATATACCCAAAAAAATGGGCAGCACACCAAAAAATAAAATCAAATTAGGAGGTCTATTCACCTATGTGGAACCGCGACGTTTCGGCTCAAACAAAGCCTTTCTCAAGCCTTTCTTGCTTGAGAAATGCTCGGTTTGAGCGGAAACGTCACGGTTCCACATGGGTAAATGAAACCTCCTACTTTGATTTTATTTTTTGGTGTGCTGCCCATTTTTTTTTTTGGGTATATGTACTGCAGGTAATTGCTTACACCCCAGGGCTGAGCACCCACTCGGTCATAATTGTGCCGCCATTGTTTATATAAATATATATATATATATATATATATATATGTATATATATATATATATATATATATATATATATATATATATATATATATATATACTGTATGTGTGTATATATATATATATATATATATATATATATAGTGCATTCAGAAAGTCTTTAGACCTTTTTCCCCTTTTTTTTTTCAAATTTTGTTATTCTGCGGCCTTGTGCTAAAGTATTAAAATTAAAATGAAAACACAATTTTAGAAATGTTTGCAAATTTATTAAAAGGGAAAACTAATATTTCACATGGGCATAAGTATTCAGACCCTTTGCTATGACACTTGACATTAAACTCTGGGCCCCCTCTCTGCACCTTGATTGAGGTCAACAGTGGTAAATTCAGTTGATTTGACATGATTGGGAAAACTCACCAATGTCTATATACGATCTCACAAAAAAAAAAATTCTGCTGCACTGAAAGTTTACAAGAGCACAGTGGCCTCCATAATTCTTAGGCTACTTTCACACTAGCTTTTTTTTGTGGATTTGTTACAAAAATACAACCGCATGCATCCGTCATGAATGGATCCGGTTGTATTATGTCTTATATTGCCAAGACGGATCCGTCATGAACCTTATTGAAAGTCAATGGAGGGCGAATCCGTTTTCTATTGTGTCAGAGTAAACGGTTGGTTCCGCTTCGTCAGGCGGACAGCAAAACGCTGTAGGCGTTTTCCTTTTCCATTCAGAATGCATTAGGGCAAAACTGATCCTTTTTGGACCACTTGTGAGAGCCCTAAATGGATCTCTCAAACAGAAGGCCAAAATGCAAGTGTGAAAGTAGCCTTAAATGGAAGATGTTTGTAACAACCAGGGCTCTTCCTAGAGCTGGCCACCCCACTAAACTAATTGGGGGAAAAGTGTCTTGTAACAGTGTGACTCCCAATGGTCACTTTGGCTGAGCTCGAGAGATCCTGAGTGCAGATGGGAAAAATCTAGGCTTTAGTAGCACATTAAAGTTTGCAGAAAAAAGCACCTAAAGACCTCTCAGACTGTGAGAAATGATTCTCTGGTCTGATGTAACCAAGATTGAACTTTCTGGCCTCAATGCTAAGCATCATGTCAAGGAAACCAGGCACTGCTCAACATCTGCCCAATACATCCCTACAATGGTGCTAGCATCATTCTGTGGGTGTGTCTTCCAGCTGGGAGACTGGGGACCAAGGAGAACTGGTCAGGGTTGAGGGAAAGCCAAATGGAGGTAAGTACTGAGATATTCTTAATGAAAACCTGATCCAGAGTGGATCTCTGCATCTCAGACTGCGTCTTCATTCCAACAAGACAATGACCCTAAGCACAACACAGGAATGACTTGGAGACAAGCCTGGGAATGTTATTGAGCGGTCAGACAGAGCCCTGATTTGAACCCAGTCTCTGGAGAGACCTGAAAATGGCTGTCCACCAACGGAAAATTGCCAAATCCAGGTGTGCAAACTTTGTGGCATCATACCCAAGAAGCCTGGAGGCTGAATTCACTGCCAAAGGGGATTCAACTTAAAGGGTGTGATTACTTATGTCAATGCAAGATTTTAGTTTTTCCATTTTATAAACAAATAAACCACTGCGCTCCATTCTCAGATGTAATATTAGTAGAAATAACTTGTGTTTAATAACAAACCCCTTTAGTAAGTGGAGCCCTAGAGCTCATGCACACAGCCATAATATTCTTTGGTCTGCTATCCGCAGATAGCACAATAAAACATTTATTTCTATTGGGCCATCAACACATCCGTGTTTTTTGTGGATCCATGTTCTAGAAATTATAGATCAGGTCTTATTCTTGTTTGCATTTGTGTACGAGGTGGAAGTATAGCTTTGTAAAATGTAGTGCAAAGGGTTACATCATGATTGTATCTAGCATTGCAAGCGAGCAGTCAGACGCTTCAGCATTACTGATCGAAATGCTTATAGATTTAGACTTGAGGAGCATCTGTGTTGGTCCCATGTACATATGTGTCTGCATTGCTGAGAAAAATGATGTACGATATATGCAAATGAGCCTCGAGGTGCAATGGGAGCGTTGCCGTTACACCTAGAGGCTCTGCTCTCTCTGCAACTGCTGAGCCCTCTCCAGGACCAGGTGTGATGACATTTCCTGGCCCTCTCAATCAAAGTGCAATGGTTGCAGAGAGAGCAGAGCCTCTAGGTGTAATGGCAATGTCCCTATTCCTCCAAAAGGCTTATTTGCATATAGTAAAACATTATTTTTCCTCAGCAATGCGGGCACATATGAACATGTCACCAACACAGATGCCTTCAGCTGCCAAGAGCACATGTAACAGGTCAGCCAGTGTAATGGGTACAAATCTGCTGACAGATACCCTTTAAAGGCCATGGACGCCTTCAGGGAAATTTTTCTAAGTAGGCAATGCACCACATTTTTGGCTAAACATTTTTTCAGTTTGCCTTTACTGAAAATGTTTAGTCAATTCTAAGATACAGGTTAAAAAGTCTGTTTGCAAGCTGTTGCTTTCTGTTTAAATCCCATCATCTGATGGCTCACATGTAGCTCTTATCCCTGATCTCCTGACCTTATAAACATTCATTATAGATCAATTCAATTCGTATCAAACGCATAAGAATATGGCTTAAATATGTGTTTATGAGATCAGAGGTAAGAGCTACACATGAGCTGTCAGAAAACCGAAAGTGAAGCTTGCAAACGGACTTTTTTAACCCCTTTTTCTCAGGCGAACATTTCTTAATAAAGACCAAATGAAAAAAATGATTTTTAGCAGTCCAAAAACTATGTTATCGAAGGTGTACATAGCCTTTAAAATATAATGGTGACTACTGGGCCTGCTCTGTCTAGTGCTTGAATTTGTTAATGGTTTCCGTTTTCAGACCATTGTCTTGCCTATTGTTGTAACAGTTAACTAGAAAGTTTTTTTTTTCTTTTTAAGCAGCAGGTCATCACAAAGATCCAGCCTAGCCTTTGTGTTTTTTTTCTACTGGCCGATGTCCAAGTGGCACGAGGCCAAACACTGTAAGCATTTTGTAGCCTGCGGTTTACACCGGCTTGCTGAAAACGCCGACACTCCAATCGCTGGCACATAATTAAACTGATTTGTGGTTTGACCATTGGAACTGTAGTACACAACTGCGACCAAACATGCTGCACGCTACGAAAATAATGCAAGTTCGTTCCAAGTGTTTTATAGTGTTACCAGTGTTTGGGGCAGTTTGGCAAAGATCTCTTCCAGCTTTCACGCTGTTAGGTCAGTGCCCTCAAAGATCATTTCTGGAGTTGCATGTGACAAATGTAAATCATTCCCGAATCTGTTTTATAGATTAGTTGTAATGTATCATGTGTGTGATATAAATCACGTATTCATTCTCTCACCTATGCTGACATATAAGCATGGATGACTTGTATATCCTTACATAATTTACTGTAGTAGTAAATGAACACCACTTATATTGCAGAAGTGTATGTGATTTAGACTCGCTGTGCATTGTCACATCTAAAAGCTCTAGTTTATTCCGAATTAGGTCTTGAATAGCCAAGTTAGGCCCCTTTCACACGGGCGAGTTTTCCGCGCGGGTGCAATGCGTGAGGAGGATGCTTTGCACCCGCACTGAATCTGGACCCATTCATTTCTATGGGGCTGTGCACATGAGCGGTGATTTTCACGCATCACTTTTGCGTTGCGTGAAAATCGCAGCATGTTCTATATTCTGCGATTTTCACGCAACGCAGGCCCCATAGAAGTGAATGGGGATGCGGGAAAATCGCAATCATCCGCAATCATGTGCGGATGCGTTGCGATTTTCCCGCATGGTTGCTAGGATACGATCGGGATGGGGACCCGATCGTTATTATTTTCCTTTATAACATAGTTATAAGGGAAAATAATCACATTCTAATTACAGAATGCAATGTTCCCCGGCTATAGAGGGTTAAAAATAATAAAGAGTTAACTCACCTTCTCCCATTGTACGCGCAGAGCCCCAGAACGTCTTCTCTCTTGATGATTTCTTGCTTCAGGACCTGTGGTGACGTCACAGGGTCACATGGTCCAATCATAGAAGCATTTGAGTGGACCATGTGACCCATGTGATCCTGTGACGTCATAAAGGAAAATAATTACATATACAGAATACTTATCCCGAAACCAGACTTCAGTAATGAAGTCTGACTTCGGATCTGGGTACCAAGCATGCGGATTTTTTTACGTGCGTGCTAAACGCACTACAAACGTTAGCACACGCGCGGAAAAATCGAGGCGATTCCCGCAACGCACCCGCCTCTTATCCGGGCGTCATACATGACGCCCGTGTGCAAGAGGCCTTAGAGTTTTTTCTGCTTATACATTCACAAATGGTTATCCTTAGGGTGTATTCAGAGGTGCAGTTACAACCTCTGTAAAACCTCCCTGGAAAAAGCGCATGTGTTTTTTCAATGTGGCTGAGATTTTAATCTGTTTCATCTGTAAAGACCGCACCGCAAGCCATTCCCAATAGCAGTTTTAGGGTATATGCAGATAGAGGGTCATTTACTATCAGATATACGCCAGATTTCTGACGCAGATTGCGGCGCAAAGGTTACTCGGCCGGCACCTCTACATAACTTTGGCGGATCCACCGCCAGCACAAGGAGTTATTAAAACCCCCATAGTGCATATTACATGCAGAAATGGTGCATGTAGATTCTGAAATCCGCAGCATGTCCGTTGTTGTGCAGGTTTTCAATGGCAAGTGTGAAATCTGGGGAAAACCTGTGTCATAATTCACAAAAAAAACTAAAAGTATCACATGCGGATTAGGTGGAGAAATGCAACCAAAACCAAGTGTAAACTACACTGCTGTGTGAATATACTGTAAACTGTACCAAAGTACACCATCTGAATATACCCTTGGGGTACGAGTTTTCTCAGTGGAATTTCTGTTGCCGATTTCACCTTATGTATTGCAATGTGGGAAATCCATTGGATCTGCAGTTGCAGGCTTATAGTGGTTGCGTAATGAAGGCATCTCCTATTTTGGCATTAGGCAGTCCAGATGATCCGCTAATCGCTTTGAGTCCAGCCTCTAAAACTCCTCAAGCTCAGCTCTTGTTACTGGGTGACAGCCTGAAATTTCAGCCTTTGCCGCCATGGCGGCCATTCAAAGAGCCACTGATCCTTAGTGGCTCTTTAGCTGCAACACATAGAGTTGGATTCAAAGTGGAGGTATTCCCTCTATGATGTCCGTTTTCCCATATGGAAGAGGGTTGCCTTAGTAAGACAACTCCTTTAACTATCTGTAAAGGTAAAATATACTTGCACTGTGTGGTTGGAATAATGGAAGTTGAACTCTTCGGTATAAAATTTTGGAAATTTTACTCTTGTGGGGTTGCACAGGATTGGAAAAACATGGCCACGTTTTTATGGCTTTTGCACCTTTGCTTCAATAGAGCTGAGATGCAGTACCGAATGCAACCCATGGACAGGTGTGGCACTGTTTATGGAAAAAAGTAGCTAACTCAGTATAGGCCATCAGTATGTGATCAGTTGGGGTCCGTCTCCTGGCACCCCTGCCGATCAGCTGTTTGAAGAGGTCATGATGCTCCAGTGAGTGCTGTGGCCTCTCCCTAGGTCTGTGATGTCTTCTTCATTGGTCCCATGGCCTAGCGCAGCTCTGTCCTATTCACAATCCAATGGACAGTTCTGTGCTTGCTATGCTGCTATGGCCACTGCAAACAGCTGATCAGTGAGGATAAATCTGATATTAATGACCTATCTTGAAGATAGGTGACCAATAATAAATGCCTGGAAAACCCTTTTAACTTCAGGAAAAAAATGTTTTAAAACCATAAAGTGGGTGAAAGTGAGAGATGGCCGGACCAAAATAAATCTGGAATTCAATTGTTTGCTATGGTAAACATTGATTAGATGAGAGGCCCACTGTGTTGGGGAGAGATTAAATGGACAGTCAATCACATGCATTAAACTGTTTCCTATATGGCTTTGAGGCAAACACCAAATAGAAAAAATGCCAGATTAATAAATCAATACATTTTTATTGAAAATTTAACAAACATGATTAAAGACATTCACAATAATGTTAAAAACGATCGGTGGTGCAAATAGACACGCAGGAAAAACCTCTCTACAGGGGTAATTAAATAATCGCATATGATCTGATCACAGAAATCACTAGCCGCTATATATAAGTATTACATAGCCATTTATATAGTGCAAACATTAGTTAAGGACATGTGTCTAATAAGTATAGCGGTATTATAGAAATATAAATAATCTACACAAGTGATGAACATTGAATTATAAATATTATACCTGTGAGCAGAGAGTAGCAGTGCGACCCCGTATCCCGGCGCGTTTCGCCAAAATGGCTTCCTCAGGGAGATACACGCTCTCTGAGGAAGCCATTTGGCAGCGATCACAGATGAGATACGACTGCTCTCTGCTCACAGGTATAATATTTATAATTCAATGTTCATCACTGTGTGATTATTATATTTCTATAATACCGCTATGCTTATTAGACACATGTCACTAACTAATGTTTGCACTATATAAATGGCTATGTAATACTATATAGCGGCAGTATTTCTGTGATCAGATCATATGCATTATCTAATTACCTGAGAAGGTTTTCCTGCGTGTCTATTTCACACGATCGTTTTAACATTATTGTGAATGTCTTTAATCATGTTTGTTAAATTTTCAATAAAAATGTATTGATTTATTAATCTGGCATTTTTTCTATTTGGTGTTTGTATCTATGGGTTACCAGATTAAAGGACGCACACCCAGCGTCATACTTTGGTTATATGGCTTTGAGGGTTTCAAAAATATAATACAAAAATGTACCTTTCTTTATGTATTAGGACTCCCTATTCTGTTTGTCAATGTCTCAATTCTAGCGAAAGCTTGTGGTTCTCTGTTACGAGCATCCTGATCACAACTGCAGAGAGTGTTTGTACGATGGGGGTTATCCTTTCTATGTTAAGTCCTCCTATAATAAAGTTGTTTGAAATGTCTAGCAAGGGAAGTAGTCGTATAAAAAACAGAGGAGATGGTCATAACACCACATCATGAAGGTAGTTATTGCGCCATAAAGTATGAGACCCCAGAGAACTACTAGATAAGCTGGTGGGAGATTGGCTACAGAAGTTGGTCTATGTACTTGATCTGTTCTGCTGTATCATAACCATCATTTTTGTCTTTGTGTATTGACAGGTATGACATCTGCACTTACAAAAACAAGCCATGTGGAACTTTAGGTATGTATTCTACACTTATTAAAAAAAAATTATTTTTTATTGCACTATGCTTCCCGTTTTGACATGGTCTTACCTGCTTCATCTTACCTGTAAATATAATCCCCTGTACTGTACGGTCAAGTTGTTGTCAAATAAAAAGTGAGGATGTTTTTGGAAGAATTAAGTTATTATTCAAAAATAGTGGCTCCACCTGATGTCTCATGCGATTTGCCAAGTTCTTTTTTTTGTAAGAAAGGTTTTCATTTAACAGTTTAATATGTTACGGCCAGGTTCTCACTGTCTTTGTGCTCACGAATGAGTTGTTGATGATGTATCGTTGACTACACATGAATTGGAACCTTGACAAAGTATGACTTGTTGAAAAATGGTAGGTCACGCTTGCAGTAGATTTTTCTGTCCTTTAGGACAGAACAGGACTGGACAAACCCCAGGAACCAGGCAGTCAATATACTTAGAAATTTACTTATGTATTTAAATTTAAAAGTTCTCATTCCCAATCCACCAAATGCCAGGTCATTAAGAGAGTTAAAATTGCAGCTAATGTGGTTGTCTAATTTGGTCCTGAAGCAGACAGGCCCAAAGGAGTACCAGGCTATTCTCTGGTTGTGCTGTGCTCTGACTTTGAAGGCAATCACTTGCCCCTTGTGTCACAAATAACCTATTAGATCTTCACTGGTGGGCCTTTGTTCTGACACAATAAAGGATCCCAAAGATCCAGCCGAAGACGACCCGTTTTGGACCTGACTTTGAAGCCAGTAACTTGCCCCTATCTTCGCAAATAACCTACTAGATCTGCTCTGATGGGCCTATGTTCTGACATGATTATAGATCCCAAAGATCTCGGAGAGGACAACCCCTTTTGGACCTAACTTTGAAGCCAATCACTTGCCCCTAGTGTCACAAATAACCTATTAGACCATCTCGATGACTTGACCAATGTCATTTCATTTCCTCTGGTGGGTACTACATGGAGTAGGTCCCAAAGTTATCACTGCACTTCCTGTTATTATGTAGACGTAAAGGAGCAGGTGCTGATTTTTTGCAAAGGACCATATGAAATGCAAATGCAGACCTTTGTATTCTGCAGGGTCAGCATGTTATTGTAGCTAAAGTTTATCTTATTACTGTTGATTAAATCAGAGCGTTGGTTCCAGTTTTCACTCTGAGGCCCTACACAGTACACCACAATCAGGTTAACATGAGAGGAGCTTTTATTCAGTCGAGTGTTAACTGTATTGGCCAGGCATTGAAACGTTCTGACTTTCCAGTCTCAAAACACCAGGAATATCTTTCGTTCATCTGCCAGCTTGTAACAAATCACAGGTTCCTTCAACAGGAAACGTAATACATGCCAATCAGATCATACACTGACCTTTTAAGAGCTTATTCTGCCTTTAGAACAATCATGGCATTGGATATTTTCTGTAGTGGTCCATTCACTTATTCTGTGATGAAGGAGTTCACTTCTCCTTTGGGTATGCTCTCTTCTAAGTGTGTATTTTTCCAAGAAGCAAGACACACTAAATGGTAATGTATGGTGTTTTTCATTTTTTTCCCTGTAAAATACAGTTATTCCATTTATTGTATAAATCAGCATGTACATCAAAAGGATAGAGTTGGCTTATAAAGCTGCTTTACATTATTGCCCTTGAAGGACAAAGCTTATGAAGTGAGGCAGTTTTTTAAGGTGCTTGCAGGGACTCAGCTGGTCCTGCAGACCCACCTTAAATACATATAAGACCCCATGTAGGAGATAGTTCGCACTATACTTAGCATTCTGAAGTCTTCTGGCCTGGCCTCCTGGGAACCCTGTCACTTGACGCTCTTCTATTGAAAATTCAGCTACTGACAACGTCTTTGTTAGGAACATTGTTTTTGCAGACTTCAGTCACTGCCCACACAGACTTTGGGTTGGATCAGCAAATTGTGTTTTTTCATTTAGTTGAAGGCTCTGTTCACACTGACGTCAAGCCTCCTGTTTCTGGCAGCCAGATCCTACCGTACTTTTTCTTTTTTTTTTCTTTTTCTTTTTTTTTTGTTACTGAGTAAAATGCTATTCTGTCAAAAGCAAAATAAAACTGATGGAATTGAACCAATGGATGGATGGCTCCTGTTCGATCAAAAATCCTATTGAAGTTTCTCATATTTGTAGAAATGATGGAACAGAATAATGAAGAGAAAAAGGACAGTGTGAATAGTCTTATCCATTCACTTTAGACTCTAATAACCATCCATCTTGTAACTGGTTGTCCACTTCTATAAGTTCTTTTGGAAAATCCAGTTTTTTTTTTTTAGAAAAGCCCACAACCTGCCTATCTAAGGCCTTATTCACACGTCCGCAATGTAGTCCGCATGTATTCCGCAATTTTGCGGAATACATGCGGACCCATTGACTGTGAATGGGGCCGGGAAAGATGCGGAGAGCACACACTGTGCTCTCCGCATCCGATTTTGCGGAGCGCGCTGCCGATTTTCCGGTCCGCGGCTCCGCAAAAAAAATAGAGCATGTCCTATTCTTGTCCGCAATTGCGGACAAGAAGAGGCATTTTCTATGGAGTCCGGGCAATGTGCGGTCCGCAAAAATGCGGAATGCACATTGCCGGTGTGTCCGTGTTTTGCGGATCCGCGGCTCCGTGGATCCGCAAAACACTTGCGGACGTGTGAATGTAGCCTAAAACAGAATATTCATACTTACCTGCTCAAGACGCTCCTGTCCTCTGTGTCCATGTGTTTACATCTGGCGCTGCATGGGCATGGTCACATGCTGTGCTGCAGCTAATGACCGGCTTTGGCGGTGACCTGCTGCTTGTGGCTACATCACTGCTGAAGCCAGTAATTGGCTGCAGTGGAGCATGTGACCATGCCCATGCAGCGCCAGATGTAAACACTGCGGGGACCAAAACATGAACACAGCAGAGGCAGCGAGGAGCAGGTAAATATTTATAATCTGTAGAGAAGCAGCCTACGGGCACTTGCTAAAAACGGATTATTCCTGGAGAAAGACCTGAATACCAGTCACCATATTTTCCATTGAATTGGTTCTTCTCCAGACGTCCAAATAAGGTTGCTCAGTCTGGTCATTTGTTCTTCAAGTAAAAGGTTCTGCTTGATTTGCTGAAGGATCCACTATTTTTTGTTTTTGTTTTACATCTCTGACCTCTAAAGGTCTATCAATTCACTGAAAGGGATTTTTCCACCAATTACTTTTATCACCTATCCGCAGCACAGGTTATAAATATTAGATTACTAGAATCCCCATTTATCACCAAAATAGTGGTTCCCATCCCCAGTGTCTCCTCCCATGCACAGCCAGGGTGAGGTGGAGGAGTTGAATGAAGTGAGTGTTGAGTGGTAAAGTATCATCAGATGATATTTCATACTTAATAACTGGGTCCATGTTCATGAATTTCCATCATTCCCAGGTTTCGGTGTATGTACAAGTAATAAAATGAAGATCATGATTATATGAAGTCATCCTAGTCTTTCAATGTTTCAGTCCATGTGATTTGGTCTTTATTATTAGATCATGATTTGTGGTGTAGCGGTAAGATAAGCAGAAGTGGTAGTCAAACCAATGGCATGAGTTACATATCTGTAAAAAAAATAATAAAAAATCAAAAAGGGGTCACCGCTTTTCTAGTATGTTTGGCACTCCAAAATATGTTGTACAGGTTCACACTAGCTAGGTCCTCGTACTACTTGAAAATAAACGTCGCACATCTTTAGTGAATTCAGGAATTCAATATACAGTAGCTAGGTGCTCCAGCGGAGACCTTTCTCGGCCAGTGGGGGAAGGCTGAGCTGGCCATTCCAGTCTGGACCAGGAAGTGAAGGGCCGCGAGGACGAGACCCGCTTAGGAATGGCAGCGGCAAAAGACTAGTTTGGGTGAAGATGGTTTATTTTTATTTTTTAGCCCTTTTTGCCCCAGTTTTAAATAGTTTTTCCCCGTAAAACCCCTTTAACGCTATACCTCTGACCATATTTGGTACAGATGTATCATTTCCTTTTTTTGGTCATATGTTTCTTGCTCCATCCAGTTTAATTATAAAAAAAAAAAAAAAAAATAGGATGTGATTTTTTTTTTTATTCTATTGTAGACAGTATTTTTAAAAGTTTTTTAAGGTATATAAAAACTTGCTTATTTTTTTTCTTGAGCACACTAAACTTAAACAGATTTCTTTAGAAAAATAATGTGGATACTTTTTTTTTTTTTTCTTTCGGCTGCCTCAAGAATGTTAAAGCAGAAATACTTTGTTGAATTCCCTCTCCTGGCTCAAGTTACTAGGTGGTCCCAAGTTACCAGAAGTAAAATTTATAACTCTAACCCCTAGTCTAGACATTTTCCAGCACTGACTGCAGTTCAAAAAATATTAATGTCTAGCCTGCAAAGTGAAATTCCCCCCAGTGATTTTGTAAATGGCTCGAAAGTTAACCTTTTGCCAACTGCTCCTTCTATATGTGGAGGTTATTAAAAAGAAGCCAGGCATTTATAAGACTGAAACACCTTGGCCTGACCCTTTGTGTCTCCTTCTGTTTATTTAGGCTTGGCCTCAGTGGCTGGAATGTGTGAGCCGGAGCGGAGCTGCAGCATTAATGAAGACATTGGCTTGGGTTCTGCATTTACCATTGCACATGAGATTGGTCACAAGTGAGTTGGAAAAAAAAGTCAAAATATGTTATTATGCAATCTGTTTTACATTGTTCCAGAGAATTACTTCCATTTCCAGCTTATTCATTGCAGTCCATTTCACTGTCAGCATCCTTAGTAGTTTTATTTGGTATCTCTCTAACAGCCGCCACACTCTTGGCGGCTTTGCTAATTGTGCACTTAAATACCCCTAGTTATGCTTGCGGGTCCTTAAAGGGCAAGTATCATTAAAAGCCTTTTGCTACATACTTAAAATGTTTCCCTTCTTGGAGGTTCATTTTAAACTCTGATGGAAACTTACTTGGTAATGCTTTACTGTATAATAAACCTACAATGCAATCGTATTAAGAAATAAATAGTAGAATGGAAAAATAACACACACAAGAAGAGTTTCTAAATGGCATATAATCTAGAGTTAAAAGACAACACTTTTTAACGTTTATTAACACATATATTCCACTATCGTGGCGTATCGAAGATCTAGAAAATCTGTGACTTTTCCCTGCTCACACCACTTTTCCAAAGTGTCGAGAAAAGGGTGTGTGGTGGGGAATCGGGCTGTTAAGCCTGGCTCATTTATCATTTTCAACTGCAGTTTTTGGCGTGGAAAATAGCTTACATCTACTCCAGCAAGGGAGCTGGTGTGGGTTTAAGTCTGTCGCATGGCCTGCTGGAGGAAGCGCCAAACTTATGTACAGGCCTGCGCCTCCTCATTCATTTGCTGCAACCTGCAGCGGCGAAGAGGGACTTAAGATCAACGTGGAAAACGTGTATGTTGTGGTCAGATCATGGCTTTTATGCCACGAGACACCCTTTTCCCTGAATAGTCTTCGAGTTAACTGATAAATTGTGGCTGATTAAGGTTGGCCTAAGATAAACAGTATGCAGTAAACTTCTAAGCCCCCACAAAGATATACCATCACTTTATGGATGGTGAGGGTTCAACCTCTGGGACCCCGACCATAGCTGAGAAGAGCGCTCCATTGTGGCCTAAAGCCACAGTCTAAAGCTGGTGGCCTTCGTCTCTGATAAGACAGTCCCTTTAATAGCAACAAATTAATAACCTTTTTATTAATGGGGTTGTCTCCTGAAGCCAGCCTGTAGAGCGCATTGCATAAGCGACTTCAGTTCTGGTGGATGAGAGGTTTCCATGTTACACAAAAAACTTTTTATGTAACTGGCCACCATGACATTTACATTTCTCCTGAAGCTGCCGCTAAAATGTCTGGCTGTCTGTGGCTTCCCCCTGCGACAACCCCAAACTAGAAGTGATTGTTTTTGATGAGACAGCCGCTCAAATGTCTTGAAGTTTCCAGAAGACTTTTATGAATCAGTGAATTCAGGTGATTCGGTAGAATAAAATAGCACATGAGAGATGAGGTGAGCACCACAGCTTGTAATAGATGCTGCTTTTATTAAATATTTAGTTTTTTTATTTATTATTTTTTTGTTATTATTATTTTATTTTATTATAGAATGGGGTAGGTTATATCCTAATGAAAAAATCCCCACATGGTTGTCCAACTACCATAAATGAATGAGCCATCATCTATGGAGTCAGAGTACTCTTTACACAGAGGTCATTACATTTATGGCATCAATCATGAGCCGACTAGTTATTATTTTTTGCTTTTTAAGTGTAGTGTCTGGATTACAAATGTCCAAAGTATTTCCTCTACCTATCGACTGCTGAGCCGGCTCTACCTGCCTATGAAAGGCAAGCTGTTATTCACAATTTCCTCCCTTCATTTTTAATTATTAGTGACAAGCCGGGCCATTTGATAAAATAATATTCCTCTTTATAAGAATGTTGATACAGCTGCGGAGATTTGTTTCCCAGTCTCAAGACTCAATAACATCACTGACCCCCTACTCCAGCATCGTATGACAGTGAAGTGTCCGTGTCTACAGCGTGAGGGCATCACTTATACATTCTTCAAATTGTACTTGTCAGCACGCAGCCAGGACTAGGAAAGGTGGCATTGAAACGAAAACAAATAGGGCGGACAAAGATATTTTAATGGGTTTTTACCTCTTGCTGCTTCCAAATATGGCTGTGTTCATAATACATTTGGGCACTATGTTTGGTGTGAAAATGTAAAGAGATTCACCAAATGTGTGCCCAAATGTAAGCTGCTGTATGCCTGTATATTTTCATGCCTACCATTGGCTTGTGCTATAAAAAAAAAAACCAGCGAAAGCTGTTTTTCTTGTTGCGATCCGTAGGCTAAATACAGTTAAAAATAGATATAATGACCTCTACCAGTCTGTCTCGCTAATAACAGTCTATGTACATGTTTGATATACACTTGTAAAGCATTTCCTGATGTAGATGCTGAACATAGTGCTCAAAATGTGTACATCATTGTAACTCTGTAAAATCTTCGAATAGGGTTTGCTAAAAAATGGTGAACGATGAGCAAGACAGATTTTCCTTTGCATTTATGATTGGTGGTTATCTTCACTGTGGCCCTAATAATTTAGAGTACCCCTAATACTACATATATTCGCCACATAGACTTGTTTTCATGTCGGCACTTTCCTTTCCTTGTTCTCAGCATCACTGCATCCTGTCAGGATGTTTACATACAGAACTTCCTGTTTTCATCAGCTTCATTCTAGGTTTCGCTTTGTTCTGTAATGTTTCACAGAGCTTGCTATTCCTTCTGCACCATTCCCCTCTGTTTTCCTCTCCATGTTAGTTAACCAGAGCAAACCATGTTGGTTTTGGTTGTAAACCATGTAAACATCCTGCCAGGATGCAGTGAGGCTAAGAACAGGGGGAGGAAAGTGCTGAGCTAAAAAAACAAGTACATGGGGCAGTGTTTGGGGTACTGTGGTCACATAAAAAAAAATCATTATGGGACTATAATAGCCCCTTTTAAGTAAGTCTACATCAGTGTACTAAAAACTCATCTTTTAACCCCAAATATTTCTTTTCTCGGGGAACCCTAGTCCCTTTGAACAGCTCTTGAGTAGGGGCAAGTAAATGTTTCCAACATTTAGACTGGGCTGGCCAAGTTAATTGTCGCACCATGACTGTTGTAACCCAGTACTATGCATAATAAATTAGGTCAGGCTTTGCTTACACTGTAGGTCAGGCTTTGTCAGTAGAGGCCCCATCAGCAGTCCTACAAGATTTGACAAAAAGAATAGAGCCCAAACAATGGACCTCGTTGAACGTCTATGGGGCACTTGGGGAACAGATGTTATGGTTTCTGTTATTAATTGTGAACAGAGCCTTAGACTTAGGGCTCATGTACATGACTGTGGTTTTTTTCCGCATCCAATCCCCATTTTCTGTGGATCGAATGTGGACTCATTCACTTCAATGGTCCTACAAAAAATTAGAACATATCCCATTCTTGTCAGTTTTGTGGCCAAGGATAGGAAATTTGTGAAGGAATTTGCAGATCTGTAATTTGCGGACAGCAAAAACGGCTATGGCTGTGTGCGTGAGCCCTTAGAAGGAGAGGGAGGGGTGGTTAAATCACGAGCTGGAGCAAATTTTTTGGTTTTTCCTTGACACTGTTGAGCACCTATAAATGCTAAATTGTTCACTGAGAAACCTTAGCAGATATGCAGTGATAATGCTGGATATATGGCGACAAAACAGTGCCACTCTTGTACAGAGGCGGTGACTGGTATTGCAGCTAAACTACAGTCACTTTATTTTCTAATATTCCACAACCCCTTTAAGGAATAGCTCCCATCATTATACAATGGGTTCTTTGAACCTAGTGTTTGAAAGTAAACGCGATGGCCATTCTTTTATATGGGATAGTCCAAGGCATAGATAAGCATGTTGGAGGGAGCTATTAAAGACAAATCTATAGAAGGAAGAGAGATGGAGTTCATCCTATTCTGTGTTTTAGAGAAAAGGTTTTTCTTTAAATTTTTACTTCTATTCTTATTTCCTTCTACTGGTCATAAACTCAACTAATAAAACCCATGTCAACCATCATAACTGACCAGTAACATGGTGCTATTCTGACTTTTGGGACAATTGTCTTCATTTCAGCACTAGTGGTGTCTATACTGTACATCATAGAATTGCTTTGCCTTTTCCTCCCATACCACCCCCTGCAGCTTTCAGTTCATGACCTCTTGTTCAAGAATTTACTTTACTCCAGAAAATGCTTCCCTTTTCATAGTTTACCCCAGAGGTGTCAGAGTTGTCATTGTACTTGTGTTGAATTTCAGAACTTTTCATGCAGTGATGGAAGTAAATACATCATAGGTGTATGTGTGTGTGTGTGTGTGTGTGTGTGTGTGTGTGTATATATATATATATATATATTTACACACACAAACACACACCCTTGAACATTGAAATTGCAACACCAAGGACACACCCTAAGGGTGCTGCTACATATTCGGGTTCTTTATGCAGTTTTTGAAGACAAAATCCGGTGTGGATCATAATAGGAAAGAAAAATATTAAATACATGTAAAACTTCTCCTCTTTTTGAATCCACTCCTCGTTTTGGTTTAAAAAATTACATTGAAAAAACCTGAACGTGGGGCAGCAAAATTATGCAGATCGAATAAGTAGCAGGGGTCACTAAGGTCTGTAAATGATCAAATGTTTTAGCACCTAGCTCTAATCTGTGGCATGTGGGAGGGCCATAAAAGCCAGATTGAAAGCAAAGGTTTTTACCCACATCAAACCTCAAAAATTGTACCAAGTCATGTGGAATGATTGTACTATGCCTCCTGTTCATCCATGTGCCAGTTATAGCCACTTGTGGCAAACTGATAGCGATAGAATCCTTGAACTGAGAGACCTTGGTTTATCACTCCCAAAGATCGCTGCGCGCATAGGTCAAGATGTCAGAACTGTTCAATGTTGTGTGTCCAGGTGGTCGGAGGAACAACAAAGACCTGGAATGACAGCAAGGGGGCACAAAGGCCAACCTCTGCACAGATAAATCATCTGATAAGATGATGGCACGTAGTGATCCATTCTGTACTGCAAATGAAATTGGACTTCACATCCCAAGCCAAGGGCGACAAACAGTGTCTACACAAACCATCAGAAGACATTTGCACCACATTGGATTCAGACATCCAACTACAAGTGTTCCTTTGACCTCACACCACCACTGTCAAAGGCTATCATGGTGCACAGCAAGGCAGAGATGGAGGTCTATCCTCTTCAGCTTGTGCTTCTGTGAGCAGCCAGTGTGTCCTAAACATGCTAACATGATCTGTAGCATATCCAGGCTTTTCTCCCATCAAGCACATCAGGGACGTCATTGGTCGGCAATTGCAAAGGAAGCTGCTAGCACCGGATCTTGATCATTTGTGCGCCCAAGTGTATTCAGCGTGGCAGAACATTCCTCAGGCAACCATTAATAACCTGACTGAGGGCATGCCAAGGTGTGTAAGTGTGTGTATTACTGCGTGTGGTACTCATACTCGATACTGAATAAGTCTAGATGTCTTGAAAATTTTGTTTCCATTTTTTTTATCTTTTGCATATCATTAATTTCCAGATCTCCATGACTTTTCGTTCTTGATGTTTCTCGTTCTCTCTCTCTCTCTAAATATATATATAAGCTCTCTTTCCCAAAAAAGGCAAGTGAACCAGTGCCTCTTGTAACTCTCCTATAAGTAAATTCTCGACCTTTTAAGCAGGCCTTGTGACATAATTTAGGATTATAGCAAAGCCAGTACCTTGTCTGCAGACCACTGTTTTGAGGTCATTGCTCCTCATCCGTGCAGAGAAGACAGAACTGATTTAGCTGGAGGAGAAGTGTTTGTCTGGGATCTGGGGGTTACTAATAAAAGTGCCTAGTAGGCATAAAGAGTCCCATACATAGGCACTCTCCTCAAGGAGAAATCGTATCTACCCGGTCTCTAGTGACCTCACATTATGACTTTTTAAAGTTTTCTATTGAAATTTATGAAACTTTTTGATGTTCACATACTGGGGTCTGATGTATGTTACTTTGCTTGCAACAATACGTTAGGTTGATGAATGCACAGTTGAAACATATGCCTGCAGAGTAAGAAAATTCCTGGGGGGGGAAGAGCAGGCTGCGACATGCGGGTCGTCTTACAGTCATATTAGAGGGTTTGTGATATTGTTCTCCTGAAGCATCTGACACAATTGCAGCACTGTCATCGCGGCGGTATTAGAGAAAAGAGCACTAAAGGGCAGCAGACGTCGTAGTAAAAAGGTGCATTTGGAAATGAGCTTGGGGTGGTTTGGAGGGCCTGTCTGACACCGAAAGGAGTACCACACAGGAAGCTGTCAAGAATCACTAAATGAGATCAGATGGCAAAGTAAGACAGCACACAGGACTTAGAAAGTAGTTAGCTCAGAGTTGGGAGGTGTTAATGTTCGAGGGTCCACTGGGTGTCCAGTGAAAACTGGAGCATGATGCAGACACGGTGGGTGTGATGTTTTTCTTGGCAGCTAATAGTTATATCTGTTAAATAGAGAGCAACGTGTATACATTGTGCACGTCCCTCGCACTGCAGAATATCTAAAAAGAACTTGCACCAAGTATAGTAAGATAGTCACCAAATCGGTTCATTTACAGCAAAACAATAACATGTTAGATGCTGTGAAGTGCAGCAGTGTCCCTGGAATAGAGGCAATGGATGGCCACCCATTATATCGGTTATGACCACTGAAGTTTTCTTTATTGTAGGAGATACAACAGAGGGACATGGGAGCCTTGGTGCAAGGGGTGCCAGATTAGATTCAGGACTCAATATTTGTCCTGTTTCAAGGACATTAAGATATCTATATTTCTTTATTTTTTTGTAGGGGATGGTGATGGCAGTGTAATGCACCGTAATGGAAAATAAAGGGGTTTATCCACAATGAATATGTATCCCCTGTCCATAGAAAAGGGATAAGGGTCTGATCACTGGGGTCCGAGTCTCCTTCGTGAATGGAGCAATAGTGCACATGTACGACCACTCCTCTATTCACTTCTATGGGACTGTCAAGATAGAGCTAAGTGCTCTGTCCACCAGTCCCGTTGAAGTAAGTGGTGCCACAGTGGCACATGCACTACCGCTCCATTCACAAAGAGTGTACAGTCGTGGCCAAAAGTTTTGAGAATTACATAAAGATCAGATGAATTGCATAGTCCTTCTTTGACATGAAAATTAACTTAATCCCAAAAAAACCTTTCCACTGCATTTCATTGCTGTCATTAAAGGACCTGTTGAGATCATTTCAGTAATCGTCTTGTTAACTCAGGTGAGAATGTTGACGAGCACAAGGCTGGAGATTATTATGTCAGGCTGATTGGGTTAAGATTGCAAACTTGACATGTTAAAAGGAGGGTGATGCTTGAAATCATTGTTCTTCCATTTTTAACCAAGGTGACTTGCAAAAAAAATGCGTGCAGCCATCATTGCGTTGCTTAAAAATGGCTTCACAGGCAAGGATATTGTGGCTACTAAGATTGCACCTCAATCAACAATTTATAGGATCATCAAGAACTTCAAGGAAAGAGGTTCAATTCTTGTTAAGAAGGCTTCAGGGCGTCCAAGAAAGTCCAGCAAGCGCCAGGATCGTCTCCTTAAGAGGATTCAGCTGCGGGATCGGAGTGCCACCAGTGCAGAGCTTGCTCAGGAATGGCAGCAGGCAGGTGTGAGTGCATCTGCACGCACAGTGAGGCGAAGACTTTTGGAAGATGGCCTGGTGTCAAGAAGGGCAGCAAAGAAGCCACTTCTCTTAAAGAAAAAACATCAGGGACAGATTGATCTTCTGCAGAAAGTATGGTGAATGGACTGCTGAGAACTGGGGCAAAGTCATATTCTCCGATGAAGCCTCTTTCCGATTGTTTGGGGCATCAGGAAAAAGGCTTGTCCGGAGAAGAAAAGGTGAGCGCTACCATCAGTCCTGTGTCATGCCAACAGTAAAGCATCCTGAGACCATTCATGTGTGGGGTCGCTTCTCATCCAAGGGAGTGGGCTCACTCACAATTTTGACCAAAAACACAGCCATGAATAAAGAATGGTACCAAAACACCCTCCAACAGCAACTTCTTCCAACAATCCAACAACAGTTTGGTGAAGAACTATGCATTTTCCAGCACGATGGAGCACCGTGCCATAAGGCAAAAGTGATAACTAAGTGGCTTGGGGACCAAAACGTTGACATTTTGGGTCCATGGCCTGGAAACTTCCCAGATCTTAATCCCATTGAGAACTTGTGGTCAATCCTCAAGAGGCGGGTAGACAAACAAAAACCCACTAATTCTGACAAACTCCAAGAAGTGATTATGAAAGAATGGGTTGCTATCAGTCAGGAATTGGCCCAGAAGTTGATTGAGAGCATGCCCAGTCGAATTGCAGAGGTCCTGAAAAAGAAGGGCCAACACTGCAAATACTGACTCTTTGCATAAATGTCATGTAATTGTCGATAAAAGCCTTTGAAACGTATGAAGTGCGTGTAATTATATTTCACTACATCACAGAAACAACTGAAACAAAGATCTAAAAGCAGTTTAGCAGCAAACTTTGTGAAAACTAATATTTGTGTCATTCTCAAAACTTTTGGCCACGACTGTAGATTTCAAAACAGAGGTTCCGCTTGATTTTTAAAAAATGTTTTCACTAAATCCACATTACTTGCAGATTTTTTCGCAGATCTAACCCTTGCAATGCTAAGGGTGTAATCCGCACAAAAAAACAAAACTATATGCTGAGGATTTGTAAAGCAGATCAATTTTCACATGGAAAAAAAAATCAAAAGTGCACACAAGATTTCTGAAATCTCATACACTTTGCTCGTAATGTGTTACCATGTACAGTTAGGTCCATATATATTTGGACAGACAACATTTTTCAAATTTTTGTTCTGTACATTACCACAACAGATTTTGAACAATTCAAAATGTGAGGAACTAAAGCATTTTTTAAAAACTTGATCCCTTCATTTCAGGGGCTCAAAAGTAATTGGACAAATTAAGTAATTGTAAATAAAATGTTAATTTCTAATACTAGGTTGAAAACCCTTTGTTGGCAATGACTGCCTGAAGTTTTGAGCTTATGGACATCACCAGACGCTGTGTTTCCTCCTTTTTAATGCTCGGCCAGGCCTTTACTGCAGCGGTTTTAAATTGCTGTTTGTTTGTGGCCTTTCTGTCTGAAGTTTAGTCTTTAACAAGTGAAATGCATGGTCTATTGGGTTCAGATCAGGGGACTGACTTGGCCATTCAAGAATATTCCACTTCCTTGCTTTAATAAACTCCTGGGTTGCTTTGGCTTTATGTTTTGGGTCATTGTCCATCTGTATTATAAAACGCAGACCAATCAGTTTGGCTGGATTTGAGCACACAGTATGTCTCTGAAAACCCCAGAATTCATCCGGCTGCTTCTGTCCTGTGTCCCATCATCAATAAACACCAGGGACCAAGTGTCACCGGCAGCCATGCATGCCCAAGCCTTCACACTGCCTCCGCCGTGTTTTACAGATGATGTGGTATGCTTTGGATCATGAGCTGTACCATGTCTTCGCCATACTTTTTCCTTCATTTTGGTAGAAGTTGATCTTGGTTTCATCCAAAGAATGTTCTTCCAGAAGTGTGCTGTTTTTTTTTAAATGTTTTTTAGCACAGTCCAGTCTAGCCTTCCTATTCTTGAGGCTTATGAGTGGCCTGCACCGTGCAGTGAACCCTCTGCAGTTACTTTCATGCAGTCTTCTCTTTATGGTAGATTTGGATATTGATGCGCCTATATCCTGGAGAGTGTTGTTCACTTGGTTGGCTGTTGTGAAGGGGTTTCTCTTCACCATGGTAATTATTCTGCGATCATCCACCACTGTTGTCTTTGTGGGCGTCCAGGTCTTTTTGCATTGTTAAGGTCACCAGTGCTTTCTTTCTTTCTCAGGATGTACCAAACTGTAGATTTTGCCGCTCCTAATAGTGTAGCAATTTCTTGGATGGTTTCTTCCTGTTTTCGTAGATGAAGGATGGCTTGTTTCACCTGCATGGAGCTCCTTTGACCACATGTTTACTTCTCAGCAAAATCTTCAAAATGCAAGCACAATACCTCAAATCAACTCCAGGCCTTTTATGTGCTTAATGAAATAATGAAGGAATTGCCCACACCTGCCCATGAAACAGCCTTTGAGCCAATTGTCCAGATTACTTTTGGTCCCTTTAAAAACAGGATGCCATATGTAAATGAGCTGAAACTCCTAAACCGTTCATCCAGTTTTAATGTGGATACCCTCAACTGAAAGCTAAAGTTATTTAGGCGTGTGCAGGTAGCCTTTCGGTCTGTGAAATATGCTCCGTGTGACAGCAGTATTTGTATTTCCCCGCTTGAACGCTGCTTCTGTCACAGAAACTTACAGCATTATATTGATTTATAACTCTGAGTGTTGGAGAACTGGCTCTAGATGCGCCGAATTTATGTAGAGGCCGGCACTCCTTCATAACTTTGGTGGAACCTCCGCCAGCTATGGGGCTTTATTAAGACCAGCGTCTAAAATCCGGTCTCAAAGGGAACCTGTCATCTGGATTTTGGGTATAGAGATGAGGACATGGGCTGCTAGATCGCCGCTAGCACGTCCACAATATCCAGTCCCCATAGCTCTCTGTTCTTTATTGTGTAAAGAAACTATTTTAAAGATATGCAAATTAGCCTTAGATGAGTCCTGCTTGAGAGGTGAGTCCAGTGAAGGAGCTCAGCATTGCCCCGCATTCTTCGAATGTCCTCCTTGCTCCCCGACGTCACGAAGCAAGAGCGCCGCAATCTCGCGATGCGCGAGCTAGCGCATGCGCAGTTCATTCCCTGAGGCTCATGCCAGCACAGGGAAGGAACACCATGCTGACACTGCGCGTTCGCTAGCTCATGCATCGTGAAATTACGGCGATCTAGCTTCGTGACGTCGGGGAGCAAGGAGGAGATTTGGAGGATGCGGGGCGGTGCTGGGCTATGGGGACTGGATATTGCGGATATGCTAACAGCGATCTAGCATCCCATGTCCTCATCTCTATACCCAAAATCCAGGTGACAGGTTCCCTTTAATAAATGTCCCCCTAAATTTTTATTTACATGCAATTTTAAAAGTATTCAGATCCAAATGCTGGTTTAAAACATTTTGAATATGCTTTGTGACACTAAACTTTCGCAAATTAAAGGGGACTAGGTTGTCTAGGTTAATTTAAAAGATAAGTTATCAGTGGCAACCATTAGAAGTTTACCAGCTCTCTATCATAGAGTGAGTAAAGGCCCCTTAAAGTAAGTGTTCCTTCCTGACAAGCATCAGCTCGTTAGTGAGTATGGGGAGGAGCAATTGCTAGTGCCATCGCTCGTCCCCATAAGAGACTCATTGTTTGCTGGCAGCAGAGCGTGTTTTGATGGCTAGATCTGCCGCCGGTTTAGATATTACGCACAAACAAGCATATTACCTGACAAACTAGCGTTTCGCTCGTTCATCGGCGAATTATCTGGCGGATAATCTGGCGAATTCTTGTCCGATGTTAAGGGCCCTTAAAGCACGAAGGACTTTGTAGTGGATATGTTCTTAAAATGTAAGTGATGTACTCTTCAAAGGTAGATTTTCTAAAAACATTCTACAAAAGTGTTTTATGGTACCCCTTACAGAATAGTGCTGATACTGTATTTTTTCCCCGTGTCAATTTTTTGTATTAAACAAGGTAGCCATAGAAAGGGTTTAAAAAAAATTGTAACATTTTGAAAGCTGTCATTAGTATCCTTGGTGGTAACCATCAAGACGGCTATATTTTACACTGCATGAATATACAGTCACCACATTAAAAACATCCGGTTATCTCTGTACTTGTGCTGTTACTATCCCTTTTTCACCTTGCAGACAGCCAGCCCTTCATTTTGTGCGAATAACTACCACTTGCCTGTCTATCTACTTACGCGGTGAATTTGATTATTATGTCTCGTGTCTGTTTCTGTTATAAAAACATTCGACTTCTGTAAATGTGAACAGAATACTTCTTTGGGTTTTCAGCCATTATGATTTATTGCCTAAGTAGGCTGAAATGTCATAAATGTGAAGCTTAGAAAAACAGTTTTGGTTTCTGTGATGTGGTTCAGTTTGTATTAAATGGGAATCGTGTCTTAGCATTACATGGTAGACTTCTCAAGGTAGAATTTTTGAGACGCTAAATGAGTACCTTATACAGCCAAACATTCTATTAATAGTCGACCGAGGCGGTCCATCTAGAGAAGATGGGTCAATACAGAGCCCAAAACAACTCTCTAATTCTGGTCTTCCTGCTTCTCAATAATATATACATATGATTAGTCTGTATTTAGTTGGGCAGTGGTCAGCTTCCGATACTAACCCCCGAGAATTATGGCAAATGCTTATTTTCTCACTGAAATTACAAAAATGTAAAATTAGGTTAATTCTAATTCTGTGAACATTGAAATTGCAACACCAAGAGAGACAAGCCGTAAGGTTATGCAAACCAAGGAAGTAACAGGTGTCGCTAAGATCTGCAAATGATCAAATTGTCACGCACCTAGCTCCAATCTGTGACATGTGAGAGGGGTATAAAAGCCAGATTTATAGCAAAGTTTTTTAGCCACTTGAAACCTCAAAAATAGGATCAAGTCGTGCGTGATGCCTCCTGTTCATCAACATGTCAGTTATCACCATTTTTCAGAAACTGACAAGGGACAGAATAATCCTTCAGCTGAGAGGCCTTGGTTTATCACCTCGGCAGATCACTAATATGTAGGCAGTCACTGTTTAAGTTGTGTGTCCCTGGTGGTTGGGAGAACAATGACGACATGAAATGATAGCAAGAAGTTAACAGAAGCTCTACATCTTAAGGGTTGTCCAGGCAAAAGTATACTTAAAAGCTCAGCATGATAAAAATAAATGAAAGCCGGCACACTCAACTTATTGATGCTCCCTGCAGGTTGCAAAGACTAGTTGCAGTGGTCCCATGTCCCTGTGTCTGGAAGTCATCATAAGCAGCAGGAAGAAGAGAAATGGTGGGGGACCAGATGTTTTTTTCCCCTGTTCAACCCCTTTAATGCCTCTGTAGTCATCATTGCACCTAGATTAATAATCTGCCTCTGCTAGGTAACTATAGAGGAATTAAAGGGGAAAAATGTACAGTAACAGTAGAGTATTAGTTTAATGAGCAGCTGTAAACAGAATTAACCCTATTAAACCAGGCATACTGCCTGGTAGGGTTGATCCTGCTAATTAAAATGATTCATGTCTAATGAAAATTGGCTGTGTTCTTCCCAAGAAACTTTTATTATTAATGCAAATGAGGGTTACAGCATACTGAGGGGTGTGGCCAGCACTGGAAATCTGAGTGGTCTGAGGTGCCCTGAGGGTCTAGGACTGCCCATTGGCGCACTAAAGCCCTCATTTATGTAAATAATAAAAGTATTTCTTTCTCAGGTACACTGCCACTGATTTTCACAAGACAGGTATCATTTTAATCAGCAGGATCATCCCTATCAAGCAGTATTTATTTATTATACTCACTTTTATAGCGCTGACATATTCCGCAGCGCTTAACAGACATTAGCATCGCACTGTCCCCAATGGGGCTCACAATCTAAGGTGCCTGGTTTAAGGATTAATCCTGCTTTTTAAATTATTAATATTCTGTCGCTGTATGTTTCTTTCTTTTATAATGCATCTTCTATGTTGTCGATCAGCTCTGTGGCACCGCATTTAACCTTTGGCCATTGTCCTGTGTTTGAAACTGTAATTCTTAAGATGCTAAAAAAAAAAAGGTCTGCACAATACACATTGAGCTTCGTAAGTCGAAATTCTTTTCTGAAATGTCACTTGACTGAATAGCTTGTCTGGAAAAGCCAGAAGAGAGAAAACACATGCATACACAAATTCGTCAGCGTTAATCTTAGACTAAATTATTTTGGCTGAGATGAAATATTGCTTTAAAGACTCCTGATGCAATAAAATGCCTTCTAAATTCCTAAAGGACTGACACGTTCCTTAAGTGCAGCCCAGGCCTCCATGTTCTGGTCTTTAGCAGAATCTCAAATAACCTTGTTAGAATCGGCCCCGCTATGTTCCCTGACAGCACGCAGATTTTTTTATTGTTTTGTTTTCATTTAGCCTCGCTTCCTTTGACCAGCGTACGGTTAAAATAAATGATGAGATTTACTGATATGCTGTTGTTCTTTGGAAGTAAATGAGGTTAGAGTGTGGTTGTGACGAGGTCAAAGGTGGAGGAGGATTAGGTCAGGTCTGGAGCAGATTCACATACAAATCTTTCAGTATTTGACAAAACTAAGATATAGGGTGATTAAAGAAGATGAACTACCTACTGCTACTGTCTGTCGGTAAATCGGTGAGCCAGTGCACCTTCTTTATGGCTGTCCACGATCTAGTCAACCAAGTTGTGAAAGGGATGAAATTAGTGTAATAATCGCTTTGTGCCTCTGGTGTATAACACATTCTCTGAAAATTGTTGTTGGTTTCTAAAATGCTTGACATACAAATTCAGAGCGTGTTTTATGTCCTTTTGTAATACACTTGTCTTGACAATTTGAAGGGTTTCTTCATTTGGGATATTGCCTAATTTTTAGAAGGGTCTCTTGACAATAAGTAGATCTCAAGGTGTCCTTCTGCTGGGAACCCCAACAATCAACTGTAATACATGGCATTCCGTGTTCAGTTTCCCTGCAGTGCCACCACAGGACACATTAAGCATTACACAGTGCTTATTCAAATCAATAGCAGGACAGGTCCTCCAGAGCAGGGTTCCTCAACTCCGATCCTCAGGGCCCACCTGACGGTTATGTTTTCAGGATTTTCTTAGTCTTGAGCAGGTGATATAATTTGTGTCAGGGCGTCAGGTATTCATTCTGTGGGATGTTCTCAAATCATGACCAGTAGGTGGGCCTTGGGGACTGGAGTTGAGGAACACTGCTTCAGAGCAGGAGATGCTCTTGGTAACCTCTTTCCACTCTGCCAAAAGACGAGGATTCTGAACAGATGACTCTAAAAATTCCCTAATAGGGTTTATGAAAATGTGTTTTCTAAACTGGTAAGTAGGGATGAGCGAATCGATTCGCATAAAACTTTTTTGTAATACCACTTGGAACCAAACCCGAGTTTGCAGTGGCGTAACTAGAAATGACTGGGCCCCACAGCAAACTTTTGAATAGGGCCCTCTCCCCCAGTAATTTTCTCATAACCCCTACCTTTCATGCCGCCCCCTTTCCTGTGGCTAGTAAAGATCGCTCTCTCAGACCAGGCCCGGCAGCTGTTCCATCCGTTTTCTACACTGTCTATACTGCCACTGTATATAATTTCATTGTGTAATACTGTTGAAGGGCCCTGACAAAACCTTTTAGTACTTCTCCTCCTCCTCCTCTTGGATGGGCCCTTTCTGGGTCAGGGCCCCAAAGCAACCGCTTCCCCTGCTTCCCCTATAGTTACTCCCCTACGAGTTCTGTATCAAGGTTTTTTACAGTAATAACAGTAAGTCAATTCGCTCATCCCTACTAGTAACCCTTGTCATTAATGCATAACTCTAAAAGGCGTTGTTGAGGTTAGAAACGCATGGATTCAAGGAATTGGGAAGTATAAAGCAAGGACGTACTTTTCCAGATCATTTCTGACTTTGGCTTTGAAAACAGCAACAAAAACTGCAATGGCATTTTCACATAAAACACATATTTATCAATGCTTTTACTCTACAAAAGTGGCAAAAAAATGGGCAAATCCTCAATAATTGGCAACCTTGTCTATGTCTCTGCCTGTAAAAGCATGTCTGCCCTAATGTGACACCTGTATTACTATATACTGCACACAGACAGATAGTTGTTCCTGCTGGAGTAGTGACAGTCTGGACCCACAAGAGGAAGTGGTACACCCCCTGATAATTATACGTTTGCTGGTGGAATTACTGATGTGGGCACGCAGATAGAATCTTAAATATCTCGAGCAGTCTGCCTGCTTACTATGGCGGAGTGACAAGGTGTTATGACTGCCGGGCTCTGTTTTGTCTGGTATAGTCGAATAATCAAGCTCTGAATGTTAATTGCAGTGTTCTCCATCCACTGTCTGAATGACTTTTATTTTTACGTAACCTGAGAAAAAAAAATTGCTGCCTTTTACAACAACTGTATTACAATGTTCAAAAATGAAATTTGTGGTGCCTTTCTCTTGATTTTTCCAGCCATTTGTGCAGCATACTTGGGGTCCATTCATGGGTCCGCATCCGTTACTTAATTTTGCGGAACGGGTGCGGTCCCATTCATTTTAAATGGGGCCGCAAAAGATGCAGACAGCACACAGTGTGTTGTCCGCATCCGCACTTCCGTTCCGCGGCCCAGAAAAAAAATAGAACATGTCCTATTCTTGTCCGCAGAGACAGACAAGAAAAGGCATTTCTGTTATAGTGCCAGCCATGTGCGTTCCACAAAATGCAGAACACACATGACCGGTGTCCGTGTTTTGCGGATCCGCAATTTGCGGACCGCAAAACTCTTGTGGATGTGTGAAGGGTCCTTTACACTGCCTGATGTGTAGGCAGATTAGCGCTAACAGGGGCGGACTGGCCATAGACCCTACAGGGAAACTTCCCGTTTGGCCAATGCTCGGAGTCCTTCTCACAGCCGACAGGCAATAAATAATGATCTGACACCCCTAAAGCTGGGAGCGTCAAGCACCTATGTACCTGGCTGGCGGCTGCAGGTTCCCTCTGGACTCCTGAATTCAACTGCATTGCCATCCTGAGGTAAATAGAGTAGGACAGAGCGTGGTGCTGGCCACCACAGTGGGTCATCTCCTGGGAGGTATTTTGTGCTGTTGAGGCAGTATATTGTACTGCAAGTACAGGACATGTTTTATTTGTTGTGGAGCCGTAGAACAGAAGAAAAGGGCCCCATAGAAGTGAATAGGTCTGCATCTGATCCACCAAAAAATCTGCATGTTTGAATGAGCCCTAATTCTCCTCTCTGGGCATCTTTATCTAGGCCTATCAACAGAACATAAGAGCTGCCGGGGAGCGGGGTAAATATAACCTGTATGAGGGGACGTTATTGGGGTTGGATAACCCTTTTAAGCACAGAATACTTACTAATGGATCAATAAACAATAAGACTAAGGCCTCACGCACGAGGCCACATTACAGCTCCATATAACAAGCCGTTTACTGTACCTCTGCGTGCTTCTGATTTCATAGTGAAGGTTAATACATTTGTCAGAAAAATTGTGGCATGATTTGTTGAACGCAGTATTTCGAAGGTGCAGATGTAGCAAACGTCAACTTAAAGCCTGCCTAACACCTGAAAGGGGTATTCCAGGGCAAAAAAGAGGACAAAAATAACCAAATCTGGACTCTCCAATCCCCCAACTGCTGCTGTAGCTGCTCCAATGGTGTCAGGGTCTCCGCTGCACTCTTTTTGGCATGGCAATCACTGGCCTCAGCGATGACCTACCTCAACCTATGATTGGCTTGGCGGCATTCCCAGTCATTTCCTGTCATGTTGAGACAGGAGCAGGGGGTGGAGAGCAGCCGGCACCCCGCCACTGTCAGAACGCGTCAGTGGATCAGTGAGGTGAGTGTAAGTTCTGTTCTATTTTACAGCATGTGCAGCTCATGGGGACACTTTCTTTTGTGCTGTAACACCCCTTTAAATACAGTAGACTTTGAATTTGCACTTAAAGGGGTTGCCCGACGAAAGATATTTTGCAGTTTTCAAACCAGCACATGGATCTGAAAACTTTTGTAACTACATGTCATTAAATATTTATTATGTATCTGTATAGCGCCACCTGCTTTTTGTTCTTTTTCTTATTCCTCTGCCCACCTCGCTGACGTGGACTCATATGCTCAGTTCCATCCTTCACCTGTCTCCTGAGCTGTGATAGGGATAGAGCTGCAGCAGAAAGGACCCCCCCCCCGAGCTGCAGCAGAAGAAACGTGCCCCTGAGCTGCCAGCTTGATATAAATCTAGCAGAGCAACACATGGGGAGATCTCTGGACCCATGGAGGTACAGGGCTTGTTCTAGCTTTGTTAGAAAGAGATTGCCAAGTACCAGATTGTGTATGATTTACATTTTTTACAATAATCATGGGATAAAAGCAGATGTCAAATTACGGTGACGGTGTATTTAACGTGTTGAGTCCCATGTTAACATTTGCTACATCTGAACCCTCCCTAAGAGCCATTGCTTATAGGACAGCATATGTCCATAATACGATGCTGTACAGAAGCACCATATGGCAGTACACGGAGTTCCTATGAATGAATGCATATTGTATGAAACCATAGGGAGTGCTTGTTCGCCGCACATTAAGGATTGATGATTTTGCTCATATGAGCGTACACTGTAAAGGGGGTGAAGTAATTACTATCAGCTTGGAGTGTGTCGTTGAGATTTCTTTATATATGGTCTTGTCATACGTTTTCATCTAGTACACCAGTATCTCCACATGTTCTCTTCCTCATATGTTCCAGTTTTGGCATGAATCACGATGGAATTGGAAACTCATGTGGGACCAAAGGTCACGAAGCAGCAAAGTTAATGGCAGCTCACATTACGTCAAACACAAACCCTTTCTCCTGGTCGGCATGTAGCAGGGAATACATCACTAGCTTTCTAGAGTGAGTACTGTACTTTTTTTTAACTCTTGTCATTCAGAATTTGCTAGAATATCACACGACTGTTTATGACTTTCTCTTCACATGTGTTAAAGGGAACCTGACACCTTGAAAATGCAGCGTGATTTGCGGGCAGCATGTTATAGAGCCGGAGGAGCTGAGCAGATCGATATAGAGTTTTATGGGAAAAGATCCATCACAACTTTCTGCTCTTTCTGAGCTTAGGAGTCCAGTAGAATGTCTCTAGTGTGGATAGCTGTCAATCACAGAGCTGGACCGCCCGCCGGACTCCTGTTTCCAGAATGAGCAGAGGTTTAAATGAATGCATTACTAGCCAAATTGGCAGTCCTATCAGTGACTGACAGCTATAGCTTTGTGTACTCTTAGAAGAAGGTATGTAAATCAGCTCTTACCAGATGTAAGGCAGCTATCCTATAACTCAATGTTCGGCCCTTTAAGAATCCTTGGGACATGACTTGGATAATAAATAGGCCAGCACCTCATCTGCAGACAGCTGTTTTGGGGTGATTGCCCCTCATCAGTGCAGAGCAGAGAGTACTGGCTTAACTGGTTGAGAGGCCTAGGTCAGGATTCGGGAGATGCTATATTTCCTTATGGAGGCCTAATATATCCAAGGCATATCTCAAGGCCTGTTTAAAAGGTCGAACATTGACTTGTAGCAGGAATGGCCAACCTGCGGCTCTTCAGCTGTTGTAAAACTACAACTCCCACCATGCCCTGCTGTAGGCTGATAGCTCTAGGCAGTCTGGACATGCTGGGAGTTGTAGTTTTGCAACAGCTGGAGAGCCGCAGGTTGGCCGTCCCTGACTTATAGTATAGCTGCCTTACATCTGGTGACATTAGAGGAAGAGCTTGTTAAGAGCTTACTTGCATCTCTTTCTTCCAAGAATTCCAGAGAAGTGTAGCCTGTCTCATAAGACTCCTTACATCGATTAGGCGCTCTCCATAAGGACATATATTATCCCCTGAAATGTGTGCACACTTATACATGGAAGTATGTCATATGTCAATCACCGATAAGAGCAGAGATTTAGATGATTAAGTTTTGATCAATTATTTGCCATAAAACTATATATCCATCTGCCCAGCTCCTTCTACTCTATAGCATGCTTCCTCAAATTGCACTGCATTTTCATGGTGACGGGTTCCCTCTTAAAGAGATCTTGCCATGTTAAACATTTATGTCTGAGAACAATGTAGGAAACTCTGGTACGCTGCCCACCAAAAGTGATGATCTGGTGAAATTGAAACTGACTGATGCTCTCAAGAAAGCCCCATTACAATCCGTAAGGGTATGGTCACACGACTGATTTTGAAAATCTGCCTATAAAATGCAGCTTAGGACTCCCAGCACCCCCTGTCCTACAAATGCGGCCTTCCCTTTATTGTTTACCTGCTTGTCGCAGCGGTGATTAGGTGTAATTACAACTCCGCCGGGCCTGAGGTTCTGCCGCAGGTGCCATGGCAAAGCTGCGTCTGCCATACGTTTTTTTCTTTTTTTGCAGAGGCTGCCTCAGTGGAAGTGTAGTATGATATGCTGCCAATTCAAATGACATGGACTAAACCAGGTCCACCACAGAGACAGCTGCTGTTTGCTAGCGGCTAATAAGGGGCGATCCTGAGCAGGGAACCCTCTCTGTGAAGTCCATATACAGAACATATGAGGCAAGCCCTTAAAAAAGATGAAATTCAGAGGGATCACTAAATTTGTTAGGTTTTATTTAATGCATTCACGTGATGTATACATTAAATGGATACCATACAGTGGCAGCCATCTCTATAGGGTTCCACGATAAAAATCTAAATGCATTTGCATCCTGTTTTTTTCCCCATGTATATGTTTAACATGGGGAACAAAATGTTATGTGAACACAGCCTAAACTGTATGATTTCAACATGAGAATTTTGATGACGCAGGCCCTTTAGGCTGTTTTCACATTACATTTTTGTTTAATGTTTAACATATCCATAAAAAAGAAAGTAGTATACTATGCGTTTCCATCCTTCGGAGTCCAGCGAAAAAGTATACGTTAAATGGATACGCATTTTTAGAATGGAACACTATGGTGATGGATGCCACGGTATGACATCCATTGGAGGCATCTGTATTCGTCATGAGTATATGTTAAAAGTGGGCCAAAAACCTGATGTGCACACAGCGTTAAATATATCTATCTTTTTATATTCTTAGGGCTTATGCACATGACCGTATGCAGATCAGATGCGGACCCATTCTTACAATTTAAATTCTTTTGCAAAAGATGCAGACAGCACAAAGCAAAAAAAGATACAACATGTCCCATTCCATTCCATTGTCCATTTTACGGACAAGGATAGGACATTTCTATTGAAGTAAAAAAAAAAAATGTCAGCATGCACACAGCCGGGATTTGCAGAATACAAAACACATACGGCCGTGTGCATGAGCCCTTATATAGTCACTCTCATGGACAGTTTTGCAGAAGACAAAAGGTTCCATGTACTGTAAGATGAAAAGACTGATCTTTCTACATCTTTTCACCACGGTAAAAAAAAACTACATATGTGGTTCTGGGGAATCTGTCTTTACAAAAAATATAAAATTATGCCAAAAATATAGTTGAGTGCAGGGCAAAGCCTGATAAATTTTCTGGCTGATGATCCTAAAATGCTGAAAGTAGCTTGTTCTGTAAGATTTGTCTTGGCAAATGTTTGAGGTATCGGTAAGAAAACGCACGTTTATATGATTTTTGAGGACTGAGAATGAACTAAGCAATTCATGATCCAGTGGTCTCTTGAAGTTCTGATTTTGTTTTGGGATTTTTTTTGTCACAATTATTATTTTAAACAGATACTTGGGCAGCGAGTCGGGCGGCATCTAGTTCCAGCGAGTGACTTAGTGGTCCATGTTGAGACTATTTTTCCCCAGTCTAGACATGTGTATCTCACTTGCACCTTTTTGGCAGGAAAGCGTACCACAACTTCTGGACGCCAATCAGCAGAGTTTCTGACTTGGCATTTAGCTTGTGCCAATGTAGGTGTATTATTGGAGGTTTTTTTGAACTGACAAGAGGCAAACTAACAAACAAGAATGTAAAAATTATTTATTTTGGTAAAGTTGTTTTAGGAGTTGTTGTTTTTTTCAAAAGACATTAGAAAGAACAAAATGTCTTCCAACATATGCATGAAAAACAGGTCATGCATCATCAAAAGTGGCAGAAGGTTAGTATTTAAAGGGGTATTCTGGTTTCTTCAAGTTAAAGGGGTTGTCCAGCCTTTACTAAGTGATGGCCTGCATTTTGAACTAATGCAGAAAGTAAAATTGTCTAGGTATTCATTATACAATAAATATCCTTAAAGGGATTGTCCAGCCTTTACTAAGTGATGGTCTATCGTCTGGATAGGCCATCAATAGCTGATCAGCGGTGGTTCTACACACTGCACCCCGATCAATTGGCTACTCGGGTGTAGCTCCGGTGCTGGAACTGCACGGCTCCATCAACCTTGTGGTGAAGGGAGCTTGTTACTATAGCACTGCTCCCTTTAAAGGGAGTCTGTCACCTGAGAAACTCGTTTTTAACCCTTCACACATCCATATAGCCCTTCATTATATGTTAAATATCATACCTTTATAAGGTCCAGTGGAGCTTTCAAACTTTAAAAAAACTACTTTGATGCGTATGTAAATGAGAGCCCTTCGGTGCCCAGGGGCGGCGTCCACCTCGTTCGTGCCCCAGCCAGTTCTGCCTCCACATCTATTTTCCCGCCTAGCCTCCTTCTCAGCCTGCCATCTGCTGCCTTTTACACTTTCAAACATCCGGCGTCCGCTATGTTTGAAAGTGTAAAAGGCAGCAGATGGGCGGGCTTGAGAAGGAGGCTGGGCGGGAAAATAGATGTGGAGGCAGAACTGGCTGGGGCACGAACGAGGTGGACGCCGCCCCTGGGCACCGGAGGGCTCTCATTTACATACGCATCAAAGTAGTTTTTTTAAAGTTTGAAAGCTCCACTGGACCTTATAAAGGTATGATATTTAACATATAATGAAGGGCTATATGGATGTGTGAAGGGTTAAAAACGAGTTTCTCAGGTGACAGACTCCCTTTAAAGCCCGAGCATTTGATTGGCGGAAAGTGCGGGGTGTCGGCGAAGCTAGTGATGGCCAATCCTGAGGATAGGCTTTCACTTAATAAAGACTGGACAACCCCCTTTAAGGATATTTATTGTATCTAGAGATGAGCGAATTTCATATTTTGAAATTCGTTCACACTTCGTTTGGTGGTAAAAGGTGAATTGCGTTATGGATTCCGTTCCCACTCACCATAACGCAATTCTATGACGGAATGCCTTTAGAGGCATTCCGTTATTCATTCTGTCATAGAATTACGTTATGGTCCGTGGTAACGGAATCCATAACACAATTCACCTTTTACCACCAAACAAAGTGTGAACGAATTTCATAAGCAGAAATTCGCTCATCTCTAATTGTATCCTGGAAAGTTAGCCAGTTTTCCAATTTACTTTTTTTTCTTTAGTTCCTTCAAGATCTCTGCTTGCTGTAAGACAAAAGGGACTTCCATTGCTTACTTCCACTGAATAAAAATCTGTCCTGGTCATGTGATGATCACACAATTCCTCAGGTCGCTGTCAGATCCTTTCCTTGCACCTCTATGTTTATGATATGACCAGGACAGATTGGGACTAAACATTAAAGGTTTGTATTGTCTTACAGTCAGCGGATATATTGAAAACTATGAGCCGGGACTATTGGAAAAAGTATATTGGAAATTTGACTTTTCATTTTACAGTAAATGTCCTCAATTTGCTGAAACCGGAATATCCATTTAACCTTTAAATGGCTTTTCAGACATTTTTATACGGATGGACCTATTCTCAGGATAGGTCATCAGTATCTGATCAGTGGGGCTCTGACACCCAGGACTCCTGCCGATCAGCTGTTTGAGAAGGCAGCGGCACTCCTGTGAGCTCTACTGCCTTCTCGCATCTTACCAAGCACAGTGCCGTACATAGTATAGCGGCTGTGCTTGGTATCGCGCTCAGCCCCATTTACTTCAATGGGGCCAAGCTGCACCTATACCACGTGACCGATGAACTGGCCCAGGTAATACTCACCTGCTCACAAGGGTGCTGCAGTCTTCTCAAGCAACTGATTCTTGAGTTCCTGGGTATCAGATCCTCACCGATCAGATACTGATGACCTATCCTGAGGATAGGTCAACAGAATTAAAAAGTCAGAAAACCCCTTGCAGATTTAGAGGTTCTATGGCCTTATTCAATTCAAATATTGCTGCTTACATTCTAAAAATAATGTTTATACATGTGTTTCAAGAACTCTGCTTGCTATCATTGAAAGGACAATATGTCCCGACTGTGTCCTGCTCACACAGCTGCTGGTTTTATTACCATGAGTACACATAAAAAGGAGGGGAAAAGTTTAGCTAAGAGCTCAAGCCGGAATTTAAGACTGGAGAGAAAGTTGTGGAGCGGCTGTGCAGAGACTGTAGAACTGGATAAAATGCGTAACTGAAGACAATGGAGCAGATTTACTAATCCTATAGATGGAGTAAACTTAAGGGAAAGATTTATCGAAAAAAGGTGTAAAGGAAAATTAGCTCAGTTGCCCATAGCAACCAATCAGATTCCACCTTTCACTTTTCAGAACTGCTTTAGAAAATGAAAGGTAGAATCTGATTGGTTGCTATGGGCAACTGAGACAGTTTTCCTTTACACTAGTTTCGATAAATCTCCCCCAGATCAGCTCTCTACACCTTCAACACACGGGCTCAGGCTGGATGATAAATCTGCTACAGGGATAGACCCTTTTCTCTATCACTATAACAACTATTGTTTGGTTTACTTTGAGACAGAATTTTATGCCAGAATTGTGTATCAAAATGTCAAATTTTAGGCCCAGTCTTCTTTTCGAGCAAGTCGTAAAAATTGCAGAAACTCTAATTGCACCAGTTTGTGCTACTTTTTAGACAGAGTCTGGGTGCAGAGACATTAGTGACTTTGGGCCACTTTGTAGGACTAGAATAAGGTCATCTGTCATTACCAATGGTAGGCCTTGTAGACCTATGGTACAGAGAAATGAGTATAGGGGCTGCTGTTGAGTCGGATACATTAGTTCAGTAGCATCTGGACATGAGTACCTGGGTCAGCCTGCCCTTAATCTGGCGAGGTGGTAGTTTTTTACCCTGTCCAGGCAGAGTAAGAATTGGGGTGGCTAATTCACGTCTATGGAAGTTAAGGAAACAGCTGAGATGACCCAGATCCATCAGATGTTGATTTCATTACTTGTCTGTGATGGGAATGCTCGTTTAATGGTTTTTCCTAGTTTGGGAGAACTTGTCCAGCAGTTTCGGAGCTAGAAAGACCCCTAATGTCGCAAACAAAGGGGGCCTGGTACTAGAAAGCTGATGGAGTCCATACTCATTTGGCTTTGACCGACTTTGACTCATGACTCACACATGAGAACTCATTGAGTGGCGATCACACCTAATATACCAGGAGATTCTGAAACGTGAGAGCCCCTATAATACTTTTAATATTTTGCTGACCATTAAAAACATGTCTCTCACCGTACAGATATTGATTTCTTTGAGAAACATGTGTATCCTAGTCCTGTGAAAGACATGATCCAGTGATGCAGACTCAAGGCCTTATATCGTAAACTTCTTTTATTCTCCACGATACACAATGGAGACATATACTGTGTATTTGCCGAAACCAACTAAGTTGTTACTAAGACTGTGATTAGTATTTTCCCAAGTTGATCAGTCCTAATTCTGTTCTGTGTCTACCAGTTCAGGCCGGGGAACATGTCTTGACAACGAACCTCCAAAACGTGACTTTGTGTACCCTGCAGTGGCTCCAGGACAGGTTTATGATGCGGATGAGCAGTGCCGATTCCAGTACGGAGCAACATCTCGTCAATGTAAATATGGGGTAAGAAATTGTCATCTTTACACTCATCACTTAGGTTGTGAACATCATAGTGTTCTACAATTGGACATTCAGACCTGACCATCATCAGCTTCAGATTAGTCACATCACGGCCCATTAACCCATGATAAAATGGCATTGGAGCCTAGAGAATTGAGGAAGGTAATAAAACTTGGCTGGTTTTAACATGTCTGGTATGAAAATGTACGATAAATCCATCAACGGAATTTTTTTTTAGCAAGGGTTAAAAGGGGTTTTCCTATTAAAACAACCTCTGTCTATATCTGTTATTTACGCATGTGATGGGGGGGGGGGGGGGGGTTGTCACTTGCTTGGAATCCTCTTCTATTATCCAAAGCAGTGAGCTTAAAGGGGTTGTCCCATCTTGGACATGTACTCTGTTTGCCTCTAATCGGTTTTGGTACCAGATAATTGTTTTTTCTCTCCACTGGGCATATAATACCCCTCAATGCAGCGTGGTCACATGACCTTCATGGTACCAACTTGGCTTTCTTGGAGCCTCCTTGGATATGGTACCAAAAAGTACCATGTACTATTTGAAGCAGGGGTGAATTGTGAACTTTAAAGCGGCCCTGGAAAAAATAAAATAAAAGTGGCCCCATGTTGTAGGTGGTCCATATTGACAAAAGACGGGACAAAACAAGTAGGTAGGGACAACAGAAGTAGGCAGGGCCTGCAATACCGTAGTGCAGCGCAAAATACCGCTCCAGCAGACCCAAATACTACAGGGCAGCACAGAATACTGCCGCCCCAACCACAGTATTTAACTGTATCACAGCTGAGTTCAGGAGGGCCCCTGTGGCCGTTGAGCATCAGATCATTATGTACCTGGCCTGCAGCCATCAAGATGACTTGAGTGGCCCCCTGGGCATCAGCCCACTGGGAAATTTCCCTGTAGGGGCTATGGCCAATCCCCCTGATTTGCAGCTTTAGCCTAGTGGAAACCTGGACAACCCAGGTAGAAGTCAAGTACAGTTGAGCAGATTGAAGTGGAAAAGGCGTCTTATATTATGTGGTCATCCATTAATTTCAATGGTCGCCATGTAACATCTCATTTATCCTGCATTGGCCACAGCAGGAGACGTGCGGGTGCCTGCTGCTTCCTCCATGATAGTAGCTGATCGCCAGGGATTTAAGCTGCCAGACCTATAACAATTAGCTTATTGCCATTAGGTCCTTCTTTAAAGAAGTGGTTGTTCATATGTCCTGTGGCCCATGCTGGGCCATCTGAAAACTGTAGCCATCAAACCATGTAATTACATGAATTATAATGAATTCATATTAGATTATGGAATTGAAGAGCTGCTATTTTTCAATCATTGGCCATGATGTAGTAAAAGTACTTTTTATTCCAAAAACTCAGTTGTGTACATATGTTTGACTCTTTTGGTGTGGACTAGATATTTCATAAAGTTAAAACCATATAAATGCCTTGGTTACTTATGTAATATTTCAACAGTTATAAGTTGAGGCCTCTTGAGGATACTCACTGTACAGTAAGTCTTGATGATCCACTATGGTATCAGTGACATCACTGAAATGTTATTTTTGTTTTTTGACAAATTGAAAATGCACTTGAGGTTGTTAGGAGGATCTTGCTACTGTGTAAATGCCACAATATCTTCCATGCATCAGCAGCACAAATCCCACATTCACATCCATAATTGATGTTGACATTTCCTGGCTGCATTTCAAACATCATTAATTTTCAATGTCATGTCTTAATTTCTATCCCGCTGCTTAAAGAATAGCTGTTATCATTAGTAATTAGTGACGAACAATAGGTCAACTTCCTAGGTGTATTCCTGGTATGTGTCTACGTCTACATCCTTTCCCACCTCTTTTATGGTTTCCAGATGTTCCTATTTCATTAAGATAAAGTTTCCCTTTTAATTGGTAATATGATTTTTGGTTGGTTTGGAATAATAAAGGGATTAGGATCAGGTCTTTGTAACCAGACAAGTGAGAGAATGGTCATTTTATTGTAAGCTCACTAGCTCTGCGATGAAGACAGACAATATTCAACAAAAATAAAACTATGTTTTAAGTTACTTATAAATACACATTAGTTTAAAGTTGATCAAAATGGACGATTTAAAGCAAAATGACCTTCTTTGAAATGTAACATCAAACAATAGTTTTATCTGGCCGATGACAAACCACCATCATCTGAAAAGTCAGTCGAGTTTGATATTTTCGTTACATAGTCGGATGAAAGATCTGTCTTTGAAAGATTGTTTTCGCCCGGTTTCATTGAAGATATGTGGGCAGTATGAACAACTGTAATGGCCAGTATGGACTAAAATTTGTGTGGCCGTTTTTGCAAAATGATCGTTGTCCATAAGATCATTTGTTCAACCATCAACCCATTTTTAATGTGTATGGCCCCCTTTAGATTTGGTTCCCACATGCATCAACAATAAGGTATATGAAATATTTATTATGGCATAAAAAATGACAGGTATAGGAACATCTAGAGTACAAAATACTGTGACTCCACAATCTTATGTTGGGAGATCATGGAACTTAGCCTGCAATATTATAAAGTGTCATCTTAGGTATCTAGATGTCTTTCTTTGTGTGTGAAGATGCTGCTTTCCAGCACCACAGTGATTTCCAGTGCTGTACAAACAATCTCGGTAGACGTTGCAGCTGCAAAAGGTTCCTTCATCCCTTATTTTAATGAGAAAAGCAAACCCGTGCAGTAGTCAACTCTCCACAGGTCCTACAAACCAGAGTCGGTTGAATTACCACAAGTATTTTAGAAAAGAGATGATTCCCATTTACATAGACTAAGAGTCAGACAATTATAGGAAATGAATGTTTGTCTCGTCTCAGTATCAGTCCATGTAAAAGGGCTCACGGAGACGAGCAAACACCAAGTCATCTTGTTCCAAGATGTTATTGGTGTGTCAACAATACCATTGTTACAGCATCAGTCCACGGCCGCCGCTCTGTCACTTACCAGTCCTGGGTTCCGGCTTCCTAATGGAGTAGACCTGCCTCCAGGTGGGCTTGCTCTATCCTTCCAGGTAGCCTGCGTGCCAGGTTGGCCTCCCCTTCTGTACCCGTAGGGCTTATATGCGCCCTCAATCTCTTAAAGGGCCAGTGGGTTAGCCCCATTTTTTCTGCTCAAGTTTATGGCTGGCTACCTTGGGGTATCTAAGGCACTTTTCCCTGTGAGAGGGTGTCTGAGCAATAGGTTGTCTAGCTTGATAGTTCCTCGCAAAGATGTTCTGTATTCTGCTGTCTGCCCATATACCCACTTTGTCTGTTTACTGGATTCTGTCCCTACGCTGCCAGACCAACCTTGTGCCTGAACTTTGTATTGACCCTTCGGTGCCTTATCTGACCTCAGACTGTTTTCCATATAGCACGTACTTTGCCTGTCCTGACCTCAGCCTGTTCCTGACTACTACTATTCCTCACCCCTCAGTGTCACTGACACCCATGGGTCAGCGTTCAATCACACAGACTAGGCGATAGTTCCCCTGCAGCAAAGTCCAGATCCCTGTGCAGGTGTTAAATGGTGAATACCAGGGGACTGCCAGGATAACGTCCTTAGGAGTAGGCCAAAGCCAAATCAGTTGGTTGAAACAATGGTAAACATTCACTGCCGTAACAAACATTAAGGGCCCAGTTTAAGTCTTTGTGATGATGCCCTCTCACCTTTGTATATGTCCACAGTGATCTCCAATACCAGATTCAGCAGCAGGGAGTGAATAGACATCCTAGTGTAAAACTTGCTCTCTCTGCCCAAGGTAACGCATACTAATTTAATTGTGGTCTTGTAAAGTTGGGCCATTTACTGTGACTTGTGTGGGCCATTTCCAGCCTGTGTCCAGTTATTCCTTAAGGTGCTTGTATTAAGGTGCTATATATCAAGGAAAAAATATGCCTCATGTAGTTTTCTTTTATCTCTCTGCACAATATGTTCTACAGCACTGAAATGACATTGTATAAAGTGATTAATAGCTGATCACACATTTGACAATTACCACTTTTTGAGAATTTTGTCGGAAGATATAAATAAAATTCTTAAATGTACACAGTAGAGCCATCTATAAGGAAAAACACATTTGCAGGCACCTTAAATGGCCCCTTAAAACAAAGCTCAGTAATATGACGGCTAATGAAATTGCCTTTTTTGGACTATGCTAACAGTTTAGATATTTGCCAACTGTCCAGATTTTGTTGGAACTATCCTGCAAAATAGGCAGCAAAATGGGTAGAATTAATGCAAATTTGGGTTAATATCACTGTTTCTAATTTTGGGGGTCTTTCTGGACTAAGTAGGGTTCCATGATTTGGTAGTCAAATGTTGGTTAGAGGAAGCTAGTTGTATCCCTAAAACAGGTTATGGAGGCCATTGTTTTAATACACATCCGTGTGACCGTTGATTGGCCCCTGCGCCAAACTCGACTATTCTAAAATATAGTTGTCAGTAGATAGCAAAAATCGTCATGTCATTAAATGTCTTTATAAATTACAGCCCTTAACTCCCAGCTTTATGTTTGTGACCCTTATATATGTGTTCTCCATCTTTCTATTAGTCCTGGGCACAATTAGAAGTTACAACCAGAAAGATGGTGGAGACATTATGGGCCATATGTTCTCTTCCATGCAGATTCAGCATTTGTGAACCACTTGAGTTGACCTTATTCATTCAGGCTTATCCTAGCAGCATGGAATTTGTTTGCAAGTCTATGCCTATTTCCATCGGAAACCCGTGAATCATTTTGTCATGTTGTGTTGAGAGATTCTATAGTGATCATGTAAAATTTAAAAGCCTCTTATGTCGTCCATGTTCCTCTGGGAAAGGAATATAATTGGCAGTGATTTATTTTCTCTCATCTGGAGATGTGGTTGCTACTGTGAGCTTTCTCTAAAATGTGTTGCAATTATGGCATAGCACGCATTAAACTGGTTCCATTGCTGTAGTAGGCACATATAGCGCTCTTCTTTTGTAATATATTGTGTTATAGAGCTGTCCTCAAGAGAAGACTGTTTACCCACACTGTATATTGCTCATCCAGGAAGATCTGGAGATATGCACATAGAAAGTCTATGCACGTATCTCGTCCAGACAGCTGTCTGGAGATCTCAGGGACTGCTACAGCTACTTGTGGCATGTGTGTGTTTGCTTACACAAACTGCAAGGATGCTTGTCCTGGCAGAAAATAGCAGGATAGAATGACTTTGGGCTTTCAGAGAAGAACCCTCAACCAATCCCCTCTGTGAAGGCAGACTAGGATGAATGTCAAGTTGGTATATATAAAATTTGGTCGCTTTGCCTGGAGAACTATGCACAACATGAGAGGAATTTATTAAGACTGGAGTTTGATACAGCACTGGGGTAAGATGCGCGACTCTTCTTAATAATTTTGCCACATCTTCTGGCAGTCCATGCACCAGAAAAGCAAACGTATGCTGGTTTCAGGCATAAACTATAGTAAATTTGTTTCAGGCTAAGGCCTTCTGCATTTTGAAATGTAGTGTTAACTGTGTACAATTGAAAAAGTTTCAAGAATTTGCAAGCTTTTTATGGCCCAAAAAAAAAATGGCTTGCGTAATACTTGCATAATAAATTGACTCTATGTATGTGTCTTGTGTCATTTATAGCACTAGTCTTTACACTCCTCCTTTTGGGTTCCTTTTAGGCTCTAGGGACACAGCTGTGACCTCCAACTTTACACCCCTTATAGTTGCGCACCCTGCAAATTGAGACCTTAAAAGTGCTGTCGGTCACCCAACAAACGAGCAAACTCCATCCGGTGATCGTTTCTTTTGGCCAGCAACCCAAGTCATCGCTTGTGGACAGGACGGAGCTCTGTATTAACTGGTATCTGCTGCCACAAACAATGAATCTGCATGAACCAGCAAGCACAGTAGCGATCGCTTGTCCCCATGCAGTGGCAATGATAACTGCATGGATATGCAGTTCTCCCCTGTGCTCCATGATCAGGCAGTTATCAGGAAAGAACGGTTTGATGATTCCTGTAAAAGCGTCCAGTGTAGAAGATCCTTTACACTGGACAATTATGAGGAATGAGTGTTTCTACAAATGATCACCACCTATAATGGTCCTACTTGGCATCTAGGGAGCTGGTGGCTTTAGAAGTATTATGTGTATCCACTTGTGTAGCTTTTTCTTTTTTTGCTCTGTAAATCAATAACTGGTTGATAGTGATTTTTTATGATTGTAGTAACCACTGCTTGGATGGTGGCCGATGCAGTAATCAAGATCCAAAGCTTCTTACACTTCATTGGACTTTTAGAGGATTTGTCCACTGAACTTATGTTTTAGGGCGTATATTTTTGGAGGGCGGGCTTGTGGTATAGAGAAGGGTTCTTCTTTGTATTTGGAGATGCTACCTACGGTAGGTTAACCTTGGATGTCTTTTTTTATTTTATTTTGTAGAGTACGTACTTGCTTCTTTATTGCTATTAGATAATTTTAGGTCTTAAAAAAAAAAGTGCTGCTCCATTGACCTCTGTGGGTCGACTTCTACAATCGCTTCAGGCTGTTTTATTGATAACAGCTGTTAAAAGATGTTACTGATAGAGTAATGAGAATCCAGCCAGTTGGTAGAACAAAGGCTACACTACGTTGAGCATTTCCTCCAGGGCAGAAAACCTCCAGGCATTATAATTACCTCTCCCCAGACTTTCTATTTTTCTTCATTTGTTTCTAATTGACCAATGTTCAGGTTGGCATGTCGTGCACTGGTTAATGGTCTCTGCCACTTTCATGTAACATCAGGATTTTCCTCTATTTTGTTAGACCCTTAGACTATCGAGCGGTATAATTACGGTGAATGGTATATAGCACGGGTGCGCGTTGTGTATAATTGCTCTCAGTCTTGTCAAGGCATTTTCAAACACCTGGCAGACATTTTTCTGTTCAGAGTTGTTTCAGCCTCCTGCCTGGATGTTGAAAGAGTCATCACGTAAACTTCAGGAAGCAATTTGATTTATACTACGCAATAATATATTTTACGTCAACTCCCTGTTATTATTCTCATGTTTTATTAAAGCACTAAACAGTAAAACAAATGAAAAGATTCTAAGTAAACGTCACCATTGGTTTAAATCCTGGATCTAAAAGGGGAAAAAGATTTGAAGGCGTTTCTTATGCGACCAACCATGCCTGGTGCTTTAAGAGTTATGACCGCATAGTAATAATTTAGGAAAATAAGGAGAATTCCAGCAGCAATTTACAAAAATGTGCAACTAAAATCTACATGAGAGTTGAGTAACTTTTAAATACTTACTTTTCACTTTTGTGGTCATCTTGGTTTAGATTATGTGCTGGTAAAGGCTTGCCAGTGTAGCATGTCGATTAACACATTAACATAAATCATTCTACTCTGTGGGGACTAATGATCGTTAATACGATCATTCATCCCTATTCAATTTGCATTTTCCACCACCAAATTTTAAAACGAATTTAAACGAGGCGACAAGCAAGCGGTTTGATGCTTATAAAAAGATGCGATCGGCCATCAAAGTAGCCTCTGCTCATCTGTCAGCTGATCAGTGGGATGTTTACGTAGGGCACTGATCAGGAATGAACGTTCAAAGGAATCTTCATTTCCCTGATTGTTGGCCCATGTAAATGGACCTTTAAGGTAAATTCAGAATTCCACTTGATTCCTTTTACGTCTGTCTATTGTGGGAGCACAGGTTCATTGTTAAGGCCCTTTTTAAATGGGCTGAGGAACGAAGCAGTTATCGAAGATCAGCATTCGTATGAACACTCGTTCCCGAATTTCCCCGTGTATTTCTGCTGCTCACTCATCTGGTGATTGCATTTTTTTTGTGACACAAAAACTTATTGTATATTGGCAGCACATTAACCTGTGTAAATAGGAATCTGCTGCCAAGAAACAATGAATGTGCATGGAAACCAGTGATTGCAGTAGCGGTCATTCGCCCCCTTACAGAGGAGGCAATTGCTGCATGTAAATTTGGTTTGTTTCCAGTAATTGCCTGTGCGTCGGCTCATGTAAAAGGGGTATATAAATTGGGCCATATATCTGACAGAGAAGTGGGGACAGACCAGATAAATCCTGCACTCTGGTTATGACATACTCCACTCCAAAGACATACTGATAGGGAACATAGATTGTGAGCCCCATTGGGGACAGGCTGATGCTAATGTCTGTAAAGTGCTGCGGAATATGTCAGTGTTATATAAGTGAGCAACATAAAAGGACATGCAGGCCTGGTTCTGCAGTTCCCATTTATGGCCACAAGGTCTATTTACACTGTGCACATACAGACAGCCATGGCTTAAATCTGCCACCAGCATGTACTGAGTCCTCTGATGCTCAGTACAGTATAACAGTCTGTAGATACATGTAATAACTAGAGTAAGGGTTACAAGGCAACATGTGTCTCGCAACAGCAAGTCTGGGAACTCCACAGGCGCGAGAACTGTCTGGTTTTACTGCTGGGCACCTTAAAGGGGTATTCCGGTACGTAAAAGTTATTCCCCTATCCACAGCATAAAGGATAACTGTCAGATCAGTGGGGGTCCTACCGCTGAGACACTCCCCTGAAATGACCGGAGTGCCAAGTTTCACATGTGCGCGGCCGCTCCATAAAGTTCTGGGCCATCTCCGGAGCGGGGGGTACGGGGCCCCCATTTATATGATCGGTGGGGACCCCCACCAATCTGATAGTTATCCCCTACTCTGTGGATAGGGGATAACTTTTATCTGCTGGAATACCCCTTTTAACTATTATGCCAAGTCTATATTTTTAAAGATTATAAATTTTGATTGGCTGTATTCACAGAAATGACACTACAATCTTATATATTGTTATTTCTTTTAATTTATACATTTTGTTTGCGCTTCAGTCATCCGCTTATAACTGCTCTGCATCCAGCATGCATTGGTCTGACTATTTTCAGCCGAACTGAAATACATGCAAAGCAGTCACTTCAACGAAACCAATGTTCCTTTGGAGACAGCAAAAAACTTGTTGCATGTGTGGTCAGATAAGTAAAGTTTTTGTAATATGTCTGGTATAAGGTATTAAGTCTTGAGCAAACAGAAGCTGCTGTTACATGCGTAGGCAAACACAGGTAACTCGGTCGAGACGAGAACAAGAGAATACATTGCTACCGTATTAAGGTTTCGGAAGGAGCTGTGCAGTTTAGCATCGCACTTAAAGTAGTAATTTAGAAGGTAGATAGGAAACTGGGGTTACATTAGACTACATGGTAGTAGGTCACATTCACACAATGCACAGCAGATAAGGACTTTGTATCAATAATTCTGACCAACTTGCTTCTGCCTTCTTTCCTAGGAAGTGTGTAGAGAGCTCTGGTGTCTGAGCAAAAGTAACAGATGTGTAACCAACAGCATCCCTGCCGCAGAGGGGACCCTGTGCCAGACCGGGAGCATCGAGAAAGGGGCAAGTTCAATTTTCTTTCTGTCTATCTGTATAAGGCTGGGTTTATATCACGTTTTTCCCAATGTATACGTTAAACGGATGCCTCAGACTGATGCCATACAGTGGCATCCGTTCACTATAAAATTCCATTGTAAAAACAAACAAAAAAAAAAGTATGTTTTTTTACTATTGTAAAAAAAATATATATAGTATACGTTTTTTTTTTTAATACTGGACTGTGCAGGATGCAAGAAAGTGGTGTGCTGAGTTTTTGTATACTTTTTTTTCTAACGTATACATCAAACGGAGGCATAAAAGGTAATGTGAACCCATCCTAACATGGGTCACTATTCAGCCCAAAACAAATCTCTCATTCTGGTCTTTGTGTTTCTCAATAATGTCTACATATGATTAGTCGGGCAGTGAATACCGTATTTTTCGCTTTATAAGACGCACTTTTTTTCCCCCCAAAGTGGCCAGCGAAGTATCAGTATGGAGGGAGGAGGCGGGGAAACTCATGGCAGGGCCCGGTGCAGTGCTTCTACTCTAAAACACCAGGCCCCACCGCAACTGTTAAATACTATATTGCCAATCACGCTTACCTAACTACTACTATAATCGCATAATCGCGCATCCATACATCATAGTACTGTACACGGCACAGCCCTCAGCTCCCTCTGTCATGCGCCGCCTGTCCCGCCTGCCGCAGCTCCCTCCTCATGCGCCGCCTGCCCCGCTCACTTTATGAATGAACACTTTTACGCATGACCAAGGGAGCTGCGGTCTGCGCCATGTACAGTACTATGATGTATGTATGTGTGATTATAGTAGTAGTTAGGTAAGTTAGGTAAGCATTATTGGCAATATAGTATTTAACAGTTGCGGTGGGGCCCGGTGTTTTAGAGTAGAAGCACTGCACCGGAGCACTGCATGAGTTTCCCCGCCTCCTCCCTCCACACTTCTATCGGGGGATCTGCGGAGGACACTTTGGGGGATCTGTGGATGACACTTATGTCATCCACAGATCCCCATAAGTGTCATCTACAGATCCCCATAAGTTTCCTCCACAGATCCCCCAAAGTGTCCTCCACAGATCCCCCAAAGTGTCCTCCACAGATCCCCCAAAGTGTCCTCCACAGATCCCCCAAAGTGTCCTCCACAGATCCCCCAAAGTGTCCTCCACAGATCCCCCAAAGTGTCCTCCACAGATCCCCCAAAGTGTCCTCCACAGATCCCCCAAAGTGTCCTCCACAGATCCCCAAAGTGTCCTCCACAGATCCCCAAAGTGTCCTCCACAGATCCCCCAAAGTGTCCTCCACAGATCCCCCAAAGTGTCCTCCACAGATCCCCCAAAGTGTCCTCCACAGATCCCCCAAAGTGTCCTCCACAGATCCCCCAAAGTGTCCTCCACTGTGAAACACAGTGTGAAATCCCCTTTACATGAACATGATACAGTCTCTAAGTAACAATCCTTTACCCACAATGGTATCCTCTAAATAACTGTTCTAAGTCCATCATTTGCTCACCTATTTATTAATGTGACGTCTGCTATTGAGCACATATTTCACGTTTACATACCACAACTTGCTGTATACAGGAACTGGCCTAATGTTTATAAATGGCAAACCTACCATAATATGAGACCAATTTTGATATTTGCTATAAGTCCATTATGTTCTATGTAATTCACTGATTGTAGCTATGTAATAGGATGTTGCATGTAATTAGCTGTGTAATAGAGCTCTACACCGACAGTAGCTGTGTCATAGAGTTCTCCACTGACTGTAGCTGTGTAATAGAGCTCTACACCGACAGTAGCTGTGTCATAGAGTTCTCCACTGACTGTAGCTGTGTAATAGAGCTCTCCACCGGCTGTAGCTGTACAATAGAGCTCTCAAATGACTGTAGCTGTGTAATAGAGCTCTCCATCGACTGTAGTTGTATAATAGAGCTCTCCACCGACTGTATATATTATATATTATATAATTATATATTTGCTATATATTTCTGTACTAGCTATGAGCTATTTACTGTATTATCATCCCCCATTTTTTTTACATTTGAAGGGGTTGTCCCACAAAAAAATATTCAGCAGTTTTCAAACCAGCACCTGGATCTGATTTCTTTTTTAATAGCATGTAATTAAAAATGTTGTATAGCCACTGAGCCATTCAGTATATCTGTATAGCGCCACCTGCTGTTTGTTTTTTATTTTATTGTCCTGCTCACTGAGATGGCCGCACATGCTCAGTTTCCTCCTTTTAACTACCTCCTGAGTTGTGATAGGTAGAGCATGGACACACCCCTTGTGCTGTCGGCTTAAAGTGCACCACAAGGATAAGCACCTGACAACACTGAACACTGGCCAATACCTCAAGCTGATGTTGAAAGCTGAGCCATTCGCCAATATCTCCCAGTCAGGAACATGCCGGAGCCCCTCATGCACCACGTCAAGGTTTCTCAGTATGGCATGGGGCCCTACCACTAGACTACCTATGGTGTGTGAACAGGGTCTGAAAGGTGCTGAGATCCAGCTCACAGCCCCAATCCCACTCACCTGCACTGCAGGACCAACAATGCAATGGGAGACACTTGCGGCCTCAGGCCGCACCTACAACAGACCATGTGACACAGGCTCCCAGGTGCAGTAGAATGCTACCAGCCATACGCAATAGCACATTTAATACATAGAAAGCAAAAATCACAGAAATAAAGGTGGCCTAAATGGGTGGAACTGTTCAAACCCCAAACACTGTTGCGTGTTTCTAACTGGGGGAGCAGCTCCTCCGCATGTGGTTCGCAGCGAGCGGCTATCCCCAGCAAAAATTGCATACAATGGAGGATGCCGGCGCGAAGCACATGCACCACACAAACATCCTACACAAAATGAAACAATGTGCGGATGAAAATATAGAAAACACATAAATCACTGAAAAAAAGTGCACCACAAGGATAAGCACCTGACAACAGAGGAGCTGCTCCCCCAGTTAGAAACACGCAACAATGTTTGGGGTTTGAGAAGTCCCACCCATTTAGGCCACGTTTATTTCAGTGATTTTTGTTTTATATGTATTGAGTGTGCCATTGTGTATGGCTGGTAGCATTCTGCTGCACCTGGGAGCCTGTGTTACATGGTCTGTTGTAGGTGCGGCCTGCGGCCTCAATTTTCTCCCATTGCATTGTTGGTCCTGCAGTGCAGGTGAGTGGGAGGGGGCTGTGAGCTGGATCTCAGCAACTATTAGGCCCTGTTCACACACCATAGGTAGTCTAGTGGTAGGGGCTCCGATATGTTCCTGACTGGGAGATATTGGCGAATGGTTAAGCTTTTAACATCAGCTTGAGGGATTGGCCAGTGTCGTCAGGTGCTTATCCTTGTGGTGCACTTTTTTTCAGTGATTTCTGTGTTTTATATATTTTCATCTGCACATTGTTTCATTTTGTGTAGGATGTTGGTGGTGCATGTGGTTCGCGCTGGCATCCTCCACTGTATGCAATTTTTGCTGGGGATAGCCGCTCGCTGCGAACCACATGCGGAGGAACTGCTCCCCCAGTTAGAAACATGTAACAGTGTTTGGGGTTTGAGCAGTTCCACCCATTTAGGCCACGGTTATTTCTGTGATTTTTGCTTGATATAAATCTAGCAGAGCAATGAATGTGGAGATCTCTGGATCCATATGAGGTACAGGGCTGGTTCTAGCTTTGTTAGAAAGAGGTCCTAATGTCCTATATCATGTCTGATTTTCATTTTTTACATTAGTCATGGGTTACCCCCTTTAAAGGCCCATGCATACAGCTATATTACAAATCGGTGTTGTATAGAGCCATGTTGTACAGATGCACGATGAGATGCCCGTTGACTGATTTTGGCCCAATTTGTACTTCCTTGCTCTTCTTATTTTATACATAAGTCATCCAACCAAAGATTCATATGGCATCCATGCAGAACACAATTCTGTGCCGAGCTCCAGTGCTTGCCTGATTACGGATGTATTGCTTCTAGAGGGGAATATGAAGCTTCAGAGATCTGCCGTATATAAGCGCACAGCGTCCCGGCTAGACCTCAATATGGACTTGTAGGGACTCCATCATTACTGTGTGCATGTGTCAGCCTTGGTTCTTGTAATTTCACCACGGAAGAAGGATCCTGTACTGTGACTTAGCTGTTTATTGACTTTCAGACCTTCACATTATACGGGTCTGAACAATGGCAACTGTCATCAATTTTTAGCACCAACTATATTAGCTGGTTGGTTTTAACAAAGACTCCATTGCATTTTGACTTTCAACCTGGTGCTAAAATGAAAAGAGAGGAAGCTTTTGAGTAGCTGTCACAGTCTATTAATCCTTGCTGATGGTTTCATTCAGAAGGCCTGACCTGCTAATACTTAAAAAGTCTCTTCAGGGCTGACTTGGGACACTTTATGTTCGCTCATTACACACGGATATATAGAGAATGCCGGGATCTAGTTTAACTATTTGGACTAGGCGGTCTACTCAGGAGATCCACTTCTCCACCAATAAAGAATGTTTCGTATTTTAATTTTTTCTAATATATTGAATTTTCATCTTGGATTAAAAAGAAAAACATTTTTGCTATTTTTGTCCTTTTCTGGTTTGCAGACAGACATTTCTATCAGTTTTTTTTTTTTTGTTAATTTTTGGCTTGCAATATTATGCAAAGCTATTGCCTGGATACAAAGCAGATGGACTCTTGTCAGCTACCCACATAACTTGTGGTTTTGATAACTGGTCTGATATGCAGAATAAAGAATCAGAGTCTGGTTGAGACATTTGGCTATTTTTTATATTAAGAATTGTTGCCAATTAAAATATATATATATATATATATATATATATATATAAATACTGTGTGTATGTGTGTGTATATATATATATATCATGACTTTTACCAATTGGGACTAAGATCAGCTGTTAATTTGAGCTTTGTTCAGACTTCATTGGCTTTTCATTAAGAATTAAAGGGGTTGTTCACGTCTAGGGAAGGTGTCCCATATCAAGTAATAGAAAAGACCGGCACTCACTTCTGGATTGCAGTTATCTCAGTTTATTGCAACATATAGGACACGTGACGCGTTTCAGCTTTAGTCTGAGCCTCAAACATGAGTGTTGGTCTTTTCTTCTTCTTATTCTCAGGATAGGTCATCAATATCAGCTTGTTTGTAGGGTCTGACTGCCAGTACCTCTGCCGATCAGCTCTATGAAGGGGCTATGGTGTCTGGCAGAGCAATGCGGCCTCTTCATAATATGTATATTGTATAGTGGCTGTGCTTGGTATTGCAACTAAGACCCATTCACTTGAATGGGACTAAGCTGCACAAAGGCCCTGTGATTAATGGATGTGACAAGACACAGTACTCGCCTGAGCGCCCTGTCCCCTTTCAACAGCAGATTTTTGGAGTCAGACCCCCATTGACCTGATATTGATGATCCATCCTATGGATAGGTCCTTAATATTTAAGTCGCAAAAATCTGTTTTATTTTGGCTACAAATCTTGAGGTCACACTTATTTACTCATGACTACATTCAAGGTGGATATACCTAGAGGTGATCCATGTGACTGCAAAACCGGTTAGCTGCCTCCTTATTTTAATGGGCGAAGAGAACCTGCAGTATGTGGAGCTTCTTATCCCACAATGTTATGGGGAATTGACCCAAGGATCATGGCGATGAGATGAGGGCAAACAAGTATCATGCCCTTCCAGTGGTTAGGAGGATGGTGGGGTTAAATCAGGGGATTTATTTTAATCTTTGCTATGAAGGGTCCCTTACCTCTTTGTTTGCTCTTGACTACTTAAAGGGGTATTCCCATCACAGACAATGGGGGCATATCGCTAGGATATGACCCCATTCTCTAATAGGTGAGGGTCCCAACTCTGGGACCCGCACCTACCAGGAGAATGGAGCAGAAAGAGCTGTGTCTGGAGGACCCTGGATTTCCCGGGGTCCGTCCACCACCAAGCGCTGCTCCCCGCTGCTCTGATAAAAGTGAATGGGAGCGCACCGCACACGCGTGGCCCCTGCTCCCATTCATTTCTATGGGGCAGACGGAAATAGCCGGCTCGGCTATGTTTGGCGGCCCCATCGAAATGAATGGAGGGTGGCTGCTCTTGCGCAGTGTGCCCTCCTTTTAGTTCCCCGCTCAGTTCTCATTATAAGTGCGGGTCCCAGAGTTGGGACCTGCACCTATCAGACAATGGGGGCATATCCTAGCGATCTAGGTCTTTACTCAGAGAGTGATATTAAGGGCTTATGCACATGGCCATTGTTCGGCTGTGCCCGTATTGTGGCCCTCAAACAGCGGTTCTGCAATATGCGGGCACCAGCCATGTGCACCCGGCCTCACGGATGCGGACCCATTCCCTTAAATGGGTCCGCAAACCGCAAGGTCAATGCGGAACGGAGCACAAAGCACTACAGAAAGCTTCCGTGGTGTTTCTGTCTGTGCCTTCGCACCGCAAAAAAATAGAACATTTTCTATTTATTTGCGGTGCGGACGGATCACTGACCCATTCAAGTTGAATGGTTCTCGATCTGTGTCGGCAGCCCATGCATAGGAGACTGCAAATTTTGGCCCACAATGCATGGAATGGCCGAACAACGGCCGCGTGAATGAGCCCTAAGATGGGGGAGGATTTATCAAGTCTTTTCCCGCACAGTGGCGCCCAGTCATTTACTCGTCAAGGGAATTTCAGCACACCTACCGTCAAGTGAATAGGGCCATGTTTGAGTTCCCTGCACAACCAGGTAGCCAGGAGTGCTGCTCTGCAGCAGTGAAAAGGCTGCAGCACCGAATCAGTCATAGTCATGTGATGTTGCTATGAGCATGACGTAGTCAAGTCCCTTTCAAACCAAGAAAGAACAGGACTTAATGGGGTAATGCCACCTAGATACTTTTGTAATTTACTTTGTGACAAAAATGCTCTGGTTGTGAAATCTTCTTTTACTTCATTATAATGGTGCCCCTTGGTGCCCTGTATAGTAATTTTGACGTCCGTCCTTCAACTGCCACCAGTCAAGTCACATCTACTGCTAGAAGCTCTGTCCTTTCTGCTGCAGCTCTTTTCCTGTAACTACCACAGCTTCTTACATGCAATTGCAAAAGTATTCAGATCCAGTTTCTGGTTTGAAAAATGTAGAATATGGTTCGTGACACAACCCCTTTAATGTCTGAGATGGAATAACCCTTTAAATATAATATTTTATTTTACTGTATCTCTTTCCCCCATTAAAAGTATTTCTGATCGATCATGTGGAAGAGAATCTTGTCGACCCTCTTTGTGTTATATATATTTTTTGTGTTTTAGAAAGCATGTCAATTTCATTCACTCTTTTAGATTTATTGACCATTGCATGTTATTTACCATTCCTGTTGTATTTTATACTTCTTTCTGCACTTGGTCATAATCTGACTTTTACGTAGGAGGCAGACAATGTAGAACATGACTGTGAACTTTGCTTTATCCATCAGACAAACATTCTATAAATCAAGAGGTCTCGGAGAATAATTCACTTAAAAAAAGTATTTGGTTTCAGTTGGTGACTACGGGTCATTTATAGTTTAGGTTATCATAAGCGGCCAGCAGATTTGGAACAGTTTTAATGTGGGTTTGCATTTGTCACTGGCAGCTTACATCTTGAATTGGGTGATGAAATGTCTTTAAGCTCACATGCCTAAAAATGAGAAGTATAGCTTGCGAGTTCCTCCCTACCGCATGTAACAAAAGCCTTTTAAGGAGGACAAAAAACATCCTTATTTATACGTTTGTTCAGAGATTTGGAGCTTGCGCTGATAAATAGTATCTGCCATTGTGTATTGTATGTCGTACAGTAAGGTGCTTGTGTTTTATCTTTGATATAATGATGGGTGATTTGTTAAGACGTGCAAATATTTGATTAGTCATTGACTTTTTACCTATCATTGTCCGTTTTTTGCTGAGCTGTGCTGAATACAGTGACGGCATATGGGGAGGCTGATTGAGTCACCTCTCCTGTTATGTCTTTCTTAGTAACTTCTTGCAACCCCCATGTATTCATTTTGGAACATCTTTTCATATACAGTTATGGCTGTAAATGTTGACACCCCTGACGTTTTTTCCAGTAAATGAAGTATTTCTCCCAGAAATATATTGCAATTAAACATGTTTTGTTATACACATGTTTATTTCCTTTGTGTGTATTGGAACAACACAAAAGAAAAATCTGAGAAAAAAAGCCAAAAATGATATAATTTCACACAAAACTCCAAAAATTGGCCAGACAAATTTAGTGGCACCCTCAACTTAATATTTCTGATGCAAACTCTTTGGAAGAAAAAAACCCTGAAATAAATCTCTTCCTTTAACCACCAACAAGCTTCTTACACCTGTCAACTGGAATTTTGGACCACTCTCTTCTTTTGCAAACTGTTCCAGGTCTCTCATATTTGAAGAGTGCCTTCTCCCAACAGCAATTTTAAGATCTCTCCACAGGTGTTCAATGGGATTTAAAACTGGACTCATTGCTGGCCACTCCAGAACTCTCCAACTCTTTGTTCTTATCCATTTTTGGCCACTTCTTGAAGTTTGGGGTCATTGTCCTGCTAGAAGACCCATGAACTAGGACGCAAACCCGGCTTTCTGACACTGGGCCCCACATTGCGGCCCAAAATCCTTTGGTAATTTTCTGATTTTATAATGCCTTGTACACAGTCAAGGCACCTAGTTTAAAAGGCAGCAAAACAACCCCAAAACATCTTTTAACCTCCACCATATTTAGCTGTAGGTACTGTGTTCTTTTCTTTGTAGGCCTCATTCTTTTTTTTAGTAAACAGTAGATTGATGTGCTTTACCATAAAGCTCTGTCTTGGTCTCATCTGTCCACACGTTTTCCCAGAAGGATTTTGGCTTACTTGTGTACATTTTGGCAAACTGCATTCTAGCTTCTTTGTGTCAGAGGTGGTGTCCTCCTGGGTCTCTTGCTATAGCGTTTTATTTCATTCAAATGTCGATGGATAGTTTGTGCTAACACTGATCACCCTGTGCCTGCAGGACAGATTGAATTTCTTTGAAACTTGATTGGGGCTTGTTATCCGCCATCCAGAATATCCTGCGTTGCAACCTTTCATCAATTTTTCTCTTCCGTCCACGTCCAGGGAAATTAGCTACGGTTCCATGGGTATTAAACTTCTTGATTATGTTGCACACCGTGGACAAAGAAACATCAAGATCTCTGGAGATGGACTTGTAACCTTGAGATTGTTGATATTTTTCCACACTTTTGGTTCTCAAGTCCTCAGACAGTTGTCTTCTCCTCTTTCTGTTCTCCATGCTTAGTGTGGCACACACAGACACACAATGCAAACATTGAGTCAACTTCTCCCCTTTTTATCTGGTTTCAGGTGGGATATCTTATATTACCCACACCTGTTACTTGCCACAGGTCAGTTTGAACGAGCATCACATGCTTAAAACAAAGTTGTTTACCCACATTTTTGAAAAGTTGCCAACAATTTCGTCTGACCCATTTTTTGAGTTTTGTGTGAAATTATATCTAATTTGCCTTTTTGTCTCTGTTTTTTTTTTGTGCTGTTCCAATACACACAAAGGAAATAAAGTTTTTCAAAACATGTGTAACTACAATAATTTTATGGGCGAAATACTTATTTTCTGGAAAAATGTCAGTGGTGCCAACACTTATGGCCATGACTGTAACTGTGTTGTTAATTTCCTCTGGTATCTCTACTAGAACTTTATGAATGAATTGCCAGCAGTCTACAATAAAAGACCATCTATTTGTTACCAGTTGAGGGTGTGTTCCTACACAGTCGGACACTATTCAAGCAGTGCTGCCAGTGTCAGACTGGGCAGGGACATGCCCCCAACTGGTACCATTCAGGCAGACCATCACTGCTGGCAAAGGGGAATGCAAGTAGTTAATAAAGCAGACCTCAGGAGAGTTATATATTATACGCACTGGTTGATTATTAATAGGCTCCCTGTTTGTTTTGCGCAAGGGCTCATGCACGCGAACCTATTTTTTTCCCCACATCCGAACCACATTTTTGTGGGTTGGATGTGGACCCATTGGGGCCGTGTGCTGTCCACATCTGTATGTCCGTTCCGTGGCACCCACAAATTAATAGAGAATGTCCTATTCTTGTCCGATTACGGACAAGGATAGAACATTTCTATAGAAGGCAGGACTTTCTGTTCCGCAAAATGCGGAATGCACAAGGATGGTATCTGTGTTTTGCAGATCCACAATCTGCAGACTGCAAAACAGGCTATGGTCATGTGCATGAGCTCTTAAAGGGAACCTGTTACCTAGAAAACATATATTTAACCACCAGCATTATCTTATAGAAGTCTGTAGCTTGTTTATGTCCTTTGTATCAGATGCGCCTAATGCCAAGAATAAGACTTTAAGGCAGGCATGTCCAAACTCCGGCCCTCCAGATGTTGCAAAACTACAACTCCCATCATTCCTGGACAACCTACAGCTATCAACCTACAGAAGGGCATGATGGGAGTTGTAGTTCTGCAACACCTGGAGGGCCAGAGTTTGGACATGCCTGCTTTAAGGGCTCATGCACACGGTCATGGTCGTATTGCAGCCCGCATACAGCAGGTCCGCAATACACGGGCACAGGCTAAGGACCTGGGGTGACGTCACCGTCATGTGATCAGTGCAGGGGCGTAGCCTACCACCTCTTATCCAATCCAGTACTGAGCCACGCCCCCTGCACTGATCACATGACAGTGACGTCACCCCAGGTCCTTAGTGTTGTCCAAGGTTCGGGTTCATTGAAGAATCCCCTTATGGATTCAAAATTCCATTATAGTCCGTGGTAGCGGAATCCATAACGGGATTCTTCGATAACCCCAACCCGAACTTTGGATGCCGAACTTAAAATACAAGTTCCCCTTAACTCTAGTGAGGAGTAAAAAGCTGTTGAATTTTATCCGCCAACTTGTTGGAGAAATTTTCATCCAGATGAGTGAGACAGTCCCAGAAATTTCTGCATTACGTCGTCCATCTGTGAATTCATTCTTACAGAACCGTTTGCATTGAATCTGGAAGGGAAACGTGCAATTATTAAACCATGAATCGGCCCTGGACCAGAGAATTCTGATAATCTGTCCCATTTCACATGAGCGTATACAGCAACGAGGAATAAAGAATTGGGAAGGATTTCTGATCTTACAGGACTGGACTTGATCCTTCTCTTGGCATCACATAAATGGCTACTGCGTGGAGCTATGTATGCTCATGTGATACGGCCCAAGTTTTAGTTGAAGTGCAGTAATCCACAACAAATAGAACTTTATATCTTGTTGGACGAGAAGCAAACGTTTTTCAAGTTTTTCAGTGACCTAGTCCTGATTTGAACCCAAAAAGACCTTCGGTGGCAGACCTGCTGCAACCGATATTTACCTTTTAGTTCTTGATTTTTAGAATTTCTTGATGTCATCAGGCCATTGTTACACCTGTTTGTGCATGTCAGTAAAAGGTTTGCACATTACTATTGAATATTTTACTAAACCATACACCTTGTATGCCTTCGGGTAGAAATATTTAGTTAGATGTTGGCCTGTTGGATAGGTTTCTGTATTGAGAACTCAATTTTCCCCACCAACTATGAAGACAATTTAAAGACCAACAATTTTGAGTTAGGGCTCATGCACACAACCATATGTATTTTGATGTCCACAAAACACGGATCGGAAAAAAAAACGGATGATATCCATATTACATCTGTTTTTTTGCAGATCCATTGTAACAATGTCTGTCCTTTTCCACAAAATGTGTAACGGACTTGCGGACATACGGATATGGAATGCACATGGAGTCATTTCCCTATTTTTTTTTGCGGCCTCATTGAAATGAATCGTTCCGCATATGGGCTGCAAAAACAGAACGGACACAGAGAAAAAATACATTCGTGAGCATGAGCCCTTATATTAGGAGCAACTGAAAGCAAAATGAGTGTATGGATATCATAGATGCAGGCTCTTCTCTTGGCATAGTATAGCCTAGTAATGAGAAATGTGTCTTATCCTTAAACCTAACACTGTTGTCTAGAAAAGCTACTCCAGCTTTCCACCTATATTTCAGAACTGGAGTGAGTGGTGTAAAAATGCAAAAAAAAGTTTAAAAAAAAATCTGCGCAAACAAGTCCAAGAAGTTACAAAAGAACCAGTTGAAGCCAGATTTCTGGAGTGCAGGCATAATAAATCAGGGCCTACATGCTCATCTTGATTCCATCTCCTGCAATGAGGAGAGAGAGCGCAATATGTCAGCGCTTCTCTATCTGCATTCTAGCGATTGTGGGGGTCTCGGCACTCTGATGCCCACCAATCAAAACTTTTTCTGTGTCTCAATGACATAATAAAAACTTTCTGAAAACTGAATGACCCTTTAACGCGATTAGCCACTCTGCCAGGAAACAAAGTGGAGATCTTATTGGAAGATCCACATAGAAAAGAAAAATAACACTTGCGTAGTGGAATTTTATGATAGTTGCTATTAAAAGAAAAAGAAAAGTAACAAATCCGGCCTTTCCGGTATTTGGGATTGCAGGAGCGAGTACCCATAGTTTCCCATGCATGCGCATTAGCTCCCGTCCCTGTATGTTCTATGGATCTGCCGCAGTGCAGAAGCATGCACACACAGGCGGAGAGGGGATTAGAGCTTTCCAGCACTGCTGACCTGTGCTGCCAGTCATGTTCACAGGCACTGCCCCCATGCCGAAGAAAGAAGGTGAGACAACCCCTTTAACTTGTATTGTCTACTGCCATATGTTAAAGGGATTTTCCTAAATGAACACTAATCATCCCTACAGTCTCAAGAACTGTGATTCAATGCCCCCCTTTGAGTGGAGCGATGGTCACTCATGCACACTACCACTACCACACCAAAGTCAGATGGACTGATGTAGATAATCAAACAATATACCTTGCTATCTCTGTCAGTCCAGTAGTGTGCATGCTGAACTGACTCTCTATTCACATAAGGAAAAAAGGACACCTGTTCTCATCATGGGACTCGTGACCCCCATCAAACAGACACTTATCGCCTGTCCTGTGGATTGGTGATGATTGTTGGTTATGGGAAATCCTATCCCAGGACCATCTGAATTGAAGGCTATTCTAAAATGAACCTGGTACAATAATGTTTTATCGTATAGTGGAAGGCCTTTATTAAAGCTGCAGTAGAAAGGGAGAAAACCACATTTCCGCATTGTCCGTGTTGTGATTCATCAGAAATGCTCTCAGGTCCTTCCCTCCTGTGAATCTGCGCTGTGTATTTTGCTGCTATAGGTACTTTGTTCTGTGTTTTATGAATGGTGGCTTTTCTCTTTCTAGCATCTTTTAGCTGCCTCATCTGGGAATCTGGCCATGATCCCACTGACCGGCTCTCACCCTCCATCTCCGCTTGTTTCCTCTCCATTTCTTCACTGTGCATTCTAGGCTGACGTAATTTAATTCACACATAACCAATTGCATGGATGTCGTGCTACTGTATGTGACCTGGTGAGACCATTCTGTCTCATGCCTCCTTGAAGCATCCCTTTTTTTTTTTTTAAGGGATGGGGTTATCCTACAGGGTTGATTGTTGGGAAGACATGAAAAGTGCTCTCTTTCGTTTCTTCATTCATTATGCAACCACAAGAAAACTCTTAGAACACCCAAGCGGCTGTGATTCGTTTGGCAGTGAGCTGAATTACAAAGAGGCTTTCATGCAACCAGCAGTGAACAAGCTGTGGGACAGAATGTTTAACTCCATCCCTATCTTGTCTTTGTATATTTGAGGGACCATTGGTGTACCTTACATGTGGTAGACGTAGTAATGGCAGTTTTTATAGTATTTTTAATGTGTCCCAATGTTAGATTTGGAATTGAAAGTAAGGGTGTACAGATGAATGCACCTATGACCTCTTATGTAGACGTGTAGATGAATGCACCCATGACCTCATATGTAGATGTGTAGATGAATGCACCCTTGACCTCATATGTAGATGGATGCACCCATGACCTCATGTGTAGATGAATGCACCCATGACCTCATATGTAGATGAATGCATCCATTACCTCATATGTAGATGTGTAGATGAATGCACCCATGACCTCACATGTAGACGTGTAGATGAATGCACCCATGATCTCTTATGTAGATGTGTAGATGAATGCACCCATGACCTCACATGTAGACGTGTAGATGAATGCACCCATGATCTCTTATGTAGATGTGTAGATGAATACGCCCATGACCTCTTATGTAGATGTGTACATGAATGCACCTATGACCTCATATGTAGACATGTAGATGAATGCACCCATGACCTCATATGTAGACATGTAGATGAATGCACCCATGACCTCATATGTAGATGTGTAGATGAATGCACCCATGACCTCTTATGTAGATGTGTAGATAAATGCACCCATGACCTCATATGTAGATGTGTAGATAAATGCACCCATGACCTCATATGTAGATGTGTAGATGAATGCACCCATGACCTCATGTGTAGATGAATGCACCCATGACCTCATATGTAAATGTGTAGATGAATGCACCCATGACCTCACATGTAGACGTGTAGATGAATGCACCCATGACCTCATATGTAGATGGATACACCCATGACCTCATGTGTAGATTAATGCATCCATGACCTCATATGTAGATGTGTAGATGAATGCACCCATGACCTCTTATGTAGATGTGTAGATAAATGCACCCATGACCTCATATGTAGATGAATGTACCCATGACCTCTCTCTTATGTAGATGTGTAGATGAATGCACCCATGACCTCTTATGTAGATGTGTAGAGGAATGCACCCATGACCTCTTATGTAGATGTGTAGATGAATGCACCCATGACCTCTCATGTAGATGTGTAGATGAATGCACCCATGACCTCTTATGTAGATGTGTAGATGAATGCACCCATGACCTCATGTGTAGATTAATGCATCCATGACCTCATATGTAGATGTGTAGATGAATGCACCCATGACCTCTTATGTAGATGTGTAGATAAATGCACCCATGACCTCATATGTAGATGAATGTACCCATGACCTCTCTCTTATGTAGATGTGTAGATGAATGCACCCATGACCTCTTATGTAGATGTGTAGAGGAATGCACCCATGACCTCTTATGTAGATGTGTAGATGAATGCACCCATGACCTCTCATGTAGATGTGTAGATGAATGCACCCATGACCTCATATGTAGATGGATGCACCCATGACCTCATATGTAGATGGACGTACCCACGACCTCATATGTAGATGTGTAGATGAATGCACCCATGACCTCATATGTAGATGGATGCACCCATGACCTCATATGTAGATGGACGTACCCACAACCTCATATGTAGATGTGTAGATGGATGCACCCATGATCTCATATGTAGATGAATGCCTGACCTCATATTGGGGTTGATGTAACAATGTGCACTATAATGTTCAAAATTATTTTAATAAATAAATAAATAGACATGGTTCTGGTTTCAAGTAAATATTTTTTACCATTTTTGTTGCTTTGAATTCTTCTAAATGCCATTGATGGTACTTAATGGGGTTGTCCGGTTTTGTTTTGTTTTTTCGTCCCCACCACTAGCAGGACCTGTGGAGAAATCTATACCTATTTTCTCCCCACTGTTCTGTTCCAGCTTTGTGCTTCCAGCCTCTCTTTACTGGACTTCCACTACTTGCCAGGTCACAAGGCACTTGAGAACACTGAGGCCAGTTATTGGCTGCAGCGATGCATGTGATCCCATATGTGCAGAAGTTGAAAGACTGGGACCAGAAGTCCAGTGAAGACAGCCATGGAACTGGAACAGAGTGGCAGGGAGCAGGCAATATAGATTTTTGCAGAGGTCCTGCTGTATAATTGGGCTGGGCGAAGGCTGGTCACACAACACATACCAATGTCAATAGTATGAGAGAACTGTGTAAAAACGCCCATGTGACAAAAGATGCAAAAAGGGATCTTGTGACATTTTTTACACCACAGATGGCATAAAAATGTTTGTAAATGGCCCCTATAGTATCTGTCCTAAAAACTTTCTCTCTTTTTATGATCCACTCAAAGTACAGCCACATGTTCAAATTTTTTAGGGTACTTGCACACATTGCAGATTATGTATGTTTTGTGCGCTGAAGAAAATGCAGTGTGATACAGTACCAGCAAAGTGAATAGGGGTCATTTAGTAATGTGTTTGGAGCATTTTATGTATTTTAGTTGTCTTTTGTTTGTTCGTCTCATCCGTCATTTCGTTTGCACCTTTTGCGACATCGTGTTTTGGGGGCATGGTTTTGTAGGCAGATATTTTCCTGAGACATTTACCATCATGCAGCTCCACTTTGTAGGTGCAAATATCGTTGTATTTCTAATCCACTCGGATAGTGAAGTAAAAGATTACGCCAAGCAATGAAATCATAGAAGAAGAGTAATTGGCTGACCATGGTGCATGCAGGATAGCGTGCAACAATATCCGTAGTATCTGTGCAATAAACCCATCCAAACCAGCATAGCGTGGTGTGCAACAATTTTTTATTTTTTTTTTAAACTCCTTTGGAATTTTTTTGATAAATCTCCCCCACTCTCTCTTTCTGACCCACACCTGGCTACCACACCTGCAAAAACTGCATGAGAAAATCCAAACACGGAAACCAAGCCATGGTGAAGTAAAACCATTTAATGCAGTTTTTTAATATATTTGAGGTTCACTTTGTAAAGAGAGAGTGAGTACACAGAAAAAAACATAGGGGCACATTTACCAAAACCAATCACTCCATAGTTTATCAAATTTTTGTGGGCACCCTCTTTTAAGGAATATAGCTTTTTCACAGACCAACATATCATTAACTTTAACCCTGAATTCCTCTAATGTTGGAGGACTTCCCTGTATCCAGTGTAGGGCTATCAATTTTCAGGCTACGTATAACAGTCTACCCACCGCAACCTTTCTATAGTCATCTGTCCCAACTTTAGAGACATATCCTAATAGACATATTTTGGGATCACTATCTAACCTCACTGACATTTTATTACTTATTATCTCCAATATACCTTTCCAAAATCCATCTTAACTGTGACATTGCCATAGCATGTGAAACAGATCAGCTGGCTCAAAAGAGCACCTTGGGCATTTTGCGTCTGTTCTGACACCTATGTGCTTCAGAAATATTGGCGTTTTGTACACTCTATGGATGATAAACAGTTGAGATAATTTCCCTTGTTCGCTCAATGAGGTCAGCCTCTAAGATGTCCTCTCATTGGTCTCTCTCCCATTTTTTCATTCTAGTTAGGGTCCATTCACACGTCCGCAATTCTGTTCCGCAGTTTGCCGAACGGATTTGCGGACCCATTAATTTCAAAGGAGACAGGCCGGGTACGCAATTGCGGATCCGCACTTCCGGATCCGCAATCGCGTTCAGGAAAAAAATGGAACATGTCCTATTCTTGTCCGCAATTGCGGAGAAGAAAAGGCATTTTCTATATAGTGCGTGAATGGAACCTTAATGGATGAGAATCCAGGAACTTATCCAGTAATAAAGTGTACAGCATAGATATCAGACCTCTCCTTCCACCTCCTGTGAGAATTAGTTTTTGGGCTGTTTATAATTTAATGATGTTATTGCCTTTTTTTAAAGTAGTATCATATGCGTGGCACAATTGAAGATATTGATAAAAGCTTGTGAGTGGAATGCAGATTTTTTCCTGTATATCCGTAAAGGACCTAAACACTCCATTGACTAAAAGATCTCCTATTCTAAGAATCCCTTTGTTCTTCCATTCCTGAAGACCAGACAGAGAAAGGAATTCGGGGAGTATGGGATTGTTCCATATGGGAGATATATCACTAACACCTTTAACCCCTCTCAGCTGCTTGACCTTATCCCAAACTTTTTTCATAAGTTCAATTAAAGGCAACTTTTTCTCCAAGATATAAATTCCCGTACCCTCCAAAATCCACACTAAGTCGCTCTTACCTGTTGTATGCTGTAAGATCTGACTAGTCATATCTTTTTAAGTGTATGCGCCATCCACCCCTTAAGATGCTGACTCTACGCTGCTAAATAATAAATCCAAGGATATGGTACCGCCAATCTCCCCGCCGTTTTAGCATATTGCAAAGTCTCCAGTTTAATCCTGGGTTGACCTCCTCTCCATATTAAGTCCCTAAATATTGCATTGATTTTAATAAATCTATCCAAAGTCAACCAGACCGTGGCATTATGAAGCGACAGAATTGCCCTATCTCCATAGTTATCTGCCATGATATACTGGTATATACTCCACAAATATTAATGGCCATAGATTTCTGGGGCATAAAGCCTGTCTGATATAGATGGATAATATTAAGAATCACTTTAGATAGACGTTTTGCCAAGACCTTTGCCAATATTTTAACATCTGCCGTTAGAAAGGAAATCTGCCTGTACGAGTCGGGATATCTTGGGTCCTTTCCTGGCTTTGAAATCACTACTATTAGGGCGTCCTGCATAGAAGACAGGGGAGAGCCCTCCTCCAACGAGTAATTGAAAACCTTTAACAGTTCTGGCAACAGTACTCCCTGAAAACTCTTGTATACTTCTACTGGGATAACATCCAAACCCGGGGGTTTGTCATTAGCCATATCTTTGAGGGCCTTCTCCAATTCCTCCAGAGCAATAGGCTCCTCTAACAGTTCCCTCTCCTCTACCGTCAGCGAGGGTAGGTCTGCCTCCCAAGAAACCTTAATAACTCCTCCTCCGAGTCAGAGGCTCTAGAGGTATAGAGTGAGGAATAGAATCCCTCAAGCACTCCCAAGATATCCCCTGAATCTGTGCATAGCAATTCAGTTATACATGATGACCCTTGCTGAGCCCTAGAAATAACAGGTAGCATGTGTCCCACTTTTTCACTTTCATCAAACAAACGTTGGTTATAAAAGCTTTGCTTCTTGTCTGCAACCTGTAATAGATGACGTATCAGTTGTTCCTGTGACACTCTCAGAGCCTTGCTATTGGACTAGGAGGGTGTAACCCCATAGGCCTCCTCCGCCTCCGCTACCGCTTTGTGCGCCCTGTCATCCGCTTTTCTAGACCTGGTTTTATGTACTCTAATAGACTTGATCAACAGCCCCCTCAGATGTGCTTTCATGGCATCCCATACAGCATGCGGGGATGCCATACCCACATTAAACTTAAAGTATTCATTAATGGAGTCAGCCATACTTGAAATGCACCCAAAATTTCTAGCCAAAACGCATTACACTTCCAAGCTCCACCTTCATTATGGAATGATCCGACAAAGCTCTAGGCTGGTAGTCGGAGGAATGGATAAACGGGAACATAGTACCGTTTACCAACGCCAGATCTATTCGAGATAAGGTACGAAATGTGGACGAGGCACAGGAGTATCTGCGCTCTGCAGTATGTCTCACACTACTTCTTTCATAATGTTACTTAACGCAGAACTACCTGGAGATCTCCAAGACCCCTCCACCCTCCACCTATTGATCCGATCGTCTAATGTACAGTTAAAATCACCAATAAGCAAAGGGGTCGATGCAAGGGGAGGGGGGAAATATATACTGTCACCAGTATCATTTTGAATACCCTCAATATTGCATAGTACACATATGAATTTCCCGTCTTTATCTAAGAACTCTTTAAAACATTCAAATCTAATATTTTTATGCACTAATCTACTTACTCCCCTGGAATGCGAGGAGAGCACCGTGTGAGACGCATAACCCACTCATGACTTTTTTAATCATTGTATTGTGGTCTTAGTTAGAGGTGTCTCTTGCAAGCAACAAATAGCTGGCTGAAAGCATGAAAGATAGTTGAAAATACTATGACGCTTTCTGGTATCCGCCATTCCCCTGACATTCCAGCTAAGTATCTTAGTCCCTTCCCAACAGTGTAGGAATGATATTTGAGGACATATCTCCTAATCACCCCATAGATTTTCATGGCAGTCAAGCCATTGTTTTGCCTCATCTGGATCCTCAAAGAACTTGGTAGAGCCCATATCCACCACTCTTAGTTTAGCCGGAAACATCATAGAGTATTGGATCTGCAGATTTCTAAGTCTCCTCTTGACATCCAGAAGCCTTGTCCAGTATGCCGGGAAGATGGAAATTCTTGCTCCATTTATGACCAGATTTACATTATCGCGTGCTTGCCTCAAAATGGTTTCTGTGTCTTTAAAGTGTAGTATTTTAGCAAGGATAGGTCTCAGTGGTCTACCCAGTGGCAGCGGCCTTGTGGGCACCCAATGTGCTCTTTCTACAGTGTATAGTGAGGACAGTCCTGTATCTTGAAATTTCTGCTGCAACCACTTTTCTATATATTCTGTAGTATTTGCCCCTTCCGTTTTTTAAGGGACCCCCACTATTCTGATGATATGGGATCTGTTTTCCAAATCATCGGCCGTAGCAAATAGAGCCGCCATATCTCTTGTCGTTGACTTAGCCGCCATCTTGAGAGGCCTGACCTCATCCTCCAACTCCAATATTCCTTTTTCCAGTTCTGAGGTTCTTTCAGATATTTTGTGCATATCATGTCTCCCTATTCATCTGAGGGGTGATCTTCTTGATCAGAGGAGGGCATGTTTTCTGTCTCTTTGCAGTGAGACCAGTCTCTTGCCCCCTCCGCTGTTCTTGCAAATCTGCTAAGGCGGGCAGTTGCTCACTGCCTCGTGCTGGCTTTCCTCCTCCTCTGCTCCAGCCCCATCTTGGTTGTTTTCCCCTCTGTCCAGGCGGGCGATGTTCTTCCCCTTCTTCGGCATCTTATCCTTCTGTCGGCACGGCAGGGGATTCCTCTTCCACCCAGGCACCGATCGGGGTTCTCCCTGGCCACCAGAGGACTGCTAGCAGCGAATTTAATCCCGGCAGGAGCGATATACAGCGCGTCTCACTCCATCTAGCGACAGGTCACGCCCCCAAGTAGAACTGGTTTAGTTACCCATAGCAACCAATCAGATTCCCACCTTTCATTTTCCAAAGGAGCTGTCAAAAATGAAAGGTGGAATCTGATTGGTTGCAATGGGCAACTAAGCCAGTTCTATTTTACACCAGTTTGATAAATGACCCCATAAGAGAATAGTCGTACAGGAAAGGGTCAAATGCCAGTTGGATAATGAGGTACAAAAAAAACCCCAGGGGTACCCTAACAATTTACACCTATTTCCAGGTATAAATGTTAGTAAATTTGCTGGGGCTGAAGTCCGCCCCCGTCCTGCCCAACTGGTGAACAAGCCATAAAAACCGGCCATGCACCAAAATATTATCACACCGCCGAAAAGGGGACCGCCGACTATTTTTCGACTAAAATAGTGGCAAGTCCCTTAATAAATCTGCCCCATACTCTTTTTTTGAATCCCTTCTTGCCTGGGCTTCAGTATGAGAACAGCAGATGGTGAAGCACAGTTGTTGCAATGACGTAGATTGCTGATCCTGCTTAGTAATATCTTGCAGCACCTGACTTTGCTTGTAACGCTCCTTTTCTTAATTAATTGGCACAACACTTGGCCCGCTCTGTTTTACTTTCTAAAAAGGAGTTTTCTGTAAACAGACCGTTGACAGATTGCTGCAGATCCAATTAAACTGAGTCAACAGTAAGGAAATTGGTTTGGAAAATCCAAAAGTGTCGGAAAATGCAGAGTCAGCATGACGCTGTAAAAATATTTGATTTACTCACAGACCAGGGAATCACTGGATTACATAGTAACATAGAAAAAAAGACATCTGTCCATCCAGTTCAGCCTGTTATCCTGCAAGTTAATCCAAGGGAAGACAAAAAAAACCCTGTGAGGTAGAAGTCAATTTTCCCCACTTGAGGGTAAAAAAAATTCTTTCCCGACTCCAATCAAGCAATCAGAATAACTCCCTGGATCAGCGACCTATCTCTAGTAGCTAAAGCCTGTAATGTCACAGTCACAGTCCTGGGGATAAATAGATGATGGGAGAGATCTCTGTACTGACCCCTGATGTATTTATACATAGTTATTAGATCTCCCCTCAGGGTACTGTAGTCCCCCCCCTATTCCAGTTATTACTTTAGTTGCCCTCCTCTGAACCCTCTCCAGCTCTGCTATGTCTGCCTTGTTCCCAGGTGCCCAGAACTGTACACCGTACTCCATGTGTGGTCTGACCAGTGATTTGTAAAGTGGTAGGACTATGTTCTCATTACGGGCATCCATGTCCTTTTTGATGCAACCCATTATCTTATTGGCCTTGTAAGCAGCTGCCTGACACTGGTTTCTACAGCTTAGTTTGCTGTTCACTAAAGCTCCTAGGTCCTTTTCTATGTCAGTGTTACCCAGTGTTTTACCATTTAGTATGTACGGGTGACTTGCATTATTCCTTCCCATGTGCATAACCTTACATTTGTCAGTGTTAAACCTCATCTGCCACTTATCTGCCCAAGCCTCCAATCTATCCAGATCCCTCTGTAGCAGTATATTGTCTTCTTCTGTGTTAATTACTTTACACAGTTTAGTGTCATCTGCAAAAATGTATATTTTACTGTGCAAGCCTTCTTCAAGATCATTAATAGATATATTGAAGAGAATAGGGCCCATTCCATGCTGATATGGCGTTCTCTGCTTATTTTCATTGAGGTACTCCAAGATAGCATCTCTTAGAAAACCTTCAAACAGTTTACCCATAACAGATGTTAAACTTACCGGCCTATAGTTTCTGTGCTCTGTTTTTGGACCCTTTTTAAATATTGGCACCACATTTGCAATGCGCCAGTCCTGTGGAACACTCCCTGTCAGTATGGAGTCCTTAAATATCAAAAATAAGGTTCTGGCTATGACATTACTTAATTCTCTTAGGATACGGGGGTATGTGCCATCTGGTCCTGGCAATTTGTCAATTTTAATCTTTTTAAGACGCCGCTGTACTTCTTCCTGGGTCAGACAGGGAACTTTTAATGGGGAATTTACTTTTACATTCTGCATGTCATCTGCACAGCAAATGCTCGCAGCCTCTGAACTGCGCCCACAGAGGTGCGTGGGATCTACTGTACCGCTATATGTGTCTAGTTTCATAAAGAGGGCTGATAAATTTCATGTGTATCTGACGTTGTAACATGTTGTGAGACATCCAAGACAAGGCAATCAGCAGTTAATTTTTAAAGAATCCATGTTTGATCTGTGTGTTTTTTTTTTTTGCCCTCTGTGTTTTATCCGTATTCCATGAACACTGCTTGGCTGAAAAAACATTTTCAGAGCATCTGTGTTGTGTCCGTGATTTTCAAGGACCTATAAAGTATATTGTCTGTGAGGGATCTGTCGTTATGGACAAAATAGGGCATGTGTCTGTGGAAGACCACATTAAAGTCAATGAGACTCTGGAGCAGTTTTCACTCCTCTTTTGCGCCTGTTTCCAGGTGTAAAAGTTAATAAATTTGTCCGGGCCGATGCCCTGGCCTGCTGCTGCCTGCTTCCCTTGAAACAAAAAAGCAGTGCAACAAAATATTGTGGCATGGGCTTTAAAAAAGTTGCAAAATGGGATCTTGCAATTTATTTTTTATTTCATTTTTTATTTCAAAATCATGAGTAATGTTGTACATAAACGACCCCCAATAGACACAAGAGCGGTACATGGAGCTCATGGACAGCCCATCCGCAGATTCACATGCGGATACCATTTCTAGGCCGCATCGTGTACGGCCCGCCTTATAGAATAATGTATGTTTGATATGTAATTATTGGCTTCTTAAGAAATGTTAATGTTTTCATACTGGTTTTGTTCTAATCCTCATATCTGGCCTGTTCATTTCTAGTGGTGCTACCAAGGTGAATGTGTAACTTTTGGAACCTGGCCTAAAAGTATAGATGGAGACTGGGGTCCCTGGTCATTATGGGGAGAGTGCACCAGAACCTGTGGTGGAGGAGTCTCATCATCCATAAGGCACTGTGACAGTCCAGCGTAAGTAGCTAAAGTAAGCCGGAGCCAACCTAAAGAACCATTTGTATCCTGTTTTATGTCTTTCACTTGCTGTAATGTTGCTGTTTATTTCTATTTCCGGCGTTGAACACAAAATCTAGATGCAAAGTTTCCAGAAGTTACAGATCAGATCTCATGTATCAGAAGTGGCCTGGTTGCCCATAGCGGCTTGTCAGGTTCTATTTTCAAGTGCAGTTTGTAAAATTAAATCTGAACTCTGATTGGCTGCTCTGAGTGTTGCCTCCACTTTAGCTCTTTTGATAGTTTTGACACATGAGACCATTTATGGTCATCCGACCGCGTTCGCATCTCTGGCAAGAGGATCTGGCTGCCTGATCCGATACAGATGTCAGCTGGACCAAACACCGTTGCGTGCAATGGTTTTTGTCCTGTCAAAACCTGGCGTTTATACCGGAAAGTGGCCGGATCTGTAAAATCCGGCAATGCCAGATCCGGTGAACTCTGGCAGACTGTTCTTTGCCAGAATGGCCTGCCGGAAACATTCACTCGAGATGTGTATGTGGCCTAATACCAATGAGGTCTGAAATGATCTCACAACTTGTTGCCAGTGTTAGCTGTCATCTGTGCACACAGAAACTTTCAGTGGATTTTGTTGTGTCAAGTGGCAATTTAAAGGGGCTCTCCGAGACCTGGAAAAGAAGACTTGCGCATCAACAGCGCTCTGGTTCCCATTGGACCAGGAGTGTGACTTGCCGTCTACATGCACGTCACTGCAGACATGTGATTGCCACCGGCACTGAGGCCATTGAGTGGGGACTGGACGCTCTTCTTTGGAATTGGACCGACAGGGACCAGTGAGGTTTTTTTTTTATCCCTGCAGTCTTCCCAGCAATATGAGAAGGGGTTCCTGGTCTCAGAGAGCCACTTTAAAATTTGCTCAGACTATGTATTTGCTACATCCGTACTTTGGTCCAAGCCATCTAAAGGTCATAACATGGAGGTTACCACATTAGTCCATTGCTTTCAGATACAGTATGTCCCAATGACCATTAATTAGTGAATTTACCTAGAGACTGAAAGTGCAGGTTTACATATAACAATGGGGTACCCTTTTCAGGAGCGTGTATTCCTAGTGTCTAGAGTATTTAGAGACACACACCTTTGACCAGGAGGGCAGTGTCCAGGATGAATAACAGAGGGCCATCATAAGAAACTAAGAAAAGATGCTCAAACATGTCATGAGGACTGACAGGTCTTTCCTAAAGGGCTTGACCAGGCTATAGACATTGATGACCTATACTCAGAATAGGTCACCAACACAAGACTGGTTGTGGTCCAACACCTATTACCCCCACTGATAAACAGTTTTGGGCTGCCATGACACTGGAAACTATAGCGTGTACGGAGTGGAAGCAGAAGGCTTCATACGCGGTGTAGTTTCCAAGCCATATATGATGGGTAATATATGCTCATGTTCATGCATTGGTTCCAAAAAACTCGCTAGGTTTTCTCAGAGACATCGCCTCACTCCTTCTAAGGCGTTCCGTGAAGTTATAAGATGGGGCCCCCCCCCCCCCCAGAACAGTTAATAAGTAACAAGTATTGGTCCCCTGTCACACACGACGTGATACGCCAAGCAAGACAATATTAAATTAAAATAGTATTACAGCAGATAGCACCGAGAGGCAGTGAGGTCGCCGCCACGACTGGACATGTGTCTGTGTCTGATCTGATTTCCCTTCTATCCCGGCCAGGGCTCAAAGGTAATGAAAAGATTTAATAAGGAAACGTTGAACTGTAATTTTCACTACTTCTAGAAATTGGCGTTCGTAGACTAAAAATAAAAGCCTGAATTGTTTCCATGTTGTGATGAAAAGACTTGACTTACATGAGTAAAGCACAGTGCCTTTTTACAGACCATCAGGAGGAGGAAAGTATTGCCTGGGAGAAAGGAAGCGCTACCGGTCATGTAACACTGATGTAAGTAATCCCGACACTTCCTGCCTGCGCTGGTGATTGATAGGTACGGATAGATTTTACCTGAAGTACCACTGTTCACATGCACCTGGCTCAGAGGCAAACACACGTCTACAAAGTTAAACATATTCTACATTTTTCAATGCTTTTGTATTTGCATGTCATTAAAAATGTAGTATAGCCACTGAGTTATTCAATAAAATGTATCTGTATAGCGCCACCTGCTGTTTGTTCTTTTCCTTATATCTTATCCACTTAGGTGGTCGCACATGCTCAGTTTAAATCTTCAACTGCCACCAGCCGTATGTTCTGTTAGAAGCTGTGTCAGTTACAGGGAAAGCGCTAAGGAGAAATGTTGTCATTTGTAATCGCTAAGGAGAAAGGACAAACAACCCTGTAGAAGGACACACCCCCTGCCAGCCTGAAATAAATCTTATCAGAACAATTGGAGCAATGAATGGGGCGATCTCTGGATCCATGTGAGGTACAGGGCTGGTTCTAGCTTTGTTAGGAAGAGATTGTCATGTACTATATGATGTTTGATTTTCATTTTGTACATGAATTATAGCATATCCCCTTTAAGACCGTTTATTTTTCTATTCTTTTGATCCATCAGGAGAACAGAAAAAAAAAAACGGATCCTGTATTTAAAGCATCAGTAATGCACATTTGACATCCATCTGAGCCATTTCTGCTTGAGATCCGTTATCTTAGACGGGAAAAAAAAGTCCTGCAAGATAACAGATCTTAGATGGAATTCAGATTTTTTCTTTCTTATAACTTTATGTTGTGCCATTCCTCTGTTGTTCCTGCTAGAAATTTACAGTTTAAAAATTGACATGTCTGTTTTAGGAAATATGTGCATTCCCCCTACAATACCAATTCTGGAAATGTTTTGCCATTCCTCAGTTAATCCTGATGGAAGTTTATGAATGGATATGCAGCTGTATATTACCCAGTGGGGGATGTGTCCCTTGTTGTGTAGTTAGCTTTCTGAGTCGTTGTGCTAACAGATTTGGGCAACATCTTCAAGAACCCCCGCGCTTTCATGGTCGTGATTGGGAAATGAGGCAGACAGCTCTAAGGCAGTTATGAGAAAAGACAAGTATTGCCCTTTTTTTTTTGTTACCCTTTTTGTGATTGCAGCACCCAAAATATCCGGATTGCTGAGTGTTTGAGGTCTGGCATGCCAATGTCTACACTTAGAAATAGGTCATCAGTATCTGATCGGTGGTGGTCCAACACTCAGTTTCCCCTCTGATCGGCTGTTTGAGAAGGCATCTGCACTCCTGTGAGCGCTGCGGCCGTCTTGCATCCTACTAAGCACAGCACCGTACATTGTATAGCGCTGTACTTGGTATTGCGCTCAGCCCCATTCACTTCTGTACGGCTGATCTGCTCCTAAGTCATGTGACCGATGAACGTGATGTCACTGGTCTAGAGAAAGCAGCTAGAAGGCCGCAGTTCTCACAAGAGTGCCGCAGCCTTCTCAAACAGCTGATCGGCATGGGTCTCAGGTGTCGTACTTCCACCGATCGGATTCTAATGACCTTAAGAAGTCTCGAAAAATCCCTTTAAATGTATACAGCAGCAAGGTGCTGCGTCATTAGACACAACCATGGCTCACTGATGTGCATGGAAAGGCATGGCGATATATGAAAAAGGTGGGATGCTTCAAGAATGGGGGCAGAGTGCTGTAAGAAAAGGGGTGGGGCCTGTTAAAAGACACAGGTTAATGTTTAAAAGATTTTTATAAATTCCTATAGCTGTGCATCAACGATCAATGCCCCCAGTGGTCTCAATGCAAGGCATGAGTACTTAGATTAAATAGAATATTTATAAGGGATTGTCCAGAAGGCCAAATTGGCCAAGGGCTCAGACTGGATTGAAAAAAAACAAGAAAGAATCTGTACTCACCCTCCCCTGGTGCATCCGTTCTAAGGGTTCATTCACACGACCATAGTGTTTTGCAGATCTGAAGTTTGCGGATTCGCAAAACACGGATACTGGCTTGTGTCTGTTCCACAATTTGTGGACCGCACATGGCCGCCACTATCATAGAAAATACCTATTCTTATCTGCAATTGCAGCCAAGAATAGGACATTCTCTATCTTTTTTTGCGGTACCGCGGAACAGACTGTGTGCTGTCCGCATCTTTTGCAGCCCCGTTGAAATCAATGAATCCGCACCCGTTCCGCAAAATTGCGCAACGGATGCAGACTCATTCATACGCTTTTGGGAATGAGCCCTAACACTTAGGCCTTATGCACACGACCGTATGACTTTTTCAGTATTAAGCAGTCCGCAAAAAACTGATCCGCAAAAAATACGGATGACGTCCATGTGCATTCCGTTTTTTGCGGAACAGAACAGCTGGCCCCTGATAGAACAGTCCTATCCTTGTCCGTTATGCGGACAAAAATAGGACATGTTCTATCTTTGAACGAAAATACCTTCAGTTTTTTTGCGGACCCATTGAAATGAATGGTTCCGTATACGGTCCGTATACAGAACGTAAACGGGGTAAAAAAAAGTTCGTGTGCAACAGGCCTTACTGAGTGCCTGCTGGTTTCTCTCCTCTGGAAAACAAGCAGTTAGATGGCCAGTTGGATGGATTTCTCTGTGAACAGCTTTCTTTAGCTTGCAATGTACTGTACATAGATGCTGCAGAAGCCAAATGAAGTAACATTTAAATAAATTAATTTCATTAATTTGTCCAAAGCCGTTAATTACATTTAAGGATGTCTAGTGCATCAAAGAGCTCAGCGAGCAATATTCTGCTAATCAGTGGGTTGCTGGGGGTCAGACCGCCTGACAATCAACTGTTTTTCCCCAGAAAACCACTTTAAATGACTCCAGTTAAGTCAGTAATGCAAAAAAGAGGTTTTCCAGCCATTAAATCTCCATTCAGGTTCTGAATACACCACAGCTACCAGCTCGTTGACTCTTTGACCATGTCCCTCTCTGACACTGGAGTATAAATTGACAAAATAAGGGGTTACTTACGTGACCATTTTTCTCTTCCATGGACCTATGCAAGTCAATTGGGGCTATTTACATATCCGTTTCTGTTTTCACGGATCCATGTACCCAATCTGACAAACTCGGTGCATTCCCTGTTCTGCTCAGTGGGAGTCAAACCTAAAGAGAAATAAAGTGTAGGGGCTTATGCACATGACCGTATTTATTTTGCTGTCCGTAAAATACAGATCCAAGCCATTCTTTCTCAAAGTCCACTAGAAATGTCCAATCCTTGTCCGCAGAGCAACAAGAATAGGACATGTTCTATCCTTTTTTCCGAGGCCGCGGAACGGACATACTGATACTGACTGCGCATGATCTGCTGTCCACATTTTTTGCGGCCCCATTAAAATGAATGCGGATTGGATGTGGACCGAAACTACTACGTGTGCATGAGGCGTTAAAGGAGTTGAGGATTGCTCATCAAAATAAAAAACGTGGAAATACCTTTGATGGAAAGTTTTTCCCCTATTCTGTGTTTGGACCTGCTGCTGGTTTTGGCTTACGAATACTGATAAAAAATACGGACCGAATACTGACCGTGTGTAAAACAGCTGCAAAAATTCAACAAAAATCAAAAATCCATTGGGGAATTTAAAGAACCCTCTAAGAATAATTATTATGAAAATTTAACAGGAGCTTCTCTTTCAGGGTACAACAACACGGCGCAGTTGTGACGCGGCCATGCTGCGTTCAAGTAACGTGTGGCCTTAAGGGCCACCGCGGGCCCTAATTAAACTAATGGGTCAGTGGGTCTGTATTGTTAACGGCCGCTCAGCACCTTCAGTACTGCACCGCTATTAATAATACAGACCCAGTGAAACAGCACGATCTACATTAGTGTGGTTAGAACCCGTACAACTGTGATACGACCACACGTCTGGTCATGCCCTGATCAGTCAGTGTGTCCAGACTTCTGTCCTGTTCATCCAGATCTCTAGACCAATATCGGGGATTATAGACGTAGCTCTACAAATTTATGTTCATACCAAATTGTTTTCATGTGACACATCCAGGAGGCAAAAATGCAGCATAGGGGCTGGGACAGACCTGGCTGCTGATTGGGATTTTGAGGCCCCACTGTTGATGAATGCGAGAACTAACCGTACGAGAACCCGACTGTCTGTGCATGACTTATGTGTTTCGTAAACTAGTGATGAGTGGCAGGGGCAATATTAGAATTCGCGATATTTCGTGAATATTTAGGTGAATATTCATCATCAATTTGAGAATTCCTGATTTATTTTCTTGATTGCGAAAATCGACAATGTAATATGCGCATATTGCGCGCGCAATAAGGGCGTGGGTCACTATTGCTACATTTTTTAAGCTGCTAGAAGTTTCCTGAGACTGAAGAAAATGGTTGGTACGGCAGAACATTACAATAGCTTTATATGCAGATAGAGTGCTTCGATATATTCGCAATTGCGCAAATCAGCAATTATGCGCATATTTTTGCACAGTACGTGCAATTTCACATTTTAGCAGGTCTGGCTACATATTAGTGATTGGTGCACTGATTGGTATTGTTGTGAACTTGCCTGTAGCATGTATGTGTGGACAGCAGAACCTATCATACTACCTAACACCCTGCACTGGAACTTATCCGCTACACTATATCAGAATCTAACCTACACTGACTATCTCCCACTAACTATCTTTATTATATATAAGCTAACTAACTAACTAACGATCTATCTAATGTAATGTGACACAGGAAAGCACAGAGCACAGCAATGACACTGCTGTCTCTCTCAGAACTGTAATAAACAGCAGAAAATGGCTGCTGGGGAGGTTAAATAGTAAAGGGGCAGGCAACTTTCCTATTGGTTGCTAGGGATGTTGCTAAGCTCAAAGGCATTGCAGCCTTCTCATTGGCCCACAAGCAAGAAGCAGGGAGGGATCATGGGTTCAGAGGGAAAAAAAATCTAGACTATTCGCGAATACGAATATATAGCACTATATTCTAAATCTTCGCAAATTCTAAAAGTGGCGATACTTGCGATTAAAATTCGCGATGCGAATATTCGCGTCCAACACTATCGTAAACCTGCTGCTTTTCTCAGTTTTTCTCATTTATGCTCAGTGTCAGCATTCATCATCCCTTTAATAATTTTAGGAGGTAACTCTTTGCTGATTCTGCTCTTTGTGAAGGTCTCCTACCTCTCCAGGGTAAACTATTTTCCTCCAGGCCACTTCTTTTTGTATTGGAAAGCCGAGCATTCTTACAAAACGGTGTTTATTAATTTAGAAAACTCCTAATGCAGACTGTAAAAGGCAGGAAATGAAAAATGATTCTAGCAGCTGCTTCATGGTGCTACGTATCCCAGTGGCTTAATGGAACCCTTGGAAGCCTCCAGTCTGCTCTTCCTAATTGTATCTCGCACCTCTGTGTGTGTATAACGCATGCATATCTGTTTTATCCAAGCCCCTGTCCGCTCTCCTGACGTGTCTACTTTAGTAAATACGTGACTTCCACATAAAATAACCAGATAACCGTGTTTCTTAGTATTCTGCACTGTGCCTTTCCTCCATTATTCCTTCTGGGTGTTTTGAACAAATGTATGAATAAATTGATAACTAGGTATTACTATTTCCCTTGCCAAAAGAGTATCAAAGTGTGGAGGGATATATTCCTTACCCTCAAATAGAGCATGGAAAGAAATATTCTTAAAGGGAGTGTCCGGCTTTTTAACACTTTTTGGCTCCCACCACCAGACCTTACCTTACCTGCTCCTTGTCCCTCGTTTCTTGATCCTTTAGTCCACAGCTGCATTTCCTGTGCCCTGTTCCCCACATGTTTCGGCACAGAGGGGGGGGGGGGTTGCATGTGCTGTTGCAGCTAATGACTGGTCACTGGGTGACTTTGTCCTCCAAGCGGCTTCCCTTCACAGGTCTGTTTGAGGGATGAGGGAGAGCCAAAAAGTGTTAAACAGCTGGACAACTCCAGTGTTGGACTGGAGTTGCTTGGGGCCACCAGAATAAATGAACATGAACACGTCACATCATTGAACATGTCGGTAAGGTGTAATAAGTTCAAAAATAGGTCCTAATAGCATGAGTTTGACCCCAAAGTTAGATCCAAATGGGGTTGTTTTCCTAACTTGGATAGCAGTGAGTGACAATGGAGACTCCTGCAAAACTCACTTAAAAAATTCCCCCAAACTGATTTTAAAAATTCCAATAGATCTAGCCCGTGGACTTTTCTTCTGTCTAGTCTTAGTTACGGTACATGAAGAATAAAGGTGGGAAACTTGATCTTCCCAACCACACACATTTTCCAGCCTTTGAGCTCAACACTTAGCAAATGATTTGCTGCAATTAAAATCTGGAACATTTAAAATCAGTCATTTCAAATATTCAAAAGACAGGTGATTGATGGATTCATTAACTGGATTAGTGTATTTCTTCATGCTTAATGTGTCGTCTTCATGGTTTTGATGGTTTAGTTCATGTTTCCACCGCTGCTGATGAATAACCTTCAGTCACCTCTTTTCTATAGTTAAATGGTATTTTCACTGGCATTACTCGCCGCTCTCATTTCCAAGGGGGGTATTACAATGGAAAATAGAAAGATGATTGGTTTTGGAATGTTTTCCTTGAAAGGTTGATGAAGCCACTGATGGATAAACCATTGACATTGCTGTTCTGGTGCCGTGCCATCATTGGGACACTCTAATTTGTACCCATATGGAATTATTCCAACTTCTTGTTGTCGATTCCTCTGTATTTTCCTCTACTTTTAAGTCACACATACCAAAACGGCATCGTACAGCTCAGGGAACACAATGTTTTACTAGTCGTGTGGTGTAATTCACAAATATTCAGACTTCACTTGGCATTTCAGTATGATTCGCATAGTTTTAAAATGTGCAATGGCTTTACCTTCCAAATCCTACAGCCTTGACATGCTGCGGTAGGAAGCAGAATAAAAATAAGCTGTAATTACTAAGGCTTTTGAGAAGGTATTGTATTTGTTATATGGTGCACTAGTAATACGGATACAATAAGCTATCATTACAGCTTAGCCACCATTAGGCAAACCATTGACATTGCTGTTCTGGTGCCTTCATAAATAGTCTTTGACTTACAAACAGATGTTATAGTTTAATGTGTAATAATATTTCTGCAATTTTTATTCAATGCGTCAATTAGTGGCAGCATAATGTTACATGGGGAGCAGTATATTAGATTTTTGTAACTTGGGGACCACACATGTCCATATGCCCTATTAGTTCCTTTAATGTATCAGAAGACTGGTACTCTCAAGCTGTCTACTTCTTATAATAATCCCCCCGTCAAGAGTCAGACTGGTGAGCCTTGGACCTACCAAGAAAAACAATCTGAGGGCACTCTGCCAATTGATACAGAATGCAAAGAGGTATCTCCTGATGAGAGAACCATCTCGTTAGCGCCACCTTGTGGAAGTGACTCCCTATGAGACTTTTTAACCTTTTAGCCTTGAGTCATGACGAAGAACAATAGCCAGGTCAGAAATCCATCCGTAGACACCTGTTTTGGAGTGGTTTCCCTTCATCAGTTCGGATAGTATTCTGACTGGCAGGGTGTGGTGTCTTGGATGCAGCTTAGGCAGGGTATGGGCTCTACACATGGGCGTAGCTATAGGGGGTGCATAGGTAGCAGTCGCTACCGGGCCCAGGAGCCTGAGGGGGCCCAAAGACCCTTGTGCCACATAAGAAGACAGTCAAAGCACTGAGGGAAGGGGGGCCCAAACTGAACTCTTGCACCAGGGCCCATGAACCGTTAGCTACGCCCCTGGCTCTACATAAAGAGACCAGCCCTGACTGGAGGCTTACTGGAAGTGCTCCATATTATGGAGACTTATGGGCAATGCTCCATGGGAGCATTGTTTTCCCATTGAGCAGTACCAATAAGTTTCCATACCATTGTGTACTTCCAGTAAGTCTCCATACAGGACTGGTCTCTTTAAGGAGAGCCCATACCCTGCCTAATCTATACAGAACATAGCTTCAAATAAGTTATCTGATACTGAACCTTTGGGGTTCATCATTGTGTCAGACCTGGCTCTGGTACGCCAGTCTGACTCTACCCATACAATGTAAATGAAGGATAAGCAGCACTACTGATTCCAGCATGGGAATAAGAGAGGTACTGTTAGTAAGGCCTCATGCACACGACCGTTGTTGTTCTGCGGTCCACAAATCGCGGATCTGAAAAACACGGAAGCTGATCCGCTTTCGCGGAACGGAACACGGCCCATTATAGAAATGCCTATTCTTGTCCGCAAAACGGACAAGAATAGGACATGCTATATTTTTTTTGCGGGGGCACTGAATGGAGCAACGGATGCGGACAGCACACGGAGTACTGTCCGCATCTTTTGCGGCCCCATTGAAGTTAATGGGTTCGCGGCCGAGCCGCGAAATATGCGGCTCGGCCGTGTGCATGAGGCCTAAGAGTGGTGGTGCTCGCAGATAGAGATCCTGGCCAAGAGTCCCGTCATTAGGTAAAAATGTACAGAAATCCGCAGCGCTCCTCCAATAATGAAAAAATCGGGTCTTTTATTCAACCAGCAGCATAATTACAGCGACGTTTCAACCACCTCTGGTCTTTATCAAGCTTGATAAAGACCAGAGGTGGTCGAAACGTAGCTGTAATTATGCTGCTGGTTGAATAAAAGACCCGATTTTTTCCTTATTGGAGGAGTGCTGCGGATTTCTGTACATTTATACCCTAACAATGCCACTTATAACACTTATCAATGACTCTTGGTTGATAACATTATGAAAATGACAATTTTCCTTTGCTGTAAGCATGATCTGCTGAAAGGCTATGTGGCACTGGTTTCCCTACGGAACATTTTAGGCTGTGTCTACCTTTGTGGTAATTTTTACTGCTTTTGCTTCGTTTGTCTTCTGCAGACTGGGTGCATTTTGATATGTTGTCCCATGTCCCATTCAGTATGAATGCCGCCAGCCAGCATTGTGATGGCTCAGTCTTTAGCCCCTCCCTACTCCTCTAAATGTTCATAAAGCAGACATCCATTGTGATTCCAATTTATTTTATTTGATTGTAAAGATGTTTGCTTAGACTTTCGTTGAGGAGAGCAAAAAGAGGGGCTATAGACCAAGTCATCAAAGGGCTTGTTTGACATTGCAGAATGAGCCGTCTGCACTGTATGAGAATACCAACTGGCTGCAGGAGACAAACGCTTGAAATATTTTGATTAAAAAAAAATTGAAAATACGTTTTTATCCCAGTGCAGTAAAATAAATTGCCCCAAAGGTGTCCATAGCCTTTAAACATAAGGAGGAGAGCACATGATTTGGACACCCGTCTGTGGCAGCAAGTGATCAGTGTGAAGGGCTGGAGCTTGGCCACATGTTTGGGCACACCACATGGTCCTAACCTCAATGTCTTTTTTTGAAGCTAAACAAATACTGTCTGGAATAAGAATAGGAATCCTTCCTTTTGTCTTGGCTCCAGTTGGCACTGACTTTATATTGCACCAATGAACGTGATGTCACTGGCCTAGGGAAAGCTGCAAGAAGGCCATGGCTCTACTGTAAACGCCTGTGCCTTCTCAAACAGCTGATCGTCGGGGTCCCAGGTGTCGGACCTCCACCAATCAGATACTGATGACCCATCCTGATGATAGGTCATTAGTATTAAAATCTCGGAAAACTCCTGTAAGTTTCTGGAATTCCAGGAATTTTATTGTTCTGCTGACACGTTGAGAGCTTCTGTTAGCAATTTCATCAAATTTGATGGCAAGAAAAGCTCAGCATGCATTGCTATTCTTGCCCTCAAAATGAAGCAAACCACGACTGAACTCAGAAGAACCCCGTTGTAAATCAGTGGGTACCTTTCAGTGCAGTTGGGAGCAGTCATATGTTGGGGTTGGGTTAAGTGAAGAAACAGAGCTTTGCTTGCATCTATGAAGATCATTTTGACTATTCGATATCTCCTGTAGGGCCAAGTCCTAAAAGTAGACTAGAGAGTCTATGTTACCATTGGATGTCCCCCATACTTTATGAAGCTTCACAATTTCTTCCACAGCGGTACATTTCTATACATAGACGTCACTTCTCATCTGTGGTCGCTGTTTTGAATTTTTGGTCTGTAGTGGTTTAGGGCATATGTTGACCATCAACTCCTTTTCTCCTCCAGTCCTCATAAAATTATTTATACGGGTAGTTGATGGACTTCATTATGATGCACAGCAATTCGATAATTCCTTTAGCAGGAGTCTAATGGTACATCTCGGCACAAACTTTGAAACAGCTGGGGCGGCAGAACTTTAACTGCTTTTCCGAAGCTCTGTTTACGTTTGAGATTCTTCATCTGTTTTTTATGTGTGTTTATAAGGAGATACCTGATGGATTAATTGCTAAGGGATCCTTGACATGCATTGGAGATTAAAGCTGTTGAGGAACTGGTGTAACACTTAAAACTGTTTATACAACTTCTATTATATTATGCCTGCCCAACATTACACAAGATACCATTTAGTCTGTGTGCCAACGAGGCAGTTTTCTACAATTAGACAGTAGGACATGCCCAGGACTCTTCACTTACATGTAGGCTGAATGATAGCAGACACTTAAAGGGGTTATCCCAGGAATAAAGTAAAAAATGAAAATTATACATAATATAGTACATGAAAACCTATTTCTAAAAACCTAGAACCAGCCCTGTACCTCACATGGATCCAGAGATCTCCCCATTCATTGCTTCAATAGTTCTGCTAGATTTATTTCAAGTTGCCAGCTTAGGGGATGTGTCCTTTCCTAGGGGTGTGTCCATTCTGCTGCAGCTAGTGGCATTGGAAGGATGGAGCACGTACTTCTGTCTCGTTGAGCAGGACAGAGAAATTAGAAAAAGAACAGGAGGTGGCACTATACAGATTTCATTGAATAGCTAAGTGGTGATACTAAACTTTTAATTACATGCCATTCCAAAAGTATTCAGATCCAGGTGCTGGTTTGAAAACTGTAGAATATTTTTGGTGGGACAAGCCTTTTAATTGGCCAAATGCCTCCAATTTGTGTTGAGATATCTCTCAATATGGTTGTGCCTTTCTGAATATTCACTGTATGAAACAGTGGACCTTGTCTAGTTTACAGGCCTACTTTATGCAAATTTTGGCTAGAGTGCACTGAGGGGCGTGGCCAGCACTGAAAAGCTGAGCACCTAAAATGCATGGAGTATCTAGGCTCCACCCTCTGTGCACTCTAAACCATCATTCGCATAAATAATAAAAGTATTTTTTTTTCTCCAGAACGCCACAACAGATTTTTCACAAGACACAGTTATCACTTTGATCAACCCTACCAGGCAGTATGCTGGGTTTAATAGGGTTGATCCCGCTGACAGGTGCTCTTTAAATTACAGTTAAAGGAGTTGTCTGTCAGGATAGATATTTTTAAATTAGAGGTATGATGTGTTTAAAAAAAAAAAAACTCTACTCAAGTTAACAATCTCCTGTCAAAATGGCAGCAGATGCCTACAGATGCCAATCAGTAGTGAGCCTCCTCAACCAGTGATTGGCTGAGCAGGAACTTCCTGCGTATCCAGATGAGACCAGAAACCAGAGACCTGCAGGGACCTGGTAAGCGTCGGAGTGGGTGAGTATGGCTTCTTTTATTTTTATTTACTTTTTGCATTCTACAGACTTTTATAACTTCTTTAAAACCCCTACAAATAGGTTTTCTTATAAGCATTTACGATTTTGCCACAGGATATTAAGATATTACCATAAGTTATCATCTTGAGGGAGATTGGACATCTGTTGGACCCACCACTTCCTGGCTGCCACATCCTTTTAAGCTTACGTACAATTACTCATATAGTATATGGTATATTACCATATACATTCAATTATTCATCGGTTCACACAATTCTTATAGTTAAATTTAGTTGTTTTTTTTTCTTTTCTTTTTTTCTTCCTTAGCCTTGTCCATCAGGGTCACGTGACTTCAGGGAAAAGCAATGTGCAGACTTTGATAATATGCCTTTCCGAGGGAAATATTACAACTGGAAACCCTACACTGGAGGTAAGGCCTAATGGTGACAGAGGATAATTTCACCTGAGAGGTGATTTTTCATCACTGTTGGTTATCTGTTTTGTGTTGGTGTCATTGCTCATAATGTGCAGATGAGGTGGATTCTACATCAGGGAGAGAAATGGTGTGTCACTCCACAGCCAAGGCAGGGTTGAAGTGCTCACCACGAGGCCTCCATACTCAAACCTGGCCATCATCGGATCCCAAACAGAACCTGGATTCATCTCTAAAGACGATATGTAGCAGTCCAGGTTCCTGGTTGACGTCCTGCAAACAAAGGCTGGCTGTCAATGGCAGGACATGTGATGGGCACCATGACATCAAACTTCCTTCTGCTAAGCATCTGGAAATGGACCGGGCAGAGACAGGGGTGTATAATGAAGATGCCACCTGTGTCTGCATGGTGGACAATGAAACTGTGGGTGCTATTCGTGCTTGCCGGCAGATCAAACAATCCTCTCAACTGGTGGTCTTTCTGGGCCGTCCAGAGCTTGTTTGCCATGTGTACGTGCCCTCATATAACTACTGCTCCTTACACCTCCTAACAGCTAGGTCAGAACCGCCTAAGTAGCAGTTAATTCATTGAAACGACCACCCTTCTTTTATTAGTCCAATGTTGTGTCCCCTCTCAAAATGTGTCAACTGGGCAAAATGTCTTCAAGTGCATTGTAGAGGCATTTCTCGCAGTCAATGATCTCCCACCAAGAGGTACACTACCCAAAGGTAGCCTCTGAGAGCTGTTATATAAGGCAGTGCGGGAAGCACTTTTAGATCCTCTTGTGGCAAAACCCAGTGTCTAATCAGACCACATTTGTAGTCTCTTACATATCTGCCTGTGACATAACTGCATGCCGAGTTTTACAGCAATCAGACGTTTCTATGTAGGTGCGTTATATTTTTTGTCGAGTGTATATTACAAACTTTTTCCTACAGGTGTGTTAAGTGGAAGTAAAGTGGCTTTGCTGGACCTGCTGGGTCCCAAAAAAAAACCTTAATATGTGATCTCTTGTCAATCAGAATGGGGGTGATTGGGTCTTCTAACCAGGCCTGGTTAGTAAATACACATGTATGCTTGACAAAATGTGTTATTTGGCCTGAAGAAAACCTTCATAAATGTATGCAAGGTGAATGTATTCTTATATTTCAGGACTGTAAACCACATGTCTGCCATGCAAACAGGCAATAATGATTTAACATTCCACCCATAATCCTTTCTTTTGCTATGACACAGACACAGCGCTGTATGCTTAAGCAGAAGAACTGTAAACTGAACTGCTCTGAATTGTGTAACGTTTTACTGTGCAGCATCCCAGATCCTTTATATAAAGGAAAATTAGGTCATACTTTTAATGTGCTTTTCCATTCACTTAATCATTTGAAGGACACACATTACCAAGCAGAAAGAAACACGCATTCTGCTAACTCCTGGTAATATAACTAAACTACATGTATATTCAATTTAGATTTTTGTTTTTATCTCTATTCTTTTTGCCTTGTTTTGACTTTCTGTATTAAATTTATATAGTAGTCTATGTGAATCGGATCTGTGTAGAATTTTTATTTCTTTTTTAGTGCAGTGATTTTACTTAAGGAGCAGTGTAAAACTACACTTATATAAAAATCAATTCATTTGGTCTTAGTGGGACAGGATTGGTGCCAGATTAGCAAATTATTTTTATTACTGGACAGTCCCAGAAAAGTACAGTATATAACACTGACTTATAGCAAATCCAGTACAGTTTTTGTATCATGCCTGATGCTGGTCCATAAGATAAAATGGGAGAATGGATGAGCCATTTAAGGGTTGTTTTCCATCTTGACTTGCATTTTTTTTCTTTGATATGGTTCCCCTAATGCAGCCTAAATTTCCCATCATGCCTGTGGGGACATAGGGTATGTAGTTTCGGTACAGTAAGGGCAGCCAGTGATAGATCTGGCCCCTCAGGATAATTTCACAAATACTCAATTCGGTCAGTGGACCGACAAAGATCCCTGTTGGGGTCCTAAACTAAATATCTTTATTGTTACAAATCTAAAATCACAAGACCTACAGGGATAGGTTAAACTATCAGGAATAATGCCTGTAGGTCTTGTGATTTTAGATTTGTAACAATAAAGATATTTAGTTTAGGACCCCTACAGGGATCTTTGTCGGTCCACTAACCAAATTGAGTATTTGTGAAATTATCCTGAGGGCCCTAAAATTGGGCATATTCTGTTTGTCATGTAGATCTGGCCCCTAACAATTCAGGGTCTCGGGATATACTATGCAATGCCACTTGTCACCCCTGCCTCCTGCTTTTGATACACTTCTTCCTGTCAGCTCTTAGAAGCAGGAGGCAGTGTGAAGCTGCACCTCATAGGATACACGGGAGATTAAGCGTGTGGCACATACAGATAGTATAGACAGAGTAAGTCAAGAAAGCTTTATAACTCTAAAGCTAATCATTGTAAGGATTCAGCTATTGTTCACTGCACTAATAACACCTTAGATGAGGTAAAAATTATATATTCAACAGCATTTTATGGAGAGCAGTTTACAGGAACATGACAGATGGAGCTGTTTGGGGAAGTATTTGATGACCTTCTGTGAACTGCAGGAGAGCATGGTCTGGACTAGTAGTCTTTCAGGAATCACATGGCACATCTGCCCATAATAAAAGGTTTCAAAATTTATGGCTGCAGCTGTGTTGGGATGAAACAAATTACACTGCTAGGATATTGCTGGTGAGTTAGTAGTATATATATAAAAAAAAAAAAAAAATTGCTTCTATACATTATTTATTACAACTGTTTTTCATTTTTGGCCATAGACCTTACAGGGAAATTTTCTGGGGATGTATTTTGTGATGTACTGTGGTATTTGGCTCTGTTGGGGTGGTATAATGAGCCACAATATGACTGGCCCTGCCTTTCATCAGTTTGGACCCGACTACAAAACGGGACCACTTTTAGTATTTTTTCCAAGCCCACTTTAAGTTCCCACTCCGCCCCTGAAAATATGCAGTACTTTCCTAGCAGGAACTCCCCTATGCGCTGAAGAACTTTGGTATGTCTCCTTTAACCTTGGAAAAGTTGATCTCCAAAGACTTTGCAAAGTTGATGATCTTCTCACAACTACTTGATTGCCTGTTGGGTGAAATTAGAAGTGGGCTTCGGAAACCAGCATTTTACGTTTATCTTGTCAGAGGTCCGATTTTTTTCCTTGCTGTTTCAGAATAGTGGCTGGATTATTTCAATATGAATGCTATAGCCATAACGTTTACATATGTTACATTCTTTGTCTAGCGGGTTCAGGTCACGCATACTGTCGTTATTGACTTACAGTGTCTGGCATACTGGAAAATGAGGTGACATGAGGTGAAACAGATGTCCAAAAAAGGACAGATCAAGTCACAATAGGGTTAGGAATTTGTTAGTGAGGAGGAACTATTAATCAGTGACTTAGAATTAAAGCTTGTGTCATTGGGTCTGGAGTCGGGTATCTTCTAAATCTGAACAAGATGTCATGATTAGTAGACCTAAAACTTCCTGAGGTACCAGACTTTAGGTTGATCACTGATTGTTGCCCACAGTGGAAGAAATCAATAAAATTATACCAATCACATTTCTAGTACTTATATACAAAGAGAGAGTTCATCCAAATATATTGGGATATTTAAAATAATTTGCATTGGGGCTTTAGAGTGGCTTTTAGGAGCTTTTTTGTTATGAAATGTTTGTTTCAAAATGAATAAATTATTTACCCATAACAATGATGAAATACTGTAAGGTAAAGGTAGGTGGCAGAAGATCGGTGAGACTGGCAACATGTGGTTTGATCTGACATGTTTTCCGTTTGGATCAAATGACGTCTGTGTTGTTTCTGGTGCTTGTCACACCTTCTTTCCCCAGGTGTGGCTATTAGGGTCATTTAACCTTCTCTATTTATAGTTACTTCTCCCACAATGCTGTGAGGTTTTTAGCTTCTGTTTGGACTTTTTGGATAGATTGCTGTTAGATCTCGTCTGAGTTCCTGGTGCTTCCATTGCTCCTTTGAAGTTAAGTCTTTCCTTTCCCTTTTGTATTTTATCTGGGTTCTGTGTGTTGCATTTCCCTATTTTTTGTCTTAGGCCTGAAGGAGACTCCTGTTCGTTTTTCCTTTTGGAGGAGCAGGTAGTCTCGTTCCTGCCATTAGTACTAGGGTCCTATAGGGCTTGATAGGATTCTAGGTATTCCTGCGTATGAACTCGCCTACCTTTAGGGTCTGTTCATACTGGTAGTCGGTCAGTATTTTGATTAGGATTTTCACTAGGAGGTGTCCATTTTCCTTCCCTAGTTCTCAGGCCTGATTCCCTGTTCCCCCCTTCCCTCCTATGCTCGTTGTGGTGTTTCCCTCCCACACCGAAGCGTGACAGGTACTCACTGGAGATAGTTTTCTTCTAGTGAGACCCTATAAGTGTGAACTATTGAATATTTGGAAAAACGGAGAATGAAATGTTCAAAGCACATATATATAAAAACCCTTTAGTTGAAGAATACTGGACAGAATAGCCTATACATATGGACTTTTACAGTGGGTCCCCTTATTTTTGTATGACTGGAGGATATTTTAGGTCCATGTATAACTTTCTTGTATCTTCATTCAGTCACTTGTCATTCTGATCTCCAATCATGTGAATCTGGGTCATGATGGAATAATCGTGATCGAATAATTTATTTCTGTGGTTATTCACAAATCCAGTACTCCTAGTTTTTGGTCCATTTTACTCTTGATGATCGTCTTTTTAGAGTACTAACATTCCTGGCAAAATATTTTCCTCTGCATAAGATAACATACAGTAGTATATCTGCCCACATATAGTAACTCATGGGAAAATGGGAGGACAGCATTATGTTGATGTATATATTAACCGGTATGATCCTGTCATTTACAGGGTTGATTCCTAGTCAAGCTTCAGACAATTTTATGACCAAAAAGACCTTGGTATTCTACTAAATGGTCTTCTGTGGAAATAAATGAACTTATAATGAGAGATGTCTGTCTTAGTATATATGAAAAAAAAAAACATTTTAAGAATTTTCTCTCCTTAGGCAGTTACCAAGAATTGAGGACCTATGTGTGCCCCTTATCTTCCATCTGCTAAGTTGATGACAGTTTGGGTGCAGGCCATAGACCAGCTCATTCATTGCATGACTACTACACCAGCAATTGTGAGATATCGATGAGAACGCAAGTTCTCATTTTTTTGGAAGAGACGTTTACATGGCAGTTGCCCCTCTTGCCTGCTTTACCCCTGTGCAGCTTTATGACAGTGTCCTCTGGCAATGTTCCTCTTTAATAAAACTCATGTAAAAGTACTTTTTTTATTTGCACACATACCCTTTACATCTAAATATATAATAAAGCATCCCACCAGGGGTGTAACTATAGGAAGTTCAATAGTTTGCAACTCCACGTGGACCATGGATCTACAAGGGCCCTCTATCAAATCAGAAGACCAGTACTACGAGTTTCATATGTTAGTTGGTAGCCCTGTTACATATTTTTCACTGGGGCCTACAATTGAGGGATATAGTCCTGTTTAATGACTACTAGATCTTGACTATATGACCTAATTCATATCTGTCATGGGCTTTTTATATGAAACGAATGTGTGCTTCAGCACAGGATTGTGAGCCTTGGGCAGCTGTATACTCGTGTGGTCAGGTGCACCACCCAGGAGATTCAAGTCATCCTTCTGCATCCCACCATCTCTGTTGGGAGGTTGGTGGTGCATGATATCTCAAAGCCTACTGGTCGAAGCTTGAGCATTGATAGTTCTTAGTGACTGTGGTGTACTGTTATTTCTAAGTAAGATTTTGCTTTTGCTTTTATGGAAAGATTAAAGTTTTACAGTTTTTTGTGTTGCTGCATCACTGATGAGAAGCAGATTACAAAATGCAATAAAGTTTGTCTGGAAAGTCAAAATAAATTGTATGATCTTATAATGATTGTACAAGGCCAATTAGACTCTGTTTTTGTCATATCCTTTAAAGGAGCATTAAGGTGAAGACAAAAAAAGAGAAACTCTTTTCAGTAATATAGTACTAATTTCTTCCAAAAACAGCACTACATCTGCCCATTAGTTGCCTAATATGTAACTCAAGTCAATTGAAGTGAATTGGGCTGAGCTGTGGTGTATTGCTGTTTTTGGAAGATAGCAACCATGTTTGTTAACCAGGACAATCCATTTTAGTTTAAAACTGTTTTCCATCCCAAAGATATTGATGGCTTATGCTCAGGATAGGTCATCAATGTCAGATCAGTAGGGGTCAACCTACTGACACCCCCACCAATCAGGTGTTTTCGGCAGCCACTGACATGAAAAACCGAACAGTGGACGGAGCTGTAAGCAGAAGTCTCTGTCTATCATGTAGTTGCCATACCGGCATACTGCAGCTCTTCTTCCATTCATTTGATTGTCTTTACTGTTTTAGAAAATTTAAAGAAAAGGTGTCATCAGAAAACGACCTTTTGTTGAAATCATCTTTTTAACATATTTTCGATTATGTTTTAATTTTCCATGTCCATATCTATATTTAAACAAAAAAACATCAAATTCTGAAGTTCACACTGGCCACTAAGCCTAATAATAGGCACCATTTATTTGTCTGTACAGATCATTTTACTGCAGTTACCTGCTTATCTGCAATTCTAATCCTGCCTGTAATGATCTCACCTCTGTGTATAGATAAGACCGGATCCACCATTCACAATAGGTGATTGTCAGAGCTTATCTATTCTTTCTTGTACTATGACCTCTGCACAGGTCACTGAGCATGCCTAGAAAACTCTAGGTCCCCTCCTGACCATTGTGTCGTTAAGCAATTTGCTTAATGCTTTTTAAATGCTGTTAAGAACAGCTCAGGCAAGATGGCCGCCCCCATAATCCTGTTCAGGAAATAGAATTTAAAAATCTGTATTTAGAAAATAAGAACAGATTAGAAAAAAGGATGTGTGTTACTGACAGATGATATTTTGGTGACACATCTTCTTTAAGGAGGCTTTATCGTGACCCTCAAAGGTAGTTGTTTTTTGATTTGGACTGAGGCTTCTTTCACACGGCCGGCATAATTCTGGAACAGAACAGCCTGCCGGAGCTATCTGGATCCAGCATTGCCTGCCGGCCCCATTGACTATAATGGGGTCCAGGGGAGATCCGGCTACTACCCACCAAATATGCCGGCATTCGGCCATACAAATATTGCTGTGGGCATTCAGCTGACAGTAGAATTCTGCGGCGTGCATTCTGGTAAGGTCCAGATAGTTCTGGCAGGCTGTTGCTTGCTAGAGCAGCCTGCTGGAACTATGCCAGCAGTGTGCAACTAGCTTAACATTATGAATTCACTTCACCATTGCATTTGAGCTTGTAGTCTTGTTTTCAATGACTTGTCCAGAATTTGAAAAGGGTCTTATTTTTTTCTCCAAAAATGGCGCAACTCTTGTCTTTGGCTCGTCTTTTATTGCGGCTCGGCCCCATACAATTTCAATAAAGCTGCACTGGAATACCACACAAAACCCGATAGACAAGAGTGGCACTGTTTGGGGGAAAGAAGCAGATCCTTTAAAGGGTTATTTCTATCCGAGACAAAGGGGGCATATCGCTAGGATATGTCCCCATGGTCTGAGAGGTGCGGGACCTGCACCTATATCGAGAACTGAGCTGGGAAGGTGGTGGCTGGGGGACCCCAGGTTTGCCCTGGTCCGGCCACCACCAAGCGCTCTTCCCATAGAAGTGAATTAAAAAGCACCATGCTTGCACAGTCACAGCACGGATTAATTTCTATGGGGCAGAGGGAAATAGCCGAGCCAGTGCTCGGCTATTTTCGGTGGCCCGGTAGAAATGAATGGAGGGCAGCCACGCATGCGCGGTGCGCCCTCTTTAACTTTGTCGGCTGTGCATACGATATAGGTGCGAGTCTGCACATATCAGACAATAGGCGCAAAGTGCTAGGATCTATAATTTCTATGGGGCAGCCGAAAATAGCGAGGTATTCTTTAGATTGTCTGAGATGGGAATACCCCTTTAATGTTACTGCCGTCAGTTTGAAAACTTTTCATTTTTGAGCACATCTGTTGATGGACTAAGTGGAGTAGTGATTATTACCAAAATCATATGAATAATTCTGACCTTTCCTTGTTTATTGACTCCTTAGGGAGGATGCAGAGTTATATTTTATCGACATAACTTCTAAAGTGCGTGTAAGCAGGATATATGGCTGCTCATATTAATGCTCCAATGTGCAACTGTTTAAGTTGAAGGCAGATTATCGAGCAAGTTAATATAGCCACGGATTAAGTGCATGAAACATTACATGCTCTGTGCGATAGCTGCTCGGCAGTTTGACAAGTAGCAGGCCGCATGTAAAATATTAATGTCTGTGTCCGTTTTGCAATCACAGGTGGTGTTAAATCTTGTGCATTAAACTGTTTGGCTGAAGGCTATAATTTTTACACTGAACGGGCCCCCGCTGTTATAGATGGAACCCGCTGCAATGCTGACTCCCTGGATATCTGCATCAACGGAGAGTGCAAGGTGACTGCCTCTAGATGAATAAGAATCTCATGAAACAGTGATCCATAAAGCACCCCTCACCAATATTATACAATCTCTGGCATTCTGGGACAAGGCACCAAAAATATCACAAGGGTACACTAAAATTATGAGTAAAAGCCCCTGATATTTAAAGATGAGTCAATAATATTCCACATTAGAGAGCTGATTGCCAAAATTGCCATTTAACTGACAAATATATTCAACCTCCCCACAAACGTATAAGGCACAGCAAAGGGTCAAGCACGTTGAAATCCTATAGGCCGATTTGTGATTTCTCTTGAGTCTTAGATTGTCAGCAAATCCCAGACATCTTGGTGTATAGGTAGCTTTAGACAAGAAGAGAGACAGACCATTAAAGAGGTTGACCAGCCTTGACCAGCCCAATCCTCGGAACCTGTATCTAATAAAAATAAATAAACAGCTGTTCAGAATCCCGCAGTTCCCGCACCAAGGTCCTTTTGGGTCCTTTTGTTAGCCGCTTCGAGTCCCTGCTGGACTGGAAGTGGCTTGGTTCCATGACTGCTGTGACCAATTACTAGCCGCAGTGGTCGTGTGCTAGAATGGCACGTCACTAGCAAATTGGCCATACATGTTCGATATGCCAGGTACTGGGTGCAGTATCTTTTACTGTGGAACATTCTTTCTTGGAACGATCTTCTGTGTAACAGCTGACTACACCATAGACAGTCACGTACTAGTGACTATAGGCCAAAAATGTTAAATACGACCTGACCTATGTCCGTACTTTGGTAGTATGTCATCGGTTAGCTAAACCGATGGTTCATTGTTAAATTTTACCCGGGATTTTTTTTACTCATCCATCTTCATATAGACCAAATTCTTTAATGGATGTTCAGTTTCCTAATATCCTGTGTACAGTATAATGACCATCTTGTTTGAGAAGATTCTTCCCACTAGAAGACCACTTTTCACTGCAGTAGTAGATGGTCATCTTGAAGACTTTTCACTGTTATTTAGTATGAATGAAGAGGTTAATTATTTTGCAATCTGAAGTGCAGGTTAGTGTAATGGGATATTGGTCAACTGACCTTTCCATGTATTGAATTCCTTTTGTGTAGCATGTCGGCTGTGATAACATTTTGGGCTCCGATGCCAAAGAAGATAGGTGTCGCGTGTGTGGTGGTGATGGAAGCACCTGTGAAGCAATTGAGGGATTCTTCAATGATTCATTGCCTAGAGGAGGTGAGTACCTGTAACAGGAGCCGACCGGTATATGGTGTGTGCATTACATTTTAGCATCTTAAGGGGGGAGTCGATTTGAAGGATTTATTGTTATTGCAAGGTTTAGAGTCTGGAAGGAATTTAGACCCCTAAAATGAATACAATTCATATTTGCTGCCTTGGCTTAACATTTCATGATATAATAAGTGGTTCTAGATGGACTTGTGGCTCTTTAGATTCCATTCTGGAGGATGCAGATTTCTGTTCACAATCTTAAAAATCTACACACTTCAATCCGGTTTGATTGTACCTTGCACAGATGACTGTCTGAGGACTAGAATTCTCCAAGACATATTTCTTTATGTTATTTAGAGACTTTGGAGAAATATAGCAATGACTCATCAGAATATCTTCCTAATACCCTGGCATTTATTAGTGAGCATAGTGTAACGCATTGGCTATTTGGTATTATTTATACTCGCTTGCTCATTAGTATCCCTATGAAAGTATTTTCAAAGTCTTTAGCTTAGAGTGATATTTAAAGAAGATTAAACACTTAATGGCAAGATTCCCAAAAGAAGCAATTAATCTAAGAGACCTATTTGCCTCTCAATCATCTGTTTTAGATTGTTTTAGATTGTATTTTTTTTTATGACCTACTGTGCAAATGCTGATTTTGATATGTTTGTCAGTTTGTTGGGCCTTTAGCCCAGTTACGAATGAGTTTGGTGTCTAATGTGACTGGATATGTACTGAAATTTTAAGGATCGTTTCAGGCAAGTATAGATGTCCTTTAGCTGTCCTTCTCAACTCAGCATATTATGTGTGAGATGACCAGCTTTGAAAAACATGATTTCATGATAAGTTGCCAGGAGATGTGTATGCTGTATGTTTCGTTGTGTCACCATCCAGTGGCTGTGATGTGAGTTGCAGCCTACCAAAACGGCCAGCATGTTGCAATTATTTGTTGAGAAAAATGGCTATTATGAGAACTTGAAGTCTTTAAAGGGGTTATCCCACAATAAAAGTCGGATTGTGGGGTACTGTTCAGACCACTGGGACCCCCAGCAATCCCAAGAACAGGGCGACCCTGAGTCCTCTCTCTGAATAGAGCAGTAAAGCCCACCACTGTAATCACTAGACACCACATAGTTCCATAGAATTGAATGAAGCAGTGGACCAACATGCTCACCACTGCTCCAGTAGACTTTGGGGCCTCTCAGGATCACTGGGGTCTCAGTGGTCAGATCCCTCATGATCCAACGCTTTCAATGCATCTTTACGTGTAGCAATCCATCTCTGGGACCTGCACCTGTGTCAAGAATGGAGGTCTCTCTCGACCACCATTCCACCAGGTGAGGTGGCCTTCTTAGCATGTCTCATAGTCATTGAAATATGTCATCATTTAATGAACTGTTTAGGCTTTCAAAGCTCCATATTGTAGTAACAAATGACTAATTTTTGCCTTCTAGGCTACATGGAAGTTGTTCAAATTCCACGAGGTTCTGTTCACATTGAAATTAAGGAAGTTTCCACATCAAAGAACTATATTGGTAAGTTTAATCATGCTAACTTTGTATAATAAAATGAGTTTAGTTAAAAACCATCATATATAAGGGGGCTATACACATTAGGCTTATGTCAGCCAAACCCGCTGAGTTCAACGGGACTGGCCAACTGTGTAATGTGAATGAAATGTTTGTCCAACATTCATTTGGCATATATTGGGTAAATAATTGATCAGGCATATTGAATTGTACTCATGCGAAATAAGTCACCAGAGGTGTCTGGCAGCAGATTTTCTTGCCCTTCTCCATTGAAAACATAGCAACCTCGGCTTTACCGATCATGCATGTAGAGTTTTTTTAGGAATAGCTGTCGGCAGAATGAGGGTTTGGCTGGCAGCTATTGAAACTGTGTTGCCAGCTTTAGATTCTCACCCCTGGATAGTGATATCACTAAAAATGCCAAAAGCACAATCACTCTGTATCTTTTCTCTCATCTCAATTTACTCTTCTCTTTTTTCCTAACATTTTTCTTTTTGCTTTAGCACTGAAATCTGACTCTGATGACTATTTTATAAATGGTGCCTGGACAATAGACTGGCCAAGGAAGTTTGATGTTGCCGGAACTGCATTTCATTACAAACGCCCAGCTGATGATCCAGAATCCTTAGAGGCCTTAGGACCAACAACAGAAAGCCTGATAGTAATGGTAAAAAAGACATTGCCACTGGGTTTCTATGACTGGCCAAGTTCGGTCCTCAGGGGCGTAGCTAGAGAGGAATGTGCTCCTGGTGTCAGGGGGGATTCCAACAAGCCACTGTACTTGACTGGTATATTTAGATACTTGGCTAGAGCAGCAAATGGAATATCTGCCCCAGGCAAAGAAAAAGTGAGCTCTGCCTATGCTTGTCCCAGTAGTAACGTGTCACTATCCATGGTCGGGGCATTGGCAAGCTTCAGGTATCTAATATTGTATTAGGGAATCTCAGAAATATCTAGGTTCTTCTTTTTCCCAGCAATTGCTCAGTTACCATAGTGAACATTACAAATACTTTCTGGCTAATGTTTGCAGTTGTACAAGTGGCCTTATATGGTCAGTAAACCTGACTCGTACTCCTTCAGTGAAGCAGGAAATTTCACTGACTTGTACATTGGAGATATTCTTTTGGCTTTGTTAAGAATTGCTTAACTTGGTAATTTCAATTTGCTATGAAGAACCAAAGCACACGCAGAATGATAACAGAGGAAAAAAATAGATGGTTGTAAAACTTACTGTAGGTTTTATTGCAAAACACTGCGTTGGAGTAAAATAGTAACTTGTCTGTGTGGAAGTGAGAGAACTTAAGGGTTTGTTTCTTAAAAGTTGTGTAAAAAAAAAATGTTATAAACCTTATTTTTTTTCCAGATTCTACTTCAAGAACAGAACATGGGAATTCGATACAAATTTAATGTCCCCATCACACGTACAGGCAGTGGAGATAATGAAGTAGGATTTTCTTGGCATCACCTTCCCTGGTCTGAGTGTTCGGCCACCTGTGCTGGAGGTATGATATCACAGTGTCACCGTCGGCAGTCGCTATGTTTTTCTTACACAGTGTCACCGTCGGCAGTCGCTATGTTTTTCTTACACAGTGTCACCGTCGGCAGTCGCTATGTTTTTCTTACACAGTGTCACCGTCGGCAGTCGCTATGTTTTTCTTACACAGTGTCACCGTCGGCAGTCGCTATTTTTTCTTACAAAAATTGTTGGCCAGTTGTCCACACGTAGCGGAAATGCTGCAGATTTTCTGTTCAGATTTACGGGCTACAAAGTTGCAGTGTACTACAGTACCAGCAAAGTGCATGAGATTTTAAGAAATCTCATCCACATCCTGTGGAGAAATGTTCATGTGTAAATTTACATACGTTGCATGGTGCCAAAGATTCGGCATGTCATTTATGGTGAAATCCCATGTGAATGTCCACTAAATTGAACATCATGATGGGGTCATTCTCAATGCTACGATGCTCAGTCCCCCATTCCTTCCTCTTCACCATGCTGTCACACTCCAACATGTTTTACAGAATTAATGCTAAAAACTTGTGCTCTTGATGACATTGGGTTAGTTAATATAAGGTGAACATATGAACAGTGAGATGTATAAGAGTTCATGAAAAATTAAGAAACATTTAGAACATTTACTCTGTTCCTTCTCGCCCATGAAGATTTAAATGGTTAGTTCCATCCTAAATTTACGACATACCCACAGGCGATGCATACATGTCCAAACCCTGGGGCTTTCACCTCTGGGACCTGCACCTATCTCAAGAACAGCGCCTCATCCCATGACAGCTGTGTATGGAAAGGTGGCCACTCATGGCCTCCAAAAGAAATGGATGGATAGAGCTGCACATGCATGGCCATCTCCGTATTCATAGTGGTCGTGAGAGGCAGGATCCACAGCTGTTGGGCATTAATGGCATAGCCTGTGGTTATTTCACAAATGTTGACATGGGAATGACCTTTTAATCTTGTTTTCTCCAGACACTTCAGATTCACCTTGTGGACAAGTGACTGAATATGACCTTTTGTTGATAAGATCATGTGGCAGCATAAGCATCCTTAATTGATCACCCTAGCACTGCCATGTTTGGCTGCTATCATGTTGTTCTTTCATTACAATTTTCTTTACTCTGGTCACAATGAAGCCTGAATATTTCAAAAAGTTTTACTTTTGGCTCATTAGTCCTATTAACCTATTAAATTTTGTTAGGAGTAAAAAAAAATCTGGCTGCAAAAACATAACAAAAAAACGAATAATACATAAATTCTCTGTTACATCCCCCAATGCTCTAGCGATGATGCTCCGATAGTATACTTTCCTATAGACTCTTTATTTGACTCCTTGGAACCAAAAGTAAAATCATATAGGTAAATTTGCACCACTCTCTTTTGGACAAAATACTTCCATTCACGGCAAGCTGGTGTCTTGAAAAAGTATAAACTGTATTTACATAAAAAAATAAAAGCCTGTTTAACCAAAAGCAACTTCCCTTACTAGTTTCTTATGTAAGGAAACAAGATGATGGCTACGGCTACATGGATCTTGCTTGATCTGTTGTAATCTGAGGTATTTAAGCTTCTGCCTTATTTGTGACGTTCTCCTAAAAGCACACCGGTCTGATGGAATTCCGTATTTGTTTAGTTAGTATGGCCTTTGGCAAAATACCGAGACGACCTAATGCTTCCCTTAAAATTGCTGGGGGTAATACAGATTAGCCTGGTTTTATGTGCCACGGAAGCTCCATTTGTTTTGGCTCCTTATGTTGTGACCCTCTGACAAAATTGTATCGGACAATAGGGGGGGACTTCGGCAATCAGTCTTTTGTTATCTTATTACTAATAGGGTTACCATATAAGCCATTGCTTCTCTGACTTCACTTTTATCTTAGTGGTTTGGGGAACATTTGCAGTTTATTGGTAAATTATCTGTTTCATTTGACAACTTGTATCCATGATCAGTCGTTATGTACTGTACATAGATTTTAGAGGCAGGGGCATAGCTGAAGGCTTATGGGCCCTGGTGCAAGAGTTCAGCTTGGGCCGCCCTTCCCTCAGTACTTTGTGGCCAGGGGCAGGGAAACATATAGCCTTTGTGCCACCTGAGGCAAAAAATGAAATGGCACAGCAACCCCCCCCCCCCTATACCAGATACTTGACCTAACCCCTTCCCTCCAGCCAGAGGTGTAACTTGACCAACATACACTTTTTATAACACCAGTGTCTTCTTATGTGGCACAAGGGCCTTTGGACCCCCTCAGGCTCCCGGGCCTGGTAGCGACTTTTACCTCTGCACCCCCTATAGCTAGGCCCCTGTTTAGACGTATTTCCAGTAATCAAGAGTTATCGCATATGCACTGTACATGGGATTACTGCTAAATCTCAGCAGCCATACCCTCAGTGATTGCCAGAACAGGGGTTCATGTCTCCCTTTCTCCCCAGCTACAAAACCACAGCCAGAAGGACTGAATAGAGTGGTCGTTGTGCATCTGCCGCTTCATTCACGGTCCGTGGCACTGACTAAGATAGACGAGAGCTGTACTTAGTGCTGTACTGGCGATTGATGAAGTCTGAGCAGTTGGACCGCCACCAATCGAGCAATTATTCACGGAATAGGGGATGAAATTGTAATTACTAGAACACCCCTATGTTCTTATAGGGAGATGGTAGTTGTTGAACAATTTGGCACAACTTATGGAAATAATTTGTAATATGATGGGGGTAAGTATTGTTCTAGGTGGAAATCTGTTATCAGGAGATTAGTTATTAAAGAGTATTCCCTTCTCTAGTCACCATTTCACCTATACAATGAACCAACATAAAAATGGAGTTGAGTTTTAGCTACAGCGCCTTACCTGAACGCATTCTGTACTAGAGTCTCTAATTTTATTAACAGGGTTATCCCATGACTAATGTAAAAAATGAAAATCAGAGATCACATAGTACATGACAGTCTCTTTCTAACAAAGCTAAAACCAGCCCTGTACCTCACATGGATCCAGAGATCTCCCTATTCATTGCTCTGCTAGATTTATATCAAGCTGACAGCTCGGGGGGGTGTCTTTTCTGCTGCAGCTCAGGGGCGTGTCCATGCTCTCCCTATCACAGCTCAGGAGGCAGTAGAAGGATGGAACTGAGCATGTGCGGCCTTCCCAGTGAGCAGGACAAAAAAAAAGGAAAAGAAACAAACAGCAGGTGGCGCTATACAGATACATTTTATTGAATAACTCAGTGGCTATGCTAAATTTTTAATTAAATGCAAGTACAAAAGTATTCAGATCCAGGTGCTGGTTTGAAACCTGTAGAATATTTTTTGTGGGACAACCCTTTTAACAATCCTGCAGGCTTCAGAGGTGAAGTCTCCCAGCATTCTTTGCCACATCAGTACCTGCAGACACTGTGCATTAATGTGATGGAGGGAAAATTAACTGTCCCACTTTACTTGTATGGAAATTGAAATTGATTTCTTTAAAAAAGTCTCTTAAAGGGGTTTTCTGGGATTTTCATATCGATTGCCTATTCACCGCCGATCAGCTGTTTGAGAAAGCACTCACCAAAGCTCATCACAACTTACCAAGCACAGATGCATCCATTTGATAGCGGCTGTGCTTGATATCGCTCTCAGCCCCATTAACTTGAAATGAAACTGAGCTGCGCCTAGGCCACTTGACCGATAAATGTGTTGTCACTGGCCTATGAAAAGCTCACAGGAGCCTTTTCAAACAGCTGATCTGCGGAGGTCCTGGATATCGAACCCCCACCGATCAGATACTGATGACCTATCCAGAGGATACATCAGAAGAAAACTCCCAGAAAACCCCTTAGAGTACAGAGCTCGCAATCTTCCACGGTACCGTAGAGTTGAATACAGTGACAGCGCCTATGAATGACCGCTGCACTATTCACTCCAGCACCTCATTCTTGTAATTGGTGAGGGTCCCAATGGTCAAACTCCCAACGATCAGATACTTATCCCCAATGCTATGGATTCTTACGATGCGACATCCCTTTAATGCTTTCTCTCCTTTTATGATCCAATGAATGAATGAATTTGACTTCAAATACTGCATCAAAAACCAGCACGTGTGTCCGTACCGGAGAGAGAGTCGACTTCTGCTCCATTTCTGTATCCACTCCTGGGTTTAGCTTTAACAACTGCATCAAAAACCTGATCAAAACCTGAAGGTGTGTGGGCAGCCAGACTGTAGGTAGCTAGATTTATTGTCTCCTATAGTCTGCCATTCACATATCGCAGCTTTAGCGCAGATATCCTGCCTTCCAGCTGCAGTGACTGCAGGCAATAAACGCTTGTATCATATTCACATCATCTGATAGCACTCTGCTTTAACAGGCCCAGTGTGATCTGCTTTCATCATGTAAAATGAAAGCCAAACTCGTCCATTTATCCAATTTATGTACAATTGCATACATAAGCAAATTGTCATGTCAGCAGCAGATGTGAAACTCCTGTATTTGCAATGTATGAAGTCTGCTCTGTATACCTCCCGGAACCAAGGCCAATTATATATTGACCTCTACAGAAAAAGCGCCCATATTCACAAATAGTGTGAGATATGTGCAATGTTTTACCATCCTTTATTGGAATATATTGTATACATTTTACATGTACTCCATGTAGGTCCTAAACTCAGGGCTGATTTAATTTACTACATATAGTTATGAGGTCTAACTATTTTTTTAAATGAATCCCCTGCTACCCTTCAGGCAGGTCTAGAGGTAAATGATAAATCTGGACTACCTGCCACCACCACCAGGGGGAGTGTAGAGGGCTTGCTACAGTCAGATTTACTATAGAGCACAATGAGAGCTGTATAAAAGGGGTGTTCCAGTAAGATAACTGATTTTTAAAGGGTCAGAATGAGTCAAATCACCTCACTGATTCCCTGCTCTTGCTGTTCTGATGGTGCTCCAGTCCCCAATGATCTCTTACTCCTCGACCCGGCTTGACACGCAGAAAATAATGTCTGGAAATGTAGGGACCAGGTCAGTGTTGGAAAGGCAGGGTATTGGTGGTGAGTAATGCTTATATTTTATTTTGACCCATTCTGCCCTTTAAAAACAAAAAAGTTACTCCCAAGAACAACCTCGGGGCGGAGACGGGATCCCGTTGCGTCATGTGACAAGTTGTCATGACGTCAGGGGAGACAGTCACCCCCACGATCAGTGATTGGCCGTAGCAATGTCAAACCAGATGTTGACATCGAGAATGCCCAGCGGAGCATCTCAGGCCTGGAGGAGAAGGAGCGAGGAGTCATCGTCTGGAAGCAGGCAAGTCATCTTTCCTTGGCAGGTCTGGCCAAGTGGGGGGTTTGCCAACTCCCCCTCCCCCATTCTTTCACAGCCCCTTTAAAGGCCAATTACGGGATCGACATGTTTTGCATTAATATTAACCTGGAAATTGCAAACGGAAATAAGTGGGTCACCGAAGTTTGTTTTTAGTGCTTTAAAGAGGACATGTCACCTCTCCTGTCCTGTCTGTTTTCCTGCCTAGTTGCATTCCCCATGTAGTAACAATTCTGAAGCATCTATTCTTATGACTGCTCTGCCATTCTTCTGTTATTCCTTTTAGAATTTCCAACAGTCAGGGGTGTGTCCCTGCCCAGTTGGACACTATGTAATCAGTGCTAGCAGTGTCAGAATGTGCGGGGCTTACCCCCAGCCCAACTGGTAACACCAAGATGGACCTTTATTGCAGACTGCTGGCAATTAATTTATAAACTTCTAGTAGTGATAATAAAGGAATGACATAACATATAGTCATAAGAACAGATGGTCCAGAATTGTTATTACACGGGAAATGCATGTGATTGCTATACAGACATGTCAGGATGCAGACATACACGATCCAGGTTCTAGATGTTCTAGATCTAGAGACCAATATGCAGCTTATGCCGGTGTGCAGTACAATCTGTGTACACTGCCATTCTCATGTATTTAGACAAGGCAGTGTAAGCAAGAAGACCATCTCCTCAGTGTCCTCTAATCAAAGTAAATTGAATTCCCCTTTAGATGAAGGTCACAGGGAATGAAAATTTTTTGAAACAGATCTCAATGCAGATTTGTGGCGAATTCACCACGAAGTCTACATGTAACACGTGGGTTTTGCTGCAGATTTCACCAATGCCATACTGAAAGCAGTAAAATATGCAGTGGAAATCCACAACATTATTGACGTGCTGCGAACTTTGAAATCCGTCCTGCATGTCCTCCGTCTACGTGGAGAAAACCTGAATCCATTAGATGATTTTTGTAAAATCCCATCCACTCGCCTGGTACTGTAATCTGCTGTGAATTGACTCCGTGCAAATCTGCAGGTAAAACGCGCAGCTATTGGCTCTTTGGACTTACCCATCAGCTGACGTTCATGCGATTCTACTATGGTTGTTTCTGCCGAATTATTTCATATTTGACAAGCTGAAATTCATTATGAACTTTTTCCGTTTAGTCTTGAGAAAGGGCCATGGGAAAAAGAAAAGGCTGAAAATGGCGTCCAGAAAACCCAGACGCATTATGCTGCTCATAAACTCTCATTTAATGAAAATTGTGTTTATAAATTAGTATCTTGAAAAAGAATCCTTGACTTTAAAGCTGTTCTTTCCACTGAAAAGACAAAAGGTACTGGCAAAAGGATGAACATCCCATGATTTGATGAGGCTGTCTGGAGGAATGTCTGGGTTAACCATCTTGTTATGGGTTTATTGATGCACAACTCACCAGGTTCTGGCTGAAACGTAATCTTAGACTGTGACTGTTCATTAAAGCGAATGTATTGTTAACGTGCTTGAGTATAAAGTGTCCGGTGCTTTGTAGTCGTAGATACTGTACTTTATGTAGTCATGAAAAATGAGACTAGATCCTGAAGAACATCTGTAATCCCATGCCCTTGACAGACTTCCTTACTCACTAATGACTGAAGTCTATGTCCTTGGAAGGACCCTCTTTTATTATAACTCGTAAATTTTGTTTTGTGTTTGTGTGCTACTGCTTGCAATTATTCCTCTGGGATCTTAAACTTTTTAGATTACTCAAGAAGAGATCTTACTTTCCTAGATTCTGTAGTGTAAGAGAGGTCAGTGGTTCGACAAGACGAGCTTGGCCAGGCCATACACAAGATACCTGTTGGGTGTACATGTTTAGACAAGGGCTTTCTCTCCCAACCCTCCCCATACGTATGTACATTTGGGCCAAGCATGGGGATGAGCCATTGCCAGATACCTAAGGTGGCTTATTTACTTGAGAAGTGTAGGATTGGCCATGTTGAAATTCAGCAGCCTAATCCTTTTTTCCCCAACATCTGACATTAGGGGGTGTTGGGAGGCAAGATGGCTGGCCAATCAACAAAAAAAAAGTCTGTTCGGCACTATAGTTATGAGCTGTTGCCCGTTAGAAGGATCTCCACCAAAGTCAAACATGAAATATCTACAACAGGAGTGGGTCTATTGCAAATAAATGTTGTTTCTTAGACATGGTTTGTCTTTTTATGAGCAGCTTGAGCATTTTATTCCTCCCTGACTTTGGTCATCTCTGTTGTAGGAATGTCCTCTGCTGGGAGAGCATGGCCACAGCTAGAAATGTATCTGAAACGGTTGCTTTACATTTGCATGTGATCCACGCTTGAGTGGCCTTACATTTTTCATGCATAAACTCTTTGGGAACTTGGAAGAAAGTGGTTAATTTGCCTGCAGCGCCACCAGTGGACAAATTAAGCAATACACAATTTCTTTTGGAATGTGTTAGCAATCTGTGTAATGTATGGATGTGCCAGGTCCTCCAGGGCAAGAGAAAGGCCTGGCTAATAGTTGAGGGCCCTGAACGGGGGATCCCATCAATTAATTTAGAATTCTCCAAGCCTTTTTACTATCAATCCTCAGTTTCACACACCACTCAAGATGCTAAGAAAAAAGTCCCTGTGTGTCTTTGAGGTCGATGTTGTGATGAGTGTGTTTTAGATCCTCTTATTCAGCAGCCGGATTTTGGCAAGCGTGGTGTAGTAAATGGTCTTAATATTGGAGGTGCGAAACGAGAAGAGACAGTGCTTTAGAATCATTGATTACTGGAACTGTGAGGAAAGCTTTCTTGCGCCTGTTGAGGTGGCACTTTCCCACAGGGGGTGATCATATTTTCTTTAACACGGGAAGCATCTATTGTCCAACTGATTACAAGCATATAATATGGAGAAGATAGGCTAGCCTGCAGCTATAAACTTACAAAAGGGAAAATGTATTCCGCTCTCCAGCTATTGCTCAAAGTAAATGTCTCGGTGTAGTTTTGTTTCCTTTAATATAATCTGTGCTTTAGATCCACCACTAATGTATTGGCAACTTGATTACATCATAGCACTATGAGGGACTCGGTAAAAATAACTTTACGCAAGATTTTATTTTTTTTTTTTCCATTTACAAAACCCCCACAGTTTACCCATTTTCCCAAACCTTCCCCCAGTCATATTACAGAAGGAGATATGAGGGAGTTGTTTGGAAAGCCATTTAGCTGTCCTTATGGAAAAAAAAGGACTAGTTACCAATTAGTTTATCTGTTTCCATTCATTTTTTCATCTGACAATCACAACATATATGTGAATATTCTATGCCACTTTTATTATGGTTTGATGGCTGGTTTTCCTGTCCTTTGTCTGAACTTTTAGCACAGCAAACAGTGTTGTTTAGCTTGCTCAGTGAGACCATTCACTGGGACCAGAGAGAGCGCCACTGCAGTAGCTCAGGCCATCCGACACTACACTGATTAATGAAGTGCTTTTCTGTGGGCATCTTTATCTAGGCCTATGAGGAGCACAATAGAGCTGTCCTACTGTCATCCCAATTCTGCATCTACTATCATCATCAGTGTCACCCTTTGGATAACATCTCCCCCTTTTAACAGCAGGGAACTGACACTGGATTATCCATGTCTATAGAAGGGCTTATCAGTTGTGTTGCCTGCTACATATTTTGTATTTCATTTTCAATGGTATAGTACTGTCGAAATGAAAACAAAAAACTGCCAAAAACGCTTAATAATGTGTCTTCTATGGATTTTGAGTTAAAATAATACCCCTTTCTGATGGAAGTGTCCTTTCTTTGGGTCAAAACTGCTTTTTTTGTAAAGTGACAGCTGCTTTTATTTTTGAGAGAGAAAATTGCTAGAAACATTTTTCTCCTCAAACATGGCACAGATACAGTACATCTGAAACAGCTCAGCACTTTGAAGACCTCTTCATAGCTTGCTGTTTGATGTAGTAGGTAGTAGGATACTGAGGAACTGTAGCCAAGCCTGAAATTTGAAGTCAGACTATAAATTGTTCTTACAAATAATTACATACCATGCAATGTATGCAATGAGTTTAAAAAAAAAAAAGTTTGCATAAAGGCTGTGCTTCTTTATACAGTCATAACTGTGAAAGAATATGTCTCTTTAGGCTTCCCTAATGTTTTTTTCAGCCTATTTATTCCCCCCTCAGCTGCACAGTTAGATACATTTCTCCCACAAGCAGGGGGCGTCTCCTCTCTATGGAATCTGCCAGTACTGTACTGCTGTGATGTGCTTTCCCTTACTTCCCACTATGTTTATTTTCACCTCCAGAGCTTACAGAACAGCTAAGGAGGGAGAGATCACACTTAAAGAAAGGCAGGAGGCTCCTGTGATTTTCACAAGTAGTGAAGAAGTAGTTTTTTTTATCGGGCTCAGGCTCTCTGCAAACTCTCACACGCCACCATTTTCAGTGAGCCATCTTCTGTGTCTCTGTTACTAGGGATGGATCTTGCCTGAAAACAGGCAGTGGACTGCAAATTGGTTGGAAGTGAGACCCCTAGTAACTTGACTTTACAGCTGTTTTTCAGGTGGATGCAGGCAGATTTTTGAAATGAAGTGATTTAGAAAATTGATAGTTACACCATTCTCTACTACATGAAATGCAATTGTGTGAGAGTACAGGGACTCTTTAAAGTACTGTAGTTGTTGAGTTGTCCTCCACAAACTTGAATTTGCTGACTTTTTTAGTTGTACGCTCTTGATCTATACGGCAATGCAGTGCCAGGATGAAATGACAGTGGTAAGTGGACGTAGAGGTACTGCTAATGTGTAGATACTTTTTACACAACACTTCATCAACGGTGTAATTATGGGAAGAACACATGTTTGCACACACCAGTGCTGCTCTATATTTTCACATCATCTTTTTGTATGTTTCAGTTAGATAATATTGTTTTGCAGGTATCCAGAAGCAAGAGGTCGTGTGTAAAAGACTGGATGACAACTCGGTTGTGCAGAATAATTACTGCGATTTGGACAGCAAGCCTCCGGAAAACCAGAGAGCATGTAACACAGAGCTTTGTCCGCCTGAGTAAGTACAACTATCTGTTATATAGTAAATGACTGCTACTAGACAACGGAAAATAAAAAAGGTGAGAAGCTACCTGGAATGTGCTATATAACTGACATGGCAGTGATTGAATGTGTGGGGTCAGCCCTGGACTTTTCCAGACTGCATAACCTTATCATGAGTATCTGGTTTGGTTTAGCCTTTAAGTAAATTGGTCTGTGTTGCAATTCTGACACAATACTTGGTTAGAAGTGGCACCGTTTCAGAAAAAAAATCCAAGATTTTACTGTCTCTTACTGATTGCTTTTATTTGTGGCCAAGCATGTAGATTGTTGTCTGATATACACGTTCTAATACACACACGGGCAGATTTACTAATCTAATATTTAGATTGTACACACTTAGACTAGGCAGTGTAAAAAATTGTGTGTCACAGTTGTTGACGCTGGATGATAAATTGGTGCTCATAAATTCATCTTAGTTTACACACCCTATTGCTAGACTTTTATACCAAAATGTTGGTGCACATGGTCACATCTTAAGCTATGCCGTTTGCCAGTAGACCACCCCCTTCCCATTTAGCCATCGCCCTTTGTTAGACAAGGTGAAAATGTCCCTAAAAGCTTAATAAATGTGTTGTTAGCCATGTGCACCAGTTGTGACAGAATTCTGGAACTTTTTGATTAGTCAAATCCCCCATTATATTAGATGCATGGAATAGATTCATGAAATTGTGATACTTCTGAGAATGCATTTTGGCTTTTACCCACTCTAGTTATAGATAGGGATCAATATTTTTAATAGGATTCTCTGGGAATAATTCAAAATGGCCGTCGGCAATCTGTCCTACCATGTGAGTAGGACTGGTTGCCGGCATTTGCAGAGCTGCCTAGAAGGGTGAGGGAGCAGGACCTCATTACACACTGCACTGCTCTACGATAGATGGTAATGATGTGATCCTGCCTACGATACGCCATCATGGCTGAGCAGCCTGACAGGAACACTCACCAATGTGTAGTATATGCAGGTGCCAGAGTGTCGTTTGTAGTGAGACCCTACCCCTCAAGGAAGCTCGGCAAGAGGAGAAAACCATTCCTACTCACATTTTTTGACAAGTGGCTGGCATTTTAAATCTTTCCTGCAGAAACTCTTTAATGGAAAAAACAGGGATCATTTATCATGCTGAAATATGCCTATTTAGGCTTATTTCAGGCGCAGTTAGCGGCGCAGTGGTTAGTTGGCGTTTTAGGCGTAGAAAAAGGTATAAATGTAAGACAGCTCAGAAGCTGTCTTACATTTAGAACTGGCGGTGGATCTGCAGAAGTTATGCAGAGGCCGGCACCTGCTTAGGGCTTTATTAAGACCAGAATCTAAAATGCCGGTCTTAAGAAATGTGCCTCATAGTAGGCTGCATTCAAATATTATGATAGTGGTGCACTCATAAAACATGCATAATGTCATGATCAACAGTCTTAAAGGGGTTTTCTAAACATGGCAACTCCGATTCTTTATAGGATGTGACCCAGTGATTAGCTGATCACCATGAGTGCATGGTGACCATTCGGTTGTCCATCAGAGGAAGAGCCAATGTTTGTAGCAGGTCTCTGCTCTCGTTAGAAGAGAGGAATTCCAAGTGTGGACCTCCCTTGTTAACCCACTTAGGCATATTAAAAGGGGCTGTCTGTCTTTTTATAGAAAGCAGTTCTATGCAGTGTTCGTAGAACTGCTTTTATAAATAAACTGTATTGAGACATGGCAGTTTATTTTTCCTAATTTTCCTCCCAGTTTTTTTTTTTTTTACCCAGTTTACATAATTGAGGTGAAAAGTGCTACAAAATCACATGCTGAAGTTTGAACCTGTTGTAAACCATAGTCTGTATAGTGACCTAGTTTGTAAGGCTGAAAAAAGGCAGAAGAAGGCAAAAAAAACCTGTGAGGCAGATGCCAATTTTCCTTATTTTAGGGGGAAAAAATCCCAACTCCAGTCAGGCAGAATAGCTCCCTGGATCAACGACCTATCTCTAGTAACTATAGCCTGTAATATTATTACACTCCAGAAATACATCCAGGCCCCTCTTGAACTCTTTTAGTATAGTAACATCGTTTGTAAGGCTGAAAAAATACATCTGTATGAAAAATCACATTCACTAGTTAAAAAAAAGAAAACATTCAGACGAAATACATTTATTGCTTAACCTACCCCTTAGGCTCTTATGAAAAAAAAATCCCATGGGGATGGATTTTAACAAGGAGAGGCAGTTGTCCAGAGTGCACAGACAGACACCTTTGGGGTTCAGGAGTAAAATGTGTTTTTTAGTAAGAAGAAATTGACTTAAGTCTCAAGAAATGGTTTTGCAGTTAATTTAAGGACTTATTGTGGTCTCTGCTGGAGTGCTTCTGTCTGAAGCTGAGGGCTGTTTACCATTTGTACAGCTGAGGATTTTGACAGTCCGTGAACATGATAAATCTATTCAGCTAAACAGTATTTCTCCTTTTGCATATGTGAAGAATGAAGTGTCTCGAAAAACATTTGGTATTAGTTTATTGGAAGCAGCCTCCCCTGAACCTTAGTGGGGCAGAGCCTGTCGAGCTTAGGTTAAGCACTCTGAAATGTCTCCCCTGTGAGCTCCATTCCCTGACCACAGTGTGATCTCTCGAGGAAAGCATTGACTGTCCCTCGATAACTCTGGTTTCTGTTGTCTCTTCCTTATCTTTGCATACAACTTAAGACACGGCTCATTTTTGAAATGGTTATCTTACAGGGGTAATTCCTGAAAATTCAGCGTTCTAGATGAATGTCAACAGATGGTTCTGATAAGGTTCTAAAGGAATTGTACGAGAATCCTGGCCAGATTACATTTAGTATGTCGTTGGTTGTAGACCATGTACAGTACCATAGAGTTGCCGTCTAATCATCCTGAACTGGTTTAACACATAGACTACTATCTAGCTGACTTCTCACCAAAAATGTCAAACCTGTCAACATGTAATAATGAAGAATTTCACACTCTCATACAGGATGAATGAAACGGATGTAACTTATTTTTCAGATCGCCTCCTTAGAGACAACAAAACACAACGCCGCACATGACAAAAACGTCAGCTTAAATAGTTTTGGCGGCATTCCAGGGTTGAGCAGCATGCCGTTCCATGTTTTTAGAAGACTTCTTTTCTTTTATTGTGATAGAGCCATTTCAGTGCACGGTCAACCTGCTAAAAGATTAAACTGATTTTATATTACACTGCTGTCATTATGGAACATGCCGGGACTTAGATACCTAACGGAAGTAATCTGTCAACTCTGTGCTGGTGATGCATAAGCATGACAGTTTTATCATATGAGTAGTTTCAGATTTTCTAGGAAAGAGCATGACCTCAAGTTTTATTTCTGAAGGTTCTATAAGATTCCCGAGCATCTGATTTTTTTTACAACTAGGAGTATTGGTACTAACCAACTCACTCCTTTATTAGACCAGTTTAAAGATTAAATTTGGATATAAGCCGGTTTATTGTGGTTTCTAAATATTTTTAGATACTTTTTTCCAAAGGTAATTGTCTATTACATACACATATATTCAGCTCAAGAGTTCAAGCCATTTTCAGGGAGTAGGCTTTTACCTATGTTGACAAAGTTGTTGAACTGTGATTTTTGAGATCACATATACACCTGACATCCATCATAACCCTTAAATGGGTTTTCCAAGATTTTTTAAAAAGTGCCAGAGAGCAGGGGGCTGAATTAGGTCCCTTTATACTGGCCAGTTCAGCAGGTGATTGTCCTTCCTTCACTGCTCGTCATTCAAGGAGACCACTGCATTTACAGTACATACAGCGATCTCCTCCACAGTATGGGGAGGAGCGATCACTAATGCCATCACTCATCCCCATAAGGACTCGTTGCTTGCCGGCACAGCAGACGCTGTTTAAGGGGTGGACTGGGAATTTAAAGTGGCCCTGGAAAAAAATACTACACGTTTTGTAGTCAGGTCCAAATTGATGAAAGGCAGGGCCCGCAATACCATATTGTGGCACATTATACCACCCCAACATAGTCAAATGCCACAGTACATCATAAAATACAGCCGCCAAGAGCACAAAATCCCCAAAAACTTCCATTGGCCGGCCGTGAGGAGGGCCCAGGCGGCCCCCTGGGCATCGGTCCACTGGAAAATTTCCCTGTCTATGGCCAATCCTGGTCTATGGCCAATCCGCTCCTGGGTTGTTTACACAGCACAATCTGTTGCTGACAAATGATGATTTAGGTGCCTACAAAAACGATTCAATTATCAGATGCATAAGCGTTTCGCTCGTTCATCAGGTAATCAGCAGCACCTTTACAACGCCAGATAACTGCTAATAAGCATCCCTATGAACGCTCATTAGCGTTTATATTATGAATTCTTGGCCCGTGTAAAGGGTCCCTATGAAATAAAGAAAAAAAAAACATCCTCCTTTTACACGCCCCTCCTCTACATTCATTGCTATGATTCCAGCTGGGCCTGCAGCACTCATGTGCTGTTTATCCCTCATATACAGTAAGCAATGACTATTGAACAGCATGTGACTGCTGAGGCCAGTGATTGGTGGCAGAAGTGGTGAACTATGAACAGAGCCTAACCACTGCTGACCCAGTGGGAACCGGAACATTGGGATATTCTAAAGATGAGTGTTAGTTTTCTCTTAGTTTCTTACAGCCCCTGTATGCTTAATACATAACACAATATCAGGTGCTTGGTTTAGTAAAACTTATTTTCATTATGCACCTTTCGGTGGATACCTCCTCTCCTTGTGAGGACCACTAGCTGGTGTAAGGGGTCTTACAGACAATGCTCCCTGGGAATAAGTATGCAAATTGAATCTCATCCAAAGGGAAGAAAACCATTTTCTAAAGCCACCTATAGGTAGATACCCGGTAAGTCAAACTTCCAACACATTGAAGAGCCTTGATACATGTCCAGGTGTTTTAGTTAGGCCAGAATTTTCTCCAAAAGAAAGAGAGGTTGGGGTTGTCCTCATCAGTACAGAGCTGGTTCCGGATGAAGGGGTGAGAAGTAATTTTTGGTGAGTGTGAGGAATAATTGCACTTTGTCTGTTGATAAACTCTTTATCCTTGCCATTATAGGTGGTTTATCGGTGACTGGTCTGAGTGTAGTAAGACATGTGATGGGGGAATGCGCACGCGGACAGTGCTCTGCATTCGGAGGATTGGGCCTTCAGAAGAAGAGACACTAGATGACATCAGCTGCCTAACTCACCGGCCCATCGAAAAGGAAGCTTGTAATAATCAGTCATGTCCTCCTCAATGGGTTGCTTTGGACTGGTCTGAAGTAAGTTATACATACTAATAACTAGGCCTGCACAATATATCGCCCAAGCAATCGGTATCGCGATTAATCGCCATATCGCAATCGCCAATATTACCGTATTTTTCGCTTTATAAGATGCACTTTTCCCCCCCAAAAGTGGGGGGAAATGGCAGTGCGTCTTATAAAGCGATGGTTGACTTTTTATGTGGCTGACACTGATATATCGCCGGCCGCTATTCTGCACAGCGCGGCCGGTGATACAGCAGTTACAGTCCGGGGATGGGGGAGGGGCTGGAGGAAAGTCGTTATTTTAATGAACACGTTCTTATATCTATTCTATTTATCTGTTCTGTGCAGGGATATTAAGAAAATGGCAAGTTTTGTATTTTGTACTTTTGCAGTAATGAAAATATGTTTTATTTTGAAAAACACTGCGCATTTCAGTTCTTGAGTTCAGCATTATCAGTAATCTCTGTGTGCTTTTACCTTGAAAATCCAAGCAGATAGACCTCTAGCACAATTCCCTTAAAATATCGCATCGTATATCGTTATCGCAATTTTTAGGGCCCTAATCGCAATCGCACAAAATTCCCATATCGTGCAGCCCTACTAATAACCTAAATCTTATGCCTCTCACTGTATATGATCCATCAGTTTATATTTTGGATTTTTGCTTTTATCTATGACACTACTAGATGAAAAAACCAAAGCTGTTCAGAATTAATGTTTATCAATATTGCTTTGAGATCATTTTTTCATGGAACTTCCACAAATATTGGGGTTTATCCAAATTGCACAGTTTCCCATGGCAGAGGAACATATACAGTTTGACTGTTGAAATGTGCTGACTTCACTTACTGTTATACACATTCCTGAAACCAACCTTCAAGGTTGCCCTAGGCTAGGAAAGTCTTGTGAGACAATTGAAACAAGTCACCATCCGCCTTTACACATCCCAACCAATACTTTTACAACTTTTTTCTCTGTATATCTCCTGAAGGCTAATGTTGAAGGGAAAAAAAAAAATATCACTTTAAGTCAGTGGACCCAGGAGTGGTGCGGGTACTGACTGTTGCTCAATCAATGAAAAATATAAACTAAACTAAAGGGAGCAACAATTCTATTAAAAAATCAAGTTTATTGTATTATATTTAAAAACCAAAAACGCCCCACAAGACTAACTCCATATAAATGAGACGGAAAGAATCAACACAAGAGGTCAGTGGGGGCAGGGACTAACCACGGCAGTGTGACCCCGGAGTCCCTTATCCGCCCCTACTTGGCCTCAAATCCCCTAGTAAAAACCCAGATAAGCGATGTCTACTGCACCTCCGCCATCTATTATTTTAGTCACCCAATCAAAAAAGTCAATAAGATTAGTTTGACATGATCTCCCTGAAGTAAACCCATGCTGTTTTTTATCAATCAACCCATGGGTTTTTAGATGTTCCACAATCCTCTCCTTGAGTATGGTTTCCATTAATTTCCCCACTATTGATGTCAGGCTTACTGGCCTATAGTTGCCTGTTTCCTCTCTACTACCTTTCTTGTGAATTGGCACAACGTTTGCTAATTTCCAATCTTCTGGGACGACACCTGTTACCAGTGATTGGCTAAATAAATCTGTTAATGGATTTGCTAGTACACCTCTAAGCTCTTTTAATAGCTTTGGGTGTATCCCATCAGGCCCCTGTGATTTATTTGTATTAATTTTGGACAGCTGACTTAGAACCTCTTCCTCTGTAAAGACACATGCATCAAAGGATTCATTAGTCTTCCTCCCTAACTGAGGTCCTTCTCCTTCATTTTCCTTTGTAAAAACTGAACAGAAGTATTCATTGAGGCAGTCAGCTAGTTCTTTATCCTCTTCCATATACCTTCCTTCTTTTGTTTTTAATTTGGTAATTCCTTGTTTTAATTTCCTTTTTCATTTATGTATCTGAAGAATGTCTTATCACCTTTTTTCACTGACTGAGCTAATTTCTCTTCTGCCTGAGCTTTAGAAGCTCTTATAACTTGCTTGGCCTCTCTCTGCCTCATCTTATAGATTTCCCGGTCATCCTCGTTTTGGGTGTTTTTATACTTGCTAAATGCCATCTTTTTGTTTTTAATGATTTTGGCCACTTCTGCTGAGTACCACAGTGGTCTCTTCCTTTTTGCCTTTACTGACAAGCCTAATGCACTTTTCTGTTGCCTTTAGTAGTGCCAATTTTAAGTAGTTCCATTTCTCTTGGACTCCATTGAAATTGTTCCAGTCTGATAGGGACTCGTATACCACTGATCTCATTTTAGAAAAGTCTGTTTTCCGAAAATCTAAAACTTTTGTTTTTGTGTGGAGTGACTCAGTCACTGTACTTATAGTAAACCTCACTGACTGGTGATCACTGGATCCTAAGCTTTCCCCTACAGTGATATCAGATACCAAATTGCCATTTGTGAACACCAAATCTAAAATGGCCTCCTTCCGGGTTGGCTCCTCAACTACTTGCTGTAGAGATAATCCCAGTAGGGAATTTAGAATGTCTGTACTCCTGGCAGAACTAGCTATTTTGGTTTTCCAGTTTATATCAGGAAGATTAAAGTCTCCCATAATGACAACTTCACCTTTCAATGTCATTTTAGCCATTTCCTCAACTAGTAGATCATCCAATTCTTTGACTTGGCTTGGTGGTCTGTATATGACACCTACACGAGTTACCTTATGATTACCAAGCTGCAACGTAACCCAAACTGACTCTAAATTGGTTTCGCTGGCTTGTATTAGATTAGATTTTATGCTATCTTTCACATATAGGGCCACTCCACCCCCTTTCTTGCCTTCTCTGTCTTTCCTATATAGAGAGAACCCAGGTATTGTTATGTCCCAGTCATTACTTTCATTGAACCATGTCTCAGTAACAGCCACTAAATCTATATTCTCAGATGCCATTACAGACTCAAGTTCGTTGATCTTATTCCCTAAACTGCGAGCATTTGTAGACAAGACTCTCAGCTTGTCATTTCTTATCCTATCAGCTCCTGGCATCTTCTGGCATTGTTTTTCGGGGGCAGCTGAACTGATGGATTGTCTCTTTTGTGCCCCCTTTCCTAGTTTAAATGTTCCTTAGCAAAAACTTTGAACTGTTCATTGAGGACATTCGTTCCCTTGAGAGAAAGATGAAAACCATCTTTCTTGTACAGTTCTTTTCCATTCCAGCTAGAGCCAACATGAGCCACAAAGCCAAATCCCTGGTTCAAACACCATTCACCAAGCCATGCATTGAATTCCTTAATACGCAACTGCTTGTCATGCTGACGGTTATGCACAGGCAGAACTGCAGAGAATGAGACAGTCGATGCAATCTCCCGTATATCATTACCAAGTGTGTGAAAATTTTCCTTCACCTTTGAAACTTCATTGCAAGCCAGATCATTTGTCCCAATATGGACAATAACATCCACCTCCTTTTCCATTTTTGCTTGCTTAATAATGTTAAGGATACGTCGTCTGTCCCTGCTGGCAGTAGCACCAGGGAGACATCTCACAAAACCATTTTCATCAAACTTCACACCTCTTATGATAGAATCGCCCACCAATAGTTGCTTACTATTAGTACTCACTATATTCTTTTTGTCTTTGTCAGTAGTCTTGCATACCTTAGGCATAGGAAATGATTGTTCCTCTCCCACTGTGCCTGAGCCATCCTCCATGTTGCTCTTGCATTCTGAAAGTGCTGCAAATGAATTACAGAGAGCCACCGACTGTGGGACAGTCGTGTCATGTGCAAGGGCTCTAAGACTGGTCACACACATTAGACTGTGTAATGAATGGCCTGCTGGCAGCTATTCCTGCCAGCCCCCCTTGCACATGCTCACTTATCTTGCCTGAGCATGTGTTTGTTCTGAACTGGAGATGGGAATAAAGCCACTGACTGACACCTTTTGCAGGCAAAACTTTTCACTTTGTAAACAAAAGAATGGGGCTGAGCTTCAATGTCGAACACAGTTGCTCTCCAATGGATGGTGCTGTACTTGGTAAGCTGCGAGGAGGCTGCACAGATGCTGGGAGTCAGATCTTATATTGATGACCTATCCGGCGGATAGGCCATTCATATGAAAATTGGGCGCCAAGTGGAAGACCCCTCTCTATGACTTCCATATGGCCTAATTTGGTTGTCTTGATGAGACAGGCCCTTTAATAAATTAGTTTTATGTTGGGTTGTCTCAGTAACCTACACTATCAGTATATACATCAGTAAGTCTGACCGTCATGACTAGATCACTGATCCTTCACTGGTTGAAGATGCTTTTAATTTCACTCCATCTGATATAGACTTTGTGTGTTGATCCCTTTTGTAGCAGTCTTTTTTGTCAAAAAGCATGCAAAATATATGACCGCAAAAAACACATAAACTAATCATGGGCATATGACAGTGAAAACAGATCAAAAGTAAATCTCAGTTTACCATGTCAGTGCCTAGTAATAAAACCTCCAATCGGTTTTCAAAGGAGCACATCTCAGAAGCCAGATAATACTATGCCAATAATTTACTGTAAGCGATAAACATAAAACTCTGACAGTCTTAACCTCTTAGGAGCTGATTCCACTACGTTCTGTCCAGCACAGATGTACCATAATTATTGGACGGGGACTGTAAACTGTATGAGATGGTTAAAATCCCCAGTTGCCTTTTGGCCTGGCCTGCAGATCCTCAGTCTGGGGTATTTTGGGGGTTGATGAAAACAGTAGGAGAGTGCTTGCAGTGTTTCTTAGAAGCCATGATAGGTTTATATTTCTTAGAAAACAAAGATTGCACTTTATGTAACAGCTTGACAGTGGTATACGGCAAAGATCTCTTCAGATTTTGCAGAAATCCATGTCTTTGAGAAAGAACAGATCGGAACTGTTCTTTTCGGCATGCACACCGTGAAGCCTGGCTGTCATTCCGTAAAACAGTCATTCATTAGATTACAATGCGCACTCTATATTAATAAGCGCAGTTTGTGCTCACATCGAAGAATTTACATGCAGTTTCTTTTTTCCCCCCTCTGAAGTGCTTGGGTTACTAAAACACTATGAAGACTGATTGAACTGTAAAAAAAAGAATTTAAATAAAACATTGTTATCTCAAAAATGTGGTAAGTGGGTGCCACATGAAAGCGGTTTTGAAAATGCCAGCATATTGGCACAGTGCAGTAAAAACATCCATGCATACCAGAACTGGGGCGATCACATTTGTTTTTCAGCACTAGATAAATATATAAGTTATTTTTTTCCCCTAGTCTGGAACATTTGTACTCCAGGGACAAAACCATGGTCTGGTTCGTAAAGGTACAGGGTGGTTGGCGGTTAAGACATCTTATTTAAGGAATGTAATATCTACAAGTTACAGCGTTTTGTTCATTTAGTAACTGGCATGAAGAACCAAACTTACAAGTATGTTTCTTCAGCTCTACATGAAGCCAATATTATATCCGGGGTGACAAAAAGGGGCTGGAGTCACATGGAGATTATGGTGGACATAATTGTATTATAGAGGCCTTGTGTCTGGCACATTTGTGTGAGCCCTGCAAAGCCTGCCACATTCCTACAGACGTTGTTCTGCTTGGGACACTTTCGTGGGCTGTGTTGTAGTTGTAACTGCAGTGTGGGTATTGCTATGTGATTAAAATTATGTTATAGGCACTGCTGTGTGGCTGACACACTTTTGTGAATTCTACCCAGGGGGCACAATGATATAAGCAATTCTATATTGATGTATCCCTGACATACTATTTGATCTTCTCTATGTCACAACTGTAGGAAGTAGTAATACCAATATGTACCGTAAGTACTTTGTAACCATAATGTGGATATGATCTACATTTGCACCACTAGATCTTGGCATCTTGTTGAGTATATAGGATTGTGTTGAGTGGTTGCCCTCCATGTACGCATAGATCTTGGCATCCTGTTAAGTATATAGGGTTGTGTTGAGGGGTTGCCCTCCATATACGCATAGATCTTGGCATCATGTTGAGTATATAGGATTGTGTTCAGGGGTTGCCCTCCATGTACGCATAGATCTTGGCATCATGTTGAGTATATAGGATTGTGTTGAGGGGTTGCCCTCCATGTACGCATAGATCTTGGCATCATGTTGAGTACATAGGATTGTGTTCAGGGGTTGCCCTCCATGTACGCATAGATCTTGGCATCATGTTGAGTAAATAGGATTGTGTTGAGGGGTTGCCCTCCATGTACGCATAGATCTTGGCATCATGTTGAGTATATAGGATTGTGTTGAGGGGTTGCCCTCCATGTACGCATAGATCTTGGCATCCTGTTAAGTATATAGGATTGTGTTGAGGGTTTGCCTTCCATATACGCATAGATCTTGGCATCATGTTGAGTATATAGGATTGTGTTGAGGGGTTGCCCTCCATGTACGCATAGATCTTGGCATCATGTTGAGTATATAGGATTGTGTTGAGGGGTTGCCCTCCATGTACGCATAGATCTTGGCATCATGTTGAGTATATAGGATTCTGTTGACACTTTACCCTCCATATACACATATGTTTTCCTGCACAGTCTAAAACAATATTGCTAGACTATTTGAAAAAAATTAAAAAAATAATAGGTGCTTGTGCGGGTTATTACTGTAGGAGGGGGACATTAAATGATTAATTCCACTAGAAACAAGAACTGATATTAGTTCCATATTTAAGACTTTTAGGCTTTTTTTGTATTTTGCCACTAATATACGATTGAAAAATAAATACAAAATATCGACCTTCTTTAGTGATTAGAATTACCTCTCAGATAGAGAAAGGTTCTGAATAAGACAACAGAGTAATCTCAGTTTACCACACTGCTGAACAGCGAAGGGTTCATCTCCAAGGTAATCCTCATTAGAATAGTAGGTGGAGGACTGGACAGAATGGCAGCTCTATTGTTCTCTTGTTAGGACTAAAACATACAAACACAAGAGGAGTATATTGATTAGCATAATGTGAGAAGCCCTGAACATCCACACTACTCAGATAGCATAGGGAAGGTCTGATGCTCTCATTAAATCACCATCTATTACTCCTCCCTGGTCTGACAGAATTGACTGCATCATAGTAATTTATGATGCAGACAGTCCCTATCTGATGTACTGTACTCACATTATCGCAATCAGATAGGAATTGGCTATGTCTTTAATTACTATTCTGCAGTTAGTTCGGGTAAAAGAACCGAGGTCAGTCCGGGAGATGGGGCCGACACATGGCCCGTGTTTCCCGGACTCAGACTCTGGACAGGAAAAAGTGTCCATGGATTGACATTAAAAAACTACATACAGAAAACCATCCACCCATTTATAAAAGAAATTACATAGAAGAGTCACATGTCGGATGTGATAATATAGACAGGAAATAATGGTACAATGAAATGTAAAGAACATGGGTAATGTCTGTGGTCAGCCAATCTTTATATACTCATAGGAAATCTAGGATAAAAACTGCAATTAATATGCTGAATGTAATGTTACCTTTCACTAAGCGATCCAGTGCTTCATTCTGGAGAAAAAGTACTTTATTCATATGCAAATCCGAAATTAAAGGGAACCTGTTATGGTGCCTGATCTGCAGGCAGCATGTTATAGAGCAGGAGGAGCTGAGCAGATTAATATATGGTTTTATGGGAAAAGATTCAGTAAAACTGGTCATTTATTTGTTTAAATTACTGCTCATTCTGGGCTGTGAAGTCCAGGAGGCCATCCGATCAGTGATTGACAACTCTCTCTGTATACACAGTCATAGAGGGAAGGCTGTCAATCACTGCCTCCTTGACTTCCAGTCCAGTATGAGCAGGAATTTTAATGAATGAAATACAGATTATACTGAACCTTTTCTATAACATGCTTCTTGTAGATTAAACTGCATTTTAAGGTGACAGGTACCCTTTAAGTGTAGTGAGCATGGGCCCAAGACACTTTGTGCACCTTGATCATCAAGGAAAGTGAGGGGCTGGCAGAGGAAGGAAGAGGACCCAAAGGTGAACAGAGTTGCTTCAGCCTGCCCTTGGTGCACATAACTGCTAATTTGCATATAGAATAAATGTACTTTTTCTACAAAATGAAGCAGCTGATCACTAAGGTAGCATTACGTTCAGCTGGGCTAACCCTACAAAACCCTGTGCCTGGTTTAACAGTTAATTTTCTAGTGATAGGCTCCCTTTAATTAACTAACCATACTAATCAACTTGAAATATACTCTTATACTTAAAGGGGTTGGCCCATCTCGCACTTCAGTGGCATACTGCAATGTCTGATAGGTGTGGGTCCCACCTCTTGGATCCGTACCTATCTCTAGAACGGAGTCCCCAAAGTGAATGAGAGTGCACAGCACAAGCGCGACCACCCTCCATTCACTTCTATGGGAGTGCCAAAAATGGCTGAGCGCCAGCTTTGCTATTTTTGGAGCTCCCATAGAGGTGAATAGAGAGGTGAATGCGCTTGCTATGTGCGTTCTCCATTCACTTCCGTGGCAGTTCCAGAAATACCCAAGTGTATTCCCAAGGATTCCAATAGAAAGTGAATGGAAGGCACGCCGCGCATGCGTGGTACACTCTGCTTTGCTTTGGGGGCCCTGTTTTAAAGATAGGTGCGGGTCCCAGAGGTGGGACCCACATCTATTGGACAAGTAGGAGATGATGCCCTGTGCACCCCTAATGTTTTAGCCTCTTGTGCCTTAGCGAGAGCTGGCAGATTCCAAGCAGTCACCAGCAGAATTTAGAATTTTCCCTTAAAACATGTTCTAATAGTTCAGAAAACTTGTTTTGACTTCTTTTTAAGAAATTGAGTGGAATGTGGGCATTGTCTTTGCTTTGATCCCTGGTGATTACTACAACGTTGGCTTCCCCATAAGATGAAGATAAAATATTGTTGCACAACTGACCCCTTGGTGCAGCTAAGAAAAATGAGTCCCATGACTATGCCTTCCATGACTGGTCACATTGAGTTCATTTATCTCCCTCATAAAACACATTGCATCTCATCATTTTAACAAGCATGAGACACTGTGATCCATTCTGGAGAAATGACTAATGTAACTGGCCAGCAAATGATGCTTCATATGTTATTTAAAGGTGAGATCACAAGACAGGTTCAGTGAAGCAGTTCCAGGTCAAGGGTTCGAGAAGATTTTTTATGGTATAAGCACATCATCTATGTCCCATTGATGAACTAGTAAAGGTTTATTAAGTAAAGTTATATTGTCTAACATTGCGAGAGTGCTAGGGTGAGATTGACCTTGGAACGTCTGATATCCTTGGCAGAGGCGAGCTAGGGGAGTAATTTGACATTTAGATGTACAAGGCGGCTTCAATGGGATTTTGGATATCTCAAACAGATGGTAGGATGGCTTATCAGAAGCCATGTTACAAGGAAAAAGCTTTACTTCTAAATAAGAAAACAAAATGCTTTGATGACCAGGGGGCATCTTCTGATGTTGTGCAAGTTCTTCTACAGAACATTTACCGAAGTGAGGAAATCTGTGAAACTTAAGACGGCCGGAATCATTCAGCAGACATCTCTGCAGCTTCTATGCTTTGCAATTCCACCTAGAATATTACCAATGAATAAATGTTGGTAAATTGTCCTTTTCTGTCAGGCTTTTAAGAATTCTGCTCAGATGTTTCTTAGCTATTGTTTTTGTGAGAACTAGTACATGTGACTTAGAGGACCACCATCAGTCTAGAAGAGTTTTCACATCTGTTACAAACATTTCTGCAATTGTCCCATTTTTTTGTGGCTGATGGGTTTGGAAGACGGGGAATGCAATTGTATTGGAGTGTAATAATATTACAGGCTATAGCTACTAGAGAGGGGTCGTTGATCCAGGGAGTTATTCTGATTGCCTGATTGGAGTCGGGAAGGAATTTTTTTCCCCTTAAGTGGGGAAAATTGGCTTCTGCCTCACAGGGATTTTTTGCCTTCCTCTGGATCAACTTGTAGGAAACAGGCCGAACTGGATGGACAAATGTCTTTTTTCGGTCTTACATACTATGTTATGTTACTCTCCTCCAGAAGGAAGAATAATGTCTCTCTAGTGCCACCTAGGTTTCAAGGTTCTTCAAAGGGAATAATCGTTTAATCGGTATGTAAATTAGGGCTCACAAGTGCCCAGGGGCGGCGTTCACATCGTTGGAGCCCAGGCTGTTCATTCTCTTTGGCTCATATCCCCACCCCAGCCTCTGCCTATGCCCGCCCTTCTCTTGCGTCCTCCATCGCGCGGTCCTGTGCCTGCGCGCTCCATACTTTTCCCAGGGACCATTGCCTGTAGGACTCCTCCCTACACCAGCTGAGAACCAATACCCACTGTGAGGAAGACCGGTAAAGAAGCCATGGATATAACCAGTTGAGTGGGATTGTGTTTGCTGATATCAAGGACGATGAATGTAGAGAGGATGATCCTTATGAACTTGTCATATATCTAAGGATGGTGCATAACCATATGTAGATGTGTAGTATATTTGGTTGCGCATTAATTGTCACTAGAGTGCTAAACAGTTATATGGATATAAAATAATATAAAGAACACTTTATTTTTTATGCAATGACCATAACGGTTAAATTGTACTTTATTTATTTAGTGTACACCCAAATGTGGACCTGGATTTAAGCATCGAATTGTTCAGTGTAAAAGCAGTGACCTCTCCAAAACCTTTCCATCTACAAGCTGCGCTGAAGAAAACAAACCCCCAGTCCGGATACGTTGCAGTTTAGGCCGATGTCCTCCTCCACGATGGGTTACTGGCGAATGGGGGCAGGTACGTAACAACATAGCTATAACCTGAGCTCTATATAGGACTTGCAATTAGGGTATGGTTTGTCTGGAAGAGCAGTATGGTTCAGAAAACATGCACATGTACACAGACGTAATAAAGGTGAAGTACGTTAAAGTGACGCTTCACCATTGATAGATTTTGGCAGTATACTCAGAAGTTGTAGCATCTAGTCAGTGTTTAATATATTTTCCATATATTTTTGATATTTTAACATTCAAAGTGGCAAAAAATCTATTGTTCCTCTTCCTGCTTCCTCTGCCAGAACCTTCTTCTCCTTGATCGCCATGAGATAACTATGCATGGCTCAAAGAGTGAAGGAGAGGCAGGATCTGGAACAGAAATCAGGAGGGTAAAGGGCGCACCGAATGGCTTAGGTCCGCACCTAACTGCTCAGATGCATATGGATTAAAAGTACTTTTTTTCCAGAATGAAGCAATGGATCACTAAGTGAAAGCTACCATTGCTTTTAGCTGATCTAGACCTACAAGGCATTGTGCCTGGTTTAATAATGAATTTCCTGGTGATAGATTCCCTTTAAAGGAGGTTTCCAGGCTCCTGATATTGATGACTTATCCTCAGGATAGATCATTAATATCCAATGTACGAGAGTTCAGCACCCGGCACCCCCACCAATTAGCTGTTTCTTGAAGCCTCTGGAACAAGCACTATGACTGGAGCAGGAAGCACAGTTCTGTTCAAAGTGTAGTGACCGCACCGATCAATTCAGTGGGAAATGAGCTGCAGTAACCCAGAACGGCCACTACACTTTGAACGGAGCTGTGCTTCTTGTTTCATTTAAAACTCTAGTTCTAGCACCAGAGGCTGCAGGAAACAGCTGATCAGTGGTGGTCCAGGGTGTCAGACCCTCACCAGTCTGATATTAATGACCTATGCTGAGGATAGTAGTAGTAAAGGACCAGCACTCACTGGTAGTCAGCATTATGCAAGCTGACTACCAGTAAGTGCCAGTCCTTTACTAATACTGTTCATATGGGATGCCTTTCAGGACACGTACACCATAACCAGAGTATATACTGCAACTATGCTGAGGATAGGTCATCAATATAAGGAGCCTGGAAATCCCCTTTAATAACACGCATATTGGCTATTGAGAACCCTATTAGATAGAGAATTATGGGTTAACAAAAGGAAAAAAAATATGAAGTAGCCAGTAGTTTTCATAAAGCTGGAAAATCTCAAAATCACAAAGTTTCAAACAGTCCCAGAGCAGAATTCCTGGTTCTTGTTAAGTGATTAATTTGTTTGTAGCTGGAGATGTCTCATACTTCAATGCAAGTTGTTTTAGGTGTATTTAATGACTTGACGCCCTCTTCTTCTGTGTTCATTAGTGTTCTGCACACTGTGGTCTTGGCCAGCAGATGAGAACAGTGCAATGTCTCTCATACACGGGGCAAGCGTCGAATGATTGTCCAGAAACCGTTCGTCCTCCGTCAATGCAGCAGTGTGAAAGCAAATGTGACAGCAACCCGATTTCTAACACAGAGGGTGAGTGTTTGCCCCTTCTTATCTGTAGTGCCTGCTCCAGAGAAAGTCCTGTAAGTGAGGCTAGTCAAATACTTCATAAAACAGATGCGAGACAACGAAAAACACGCACATTACTGGTTTTCATTTACTTCAACATGGTGAGTCAAGTGGGACCTGGAGTAGACTAAACTATTTCATGGCTGCATGAAGTCTTTATAAAATATTACTGCAGCCACACCAGCAGATTTGAGAACAATGGAGGATGCACGAAGGGTCGTAGCGTTCTATGCAGAAAACCTCAGGCTCCACGTCTGCGCAGTGCAATATGGACTTTCTATATTTCAGTGCTCTGGTTATACCGGATGGTTACCTGCTATTTGTTTAACACCTTGTGTATCTTAAATATGCCATTTCATTTAAAGGGCTTATGCCTTTAATGGGGGTTCTCGGGAATTAAGAAAATGAAAATACGTAAATATTACTTTATTATAAAAATATTTTCAAATACCTTTCATTAGTTATAATGGCTCGTTTTGTCTGGGGAGCAATGATTACGAGAAACAAAATGGCCGCCGTCCTATTAGTGCACACAAAGCCTGTCCTAATCACACAGCAGGACAAGTTACTTCTCAAAAATGAGATAATGAGCTGCCTCATCCTCCTCTCCTACTTATCAGGGATTATGATCCTGAATACAGATGAGAAGATCTTCAGCTGAATCTCTGTAGGCATTTAGTTCATGAGGAGACATGAAGTACAGAGAGGACGGACAGGACAGACTGTGGTAATGTGGGGCTGTGGTAATGGAGACTGCCTACAAGTGCTGCTGCTCATTAGCTACATCTGCTCATGAACTCCATTCCTACAGAGATTCAGCTGAAGATCATATTAAACTGTATTCAGGATCATAATCCCTGACAAGTACAGCAGAGAGGAGGATGAGGCAGCTCTTTAGCTCAGCGTTGTTAAGTAACTTGTCCTCCTGTGTGATTAGGACAGGTTTTGTGTGTACTAATAGGACAGGGCCCATTTTGTTTTTCCTAATGATTGCTCCCCAGACAAAACAATCCATTATAACTAATGTAAGGTATTTGGGAATATATTTATAATGAAGTAATATTTCAGTATTTTCATTTTCTTAATTCCCGGAGAACCCCTTTAATGTAATAATTGAAAACCAAACATCATATAGTACACAGCAGTCTTCTAACAAACTTAGAACCAGCCCTGTACCTCACATGGATCCAGAGATCTCCCCATTCATTGCTCCAATTGCTCTGCTATCTTATCTTCAGCCTGGCAGCTCAGGGGGCGTTTACTTTCTCAGGGGACCGGTCTTTTCTGCTGCAGCTGGTGGCAGTTGAGGGATGGACCTGAGCATGTGTGTCAACCTCAATGATCTGGATACAGAATTTTGAAGAAGAGCAAACAGCAGGTGGCGCCGTACAGATATTGAGTTATTCAGTTAATAATTCAGTGGCTGTACTAAAATTTGAATTGCATGCAATTACAAAAGTCTTCAATTCCAGGTGCTGGTTTGAAACATGTAAAATATTTTATTGATATCAAATGCCATTTTTATAAAAAGTAAAACAAATCCCAGCCTGATGGCTACAACTGATGCATGTGCAAATGCACCCTCATCATTCCTGGTTGTTAGAAGCAATTTTTTTTTATCATAAATAACTTAAAGGGTTGTGAGAGTTATGCAAATGTGTGGGGGCAAAGCCAAGGTCTGTGATAACATTACAAAACAACCAATACTGACCTGTTTGATCCCCTCCCACTTCCAGCCCTGACTCTCTGATCTCTGTTAACTTGGCTGTATCAGCGATGTGCCCATACACACGTCATTACTGGTGTCAGAAGACCGCTGAGACAAGTCATTGGTCGTGTGTGTGTATATGGGCAAGCTAGTAAGTCACAAGTAAATAAAGACCAGGGGGAAGCATGGGGTGGTACCATTGGAAGCTGGAGTCAAGCAGATGTGTTGTTTTTTTCGTTGTCATCACAGTCCCTGTCTTTGCCCACATTTTCCATTACTTGGACAACTACTTTAAATGGGTAGTTTATATTTTTTTGTTAGAAATGATCATCAATGATGAGAAGATCACAAGGTGCCCCGCTTTTCAATTCAGCTGTACTCTGTGGCGGAATTTGTTTTCCCCAGCGACATCAGCTTGTTGCCAGAGTAAAAAAAAAAGCCAGTCCCATGGTCATCACCTGATCGCCACATCAACTTAATTTTAAAAAAAGAGATTAGGGAAACCAATCCTTTAAAGAGGTTCTCTGCTTTTAGACAGTTCTTAGAAAGGTCCTTTGAAAATTAGCCGATTTCAAAATGTTACCAAGCTGGGACCTTCAGTGACCAGCTGTTATTTCCGAAGAAATCTTGGAAGCAAGTGCAGAAATGACAGACCGTGACCATGTCCGTTAAGGAGAGGGAGGGGCTGACAGAGGAAGCAGGAGGAGCATGAACCCACCATCAGGCCACTTAGAGGGTTTACGTCATCTCAGGCAATGGGGGCATATCGCTAGGATATGCCCCCATTGTCTGATAGGTGCAGGTCCCACTGCTTATGCATTGCCACCGCTCCCATTCATTTTTATGAGGCTGCCGAAAATAGCTGAGCGCTGCCTCGGCTATTTCCGTTCACCCTATAGAAATGAAAGGGAGGAGTGGCCACATAAGCGTGGTGTGCCCCCATTTGTTTCTATGGTTTCGTGGCTTGGCTATTTCCGGTGGGCAATAGGAAGGCTTGTTGGTGGCCGGACCTGGCACTGCTGGCCACCACTTTGCCGACCTCGTGTTAGGCTTCGTTTTAGAGATAGGTGTGGGTCCCACCTCTGGGACTTGCACCTATCAGACAATTGGGGCATATTCTAGCGATATAACCCCATTATCTGAGATTGAAATACCCCTTTAACTGCTCATTTGCATATGAATTAGAAGTACTTTTTTCCAAAATGAAGTAAAGAATTACTGAGTAAAAGGTATCATTACATTTAGTTGAGCTAGTTCTAAAGGCATTGTGCCTAGTTTAACAGAATTTCCTGGTGAAAGAGTACCTTTAATTTATGTATTTGGAGCCAGTAGAAGGAGGGCAGAATCTGACACGTTTGTTGTAAGGTTTCCATTACATTTCTGTTGAAAGTAAAGTGCAGACAGTGATCACCACAGCATTTTTATGTTACCCATAAACATTTCTGAACTATACATAACCACCACAACCACAATATGCAAAGCCTCCTGAGTCCTACATATCGAGTAAAGTCTGCTCAGGCCACACATTTTGGCGAGCTTTTATTTATTTTTTTAATACATTGCGCACTGCCAAAATGACAAATGCGTGATAGTCCTAAAGTGTCTGACAACTCTACGTGCAACTATATTGCCATCCAGATATCTAAAAATTCTAAAAAACCAATAAAATAATAATAAACATTTAGCAGCAAGACATTGGGGGGAATTTATCAATCCCCCCATGCCAGTTTTCTGGTGTAAAAGATTCACAGACATTGTGTTTGAGACTTCAAATTTTGTGCAAGTGGCTTTTCTCCGCCACCTTCCCAAAAAGGGGGTGGTGAGAGGTGAGAATGGGCAGGGTCAGCAGCCCTGACATATTTATCTTCTTTTACAGCAAAAAGACTGAAATCTATGCCAGCTAGGGTTGGCGTAGATTTCAGTTTAGGTGCATGGACTGCCGGAGGATGCACTTAATTTATGACGAGGAGTGCGACCCCTCGTCCTAAATTAGTCACAGCATCCAGCAGCGCACGGAAATATCATAGACCAACGTAAAATACTTCTCTGTGATAAATGTTCGTAGAAGCCGTCCATACCTCAAAAACACAGGGGAGAATTTTTCATAAACTGGCATTATGTCCCCTGCGCTGCCGTAGGATACGCCTAATTTATGATGAGGTGTATGCTCCGACATAAATTAGGCGCATACTCCTGCAGTCCGTGCTCCTAAACAGAAATCTACAGCAGTTTGTAGCTGCTATAGATTTCTGTATTAATTTACGCTAGAAAACTGGAACCGCCCCAGGGAAAATAAAATGCAAAGAGGTATCTTCCAGAGAAAGAGAACCATCTCGCTAGCGCCACATCCTGGAAGTGGCTTTGGAGTTTAAAGTCCGACTTTTTAACAAGCCTTGGAACATGACAAGGGAAAATAACCAAGCCAAATATCCAACCGTAGACAGCTGTTTCAGGGCACTTGCCTCTTCTTCAGTACAGAATAGGATTCTGGCTGGTTGATTGCGATGCCTTGGAAACAGCTTAGACAGGGTACAGCTTTTCTTAACCCCCGCAGATGCCGGCGGATTAACCCCTGTGGTGACGGGGCCGATGGCTGCCATGGCAAACTCAGGCCTCGCAAAAGCCTCAGAGTCTGCCGTGTATGGAAGTATCGGACCGCGCTGCTAAAATTTCACCAGGAAAAGTTCCTCTTTAGTTCGGAGCCATACGCAGCTTCTGATATAGGAACATGTCGGTATCCACACAAAACGGCCTTTAATCGCTGAGCTTCTCTGCGGATTAGCAAAGGGGTCGCACAAATAGTGATGCACCATCAGCCACAAATAAATTTAAAAGGTTTTTTATACTCACAAATATAGATGAGTTTAAAACATATCATAAAAAGTATATATCCTCCTGTTCATGCCCGACCCGGGTTTCGATTGACGCTTCGCCCCTGGCCTGGGGTAGAAGGGGTTAAAGACGTATTGCCAATGCTCCATGGTATGGAGGCTTAGTGGGTTCTCTTTCCCTGGGGGATACCTCTTTGCATTTTAAAGAAAGGGATAAACCATGGTTTCAGATCTAAAAGTGCCTGCTTGCCCTGCTTATCAGAGATCATTTCAAACCATAATGCAGAACAACATGATAGTTATTTCTGCTTTAAATTAAGCAAAGATTTTTCTATTAAAGTAAAAAAAGTTGAGCTCAGGTAACTGTAAGACAGTGCTCGCATTTAAGACACAGTCTCTATTTCATCATGGCACAGTTCTGTAGAATTAGGATTTTCCAGGATATTACTGTACCTGCATCGTTGGTTCAAAGAATTGGAATTTACCAGACTCGTAAAGTCATATCTTGAAAATCTTTCTCTCTCTATCCATTGTGTTAGAAATACAGTAGACGCTATCAGACATTTTGCCTATAAAACTCCTCATAAGAACAGAAAGTTTCCAGTCTCGGTTGAAGTAACCATTCATGGAGCGACTATGGAGAGCTGATATTTTCTTCCCTTGCGTGATCATTATTTTGTGAACTCTGTAGCTCTCCTTAGGTTCCTTTCTTAATTCCTTTGTCACATTCATCTCACCATAAAATGCAGGATATTGACTTGTTTCCAAGCTTCGAACAATTGGTTCTGGATATATCATGATAAGCTTTGCTACAAAAGTAATTTATAGCCCTTTATAACACCCCAAATGTAGCAGATGCTTTTACGATTGGCAGTTCTAGAAGATCTTTTTATGGTCCAATTTCAACCAACATAAGTGGACTTTAAAGAGGAATTTAGGTCAGTTCTCTGAAAGCCACAGATGGTTTAAACCTTAACTAATGGAACTGACATGTAAAAGTGCTGGTGTCCTGTACAAATCCACCAGGAAAATAACTTACTTTGTTCCTATCCTATTCAAGTTCAGGGAGATTTTCTATTCAGCCTGAACCACAGGAGTAGCATATTTTAAAAAATAAATTGTGATTTCTTTGATCCTTTGGGTAATGAACCGAACATTACAAGAGGTCACTGATACAGTTCTCACACTTCCTCATCTTCCAACATCCATCTACAAAAACAAAAAAAAATCTTCTCCCCAACAACAAATCCAAATAAGTAATTCATGAAGCCCAAGAAAAAAAAATATATATTATATATATATATATATATATATATATATATATATTCTTATGCTGTCCGAGTGTAGAATGGACAGCATACGAGTGTACAGTGATACATGCTCCATGCAGAGAAAATAGACGAATGTAATGTTTTGGTCTGATTTTCATGCTAGACCCATTTAAGTCTGTACAAATGTTTTATGTGTTAGATGGCATGCTGATATTAGCTGCAGTCCCTTTGTTGAAGTAGGTCCCCACTTCTTTCAGTCCAAAACGTATAAAAAGTAATTTAGAATAGGTAATTTAAATAGGGTTAGAGTCCACGCTGCAATAAAGGAAAGCTTAGGGGTAACACAATAAAATCACTAGTTCTTTTTATGCTGCTTTCTCCAATCTCCTCCTTATCCTTCCTCCTTCGCAGCTTCTTAGTCTCTGAACCAATGAGCGGTAGTGGGTATGCTTCTCACGCCTCCTTCAAAGAAAGTATCAACATAGCACAGACCCGCATGTAAAATAGTTCACACTTCTTTATTATACTTACAAGATCGTAATCTTGAACATCACATAGAACATATGATAAAGCTTTATCATATAAAGAAGTGTGAACTATTTTACATGTGGGTCTGTGCTATGTTGATACTCTCCTCGAAGACATGAGAAGCATACCCACTACCGCTCGTTGGTTCAGAGACTAAGAAGATCCGAAGGAGGAAGGATAAGGAGGAGATTGGAGGAAGCAGCATAAAAAGAAGTAGTGATTTTTTTGTGTTACCCCTAAGCTTTCCCTTATTGCAGCTCGGACCCTAAACCCTTTTTATACGTTCACCTATTCAAGTCAATCGGTCCATGAAAAATAACTGACAGCACATATACAACATCTGTTTTTTAGAGATGGTTCCTAGAAAATATCGGATGGATTTTCCTCTGTTTCTCGGATGTGAAAAACTGATGACATAACTATGCGATACAGATAGAGAAAAATGGACAAGCAGAATGCAGTCAGAGACAATACTGATTTAACACGGATGGATAATCATTAGATTTTAGTTTTACGTCACTCAACTAAATAAGCCCTTAGTATTTAGATACTCTCCATGTAAGGAGATCATGAATTTTCTAAATTTTCATTTCTCCGTAAATGTACTTGTGCTTGGTGTGCTGAGAGAAGGTCATCTCGAACAGCTGATCAGATACTGATGAATTTACCCCATTTTACTACACCCACTAAACCATTCAGTTATTGGTCTAGTGATGGTTTTGACCCCACAGGTGATTTTTATGTTTTACTACTTTTGCATCATAAATCACTTTTTTAATTAAATATCTTTTGTTTTTGTGCTGTCATAATTTAAGACCCATAACACGGTTATAAAGGCAGCTGCATGAGGGCTTGTTTTTGGAGTACACATGACTTTTCTGGTCACTTTTATACCATTTTTAGGAGTAGAGGTGAAAAAGAATGGCAAATTTGGTAGGTTTTTTGAACCCTTATTTTATGCGGGATAAGTGACGTGATCATTTTATAGAGCAGGTCATTATGGATTTGGCAATCCCAATTATATGTAGTATATCTTTTTTTTTACCATAATTAAAGACTAGATCAGGGTAAAGGCAATTTTTTTTTTTTACTTTAATTTTTTTTGTTTTTGTTTTCAGAAACATTTTTTAGTCCCACTAGTGTGGACTTGAACTTACAATCGTCCAGTTGTTGGTCAATACATTGCAATACAGTACTTCTCTATTCTAATGTATTTTACTTGTCAGTTTACTTGACAGTTCACCTAGTAGACCCTGCCTCTGGCAAGGCTTGATAGGCTTCTGTACATGGCAACCCCAGAGGCCATTGTTAGGCCTCTGATTGCCATGGCCACCGTTGGTCATCACAGGGGGCTTAATTAGGTATATAGGGTGGCCCCTCCCTCTGTAAACCACTTAGATGCAGTGGTCGCTATTGACTGCGGTATCTAAAGGGTTAAACACAACGGTCCAAGTTCTCTCCAGTCACAGGTGTTGTAGCAGAATGTCAGCTGTATGTTACAGCTAACAACCTATTCTAATGGCGTTAATACTGTATCTCCAAGTACCTCCAATGAAAACTGCTTCCTGGAGGCACTTTATGGTGGTATAGAGTGTTTCTACAGGTTCATATTACTTTATAGGGTCTCCATGTGCTACTGGAATTTTTTTATGTTTGTCTTGTAGTCGAACATTACTTATCCATTCATCTAGATGTATTAAAATTTTATGTGTTAAAAAAATTCTCTCATAAACAAGGGCTATAATGTCTTGGTTTAAGTTGTTTCATTGTAAGGATCATTTCAAGACCTGGGAATGCTTAACTTATTTTATGTATTGTTTCCTCTTATATTTTTCAGAGTGTAAAGATGTGAACAAAGTGGCTTATTGCCCGCTGGTGCTGAAGTTCAAATTCTGCAGTCGAGCATACTTCAGACAAATGTGTTGCAAAACTTGCCAAGGACATTGACCCATATCACAGCAGGACAAAGAGAGGGTATTGTTATCCATGGTCGAAACAGCGTCCCCTCCTCGGAAGGACAGAGAGGAATGAGATGGATGTCCTTGAAATGAGATAACCCTGTGTACAACATAACCACTCGTCAGCCCCTACTGACAGGATTTCAATAGTATTTAACTTCTGTGAAGTGAATTTATTATCCAAAGTGCTGGACACCCCAACAAGGAGAAAAGCCAAATTGGAACAATTTCAAACAGTCGAACAGAGCAGACTATGGAACGTTTGTGTTCGCCCAACTACCACATTTGCCAAGCTTACCTCCTTGAACCATTTTTATTATGGACTTACAAAATGACACTGAATCAATTTGTATTTAAACTTTTTTTTTTTTTTTCTCAAATGTAGCTTTTATGACTTGGTCTAAAAAGAGAGAGAGAGAGAAAATTCTTACGTCATAGCTAAAAAAAATTATTAATATTTTATCTCAGTTTTACGGCACCACAGTTTAAGTTATAAGAAGGGCTTTGAAATGTTATTTAAAAAAGCAATTATAAATCAAAAACTAAAGTAAGTGTATTTTGTTATTCTGCCTGAATTCTTCAGCGTTTTCCTGTAATACTGCTGTGAAGCAATTTACGTATATAATTAAGATATATGGTATACAGTTGTCAGTATTCAGAGGTGCATCATTGAACGCCTGCACGTCATATACCGGGGAATAAATTTATATGGGTGTAGGTGGAAAAAAATTGTTTAAGAAAGAGTTTTTGAATGTCTTCAGAATATACAGAGCACAGTGGACCTCAGTTACAAGGGTCTGTCGTCCCCACTTTTGAAACCTAGTGTGTTTATACATTTGGACTACAATGGGGAAGCAGAGAAACACATATATAGAAGTATGTAATAATGGTAAAACTTTTTGGAAACATAAAGGGGAATATTTATCAAGACAGGTGGTCCTATACGCCAGTCTTGATCCCCTGTATTAAGAGATGCCTCTTAATAAATTAGACGCATCTCTGCCACTCCGTGCGTCAGAAACTCAAATCTACCCAAACCAGAAAGTGGCATAGAGTTGAACTATAACTTATGCCAGTTTCTGGCATAAGTTATAGTAAATCCTGGGCTAGGTTCCACTCCTCCTGCTAAGCTCCACCCCTTTCCCCGCCACTTCAGAAAAGTGACGAGAAGGTGAAAAAAAAATCACAAGTTATGGTGCTAATAATTTGCTCCTTTTTTAGGGAGACCCTACACTCTTGTTTATGGGCCATGTCTGGTATTGCAGCTCATCCCTTTTCATGTAAATTGGACTGAACTGTAATGAGGCTGAAGTGCAATCACAGACACAGCCATTGGACTAGAGTGACACCATTTCTAGGAATTTTTTTAAACTCGGACAACTCCAAAGATTCATGGTTTTACAAAAATTTTACCAAAACTGCAATGTGTGAGCATAAGCTGACAGACTGTGTTTTTTGTTCTGGTAGGGGCATATAACTATCCTCGAGGGATACTCCCAACATGTACTTGTGCATAATACAACTGTTTTAATACAGTGCAATGTCTGCCGTTTTGTAACTGAAGTCCACTGCCTGCAGTCAGCCATTTTGCTAATGTGAAAAATATAAGAGAGCAGTTGTCATTGGTGCTATCTTTCTTATTAGGTCATAGAAATATGTATATTTAAACAGGTTTCATTTTTTTTCTACATGACTCTAGTTTTCATTGTCTATAGTCCACTGCATAGTTCAGTGACAAGTATACATAATTCTGGAACAAAATCTTATCTTTTTTTTAACTGCTACCGATTTGCCGGGTACCCTGGTTGCCTATCAACATGCTGCCATCTTTGTATATAGCAGTCAGAGAATGAATAACACTCATATCACTTTCCATAAAGTCTTACACCATGGAGAAGATGCATTGTGGGCTCAAAGAAGTTAGAATCTAATACTTTTAATCTTATACAGTCACATATATTCAGTAAAGTGGTCAATGTGGCAATCGTTGACCTGGCTAACTTGAGTTTTCTGATGTTCCTCATTGCTCTACATCTGCTAGAGTAGACATAATATATTGTAATTGTATACACCGGCACCTCACTTTCTAGAATAAATCCTATAAACTAATATTTGTAAGGCAAGACTACTTAGATTCCTTTAATAAGCTTGTCTTATAAATATTGGAGCATATATTCACTATATTAGACCAGAATATAGTGAAGTCCTAAAGCACTTTATTTTCTATGTGCTCCATGTACATCAGTTTGTGACCTTGGGCTAAAATTATAGGGGTTTCCTGCTGTATCCCTTTGACCTGTCTAGCACATGTTTAGGTTATATTATGCTTTGAAATGGTTAGACTTTGTTAACCCTGGCATTATGGCCATGCTAGCTATGCTAGATCCAATTTCTAGTAGATACAGATAATTCGAGACAGACCGCATTGCACTGTATTTTTGTAGTTTGGATGCAAAAATAGCGCTTCAGATTATCAAATACAATATATGGAAACTCTGACGTGTGTGCAATAACATGTGTCAATAGAGCTTTACACAAGTATGTCAATAGGTTCTCATTTTTGAATACAGCTAGGGGTGCGTCATATACTGTATGATTTGAAAAATATCTTGGCACAATTACTACGTCATCATGTATGGTAGCCAAAAGTATGTAACCAATCAGATAAAAATGTACAAACCTCTAGGTTTTAAAGAATTTTGTTGACTCAACTCTGTTGGGCCACATCTGCAAATTCAATTTGTGGAGGAAGACTTTATAGTGTTATATTGTTATTGACTATCAAGCTCATAGCTCCAAATAGTTCATAAAATTGAAAAAATAAGAATAAAGGAAATGTGTTATAAAATGACTTATAGTTTAAATTATGTTTTTGTCAAATATATATTTTTTAGATTTTTTGGTGACATTTGTTTCAATTTTACGTCAGTAAAAAAAAGAAAAAGTAAAATTGTGCTGTTTTTGCACTGACCACTAGAACAAATAATATGTCAAGACGTCCTTTACACATAACTTTCCAGTAGCCATTGCATTATCATCACAAACAGAATTACAATTACCTCTATAATAGATAACAGCATCCACTGTTCCCAGTAGGTGATATCACAGCTTATCTGCTCCTTCCTTAGCTCTGCACAGGTCACACGCCTAGAAAAATTTCTTATAGAAGTCAGTTCATTGTGTCTATGGCCCACGTGGCTGCTCTGAAAGAACAGGAAGTCTTGACATAAATTAGGCTTATTGGGCAATGTGAAAACTGCATGAGTTTAGAATTTATTTTTTTTCAAACACAAAGACATGGAAAGTTAAAAATAAAAGTGATCAAATATTATCAATAAAATGTTTAACATAAAAACTTGTTTTAAACAATAGGTCATTTTCTAATCATACATTTCCTACCTGCTTGATGATCCCAATTTGGTTCAGTTAGCTATGTTGGGTTTCTCTTTAACCAGGCATTTCACTTTTAAAACGTTTCTATATTTCAGTGACGGTCAAGGATGAGTAATTGAGCTAAAACTAGGATTACTCCTATAATTAATGTGTCAATTGTATGTTTTTGTTTTATCCATTTATTAATTTCAAGAAACACAGAAACAACCAAGGTCTACGGACACTCATTTTTTTAAACTGACAGGGGCTGTCCGGGTTCAGAGCTGAACCCAAACATACCCACATTTATCACCCAGGCAGTCCCACTTATATGAGCAATGCTCTCCTTTGCCCTGCGCTGAATCGCAGAGGTCAAAGGCTCTTTTTAGAAGTTCTGGTGACGTACCAGGCTCCCCATAGGGACTAGGTGGAGGGTTCTGCCCAGTAGTGTATTCGGTGACATCAACGGCACTAATGGGCGGGCTTTAGCACTGCTCTAGCCTGCAAAAAGACTACAGCAGCGCTAAATCCCGCCCAACAGTGACGGTAACGTCACCGAATACACTGCTCGGGGGAGGCCTCCACCTAGCAGTGTAAAAACATAAACAAAAAAGCCCTTGCCCTGTGTGATCCAGCACAGGGTGAAGGAGAGCATCGGGGCATGAAATACCTGGGTGAAAATCTGGGTTCTGAACTCGGACAACCACTTTATGGCTCTAACTTTTTTTTTTTTAATCAACTGCTAAAAATGTTTATAAGAATATAATCATCATAGATCTCTGAGTCATTGCCTTTAAAACTTTTTATACACCCCTTGACAATGCTATCTAAATTTAGAAACTAGCCTCCAGCCTCGGGTTTCTGAACTTTACTGGTTGTAATAAGTAGTATTTTGGACATATTCTTCTATCATACATAAGGGACCTAACTTTAATTTGATTGCATGGTAATTGCTGCAATCAATCAATTGATGGTAGTGATTTCAAAACTGTTGTGGTATAGGAGAACTGATGTTGACTTATGTGTTTTCCGCAGTTCTGCAGGCCTAACATACTACGTAGCCCCAGAGTTTACTTGGATGCCCTTTGCAGCACAATACCCATTACTAAAAGGGCCTTGGGTGCTAGAATGGTTCTTATTGCCTTAGTAGTAAATTAAGTGCAATACAGGACCCCCCTGTAATAGTACTGTATCTATGTAGTTCAGGTAAAACAATTTCATTTTAAGTAGTTTTACATAATCCAAGGCCATATTTATTGCTGCTTTGTTTTTGTTTTTTTAATTTTGCCTCTTTTATGCTAGTAGTCAAAGTGGATGCTTCAGCAATAATATGGAGCCCACCCATATGCCCCAACATCACACAATGATGTTACAGATTTTTTGCTCTTTATGAATTAAAAATTCAGGAAAGTGAAATAAATGTGTTATGTTCATTATCTGCATTTTCTAATGTGAATTAGCAAAAAATTAAAAAAATTAAATAAAGTATAGGAAATAAATTGAATTGTTCCATGCACATACACAATTTTGTGACAATCCTGATAACTCTGATGCTACCTCTCGGCACAATGTTTCATATAGGACTGAAAAGATGACTTATTTTGCAGTTTGATACTGTTTTGGTGTCCAGTCTAGAGGTTTTTGATGCTGGATTGCCTTTGATGTAAAGAGTATAATTTGTGACTTGAGGGCCTGTTTGCATTTATTGGCAAGTTTAATTTTATTATAATTATTGTTATTATTGTATTTTAGGCAAATAACTTTTTTAAGTTGGAAATTTTTTTTACCTCAAAGGAATGGAATATAAACTGTTTATGCCAATATATTTTACTTTATCTTTGGTGCTGAAACAATAGCATACAGTGTCGTGTATTTGGAGCGAACCGAGGTTTGCTTTTAAGGACCTGAAAAGTCCCGAAATGTTGAAATGAAATTGTAACAAGACTGCAAAAAAATTATCTAAAGTCATAAAAATTGAACTTTACCCAATATGAAAGAGTATGAAAGATACAGTTATGCTGCTACAGAATAGTAACATGGTACAAGAGCTATTTTTTTTATTTTTACATTGGAACAAAAATAAGATGTTTCAAATTTTTGAGGGTCATGGGCCAGGTAGTTTTAGGAACTGGAAGTATTGTGCAAAAGATATTTTTGGTGCTAAGGCTTCCATTCCAATGTTGGCAAACATATAATTCTTAATGGTGCATACACCTTAAAATGATCAATTTCATTATCGACTTTATTAATCGAGTGAACGTCGTATAGCTATCATTAACATAACAGAATGGAATTACCCATGTATTATTGTGATTAGTTGCTTTTTATTTTGTACTCAGTATTAATTTGGTACACTGTTACTAAAATGTTTGGCTTTCTTTTTTTTGTAAATTATATCCTAATTTATTACCATGTTTCCTAACACATGTTCTCCATTTGTTGTGTTTAATTAAGTATTTGTAACACAGTTACATGTGACACCAGACACCATTTAAAATAGATATAATTGTAAAATAAAAAAAACAGGAGCTTTTAAGAATGATCGCATGGCTAAGCTGTCATCTCAATTTATATAACAAAATACAAATAGGAAATGTCTATGTTGAACTGATAATTGCAGGGGTATAAACTTTCATTCATGTCAACCAAGCAAGTGCTGCTTTTTTAACTTAGAATGTGTTCACATGTAGAAGGTCAAATGGGACTGACTGACCCATATGAGGTTTCCATCATTTCTGGACCCCCTCTTTACTGTGCCAGGAGGCCCCAGCCACCATGTGTGCCATGACAACTGCTACTACAAACACTACAACTGCATATTATTTTGAACAGGATTTGATAAGGGATAGCAGTAGCAGTAGTTTCCTCCTGGAGCAAACTCCTGGCCGATATAGGGTGAGCTGCCCTTAATGGTGAGGTGCAGAATGACAGACAGGAGACCAGAGTGGAGTTTGAACTAGATTAACTGACAGTCTTTACTTTCATAGTAGATACTAAACACTTCCACACAAGATGTAGGCACAAAATCTTAGTGCAACTGTTCCAACATGGTTCTGGCTAAACCATGGGTTACCTCCAGAGTTCTCTGAAAAGCCATCTCTCACTTCTTACACATGGGGCAAGCTGAGGGGTGCACATAAATCCAAACATTTCTTTACAATTTCTTCAGCGAGTGACAGATTCCACAAAGCAGCACTGCAAGCTGCAAACTGATATGAGTGGGAGCTTTTAAACTCAGTCGAAAGCTTTAAGGTCTTTTAGCCGTAGACTTGTGTTAACCCTCACAGATTAAAACCCTGCACTCCCTCTTTCAGCTGCTCAACAATATTATGGCTTCTTCAACTACACAGTCTCAGTGTAGTTCTTTGGAGTCAAAACTGACTGACCACTGAGTCACAGGATTAGCAGTAGCTCCTTCAGCTGCCTTGGTTCAACACACACTGACTCTGACTGACTAAAACCAAAGATAGGCCAATTCAAAGAAAATAACCCTATTTGTAGTATATTTCACAGGATCACACACAGAAGTAGGTCCTCTTCAATAAATTGAGTTTTTACCAGATCCAAGCTGCCCACTTTCCTTAAACAAGAGTAAGATAAAGGGAAATCTGCACAATGACTTTCTAGTGGTAACTTTAGCTTGAGTTCAATGTTCACACAAAATTTGCAGTCAATCACTGGAATTCATTACTCAGAACAGCCTTTTCCACCTAAATCTCCTCCTAGATCTAAACTCAAAGGCACAAGTAGGAAAAAGGGAAGTACTGCCACTTTGGGGTAAAAGACACAAATAAAATTAATAAAAAGGAATAAAATGAATTTGCATATCAGTAAAACTATTAAAATCACAGGCTTCACTTCAGGCTCACCCAACCTGGGTTTCACACTGCTTCTTCAATGGCATAACTGTTCCATCCCTTGTCAGTCCTTTAAATACCATCTCTTTCATCTCGTCCATTTCCATATAAACACAAAAGTATATATCCAACACTTCACCTAAACAACTAAATCATATCTATTTACCTTTGGACTCTCATTTCTTATATTGAACCCATTATCTCTATTCGATATTTAAAAAAAAAACTGCCTTTGGGCCTTTTAAAAAACCCTGAGATCACTTGGTCCAAACAGAGTCCGGATTCCCTTTCCTGTTCTTACATCACTTCAGATCATCTAATCATATTGGGAAAGCCTCCTGTTACATCACTAGGATTTCCCCTTCTTCCTTATTTCAATCTCAGCTGATAAAACAGGGTTTTAGATCAAATTGACAGTATTAAGACAGTATATCCACTTCTTTCTGATTTATTTGTCTGATTGGATCTAACCCCCCTTCCCGCCACTTCTTTTTAATTAACAAATTTAAACCCTTTAAGGTTTTCACCATGACAGGTTTTATAAAGGACCAAGACATTGTGGTTCAAGTCCCTTCTTTATATTTGTAATGTGTTTATGTATAGGTGCCTTGCGTTTACGGAGGGTCTGACCAACAAACTGTAGGCCATACGGGCACTCCAACATGTAAATGACTACTGCATGATCACACATAATATTTCCTTTAATATCAAATTATATTGGTCTGCTCTTAGATGTAACAGGTTGTGTTTTTGCAGACTATCATGCTGATTGCAATTTTTGCATGCTACACAAAAGCGGCACCATGTTAACACACACCCTTCCATTTTATCTTGAGTGGCCTTTAAACAGCTGTTTATTAGCTTAGTCTTTAGGTTAGGGGTCTCTCTGCATGTTCTCATTCATATTCTTTTTCTAAAAATGTCTTAGTCAATCTAGCACTTTGTTTCCAATAAATGTCCCTCTTTGAGCAATTCCTATGGCTCCATTTAGATTGTCTCTTGGGGATATTGGCTATCCATAGGGCATGGTGACAGCTAAACACAATCAATGTACTCCACAATAAGCTCCATTTGACCTTTCTCCATATACTCATCACAGGATAGATAGTATTTCATGGCCTAACTTCTTTTTTCTTCAGGAATTATAGTATATAAGGACATAACATCTATTGATACTATAACCCTTGTTCATTCTTTTCCAAGAGAAAAATGAATCTACTTCATGAACCTACTCGTTATTGACATAATTCTATAGACTATAGGTCTCCCAGGGGAATTATAAGATCCTTAGGCATTTTTGTAGATAGTATATTACTGGTGTAGTGGGGTGCTTGATATTTAGATATATATAAAGCTTTTTATTAAGTATATTTTGTCCATTAATTTTTGTTTGTCACATAATTATTTTTGGTTTGGGGAACTATTTTTTCTGCAGCTGGTTGGAACAGCAATGGGAGCAAAATTCACCCCCAGTTTTATTTTTATGACGTACTGGGAGAAAACAAAAATATAGATGACCCAATACAAAATGGGAACCTGGTTGGCCTTAAGTGGTGGAAGATACATAGACGATTCCCTGTCCTATCTGTAAGGGCACTGAAACGGGTCAGGATTTTTAAGTTATTTTAATTCAAATAATTGCAATATTGTTTTTTTACAATTAACCAGCATTCTGTTAATTTTTTAGATCTACAAATATTTATCGAAAAAAGTTTACTAGGATGTATTTTAAACCCACTGATGCCTATATTGATGTCTCTAGCTGTCACTATGCCCAATGGAGAGTGAATATCCCCAAGGATTCATTGGAATTGCTCAGAGAGCAAAGATTATCAAAATGCTAGATTGACTGAAAGATTTTTAGAAAAAGGGTATGAGGGACAACATTTAGAGAGATGTATAGGAGATGTTGAGAAGGAACTATAGGTGTAGGAAATTGGAAGAAACAGTAATGATTTTAAATTTGCGTTTATTACACTGTATATTTCCCATTCTTGACAGATTAAAAATATTTGAAGACAAATTGGCTGATTTTGAGCCATGATCCAGTAATTGGGTCCTCTGTACCTGCTAACACTAGCCTTATTTTCTCCAAGGCCCCTAATCTAAAGACTAAACTAGTGCACAGCAGTTTTAAAGCCCAATCAAGACAAAATGGCTGGGTGTGTTCACATGGTACAGTTTTTGTGAGCAAGAACTGCAATCAGTGTGATAGACTGCAAAAATAAAAAAAACAATCTCTTACCTATAAGAGCAGAAATATTACATTGGTCGAACCATCTGCAAACTCATGGTACGTATACAAGAACACATTAGAAGTATAAGGAAGGGGCTTGAAACACAGTATCTTGCTACTTTATAAAAATTGCCATGGTCTATTGATCGATCTAAAGCCCTGTTTGATCTAATTTAATTTATAACTTTCAACTAACAAAATGAGGAGAAAGTGGAAATCCGAGTGATGTAACAGTAGGCTTTCTCAATATGATGATCTGAAGTGATTTAAGAACAAGAAAGGGAATTCTAGCACTGATTGGGCCAAGTGTTCTAGTGTGTTTTTTTAATGGCCCAATGGCAGTTTTAAAAAAATATAAAATAGCAATAATGCATTTTGATGTAAGAAGCAGAATCCAAAGGTAAAGCGTTATAATAATAATCTTTACACTGCGGCTCTTTACGATTCAGAAGTTGTTTTCTGAAGTGGTCCAGCCATCTTTATACGAAACTGCGGTATTGCAGATAAAGCTGCATGAGCCAGTGCTTTGGGTGTGGGGATTAGTGTTGTATGATGGTGTTCAGTCCTGAAGAATGAGGGGTGGAGGGAGGGGAGGTTAAACGGGGAAGAGTCAGTTTAGGAAACATGATAAGCCTGCATAAAAAGATGTGTTTTTAAAGGGATTCTGTCACCAGGTTTGACCCCTGTCAGCTAAACATATCCTGACACTCAGGGTCTCATCAGGAGTTCTAATGTGTGCTCTTCAAAGCGATCAGTACCTTTATTTAGCCCAAAAACAGGTTTTACCAACCTGTCAATCACATAAATAAGGCGCGTGCGCACAGGGCTCTGCCTGATCCGCCCGTGCGGACTTCGGGAATCTGCCTCTTCAAGCGAAGTGCGCATCCGTGAGATCTTGAAGCAGGAGTAGGGGGAGGGAGAGGTGGCACAGAGCATAAGGAGGCGGTGCACAAGTCAGGAAAGGCAGCACTGGGCACAAACGACGTTGGGTGCGGCCGGGCACCCTGCATCCCTGGGCCTTTGACTCCGTGAGAAAAGGGCGGATTCTGAAGATGTTCTTGGGGTGCAGACAACATGAAGGTTCTGATTTAATTCTTAAGAAGGAAGTGTTGCATATATACAGTATTTTTGTCTTTGTATGGAAATGAACGTGATGAGAGGTGGTATTTAAAGGACTGACGTCAGATAGAACTTGAAGAAGTGGTGGAAAACCTGGGTTGAGTGAACCTAAAATGAAAGCATTTGATTGTATTGGTTTTACCATTATGTGCCTGAATTTTATTCATTTTTTGAGTATAATACATTTTTTACCCCAGTTTTTTGCCCCAGAGTGGCAGTACTTCACTATTGGGTTTCCCACTTGTGTCTTTGAATTTAGATCTAGAAGAAGATCTAGGTGGAAAAGGCTGTTCTGGGGAATGAATTCCAGTGATTGACTGCAAAGTTTGTGTGAACTCAAGCTAAAGTTACTTCATTGGGCCATCGTGTAGATTCACCTTCGTCTTAGTATAATTTAAGCAAAGTGGGCAGCACCAATCCAATAAAAAATCTTATTGCCAAAGAGAGGCAAAGCCTCAGACCTTACCCTCTGCCCTCCTTCTAGAAAGTATCTCAGAGGTAGGATTAACTTTTGGTTTAGTTTACACCCTAAATTTAAAGTCATAACAATATTTTATGCAAATAACAAATCAGTGGAAAACATTATAAAATACAGAATCATCAAAAATAGGCGAAGACACATAAACCTCTATCCAATATGCACTTTCTATCCAGTAGCTATTTCTAGGAGGACACTGCATTTCCCCCCTCAAAACTGCTGACAGTCACTATATAGGTGATGCAGACATATGTAGAGTGATGGTCATGCAGGATGTTTTCATCCTCCCCAGTGTTGCGACCACAAGTGCCTAGGAGGTGGTACTTTTATGTTAAGCATCCTGAGCTCCCTGCAATGAACACGTCCCAACCCTTCCCCCTTTACTCTGAGAGCTGTAGCGTCCAATCAGGAGACTCCACTAGAGTCTCAACCACTAGAGCTGTTACTCCAAGCAGAGGGGAGGGCCCGCGAAATGTTGAGTATACAAAATCCAGGGCACTAAACATCAAGGGACCGACTCCTGGGCACTTGCAGGTATTGCACTAGGAGGATAATAACATCAATTTCTTTATTCAACCTACAAGACCATCAGTTATGTTTACATCATTTTCCCTGCCATCTGTATAGCGCTGTTTTGATATCTGAAAACTGAAGACAGACTCCCTTTAAATGGGCTCCTTGTATTTTAATATTCAGTGTGTCTTATTGGAAAGTGTTTCATGAACTATAAAAAAATTGGGGGCCTCCGTTTTATATAAATGCTATGATAGTTCTATGATAGTTAGGGCTCATGCCCATGAACCTGAAGGGCTCCGTGTCCATTTTGTCGACCAAAAATGGCGGATCTGCAATATATGGGCATTGGCCGTGTCCATGCCGTGCTGCGAATGCGGACCCATTGACTTGAATGGGCCTTCGATCTCCAAGATATGGCCAAAGATAGGATATGTCCTATCTTTTGCCGAGCGGAAGATGGTCCACAGCACGGAGTGCACACGGCCAGTGTCCGTGCATTGTGGAGACATTGGTTTCTTTTTTCTAAACATTTCTAGAAATCAGCTACTGGATCCTTATAATTTACTGTGATATTTAGTCTATATGTAACAGATAATGTGATTGTCTTTTATTGTGCAAGGAACATGGTATGTCTAATTAGGTTTTATGGTTAACACCTCTTGTAGACAAAAAATAAATTGAACGTTTGATTAAAAGAATTTTGGGTGTTTGGATCCATATTAATTGCAAAAAAAACAATAACTCAGAAGAACCTGAGCGCCTAAAATAGACAATGCAATCACCATAAGCCAAGTCATATAGTTAGTGCCAACCAAGCCAGAGGATTATTTGGGTTGGATGAAATTTATCATGGTTTGCCAATCTCTCGAATATGCATCAATGTGGGATTCATGTGGAGAGGTTATAGTGCTTGGACTAGCACCTGCGTACGATCAGCTATCTCTGTCACTGCCCTGCTCTTCCCTGTGGGCATAATACCCACACCCCTCACCATGCTGCTGCCTCCATGCTTCCTCCTTGTATTCCAGCCTCTATTTAGTTATGAAGTACATGCGCTTGCCTCCGGCCTTTTTAAGGGCCAGCGTGAGCGCTTCCCTAGGTATTTTACGGTGCCCTCTCCAGCTGGAGGGTATCTGAGCTTTAGTTTCTCTGGTGACCAGCAAAGGTGTTCTGCTATTCTACTGCTGTTATGATTTACCTGCGTTATCTCCTGTCCGTATTCCTGCCGTGTTTCAAGTGTGTGCCATCCTGCCCGTGTGCCCCTGCACTTTCAAGTCCAAGTTCAGTTCATATTTAAGTTAACCCAGTCTGTGTACCCTGCCTGTGCTCCAGTGAAGTCCATAGTCTGCCTGCCTCTTGTTTGCTTTATCACTGCTCATCACTTTCCTGTGTCTGCATTAACTGTGTATTGCCTGGATCTGAAAAAAAAAAACAGCATTCTAGTCTTGGTGACTGTCCAACTATACCTGTGATTTTCCTGAGTTTGTGATGCGTTTACTGTACCCCGAGCTTCTGGTTCTTGCACCAGTCTCTAAGCCCAGTGGGTTAGCTGCCAACTACACTGTGACTATCCTAGGAGATAGTGGTCCAGTGGCTTCCCTGCAGAAAAGTCCAGTTCCCTGTTTAGGCGTTAAAGGGTGAATGCCCTTAGGGTTTAGCCAAAAGTCCAACCGGTTAGTTGACACAGTGGGTTCACACTCACTGATCCATAATAATCAGTCACAGATTAATGGCTTATACTAGAGATAAGCCATCAATGCTTAGCGTCCCTTAGCCCTTTTACCCTGGGTTCAGACCTGAGCGTTCTTGAAACGCGCGTTTTACGCGTGTTTGTGTCGCGCGTATTACAGCGCGTTTTTGCAAATAGGAAACGCGCGTCGTGCGCGCGACTACTGTGGTGTCAATCACAATACGCGCGACAAACGCCCCAAAAAAAGCTCAAGTACTTGTTTATGCGTAGGGCGTTTTACAGCGCGTTCGAACGCGCTGTAAAACGCGAAAATGTGAACCAGTCCCATAGGGAAGCATTGGTTTGCATGTGTTGAGCGTTTTACAGCGCGTTCGAACGCGCTGTAAAACGCTCAAGTGTGAACTTAGGGTTAAGCAGTTCCTAAGAAGAGAAGAAAAAGTTTTTTCAGACCAGACTCGGACCAATTTTTCAAAGCTCAGTTTATTCAAGTAAATGTAAATACATGTAATTTTTGAGGAGCTGAGAGAAGTAATCCGTGAAAATATCTTACAATAGTTCTTTCAAGAGGAATGCCTAGAGTTTAAAGGGCTATTAATACTGATGATAGGATAGGTCATCAATATCAAATAGGCGGGGGTGCCGGATCAGTTATATGAAGAGAAGGCACGAGCGTGCTATTTCCTGTCTCTCTTCCTGCTAGCTGCTGCTATGTCTATGGCAAGCAGGAAGAGAGACAGAAGACTGTGTGAACAGCGCATGCCTCCTCTTCAAACAGCTGATCGGTGGGGATCCCGCGTGTCAGACCCCCACCAATCTGATATTGATGACCTATCCTGAGAATAGGTCATCAATATTAAAAGCCTGTAAAACCCCTTTAATTAAAATACTCAAAAAGCATGACTTATTTCTTTCAAAAACAGCAACACACCTGTCCAGAGGTTGTTTGTGATACTGCAGCTGAGTTCTATTCAATTTAATAAACCTGAGCTACAATACCAGATACAACCCATAGACTAAGGAGGTGCTCTTTCTTGAAGAAAGCAGAAAACATGTTTTTCTAATCTTAGACAACCCTTTATGGACTTTATTTTTCCTCCACGCTTTGCAAGAGCCATAACTTTTTTACTTCTCTGTTCA